>JAYDZK010000113.1:72847307-72899375 GCA_034509185.1 Euphonia xanthogaster
AGTGACAGTTAAGTCAGAAGAAGAATTTTGTTTCTCCAAGAGGCAAATCTATGCAGTCTTCCAGTCTGTCAATGGTTTCTCCATGTATTTTATTGAACTCTTCAGAGGTAAAGGGGTTAGGATTACCAGAACAAAAAAAAAGATTTTTATTTTTTCCATTTTTTATATTGCCTGCTGCCCTTCTTCAGATAAAATCTTTGAACTTTCAAGTTCCACGAACAAGAACATATATCCCTGGATTAAGACATTTTAGGATTTTAATCAATACATATTGGCATTTCTGGATTAAATGGCCATGGGGGTACTATTGTCACATACTGACTAAATTAGTATGTCACCTCTTTTGCACTGATAATATAAAAATGGGCCTACTACAAAGTTGCATGTTGAGTTCAGAATAGTGTCCAAGTATCGGTACTGTTGGGTGAAGAACAGAGAGAACATAGGCCCTTCTTGGTATAAAAACTTAAAAGATTATCTATATGACTAATTTTAAGTAGAACTTGCCCTAAGTAAAATCAATACTGGTATGCAGAGGTTTAGGGCGGAAGCCTAAGACTGGGTTATTCCTGGGTCGTCAGATGTCTCTTTTTAGTGCTTACGTGCAAAACACCTAGCAAAGTTCAAATGCATCTTTCTATACAAAATATCACATTGCATAGCATTGTTCAAGCATTGTGAATGATGACCTGAAGAAGGTAGACAGGTAATGGTGATTAAACCAGAGACTGTATTGTAGTTAGGGATGGGAACCACATGAACAGATATCTGCACAGACCAGTGAAAAATTTTGCAGTGAACTTTGCCATGCTGTAGCCCTTGAAAAAACATTCCCAACTTGAGAAGGATAAGCTTTTCTCTTTTTTTCCCCTTTTTAATTTTTTTTAATGGTGAATGCTGTTGCATGCAATATTTTTCTTACTCTGCAGAGTATAATTAGAAACAAATAAACTTTGAGCAAAAGAAATTTTTGTTGGTTACTCAGACAAGGATAACTTTGTCCTCATTAAATCACATTCTCCATTTTCAAAGAACCTTGTCTGTGGTTTGTTTTTGCCTGTAGTTTTCATCCCAGCTCATGCACGTGACGCTCTATTCCTTATGGTATACGTTCTTTCATGTACTTTTGTAAAAGCATAGTGAAAGCAAAAGACTAAGCAACAGCCACATAGAACAAGGAGTTAAAATTAGACTCACAAAACACAATAGGAAATATAATGGTCTATATCTTAGCATATATAGGTGGAGAACAAAATTCCAGTGCCTCTTGCCAAGAGAGTTTTAAATCGATATAAAATATTTTTAAAGCCAATCTTTCCCTGCTGTGGAAATTCCTAATTATTGATTTTATTAAAATTCCTCCTATACTATAAAAATTTCAGCACAGCTGTTTTACTTCAGGAGTTAGCAACAATAAGTTAATCAATATAAAAATCACTGTGCATGTATTTTGCCCATATATCCTGGTTTATTTCTTTTTTTGGCACTTAATGTATTGGCAGTATTGCCTAACTTGACAGAAACAGGGCAGAGAGTTCCAGACATAAAGCTGTACAGCAAATATTCACTGACACATGCACATTACAGTATGTTCATTACTATATGCTCTTTGCAAAATAAACAATGTGAATTGTTCCATGCCTTTTTCCCCCTCAACCTTTTTTTTTACAAGTACTGAAGACATTTGGCCACAAAAATTACTGAATACACCATTATTGACATCATATCAACTTTCTGTTCACTGGCCTCTTTTAATCTTGCTGTGCTCTTCTGCTCTTTTTCATTTGTTTAATACTCTTGAATTAAAAATTTCAGAAGAGTGGTCTTTTTATGTACATGAACTCTTAACTAGTCATTTCCGAGCTCCAGGAAAAAAATGTTATTATCAGCATGCATTTTTCTTAGAACTACATTTGAATTACATGATGTTGCCTCTAACAGCCCATCTCTTGTATATTATTTTACAGTTGGGGTGGAAAGGTTGAATCCAGGATAATACCAAGCTAAAAATTCTAGAAAAATCAGGAAAAAAGACTGAAACAAAGCTACAACGAATCAATCAACCAACCAACCAACCAAACAAGCAAACAAACAACCAACCAACGCAATCCACTTTTGAATCTGCTTTGAAGGAAATGCATGGTTCTCAAAAATTTTAATTGGAATTTAACTGTTTGCAAATATCATTAGAAAATTGATCTTAGGTAAAACTCCATCTCTTGCTTGCAAAATGGAAACAACGGCAGATTCCTTCTTTAGGTTCAGCCAGATAACAGGACTGCCACAGGAGACAGCATCTCCCTGGGGCCAGGCTCCAGGAGGGTAAGGGGCTCCCTGCGTAGGGCAGGGCAGGCCTGGTAGCCAGGGCTCATCCCATTTATCTCTTTTGTCTTGATAACATTGGATTCTGGGGGAAGAGCTCTGCTACTTCTTTTCCCCTATCTCAAAAGCGCAGAGCTATTAAATAGCAACAACAACTATGAAGTTTAATATCAAGTCTTTGTGTTTCATTTCAGGGAAGTCCCTATGGTCTTCACAGGAACATACCAGTGGTAAAGGTAATAGTCTGCAGTCTATTTATGAATTACATAGAGATCAAGAATGGATAGAAGAGTATGTGTAAGAAATAGAGAGGCGGTGGAAGAGTAGTAAACATGAAAATAAATCAGGAAAAAATGGAGCTAAGTGAAGCTGTTGGCAGCAAGAGCAAAAGATAGAGAAAATAAAATGAAAATTAGAATTTTCCCACCAAAATAAGATATCTTAAATTTGCATTCAGTCTTGTTTTTTTTTTTTTCTGAAAATAGTTCTGTACTAAATATGAACAGTATTAAATTCAGCCATTCAAAATGTTAATATATATATATAAAAAACACATTGCAGATAACTAAATAAAATTTTGGCAGAGTAGCTAAATATGAGCTTGGCAGATGCATTCTCTTACCTTACAATGTTATCTAGAAATATCATTAAAGTTCATAACCTAACGTATGCCCACTGGGACTGGTGGAACTGGGTTTTTTTACCAATGGACATATTATGGGGAATAAAGAACTGGGCTAAAGCCACTTTAGTACAGTTCTACAGCCCAGTGCTAGTGATGAAAAACATCTCAACACTTGCAACATGGCCTGGCCGAATGCTGCTGCAATGTCTCTGCTTTGTATCTATGGAAACATTTTCAAGTTTCCCAACACCTCCTACACAGGAATCCTGGTAGATTCAGATTGAAGTAGATTTTCCATGAAATACCGCCTAAGGATAGTTCCAAAAAAGAAAACATTCTTATCATGCAACACATTAGTTTTACACTTCATTGGTGAAACTCAGAAGAAATTGCAGTCAATGCTATTCTTAAGCAAAAGAAACCTGTCTAATTCAAGAACGAGATTTCAGCTTTTGCTTTCATTAAATGTCCAACTGCAGGAAAACCAGAAATTCTGCTGACTCTGTCTCTTGCTTAGATTCATGGAGACATTCATGGAGGAGGAAATTCATCGAACTTATAAGGACAAGGATGTTTTTCCTAATTGCCTATTTAATAACAGCTCCTTCCATAATGGAAAATTCCAAAAGTGTAGTTATAATGGCAAGTCAGATCGAAGACAGCAAATTAAAAAGAAAATTATCCACAAACTCATGAAGATGTAATCTTTCTTATAATAACATCAACATTAAAATAGCCGAATTTTTTTTAAAATTTTACTCATCTAGGAATCAGAAACAGATCAATTAGAATCTTATTTAAGGAAAATTGCTCTGATGTTGGTAGGGACTACTCTTGCAAAACAAACAAACAAAAAAAAAACCACTATTGAGTGATGTTGTGGCTGATTCGATGCCTAATAGAAGGAAGATGTCATCTTCATCTCCAAAAGTGACAAGGACTATCTAGTTTCACAGACAGACCTTATAATTGCAGAAGTCATTTCATATTAATCAATTGGAGACATTTCTCTATCTCTTTCTCAGTAAAAGTGAGAATGTTTATAACTTTTGTCAACTTATTAACTTACATTTTATTAGATTAAATTAAATAAAATTATATATATCATCTAAATTTCCCACAAAATCCAGGTTATGTTTCCAGTAAACCTATGTGAGCAAATTCCTGTGTGCAAAGATTAATGAAATGCAGAAAATATATATCTGTAGATTTTTGAGCTAAGTGATTCTGATAATTTGATTAAAATTAAAAACAGATACAAAAGATTGTTTTTATCAAAACCATCATTGCTAGTAACTTCGCTGCCCCCTTGGTTCTATCAGTTCAAATAAAAAATGAGCTTCCTGGAGCGAGAAGTTAAAAGAAAATTCTTTTCAGTTTAATTCTGCCAAATTCATTCTTTCTCCTGTGCTCATGAAAACAATAATCAGTAATAGCCTCAATTCAGAGAATAACTTCAGGAAACTTGGCCGGCAAAACCAGGAAAAATAAAGGAAATGCTAAAATAAAGGACTTGAATTCTTTTTAAGTTCTTGTTGCTGCTTCCTGTTTACTAGCTTTAGGGCAGACGCTATTTCATGGCATTTTTTAGGTCATCTGAAATGTTCTTTTAATGTCATTAGACATAAATGGATGTTACCAGTGAACAAGTACATTTATTCTGTAGGTACTCAGAGTGGATTTGGTCTGAAGAACTTGGAGAAACTTGGAGAACTTGAAGTGACAGGAGTGAATGAATACTGAGAAGTAAGATAGTACTTTGCAAAAAGTAAATATTTGCTGATACTCATAAACAGAAAGACCTTTATTCAAAATACTTCTATCTAAAAGATGACTTCTTCTGCTGAGTACTTGTGTTTTGATCTAAGAAGTCCTGGAGAAGTTAAGGGACATAGGCCAGAGACCACAGTTTATGATAGCTGCCTGAGAATGAATAAGCACTGTTCTGTTAGACAGAATCTAAACCCCATCCTCAGCTCTACCAGAGAACACAGGTCTTTAAGTACAATGTGTGGAAGAAAACTTAATAAATGAACCCTTACAGATGGCTGGAAAAGATATGTGCAAGATCTACGTATTTTCTTGACCTCTTATGAAACAAATCTTTTCTGTAGAAGTCTTCTGCAAATATTTCAAAAAACAAAATTCGGCTTTTGCAAAAACTTGTAAGAACTGAGAAACTAATTTTATTTTTAATTGTGATGTTTAAACAGAAATTAACATACTCACTATGCACAAAATAATTTAATGTATATGGAATACTGTACATAGGTAGAGATTCTCTGAGCTCTCTATATATACATGTTCCTGTGAGTACAAATGAAATATTGTACAGTGTTACAGCGGAATATGTTATTACTTTATTGAATGAGGTTTGCGATTACTCTTTCTTCCCTGAAATCAATCCTAAATGAATTCAAATAGTGACCTCCTAGGGTTTACAATTTAAATTCGCTTGAAACAAAACACCATTCCTACAGAGTCTGCTAGAATAAACAGAGGATATTCTATTTAAAACATTCTTTTGTGATTTTGTTTTAAAACAGAACAAGTACAGAGACAATTCTACAAACTGCTGTTCCATGAGAAGTCAAAACTGAGAACTGAAAACTGAAGTGTGTATAGATGGTGATGGGATTACACCTTAAGGTGAATAGTTAAGTTATGGATTTTAAAAACAGAGGTAACAGAGGTCTCATTAAAACCAACTCTCCTCAGGTATTTTGGAGCATTGAACATTAATGCAGATCACTAATAAATTGACAACAGTGAGTAAACCTCATTGAGAGGAAAGTATACCTTGCCTTTTTGTTCTGTAATTTCTCTTTTTCTGTAATCTAGATCACAGTACAGGTGCTTCACAGTTCTTCCACTACATAATGTGTCTGATTGAAAAGTGTGTGAATTTACATCACTCTTTCCCCAAATGGCTGGACACAGCCAAACTGTTTTTCATGTGCACCTGAACTGCAGGGAGGACAAGTCACAGGTGGGGAAAAAAGGCAGAGGAAAAGAACTTGCCTATATAATTTCAATTAATTCCATTACCATTTTGTACTCTTGACAGCTGGAAACCCTTTCTGCTCTCTTGCATTAAGAGATCAATAGTCTTTTCCACATGTTACCTTGCAAGAGATTTTATGAGATATGCATGCCTTCTGTCCAAAACACCCCAATGAACAGGTGGGAAACACAATATGGAACTCTTAATGGAAGATTTTGAGGCAGAACAAAAATCCATAAGAATAATAATAGCAGGCAGATAAATGAACATTAGGTAGAAAACTACGTTTTGCTTGGATATTGTGAGAAGTTTAAATTAAATGTGAAATATTTTCAGTTAGTTACATGCTTTCTTGAGCCGTTGGGAGAGACAAAATTACTCTCCTGTTTTCCATACATAGCTGTATGTATAGCTTATTTTCAATACCGAGCTGTCACTGCAGTGCATGTCCTATTTCTAGCTACAAAATAAGAAGGAAATAAAAGATACTGTTTTTTCTTTTCTAGTCTCTGACCATTCCACTTGTTTACCCCAGGGCTGAATTTGGCCTGTATCTCATCAAATGATCCTTTTCAAATATAACAATTTTTTCAACAGTATCAGATTGTCATTTCAATTTTGTTCATGTTTTATTCTGATTACTTTTCCCTTCCTCATGCAGCTTTATATACTGATAGTGCAAGCTCATCTTGTCAATGTAATTTTCAGTTTCTAGTACATCTGATTGAGTAATAGTAATTGAAAAACAATTCAACTAACATCTTCAAATATTCTTTTCATCTTTTCTCTCTCTCTTATACAAGTGATTTTTTTTAAACATTTACAGCCTGTGAGCCACTGGAAAACATATGGCTAATATAAAAGTATAAATGAAAAAAAATATTAATATAAATGAAAAATCATTCATTTATATTTTGTTTCATTGGCAGGTCCAGGGAAAGAATGAGACAAAATTCCCTTAAGAAGGGGAAATTATAGGCAGAAGTGGTGGCTGAAGAACACATCTCAGAAACAGGAAGTTCTGACTGTACTTCCTATCCTGCACAGAGTAATGAGTTTCCAGGTAGCTTGCCTGCTTTTGAGTGCTGTGAGAGACTGAAATGTTAATGGTTAATGACTCAAACAGTCAGCCATTTGCAAAAGCGTCAAATACTTTGCTGACAGTGTGCAAGGGAACAGAGGGGGCAGAGGAAGTGAACATCCACCACTGGAGGCTGCAAATTGGGTTTTGAGCCAGATAAGCAAGGAGGTCAGGATAATGCTTTTTGTCATGCCAATGTCCTCCTTGACACAACTGGCTTAGTCTTAAACTTCATCCCCTGGGGAAGCATCAGGACACTCACATGTAGGCTTGAAAGCATTAATCCCTTCAGAAATTATAATTGGGCCAACTAAGTTGAAATGAGAGGCAACTGTCATGTATTAGCAGGGTTCATAAAGCATCAAAGACCCCTGAAGTGGCCCCAGACTAATTTCTAGGGCCTTCCACCACAGAACTGCACATGAGCCACAGTGTCACATCAGGCAGTGTAAAACTCCTCCTTCAGGAGAGGTACCTGGGTATCCCCACATGAACGGAAACATAGATTAACCCATTGAACTCTATGCTTCATGGGCTTTCCCCACATCTGACAGATCAAACTGTGACCATCACTTCGATCAATGGGCAACTAATTTCCTATGATCGAGTCTTATCACTTGATTCATGGGTGGTGATATCTTTCCTCCCCATTATCTACTCTTATCCTTTCTTTTCCTTATATATTTTCTTAAGTGATATCTTAATACTTTTATATTGTTGCATTACTATAGAAAATAGCCAAGCTGTTGTCAACATACCTCCTTTCCATTGCAGCCAAATTGTTCTAGAATAACACCTACATATCTATCTATCTATCTATCTATCTATCTAATCTATCATCTATTTCTATCTCTATATGAACACTGGTCATTCACTGTTGTCTCACTCTAACTTGCCCCAATGGATCTATTAACAAGAATCTGGGTTACTCTCCCCTTCAGGGGCTATTTGTAATAAGCACCATCTGCATTACTGTGTGTTAGATATTTAAAGGGGGATTTACCAATGGATTTAGCCTGGCATGTTCATGCCATTAATATCTCTACATCCAATCTCTTTGTCATTGTATCAGTGTCTTTGGACCGTTAAAGATAGAGAGAGACTTTTTGTAACAATGGCTATTTCATTAAACTCAAGTTTGGAGTAAATGGATTAATTGCAAAAATTGGAAGTATGGACTTCTATAATCATATGCATTATGATATTGTGCAGCATGGCTCCTGTGACAGCAGAGATCCATATTCTCCCAGGACACCAATATTCTGTGTTTGTAGAGATTTCAAATTCAACTTTCCACCTGAACAGGAAAATATCTTCTTCATCACTCTTGCAGTGTAGTGACAGGGTAGGACTTCAAGTTAATTAGAAGCATTACTCTTCAAAATTTTGGAAAGAATATATTATTAATTGTCAGTAATCAATGTCTTACATTCAACATTTGCTTTTAGGTCTGATAAGGAACATGAATTTCACTCATTCATAAAACTGACCTGTCTGATTTTAATACATACACCAGTTTGGAGCTAGGGTCACAACATATAAATTTCAATAGCTTCTTTCAGATCAGTGTATTTTACAATAAGTAAGTTCAGGTACATGCTTAGTCAAAACCCTAGAAAAGAAAGATAGGTCCTCAAAGAGTAAAGAGTGAAAACAAGTAATGGAAATGGAAAAGATGGGAAAAAATTGTTGCTGAAGATCTTCACCCAAAGGGAGATGGCTGTCTAAGCCTTTGCTTTAAAGGACAGCTTAAAGAGGTAGAAACTGAAAGAAGCCTGAAAAATAAATCACAGTTGCAAATATAAATGCAAACTTTTTTCTTTTCATCTGATTTGTCTAACTGAAGCTCAGCCTCTTCCTAATGTACGCAATTTTCCTTTTTTAGTCTTCCTTATATCTTGCGATTTCACAGATAGTGTGCACCAGGGTGGAGGAAGGACAGTGGGTGGTGCAGGCTTCTCTTTAGATCTCGGTGAAGAATGGCATGACAGAAAAAAAGCATAATAAAATATCTATTTCAGTAATGACATAGAAATAGGAAGTAGGATAGTAAATCCTGCATTCATTCAGATATAAATACTATACAGAGCATAAATATTTTCAGGACAGTCACAGAAGAGAATCACATGCAGGAATGTAAGGTATAGATGCAACAGTGATAGCTATTTCACCATCCCCTTTGTCAAACCCTAGGCTGTTCAGAAATAATGGTCTTGGAAGGAGCTCTGTGGATTTTCAGTAATCAGACCTACTGAGCATGGAAAAATGGTCTGATGGTATAAAGGCATAGGAAAAAGGGTTTGTTAGAAGTATAAAAAAATTCGTGTTTCTGTGTGAGTCACATTGTCTTACCTGGTGGTAAGTAACATCCCTTTTGTCAAACAAATTTCAATAAATGGTAGACCTGTATCATTTTACTACTCTGCCAGTTCATAGTTTTTAAAGACTATGCCTGAGCCTCAGGGGAAAAGAATTTTATGAGTGTGGGATGCAGCCCCATGGGTTAGAATTAGAAGAGCTGAGGGAAGAGGGTATTTGTTGAGAGTTACTGGAGGAGAATGGAGCATCCTCTGCTGAAGTACACCCGTGGAAAGGCTTGTGGAAATGAAGTGGGACAGAGATTCTGGAGAAGGAGCTATAAGCTCATCCATCACACACAGCAGATCTCATTGCTGAGCTTAGAGATGGTGTAAAGATTTCCTTAGCAACACAGAATGGGCCACAGACTTGATAGTAACTTAGGAAGCCAAAGAAAGTTTCTGCAGTAAATAGCAAAACTGAAGAAAAGGAAAAATATCTGGAACTATTTTTATCATGCATCTAGGGTGTAAGGGCACTGCATTTTTGATCAGTTTATCAGTTCTTTCTGATGATTGGTCTTTTATAAACATGCCATGCCAATTTTTGCCACATATCTGATAGTGATTTTCTGCTTTTAAGTCTGTGATATATATTATAAATAATTGATACTTGTCTTTTCATTTGTCAGGGCACCACGAGGTCAGGTAGCTCCCCTGGGTGTGTGATTGCAGTGTTGGAGGGAGCTGTAGGCACTGAAAAGGAGCAATCAGAGCTACTGATGCCTTCAGAGCCCTGGACATTGATTTGTTTTATTTATTCATTATGAGATTTAACATTTCTCAGTTCAAAGAAATATCTTGAGATAATTCTTTTTGTGCTCCAATAAAACATATTTAATAATGTGCCACCAAGCTATGAAGTTCTGTGGCCTCCTGGAATGAATGAAAGCTAAAGTTTTTCTCATTTCAAAGCTCTATTAAAACAGAGTCTCAGTTCTATTGCTAACAATTTTGAATAGCATAATGACACAGGTTTATCATCAAAAGGAGAATATATTTTTCAAAGATTGTGCATAGCTGAGGATACCTTATTTGGGATAGTAGCACCCACTAGGACTTCTGGATAAATCAAGCAATCATTTGATGTCAAAAAATCTTCAGAGGAAGCAAAGGCAGCAAAATTTGTTCCTGTGAAAGCTGAGGATCTGGAAAGATATCATAACAGCATCAGAGCTAAAGTGCACCTCTGATATCTTGAAATGCTTTCTAAGGAGCTGTCTATAAGTCCTTGTTACCTCTATGGTAAAAAAGGGTAAGTTTTAGAAGCTATAGAAACTGAACAGTGTAGCCCAATGATACACATTCACACATTGACAGTTCAGACCTCTGTAAAAGAGTTTCAGAGAGAACATCTTCACTTCTTCATCTCAAGATAAATACCACAGTGCTTGCTACCTCTCCTTCCCTTTCCTCTTATGCTTTCTCTTTGAAAGCTTTTGCACACTTATTTTATCTTCTAACCATCAGGTGTAGCATTTGGATGCAGTTTAATTACTATATTGCACTCCACACATTACCCCAGCTCAACAATTTTGTATTTCGGGAAAAGGGAGTTCAGGTTTTCGTGCCTTCAAAAATTCAGCCTTGCACTGATGAACTTTATTTGTCTGTTGCTGAAGCATTGTGTCAGCATTTACTTGATCAATACTTTTGTTCTTAATATACTAATGGACAATTACTTAAATATATGTACAATGGAAAAAGTTACTATAGTAAGTAAGTACTAGGAAAACAGCAGGAGAAAATGGAAAAGATGGTCTTTGAAATCTGTCTTTATGGAAGGGATGCAAGTGTTTGGGGGTTCTTAGAAATCTAAACAAAACCAACCAACCAAAAATACAAAAAACACAAACACAAATAATTTCTGTGGTGGATGAGCTTCATATTCATTAGGAAAGCTACATCTGGGAAATCAGAATCAAAACACATAAAATCATTTAGAGTAATTATAGTATAAAAAATAGATTAGAGTGGCAGTAAGAAATTACTTTTATTTAATAGATATAATCCATGTCATAAGATTACTCATTGTCCTGGCCTGTACCTCAGCTTTTACATGGATGACTCCCATGGAAGAAAGCTCAAATCACAAAAGAGCAATTTGATTGGTGGGTTCATTCTTCTCATTTTCTCTGTTAAAGCTGTCAGGAAAGGAAAGCAGTTAGTGCTAGTGACTGATAGCGATACAATTTCTTTTTATTTACCTTTTGTTAGATACAGCTTAAAGTAGCATTAATTATCTTTTTTTTTTTTTTTGTAGAACTTCAAGATATTTTCTTTGACTCTATCAACAACTTAAAAGTGTAGATGCAATAAAATAAATATAAGATAACAGGAAATAAAAAGTTATCCAACATATTTAAGATCACAAAGCTTGTTTTGTCCATTTAAAGCCAAATAAATACTGAAGAGAAAATTTTCTGAACTGTATTTACAATACTATCAGGCAAACACTGAATGGGTTCTCCGTAATATATCTAAAATAAATAGCAAAAACACTAGTAATAAAATATGCACACTAAACTAAAATTGATTAGAAATCTAACTATGGACTCCTTTACACTCAGTAAGCAAATAAGCACTTGGGCCAAGTACCATTGGTATTACCAATCTTCACAGAATTGCCAATGCAGCATTTTAAAATATTACTCCGCTTGAGTTATTTATTTATCTTCCTTAGTGAAAGTTGAGAGAAGAAGCAATTTTTTTCTTGGGAATAAAAAATATATTCAGTGATACTTTCTGCTGAAGCTATACTGTATTAGATGTTCATAAACTGATATACTTTTCGCTAATTTACTTATACACTCTTAAGTTGTGCTTTTAAAATGTTGAACTATTTCTTACTTAAAATGGAGTCTAGGGATTTTACACATAATTTAAAATATGGCACAAGAGATGAAGGATTAATGAAGCTTTTCAGAATGTCAGGAAACAAACTGGATTCGCTTCAGTTTAAATTTTGATTGGGGATTAGTTTGGCATATTAGGATTTGGAAATTTCCACCTTTCTTGGCTCACCAGATGCTAACTGACTTCATCTGACAGATTGCATGTACCTTGGATAGCAAATGACATCATGATGTGGCATATCCAAGGTGAATGTCACCACTCTCTAGCAATAATTTGTGCTAATATAATACCTCATGCAAAACACCAGACACTCCTTCACCTATAAATAGTGATGCCAGACTATGGTAGGCAATTTGACTGACAAGCAAGGACTTGCAACAGCAGCAAGACACATCAGCTCAGCAAGGGCACTGAAGAAAACTTCGGCAGAGTACTACTGATAGAACAAATTTACTGAATTATACTGGCGAGAAACTCTTCCAAACTTTGCAAGCAAATGTAGGCATTGCAATTCAAAAATTTCTTTTCTATATTCTTGCAAGGAAAGATATATAAATTCTTATGTGAAATTCAAGAAACTTAATAAAGGGATAAAGACCTATCTTTCAGTGCTTTGTCCCTCAAGATCCATTTGTCTGTTCCTCTTAGTAACTGTACACAGAGTTAGACACCAAAACCTTTATACAAGCTAAAGGAAGAATCAGGTTCTTCATAATGTCACAGTGCTGAAAGTGAAATAGTGTAAATAGTAATTTATATAAAATACAGTGTTTCAAATTCTGTTCTTCTCAGAAGTTTAATGAACTTATTTTGGCACAAGGAGAATCTCCAAGTTTTCAACAATGTAAATGTTGATTAAATTGTTTCTTTCCCCCTAAGAAATAAGTGAGACACCATGCATTTCTTTCAAAATATTTTTACTGTTCTATGTACCTCTGGAAATCTAAACCTTCTATTTTTGTTCCATGTATGAAATTATAATAGCTATTGATTCTAACTTCAAAGTGTAGCAAAAAAGAATCAGTGAAGTGCTCAGAAACATGGTGAATTTCATGTACTAATCAATTTGAAGTGCCATTCTTATTCCAGTATTCCCTCCCAAAATAAACAAACACTTTCCTATACACATTTTTTATTCAATCCTGAAACATTAGAAACAAAAAACCTATTTAACACAGAAGTTAAAGATTCCATAGTATCAACAAAAAATTCCAATGTACAACATACGTCAATTCTGCAAGCTTCATTCGAAACCAGAAAATCTGAAATACCTGTATGTGCAATCTAAACCTTATAAGGCTAGCCTGCCTTCTCTGTGCATTTCAGTAAAAAACCCCAAAGGAATCACAAGAATGAAAGCATATCTTTCTAAATTTAACCTAAGTTTTACTACTGCTTTGATTTTTCTTTTTACTAATGTAAGAAAAAGAAAACTGGCAATGTGCAAAATGTGGAAGCAGTACTGGCTTTTTGACAGGTCAAAAATTCAGTCAGCGAGAGCTTTGAGGTATATATGGCTTCATCTATTCCTTAAAAAAAAGTTACATAAGGGAGATACACGGGAAAAAATCAAAGTAATAAGAGTAGACCAGAGAGAAATAAAGAAGGTCCAGTTCTGTGACTCATTCTCATCTTACCTTTGCAGGTGGGACTGTGAAATTAGTTTAGTGGGCTATCAGCAGCTTCTTGAGCTGCAAGAAATTTTGCACAGGTCTCAGCCAATTTTCTCTTTCTCCCCTCAGTGATGCCTGGCTTTCTGCTCTCTGTTCCTCCATGCAGCTGCTCTCTGCTCATCTGCAGATTTTCATCCCTTTGATCTCTCTTGCTGACTTGTTTGTTCGCTCTTTCTCACTGCTTCTCTGCCTGAAGTACCTGAACACGCTTGTCTCCAAGGAAGATTTGCCCAGGGAAGAAGTGCTCCACAGAGGCTTCCACTATTTTTGCACTTCTTCCAAAATGGATTTTCACATACACACTGAAAAAAAGCCATAGATAGCAGCAGTCACTCCCTGTAATTGCAGTAGTTAAAAATCCAGTGTCAAGTGAAGTGAAGCAAAGTATGTAAGTGAATGGATGAAAAATCTTTATCCATGTGAGTAACACTGTCTTACCAGAGGGACCTTTCTGTTCACTTTGGCAAAGAGACACCAGACTTCATTACATCTCTGAAAAAAAAAAATGTTTAAATGAAAGTTTACGTTTAACACTATACTGTAGAATACATAAACTGACTCCAAGAAATTATTTTAAATTAATTGTACACAACCTCATAGTTAAAACTGCTCTAAATTGCAGCACTGACTGCATCTCATATGTCCATTGGTGTCAAAAAGTATCTCTGTCAAAACACTTTTTGGCAATTCTAAGAACTTATGTCCCTACTGTCTGATTGCTATGTTCCTCTGGATACAACAACCTTCAGAAAAGAAACTCAAAGCAGATTCCCCCCTCCCCACTCAGTTCTGCTGAAATAGGCCCTTTAATGAAAGCTGTGGTTGATTTAACAATTCTGACCTCTTATGCTGAGCACTGCCAGTCATGCTGCATTGTGTAACAGATGTAATGCTACATCACATGTCAAACCTAATGCAAGGTTGTGCTACATTTCAGGGATGAACATTGCAGATTAAGGCAAAAAAGTTTCTATTTTTTTTTAGAAAGAAAATCTACAAGCAGTAAATTTGAGATTTACTGACTTATCGAGACTTTATGTAAGAAATTTTTTGGGATATTAGAGTCCTATAATAAACAAAAATATATATTTTTCGAGCTTTCCTTTACTGTGTAATGCTGATTGTGTTTTCCTTTTCTAGTTAAATTTATAGTCTGATATAAAGAACACTTGTAGAAGAAAAGGGCAATTTTGACTTAAGCAAAATTTATCCAATCTTGGAACAAGCTAGTGCAAATTCTGTGGTTTGAGAAAGGCTGTATCCCACTCATTCAGTCTGGCATTCAAAAGAATAGGAATAAAATAAATTATTATCCTCATATATTGTGAGTATGTCCCTAAATAAATAAAATTGAGTGATTGCTGAGATCGGCTTATATTAGAATTGATTCCATGCCAGTGTGTCTGGCCATGGAGAAAACTTCCTACTTGCACAAATTATTGGAAGATTCATTCAGGATGTTCATTATAACTGTGAGCAAGTCAACAAACATGTCAGAAAAAAAAGTTAGGAAACCTTAAGATACATACATAAAATACAATAAATTTGTTCCATGATTATTGGGAACATTTAAAGATATTTTTAATTAAGGTTCCAAATAAACAGTTGGCTCCTGTTGGCTGATTAAATAGAGACATTTAGTTTCTCTGTTACTCTTGTTGGTCTGGATTACATTAATTGCTGGCCTCAAGCTCCCAGAGGTATTCTGCCTTGTGGCTGTCTACCAAGAACCTTGGAAATCTGTCAAATTTCAGAACTATGTCATTTCACACTATTTACTCCACACACTCATCTCCCTGGCTCTTCCTCATTCCCTCTTTTAATCCATATCTAAACCAAAAAATAACCCGTTTACAGTCTCGTGCCATAGTTTCTCTCCTGCTTCAGGACTCCATTTACCCAAACACATTTATATTCAGTCAATCAGCTACTGACTGGAAATGAATGTTGCACATTGGTAAGAAGGTAACTTCACCCTGAAAAATGAACTCCTGGACTCCTTTGAATGCCATGGCATTTTTCTCCTAAACCTCTTTTACTACCATTGTGCCTTATTTTTAATGCCAGAAAAATAAACATATTTACTGCAAAGTGTGCAGACTGCTGGTGAGGATGGCCTTCACAGTTCCCAGAGTGGGAGCTGTGCCTCTCCAAACTAACAAGCGCCCTGATGGTTACATGCTTACAAACTGTGGTCTAATGTGGCAGCCCGGGCCCCAGTATGTGACATATATATCTTGCAGATCAAGGGATAGGTGTATTCCACGGTCAGCTCTCCTGAGGCCATGCCTGGAGTACTGAGCCCAGTTCAGCTGTGGAATTACAAGTGCAGTAGGGGTCTGGAACACCTTGCTTGAAAGGAGAGACTGAGGCAAGTGGGTTTGCCTAGTCTGGAGAAAAGAATGTTGTGAGGGATGAAGTAGCTGCCTTCGTTTACCTATGATGGTGTACTGAGAAGACAGAGTCTCGGAGGTACACTGTGAAAAGACAAGATTTGACTGCTGCGACTTGCAGAAGGGAAATTCTGATTAAATTGAAGGAAACTATTTTGTAAAGAATGTAAAGCAGTGAAACAGCTTGTCTAGAGAAATTTTTGAATCTCTGTCCATGGATATGGTTGAAAGTTGGTCAAGGGCTTGAATAACCCCATTTAAATTTGAGGTTGCCCCTGCACTTAGCAGATGACCCCCAGGCTTCCTTCCCAAGCTCCCCTCCCATATGACTGTGTGGTTCCTCCTCCTGTTCTATTCCATGGGAGTAGGGAGCAGCCTAAAAGATTTTAGTTTAGTGCATTTAATCCTGTCAATGTGTTAACAAAATGCTCCTAGATGAAATATTACAAAGGCTATCAGATACTGGACTCAGCATCTACTGCTAAAGAGGTTGTCTAGAGGTTATTACATGGTAGGAGGCTGTAGAGTGATGTGTGAAGTGTGATAAAACAGGCTTTGAATTTATTACTGAAAGGCTATACTGACAACTTAGTAACCCAATCCTACTAGTATGTCCCTTTCATAGATGTGCTTGAACTTGGTGTGAATTTTCCTTGCACCAAGTAAATCTTACAAGCCATTTTAAACTTAGCCCTGCAGAAAGAATATTGTAGCAATACATTTGGAAATGACAGGCACCTAAATAATTGTGGTAATGGTTATATCAGCAAGACTGTTGATCTTGTAATTTTTTTTCCTTTTTTAATAAGTGTTTAATATTAAAAAAAACCCAACAATAACAAAAAAACTAAGCTAGAAAATATACTAAATTACATTTTCAAAATAGAAAGAGGATTACAGAATCCCATTACTATGTTTTAGCTGAAAATCAATGTAGCTGCACATTATTTATTTTAAAAAAATAATATGATCAAGTGGGAAGATAGAAGAAAAAATAAATTTCTTAGTAAGTCAGTGACATTTGAAGCATTGGCATGTGTACAGGTGTATTTGAATTAAATAATGTATCACAGGCAAGGGTCGTTTGCGGGGGTAAAAATGCGGGATGCGGAGGTTCAGGGACATCACACCATTACCAATATGATCCAGTGAAGCCAAATTTTTTAACCCTAAAAAGACTATATTTATAAAAATTCTCTACTGTCCACGCGTCTCTAGCTAATACATCATTGGTTAGACTTTACTTCATGTGTCTAAAATAGGATGCTGATTGGATCATCTGATTTTTCATGCATCTGGCTGTAGTTTTCTGTCCCACCCATGAACTGTCTTTTTTCTTACTTTCCCAAGCTCACTGACAAACTTGCTGAGCCATGATGACTCTTCTTCTTGTATCTTTTTCAAGGATATACTGATCCCATTTTCTGAATATGTCCATTATTATTTGTGAGAGTGTCCATTGCCCATTATCCCAAGCAGGCTGGATTGTGCATCGGCTGAATATGGCCATTGTCCTGCAAAAATTCTTCAATCTGCAAAAAATCCTCGACAGTCATTGAGCAAATTTTTGCCTTTTTTGCCTTTTAGCCTTCCTAGTAAGCATGAGCCAGCTCTACAATCAAAGTAGTAACTAGCAAATAAAAAAAAAATTAAAAAAAACCCCAAACACATAAGCCACATCAATTATAACCTTTATGTCATTCTACTGACATCATTTGAAAATCATAAACTATGAGTTCAAAAAGTGGAAATTAATTTAAACTTGGGTTTCAAAGATGGATCTACAAAAGCGTCACATTATTAAAAAATGCCTTAATAGCACAAAATACTTTTCCATATATAGAGAAAGTAAGCAAAGCTGTATGAAATTATAAAGAAACAAAAAAGTATCTGCTGTACTAGATGACTGAAAATGTACACTTTAAAGAAAGGGACTATAAATGAGGATGTAACATGTTCTGACAATGGAACAGCAGTGATTGATATTAAAATGTGTGCTCACCTAAATGCATGTTTCAAGTAACTTCCATTAATATCCTCAGTAAGAACAAGAGTCACTCCAATCTATTTCAGCTAAAAAACGTTTCCACTCATTGTCAGTAATGTCATTCCCAACACACTGCTAAAAAATAAGTTAGTAGCTACTCCTACAATACCCTTGCCTCAGGTTAGAATAACTATGAAATTATCAGTTTCTCTGTATTGCAGGATGCAAGATAACTTGGGTTGGAAACAAATGAATGCAGCTGAGACTACACTAGCAAGAATTTTAAGCCAGCATTAATGTATTTCCTACTCAGTAAAATCAGGGAATTATGCACTTACCCCCTGGCTCTGTTTGCTCCTGTGCTTGTTCATTATTACGGTGTCCTTCTTTACCTTAGTAGATAGAATGTAATTTAAAAAAGGTTTTACCTTAAGGGGCCTAGGCAATGTTCTGGCATGGATGGGACCCCCTGCAACATGAGTAAATGTGCCACTGGTACTAGCAGTTCTTCCTAATTGCGCTTAGTCTGATGAACCATGAGAACCTCTGCAATTTTTACTTTTTTTCTTATTCCATTATGTTTGACTGAACCTTGCTACTTACAGTATATTAATTTATGGCAGTTGAGTATTTAGATCACATTAGATGTTTAGTCAAACAAAATTTGTAATCACATACTAATCAATGTTTAAAAAATACAACAAATTACAAATTTCAGATTAATTTGGTATTTAAAATTAAGCTAATAGGTTTTTTCCTATATTCAGTAAAATAGTGGATTAGCGGCAGAAGCAATACTAGTGACAGTGTTGAAATTTTAGCATCCAGACACCACTGAATTTCAGAAATTAGGGCATTAATGTACACATGCAAAGTGAAATGTGTACGTGTAAAGTAAAACTGGCTCTAATGAAGTTAATATCAATAAGGTAAAGTGCCAGAATTTCAACAAATAGCTATAAGACCTTTCCAAGATAAGAGCAATTCAAGTGGTCAATATTATATCTGAACTGAAGCTGTGTGTAGTAGTTGTTGACACAGTAGAAGGTAAATGCAGAAAAACCTTTGAAATTGTTACCTGTCATCCAGTACAAGACAGCCAGGTACAGCAGCTTTTACCATACTTGATCTTCATATTTTTATCCTGTCATGGCAAAACAGCAGTCTCGATGCAGGGTTAAATTTCTTACACCTGGTGAAGTCTTAAAACACACTGGTAGAAAGAAAACATTTGTTTTCTTTCCGCATACTCTTTGTAGTACAGAGTTTGAAAACAGGGGCCTGTCATGCTGATAGCTGCACAAACATAGAAGAGAGTGATTGCTTGTGAATGAATTACAAACTAAGGAGAAAATACAGTCTTATTCAGAGGGAGAGGACAATAAAACAGAAGTGCTTTGGAACAGAATAGTGAAAAAATCTTCTGCTCACTCCATAAATTTACATATTTGCAGGTGGAACATACTGAATACCTACTTTCCCACATGCACTTTCAAGTTGAAAGAACAACAAAACTATTATTTTGCCTCTATTTTTTTGCCATGTTCACTGTCAAATTCTTAACCACCATTTTTTTCAACTGGATTTTCATCCACAATTTTTGGTCAAATGGGAGGAAATCTTAGCATAACTAGGTTATTTTCCAAATCCTGAAACAGAGCCATCAGGACATATTTTAGGAAAGAGATAAAAATATTATGTTTTTAGTTTAAAATATTCTAAAGTAAAAAAAAAAAAATCCCAACCAAGGAAGGAAAACATAAAATTTATATGAATTAAAACCAGAGTGACCACGGCAATTTTTTCAATGGAGAGTTCACTTTTTTTGGAGACTAAATAATGACTTTTCTTTTTTGCATAAACTTATTTAAAATAGGTCCTGAGATCTTGCATCTTGGACACCTTTTAGTTTCAGACAAACTTTGCAGGAGTGGTATTTATACAGGCAGTGTTTCTTTGAAGTAAAACCCATTAAATGTTTTTCAAATTTAAATATCTTTCTCAATAAGTGGCTTTAGTTATGCACCCTCCCAGTTAATACCAAAAGTTTAATTTGGCTTTCATCTTGAAGCACTAATGGCATTAGTGACACGGAAACATACTTGAACTCTTTTCATAAGCTGGATGAGAGTCATTGCTATCTTCTGTCAAAGGCAAACCTGAATCCATGAGCTTCTAAAGAGCTTCTAAATCCATGGAAATAAATACATTCTCACCATGGTACTATTAATCCAATCAGGGGAGCCATCAGAGGTCCTGGGAAGTGCATCTAAAGAGCTGAATGGAAATCTGTCAGGCATTTCAGCAACAATATGCTCGTGAAAGCACCACTAAAACCTGGTCTGTGTTCTGGGTACTATTTGTCACCTTGTGTGTTTATAAGTGAAGGATGTTACAGTTACCTCATATCCATCTTTCCCATCATAATTTCAAAGGTTTTTAGTCAGCCTTAGCAAATCATGTAGACAGTTGATATTTTTATTAAAACATTCACATGCAGTCCTTTGCTTTCTAGAATAGAAAGGATCACTTTTCAAGGGGTAATCAGTTTTAAGGCTCTCAGCCAAAAAAATTATTGAAATTGTGACTGCTGATCTTGAAAGACTGAAGGATAGGACTCCTTCTCTGTCTTGCTGTACCCCAGAATTCCCAGTATGAGATAAACCTCTGAAATATTAGAGGCTTTTATATCAAACCAAATTGGAAATTTAAAGGAGTAAAAATTATTTTTGTGACATTAATATATTATTAATTTATTCATTTGTCAGATATGCTTCAGGACTGGCTTTTTACCTGAAACTTGGGGTAAATGTTTTAAAACCCCTTCTATGCTAAAGTGAGAAACAAAATAAAACTATGCAAAATAAATAGCTAAAAATGCTCATTTATTAAAAGCCAAACCAACCAAACACAAAAACCAAATACAAAACAAAGAAAGGTGTTCCCTTGAAAACATTCAATGACCACTTTGACCCTGAACACCACTAGCTGTTCAGCTGCTACTAGCAAACCTTGTGTGTCAAAAGCCAGTTACTTGAGCAAAGGCATTAAATTCAGAGGCTGAAAAGTGAGGTTACATAAACTGCATAGTTTTTAATGAAAGAATTATAAGACTATGACATGGTAGCAACAGCACTGTTTTCTGGGAAGGATGCTGTGAAGAAATTAATCTTTGTTATCTTTAGAGTATTGCCTGGCTACATGGGATTATTGTAGATGTTTGACAGGATTTTCTTTAAGATGGACTATGAGGGTGACCACAAACAAGTGTCTGCAGATTAAGAAAATTATAATGTGAGCATCTGCACCAAAAATAAAGCTACATGTCTTAAAAATACCATATATTTTCAGGTTTCTGACTTAGGTATTTGAAGTTGAAGAATATGGGCTATGAAGCAGTGCAGCAGATAAAGCAGGGAAGGACTC
Source organism: Euphonia xanthogaster (assembly GCA_034509185.1). NCBI lineage: Eukaryota > Metazoa > Chordata > Aves > Passeriformes > Fringillidae > Euphonia > Euphonia xanthogaster. Next base: position 72,869,032 of record JAYDZK010000113.1, read on the forward strand.
CCATTCAGTGGAGTTCTGAGTGGGAAGATTCTGACACTGATTAGAAAACACAAGCCTTTTTCTAGCTCGGCTGTTCTAGTTGTGAATTTACAGAATTTCAGGTGGTGAAACAGAACAACCAGTGTGTGCACTGATAAATATATTAATGTATTCCTCCTGGAAATTGTGATTGGAAGTATTCTTGATAGAGGCTTACTTAAATATCTGATTTTAGATAGGCGATAAACACGTCTTATAAACATGTCCTTATAAACAGGAGGAGGAAGTCTGGCAAAGAAAGTAAAATAAAGGAAGCCACAGTAGCCCTCTCTGTCAGACAGAAACCATTCTGAAGTTTTGCAAATTATTTTTAAGCTGAATGTCTGTCTACACCTGCATACAGTTCTACAGGCAATTTTCTTTTTCTTTTTTTTTTTTTTTTTTTAAGTATTGAGGTAACAGAAGGAAACAATGAAACTCTGACTAAACACATTATGGTGAATAGCTCTCCAGCCAATTCACAGTAACATGTAATTAATAAAAAACTAGAAGCTCAGAACATGATTTGTGACATAAAATTCCAGAAAAGAAAAATAATAATTTTCAACCTGAGACCATTGTTTTGTTTGTTGCTGTTGTTGTTGGCAACAAAATGAAATTCAGTTGAAAATACATTTTAGTTATGCAAAACTTGACAGTTATGGTAAGATACAGTTTTCCAGGTGTTCAAAAGTGATCAAGTGGAAGTGAAATGCACTACAAGAGAAAAAATATTTTCATCTTTTCTTACATATATGGTAATGTTTTTATCTAAATGCTTAGAATATATATTTTGTATATGTTTAGATAATATATTCTTCTCTTTGTGTGTCTAATCTGTAACTGTTAGTGACAGTCTAACGAATGGATAACAACACAATACGCTTATATACTGGCCCTGGTGTTATGTTTGAGGATTTCAAACTTTTCTTCACTATCTGCTTGCATAGTCACTATTTTCCAACTGTTTTCCTCTTTTCTGAATAGTTTTTAACTATTAATGTTCTTATTCAACTCTCATCCATAAATCAATGAAAAAAAGCCTTAGAAGAGAATAAATTTTGTCATGCACAATTCATACATTCCCTCATGCTTGAATTATTTTAACCCTATTTTAATATAATTAACTGCTTATCTGACATTATTTCATTATAGAGTTATGATATATTTGTTATAAAAGGTTCAAATAAATTAATTTGAAATCTGCTCTCAAACAAAACAAGAGTTAAGACCGCCTCTGTTCTGCGATACACAGATTTACACCTCTTTTCCTCACAAAACAGAGTTCTCTACTTTGCCTACTTCTTTCCATGTTCGAGGGAAGTTCTGAGACAGAAAAATTCTTCCAATTTTACAATTGACAAAACACAAGAAAGTGAGTTAAAAATTCTCTACAGAAGAGGCATATACTTCCTCTATACTTTTTCTAATACTATCAAGCCTCCAGGATAAGGAATCATAATACATCACTTAACTAGAATTTTTTTTTCCTCCGTATGGTGCTGTCTAGATTCTATACCCATTTACCTATAAGGAAAGGTAAGTTGTAATGCCTTATTTATCAACCTGTTAATAAATCATCTTTAGACTGTAGAAATCTCATCTGTCTTTCCAGATTAGGTTTCTCTAAGAGAGAAGAATGGAAGATTCAGTGAGGAACTCCCACCTCTGAGTTTCTTCTTTTCTTGGGAATTTGATTTAATACATTTCTGGTTTCTGTATCTCTTCTTCCATTTTTAGATGGTGAGAAGTTGAAGGTCTCATTTTGCTTCTTCTTCTCTAACCTTGGAAGTGTTTTTCTGCTAGTATTTAATCATTATCTATGGCAAAAAAAATGTTTTTCCTTTCCCCATAGACATTTTTCTTTCCCAAAACACTGGGGGTTTTTTTTGACAAAATGTTAAATATGGGGAAATCATATTAGGAAAAGGAAAAAGAAAAAGGCATATATTTAATAATACAATAAAGTATAATTTCCTTCCATGCTAATTCTAAGCAAGGATCAGGGTAAGCTTATCATGGTTAGGATTCTTAAATTTTTAACTTCTTATTTCGTCTGGTATCTCCTTTGAGAGATAATTTGATATTTGAAAGCATGGTGCTTAAAATGCCAAGGTCATGGTTTCAATCCCTGTATGGCCATTCACTTTAGTTGAATTCAGTAATCTTTGTGGGTGCCCTCAAACTCAGAATATTCCATGACTTATACACACTTACTCAAAATCACAGTGTTTACACTGTTCAGTCAAGGATGAGGAAAAGAGAAAAAAACACCAAAAAAGCTCTCATAGACTTTTGCACTCTACATACCAGGTAAATTAAAACATCCAAACAAGAAGAATAGTCCCATGCTCCCTTTCATATAATGAAGAGCATACTGTAATTATCAATTATTAATATTCCCAGTTAGTCTTAGCAGACACTAGATAACATTTCACTTCTCTGAGTAATTAGAAAGGCTGATCTCATATGGTTGAAATATTTAGCAATTTTCTTTCAAAACCCCTCAGAATTCCTCAGTATAGGTGTTTCTCTATCAAAATTTCTTGCAACCAGGCAGCAGTTAAAAGCTGTGCAATTCACAGCAGCAGCAATTTTCTTAATAAATCACAGAAGTTACACATACTTTCAAGATAGAATAAGCCTCCAGAGCCTATATAAGTCTTATTTAAGAAGCTGATATCTAGGAATTTGCCCCAGTTCAGCCCCAGTTCAGCCTAAGGGGAGTCTGATCTTCCTCCTTGATCATTGGTAAGAATGTTCTAAAAACTTGGCAGAAATAGTGAGAAGACAGGAGACCTTCTCCTGCCCAGTGTTTTGTACAGTGAGGAATTGGAATTCTTGAAAACAATGAAAGAAAAATTTAGAACAAAATCATTTTGTCCAGTTGTTAATATACTCTCTCAGAGGAAGAAGAATGATATTTTTACTTGTGATCTCAGGAGGACTTCATCTGAGTTTTTAAATTATAAAATAATTGGTTAAATATATATAAATATATATAGGGATTCAAACACAGGGGATGTCCTCAGAAACAAAGAATATATTTACATTCTGCTACAGAAATATGTTTTTGCCAGTTTGTTTTGCCTTTCCTACCAACTATTTCTCCATTACCAAAAGGGACAAGTTGAGTACTTATCTTCAGGAAACAGTTCCACTTAATGCCATTCTGTCTGATAATCCAGTCTTACCAGTTGTGTCAGTCCTACATTAGTTATGGTTGATAGAATTTCTAGGTAAGTCAGTAACAGGAAACTTGAGCTCTGGGTAGGTTTACAAATGTACCATGTTTCCCACTTTCTAACAGGGAACATGGAAATCCTGAGGAACAGCATGGTTTCTGTGTGACCAGATATGCTATGCAAATCTTAACCTCAGACAGACTAAGATTCAGCTGAGATTGATAAAGACCTTAGACAGAGTTGTCAAGTCCAAAAGCTATGCAGTGAGCTAGATGGAAAAAAGACAGACTCCCACAGGAACCCAGCACAATAGCAGCCACAACTTTTTCCCATGGTAACAGGTAGAGCACCACACACACACTCCTTTTCTTATTTGTTTTTCTCCTTTACCTCTTGACATGGTAAAAGTTGCAGGTAAAGAGGGATAATTTTAATATACAATAAAATAGTAAGGCATTAAATATTGGGAATGCCAACTTCTGAGAAATCCAGAAAGGATTATAATATATACGAGCAAAGTAATTCTATTGTGAATAAAAAGTGTCCAGTATTCAGTTTTCACCAAACACTATTAACCTCTTTTCTACCTAGCTTTTAAAACACACAATTGCAACAAAACCAGTTATATTAAAAAATGGTAAGTGGTCTGTTTCTTTTAAAACAAAATCAAATGAATAATGGTTCTGCATATTTGACAGGCAGAACTGAGATTGACTTCTTTCTTGTGAATGAAGGTATTTTATAGGTTAGAAAATGTTACATGAATTGTTAATAAAACAAGTATTGTAAATTAATCAATACACCAAAATATTTTTTTAAAAAACACCCATCCCAGTACTGCAATTGTTTTACATTTATGCTCTACTTCCCTACTATGAGATGTGAAAATCTTATAGTTGTCTTCAGTTCACTGATTGTGTCTCCCCAGCACTGTCACTCCTTATTAAGTATTGAAGTCTCCCCCGCATTCAAATTCACACTGTATTAATTTCTACCTGAGTAATATTCTTATCTGCCTGAGAACCAAATATTTGCAGTCTTCATTGAAGAATTGCCAAAGAAGAATAGACTGAACAGGTTATGTCTTCATGGAATTGTACTTCCTTCAATCTTTAATGTGGTCTGATCTTGCAACATATTCTGTGTGTAATAAGGCCTGAAACCTCAGGTCTTTGCACATTAAACAATCAGACAAGGTGACCCCAGTACTTTTTAATTTAATCTCTCTTTATGTAGGCATTAAATGTAAATCCAATTTTCATTTCCAGCTCCTAATTATCAATAAAATATTGAGTTTGCATAATAATTCAAAGATTAGTAGAAGCAGAAGAGAGAAAATGCGTGTTAAAATACTTAACCTATCTTCATTCTCTGTGAACTATATCATTCCAGTCCACTGAGTGCAAGGTGTCCCAAGTTATTATATGTGGCACTGATTAGAGAAGGCTGGTACAGGTAGGAGCTCCAATGAAGCCAGTAATACCTGTGATAAGGTAACTCAAAGGAAAAAAAGCAATACAATTTTTGGCTCGAAAATTTCTGGAGAACTGTGAGGTTGCACACCTTTCCAGTGTAAAAATACATTTTCAGAGATATACTGTAAAATAAAATATAAGATGCTAAATTCAGAATCAACTGTCTTTGTACTGCTCCTGTACATACTAAAGATTTGTAGATCTTCTCCTAATTGTATTCATTTTAATTCAGTGCTCCAGCTGGATAGATTACATAGTCTGTGTAAAAAACCCTGTGAATATTTTCTCTTCCATAGTATTAATCAGTTCGTTGTAAAAGGAATATTTTCCTTTTACAACGTTGTACAAAAAACCTCAAGCTACTTGCCCAGACTTGGGCTCCACAGGAGCTGAGTGTTGGTTGTTCACAAAGACCCAATGTGTGACTGATGAATAGAGCCCTTTTGCTTCAAGGGAGTAATGCTCAGCAGAAGCAAAACTCTTCTCATGTTCAAAGTGTTTCCAATCTGTTTCTTTTTCTCCACAGCGTGTTCTGTCACTCTTTCACTCTGTCAATCCAGATGGGAAGACAAACATAGACAAAGCAAGTAGACATGCAGAATTTGGCTCCTGTTTAACCAGTAGAAATATCTGCTGGAGCCAAATGGAAACTATGCATTTTGGTTCCTTTGGGCATGTAGTTTCATACATTTTCAGACTACACAAGATGTAAGGTTCCAATCAAAAATTCCAACACATGGGTAATTCTTTTAGCATTTTCTGTTTTCTTTCAATCCTTCTTTTGTTTGATGACTGTTTTCAGAAATAGGCATTCGAAGCCTGTAGGCACATATTTATGAGTGCAAGAAAGATGTAAAACAGCAAGTACTTTGTTCTGCAATTGCTGAAAACACACAGTCTAAAGAAACAACAAATCTTAATGAGCATTTAATTTTTCTTTTTTTTGACAAGAAGAGACACCTCATGAAGGAAGTATCAAGGCAAAAGGTGATCAATTTCAAGTGTATGTGCACAAAAATCTGTACATGAGGAAGTATCAAGAGGAAATAGATATTTGTATGTAGTCAAAAAAAATCGGTGAGGTTATTGGAAGAACTGAGGTAGCTCACACAGCCTAAGTAAAGTTAGAGACAGGTGCAAGATATTCAGAGAAGACAAAATTAGGGGATTGTGCTATGTGTGAAGAAGCCTAAAATGTGTGATGTCTTTCCACATGGTAGACAGTGATCTAGCTGAGAACTCATGGATTAGGATACAAGAAGAGGTCAGTGAGTGTAACAGCATGGTGGGGATATGTTACAAACCACAGTTTAGGCCAAAGTATTCTTTAAATTGCCTGAAGATATCTTGGGATCACCAGCTCATGTTTGTGAGGATCTTGAACCTCCATGACAACTCCTAGCATAGCAACATGCTGGGAAGAGAGTCAAGGATATTTCCAGAGGGTGTGAGAATCAGCTTCTTGATGCAGACACTTGAGCCAACTTGGGATGACACATGTGAAACCGTGCTAGTCACTAGAAAGAAGTTGTTTGGGGGTATGGTAATCAATGGCAGCCTTGGCTTTGCCTAACAAGGAAGATTTGCACACATACTTGTTTTGTTTTGTTTTGTTTTGTTTTTCAAAAGATGTTAAAAACAGTAAAAGGACTTTCTGTTATGCGTTAGTATTACAAGGCTGAACTAAGAAAATGTATGCCTGTTATTAAATTGGCTTGATGATTCAGGCACAGAAGACAAAGCAAACACTGATGTTTTGTATCCAGTATCTTCCTTAGCTCAGACTTTGCCAATGAAGTTTCGCAGGCCTTTGTGCTCAGTCAACCTTAAATGGCTGCTCTCTATGTTCTTTGAAGAGCTGTGGAAATCAGATGAGGTCCACAGCAACAGGAAGAAGTGCTGCACTTACCTTCAAAGAAGACTGAAGCTCAAGCAAGCCCTGCTTTAGTCCCTTGGGAAATCTTTGAGTCAGACCTCTGGAAACACATTCCTTGGCACAGAAGGTGAAGTAAGTGTCTGGGAACAATCAGCACAGAAGTACCAAGATTGAAGTAGCATCCCACAGAAGTACCAAGACAGAAGTACCATCCCTGTCCAATCCTGATTGTCTTCAGTGATGAAATTACTTGTTCTGTGGATGGGTGAATATAATTTACCTCAGCTTTAGCAAGGCTTTTGACACCAACTCTCATGCTATTTCTCTACCTATGATGGAACTTTATGGTCTAGAGGCGTGGACAATTAAATGCATGGAAAACAAGTTACAGAGGTGGGTAAAAGGGCCACATACAGGAAGCTAGCAAAAGTGGAGTATTGCATGAGTCTGGAGGAAGTGATGGAGTTCTCTCTTATCAAGCTTGGAACTAATGTCAAACTGTGCGGGAGTGTGGATATGCAACCAACACACTCAATACCAGAGCTGTCATATAGAAGGACCTGGACATGCTAGAGGAATGGGGAGACAGAAACCCCCATTTATGCCAACATACAAAAATTGCAAAGCTATGTGCTTTCTGTGATGCTGGTGCCATGTCCTGCCTGTCTGGGAGCAGCCCTTCAGGAAGGGGTCTGGGAATTTTTCAGCCTGGAGGAGAGATCATCTCCAAACAACCCACCCAGCCTCCAGTGCCAAGGGATCACAAAATGGTGGAGCCCCAGTTCTTAGCGCTGCATGCTGTGAAAGCAAGAAACAATTGGCTTAAACTTAAGCAAGGTAGTTTTAAAGAGTGAGTTAGGAAAAACATTTTCACCCCAAGTCAGTCAAGCTGTGAAGCATGTTGCCTGAAAAGTGTGCGCCGTCTCTCTGTAGACTATAAATCTCTGAGCAACAGAGTCTGACCCCAGAGCTGACCCTGTTTTGGGTTACACTAGAGACCTCCTGAGTTTCCTTCCAGCCTGAATTGTGCTGAAATTTTTCAACTATTCCATAAAGGCTTTTTTCTTTATGACACTTGAACATTTGCCCTAAGAACTGCACTTTCTACCTGCACAACTACAATTTTTCTCCTCTTTTTGATTTGATGCTGTTTTAGGAGACAATATAATAAATCAACACATGAACAATAGAATCCTGCAGGTCTTTCCATTGGTCTTTCCACTCCTGTGCAGTACCTGTACTACATATTGAGAGAGTTATCTTCTTTTTTGAGCACCATTGTTCCAAGTATTCTTGGAAAGTTAGACATGAAGCTTCTGGAAACGTTGCTTTTGCTTTTGTTTTTAAGCTCACCTCTATGATAAGCTAAGAATAATGCATAATGTATAAAAAATAAAAATTATTTATAAACCCAATACTTACCCTCCATTTGAATAAAGACAAGGATAAACCTTGAATTAGCTTGTGAAATACCTGAATAAAATAATAGAATCATAAAATATCATGAGTTGGAAGAGGCTCACTAGGCTCATCAAAGTTCAATTCCTGAAGTAACGTTGCTGAGGATAGCAAGCACATCAATCTTAAGATTATCCTTTACACTTAATTTCAAACTTTGTCTAGGTATTTCTACCTCTGACCACAGTAATGTGTGATATATATTTATCTGCAAATAATAAACTTTCTAATGAGAACTAAGAAGAATGTAGCTAGTTCGGATGTTTGGAAGAAAAAGGCCACCTTTCTTCAAGGGGAGATTTTAAAAATATGGCTTTATTATTACATCCTGAATAATTCTTGAATGTATGATTCTAAAACTTGTGAAGAATAATTTTTATAATCCACAATAAAAACAACAGTAGCTGAGAAGTCCAATGAAGACCGTGAAATCAGAAGACACCTTACTAAGTCCCTGCATTGGATCTATTGTTCATACCCTATATTTGTACTTAAATGTTTTCAAAAGATTATTTTTGGACTTTCATGATTGGCAAAAAACTATCTGGAATAACAGATACACTAGAGAACCAGTAATAATTCTTATATGTTATCTTGGTCTAAGACTTCCAAAACTTCTAAGGAACTTGAATGACCAGGTTCCCCAGTAAGCTTTAAAAAAATTATCTCAGTTAAAATATCTGAATTTTTCTTCTTTTTTTTTTTTTTAATTTATCTATTAGAAAAGCAATACAGTTGTAACTGACTGGCTGAATATTTGGTTGAAGTATTTTCTCAAGGTAGTCAATCATAAATGAACAAAAAAACATTCTTTTTTTTATTTTTGAGTGTCAGGGAGCCAATTTTTATCACTAATAAAAAATAACTCGGGTTATTTATTTTTAGAGGGTTTTTTTTTTTTTTCTGACATAATGACAATAAAACGAATAAAGATATCAGTGATGAGGGAAGGCAAAGGATGGGACTGTGAAATTCTACAAAACTGAAAAAAAGTAATTACATGACAAAACATATTTTTCCAGCACACAGTATATTTCCAGCACACAGTATATTTGAGCATCCAATTTTCCAAACACCACTTGATACTTTATTTATGCAAGTTACTTGGATTTATACTGAGTATATTAAATACTAGTATTCTATGCAAACCATGTCACTGTGTTTCTTCATTATGTCCAGGAATCTGAAAGGAAGCAGTGCAGATCACATACAAAAATTATCTGTGCAGTATGGTAGAAGAAAAATAATCATAATTATGGGTTTCTGATTCTGCTCAATCCAAGTTACTGCTTTTCAGAGGCTGGTTAGAGCCATGATGTTAGTTAAGGCAATAGAGAGTGAGGGGAAAACAGTGCTTCTCCTTCATCTGTTGTCTTCCTCCATGTTCCTGCTCTGTAGTTGCAGTTTCTCTGATCACCCGTCATAAACCTCCTGTGTGATGCTGACCTGTCATGTTATTGAGACTTTGGCATCTATCTCCAATTATATTTGACAAGATGTTTTCTGTACAGCGATGTGGTTTTTGTTTTTGTTTTTTGAGGGGTTTACATTCATGCCATAAAAGAAGTAAATAAAGGAGCCTAATTCATCCAGTATACAGGAAGATCACAGCAAATCTAGTGCTAAATTATTTGCAGGCAATCTGGTTTGGATGTCTGTTACAGATAGAAGCTAAGCCTGTTCTGAAATTCTCTTGTTCAATTTAGATGCTTAGTATAAATTCTGATATACATTGTAGGCTCTAAACAAGAATTTTCTCCTACTCATTTCACAAGTCATACTCAATTAAATTCACAATGCGACAAAAAGCAACACACTGTAAGGAGTTGGAATTTTTTGTGTAACCAGTAAAAAAAATGGAAAATTAAACTTATGTTCTGAAGCATACTGAATAAAAATTGCAACATATTCATTTATGTGAAGTCAACTATAAAACACATTGAAATTTTTCATTCAGATTACATAGTTTCATATCACATAGTTTGTTTGCCTTAAAAAATCTCCTATTCCACGCATCTGATTATTCAGGTTGTACATTCCTAAACTAGTGTGATTTACATTTGAATGAAGTTTCCAATTTTACTGAGTGACACGGAATCTAATTAGATTCTGTAGCAGAGGAGTGTCAATTATAAAAAGTAAGATTCTGGAAAATGAGCCTAAATAAAATTTTACTGAACAGAACATGCAATTACAATATACATGAGAGTGCTTCCATTATTACTTGTAGATTATTAATATTATATTTTATTTTCTCATGAAGAAATGAAGAGTCAGCATCTGGATTATCAGCACTGACATTGATGACATTAAAACAACTCCTTATATGGTGAAATATGGTGCCCAGTTTTAGCAGTATCAAATCTGAAACATCCTTCTGCAAGGACTTATTATTAATGGAACCTGAAATATACAGGATTTGATCCATGAAGTTAATATGTAATATGTACAATACTGTTGTGGGTGTCTGCTGCAGGCTGCTTAATTGGGAAGAAGTAAATAAGACCTTCTTTATACAATTGGAAGAAGTCTCACAGTCGTAAGTCTCAGTTCTCATGGAGGACTTGAATCTCCCCAGTACATGCTAGAAAGACAACACAGCAAGGCAGCAGTAACACAGGAGGTTTCTGGTGTGTATTGATGGCACCTCCCTAACACAGGTGATAAAGATGAAGAAGGGAGATGTTCTACTGAATACAATACTCACAAAGAAATGTTCAGAATGTATAGGCTGAGAGCTGCAGTGACCTTGGCTGCAGTGACCACGGACTAGTGGAGTCAGGATCCAGAGAGGAAAGAACAAGGCAAAAAGCAGTATCACAACTTTGGACTTTAGAGATTATGGCCTTTTCAGAGATCTGTTTAAAGAATCCCATGGGATATGTTTCTGGAGAGAAAAGGAGGCTAGTTGGTTGATTTTTAAGGGTCATCTCCTCCAAGCTCAAGAATGGTCTATTTTGACGTCTGCACATTTGAACAATTTGCTGCTGACACGTCAAACATGAAGAAGTGTATGACATATGTTAATGTGGTCAGGGGATCTATAAGGGGCATAAAGATTCTGTCTCATGTGAGAGCTGGAAAAAAGAACATGTAACTGCTATCTTCAAAGAGGGTTAAGACAGAAAATCCTGGGAGCTACAGGTTTATCATTTCAATCCCTGGGAAGAAGAGTGAGGAAGTATTCCTGGTAACAATTTCCAGATATATGAAGGATAGGAAGTTGACTGGAGATGTCAGCAAAAATTTATGAAGGGTATATCATGGTTAACCAACCTAAGAGCCTCCTGTAATTAGGTAAATGGCTTGATAAATAATGAAAGAATAGCAGACATTTTTTTCTTGATTTTAGTGTGGCTTCCAACATTTTCTTGATTTTAGTGTGGCTTTCAACAATCTCCCATAACATCCTCAGTGACAAATCAATGAGGTATGGAACAGATAATTTAATAGGAAGGTGAATTGAAAATTAGCTAAACCATGAGGCTCAACGGTTTATAATCAGTACCAAAAAGTCCTTGACCAGCTGGAGAAATAGGACAACTCAAGCCTAACAAACTTCTGCAAAGCAGCATGTCAAGACCTGCACTTGGGAAGAAATAATCTTATGTGGAAGTAAACACTGGGGATGGACTAGCTGGACAGTAGCTTTTCAGCAAAGGACCTGGGAGTCCTAATGAATAGTAAGTCAACCATATGCTCATGGTATCTTTTCTCTTTCTGAAAAAAAGGGAAAACAAAATGAAATGAAAAAAAAAAAAACCAACAAAAAGCAAACCAAAATCCAAAACGAACCAGTGTGCCTGCATGGTAAAGAAGGCCAGCAGTAGCTTGCATTAGATTGCATTAGGAAAAGCATTCCCATCAAATTATTAATGTGCAAAAGTGTATTACAGTCTTACTACATGCATCTAGCACCTCCCTGGGAAACCTCTTGTTCCAGTGTTTTATCATCATCATTTTTTCTTCCTTACGTAAAAAATTCTTCTATATGTGTAATCTCAATCAACCCTTCTTCAGTTTAAAACCATTGCCCCTTGTCCAAACTCAACAGGCCTTGCTACAAGGTTTGCCCTCATCTTTCTTGTAGGTCTCCTTTAAATATTGAAAGGCCCTGAAGAAGGTCTCCCTTGAGCCTTCTCTTGTCCAGGCTGAACAACCTCAAGTGTCTCAGCCTTTTCTTAGAGGTAGTCCATCCTATCTATCATCTGCCCTCCTCTGGATTTGCTCCAACAGGTCCATGTCCTTCCCGTGCTGAGGACCCCAGTGTTGGATGCAGCACTTCAGATGAGATCTCATCAGAGCAGGGTAGAAGGGCAAAGCCACCTCCTTCTCCACACTGTTTTTGGTGCAGCCAAGGATACAATTGGCTTTCTGGGCTGCAAGTGCACATTTTTGGCTTAAGTCCAACCCCATATCTACCAGTATCCTCAAGCCTTTCTTTGAAGGATTGCCCTCAATCTGTTTGTTTCCACTTACAAAAAAAGCGCTAGATGTTAGTGTTTTCTCTGTTCTTTATTTGAGTGATGCCACCATGAGACTGCTATCAGCTTTTAAAGGCCATAGTGACTGGGCAATGTTTCTGGTGACTGGAAAAGTCACATCTATCTTGAAGGAGAGGAGAAGGACCAAGGAAATGTCCTTTGTTGGCCTCATATCAGTCCCTGTGAAGTCTGTCCATCAAAATCCTCTTTGAATTTATTTCTAAGTAAATGAAGAGCAAAATGTGCCTGGGAACCAGACAGAAGGGATTTAACAAGGGCTATCTAACATGGCCAACCTGATTGTTTCCTATTGTAAAATGACAGGATCTGTAGTCAACAGGGCATAAGTGGATATCATTTACTTTGACTTCAGCAAGCCTTTTGGTATGGTTTTATGTAAAATGAGATGAGATATGGGCATGATAAGGCATTGAAAATTCTACTACATTTTCAGGCTCCAAGGGTTATGATCAACAACACTATGCCCAAGTTCCAGCCATTTACTAGTATCTGTTGTCCGCAAGAGTCAATAATAGGTCAGTATAGAGATACTTCAGTATCTTTATATTACATGGATCTATCTATTTATGAAGACATCTACAAATACAGTTATTGATGTCATCCATCTCTCTCACTATCTCTTGCTATATGTGGTTCCTCCATGAAATTGCTGAAATGAATTGCACATGAATTTCACACTCTGGACTTTTATCCATGTAGCAGACACAAATATATATGTCCACAGATATAGATACTCCTTTATAAATATCTGGAGACACAGTTACAGAGTCAGCAAAGTGTCCTGGCTGCAAAGGAAGCTGACTGCGTTCTGCGATGTATGTGTATTTATGTGGTCTCACCTCTATCTAACACTTGGGAGATCACATCTGGAGTTTTGTCTTCAGATCTGGGCTTACCAGTACCAAAAAGACATCAGCATACTGGAGTGAGCCCAATAAATGACCAATGAGATTGTTTTGTTCCGGAGTAAAGCAGAGCCTGGAGCAAAGCCTGAGAGAGTTGGTTCATTCATCCTGGAGAAGAGACAAGACTAGAGGGACTCTAACGAGGGATACCCATGGGAACAGTGTAGAAATATTGAAGCAGAATCTTCTTGAATTTATATAGCACTATGATGAGAAAAAGAAAACTCGTTTCAGGAAAAACTCCATCTGTATGTAAGAGCAAAAAGGTCTTAACTCTGAAGACAATTGAACAGTGGGATACACTGCCCAGAGAAGTGAAGGAATTTTTCTTGTTGAAAATATTAATGACTCAGCCAGATAAGGCTAATCTAACCTATGGTCCTCCTCTCAACAGAGAAGTGAAACTGGTGTTATCCAGAGGTTCCCTTCCAAAGTAGGATCATATAGAAGACATAGGATTCTGCCATGAATGCTGAGAAATTCCTCTTAAAAATATAAAAGCAAATTTTTCTCTATGAGGCTGATTAAACACTGGCAAAGATGTCCATAAATTCTGTGAGATGTGTACAAAACTCAACTGGACAGCAACCTAAGAAGTAGCTCTAACAGTACCAAGTTCAATGGGAGGTTGGACTAAATTATTTCCAGAGCTCTCCTAACTTAAATTGTCTTGTGATTCCGATATTCCTCACATGATGATCACTTATTGTGATAGTTCCTCTCTGACTTTCCATATTCAGGTTGAAGCCAGGCCGATTGAATTTTCTGGACTTTTACACTATAGCTACAGCTGTTCATTTCAAGAATATGTGAATAGAAAGGTGATGTACTTCAGAGGCAAATACAAAGTATTTTTTTATTTATTCTCCATTCCATACAAATACTTATGTAAAATAATATAATAATTTGTAATTATACAGATTATTAAATTAAAAAGTTGAAGACATTTGCTTTCAATCCCTATCAGTAGAATGTGCCATTAAACTTGACATGTCTTGCATTTCAAACATAAATTGCTGAACAAAACAGAAGTAATTGCTCAAATTCTTAATAACGTATACAAGTCCAAGGTCAATATGCTGCTATTTTTATTCAAATTTTAAAGAATTACATACTCATTGCTGCCTAATGTAAGAGATTCATCATCTTACAATGAAATAGAGAAAGGGGAATGTCAGGGTAAAGTTGAAGGCATTAGTTTAGAAATTTCTAATAAAGCTTTATGTCACCATCACTTTCAGTTGCTTCCTTTGTCGTCATAGCAGCTTTTTCAGAAACTGCGTCTTTGTGCTTATGCATCACACAGAGTCAAATCAAAAGCAGCAGGATTTTTACACATCGTGTTTACAAAGTAGCCCCAACCATAAAGATGTTGTTGCAAAATTGCATTTATAACTAATAATGAGTGTTAAATTATTGCAAAAAAAAACCTGTTTAACTAGATTAATATTAGCCTGTCCAAATGCAAGAGACAAACTCAGAATTGTGGTTTTGGGCTTTTTTTCCCATTTTTTCCTCATCCAGAATGCTATATTACAACACCCTGCAGACAGTAAAACCTTTCTTGCTGTGACAAGTTATTGATCTTGTTTTCCTCTGAGAACCCTAACAAGTCAAACTGCAGCTTGCTGAAGGATATAGCTGCAGCTGTACTTTGAAAGGATTTTGAGAAGAAATTTTGTCTCTAGTGTTTAGCAGAAAAATGAAATTACATTAGTATAAAAGTGTGCCGTTCTCTCTGGGAAGAGTAAGGATTGTATAAATCTCAGCAAGCCTATTTAGTCCTTCAGTGGTGATAGCAGCTCCTCTTCTCCCAAGGGTAATCCTGACATTTTATCCTAAATTCTGAGAAAGAAGGAGAAGGCAAGGAAACAGTAGGAAATGATTCAATTCTGTCAAGGTGAGAGAGACTCCCAGTCTAGTAGAAAGTTAAAATTACTCTGTTGCTGTGGCCCCTCCTTATCCCCTCAGATCACAAACAACTGCAATCAGCAGAGAAAATGTGATAGTATGATGTAAATGTGATATTAAAAGTAAAAGGGATATTTTATTTGAGCTTCAAGTTGCCTTTTTGGCTGTTAAAATCCTCATAATTCTTGTAGGTAAATCATATTAAGGAACAGTCAAGATGTATTGACTTTTAAAACAGCTAGTAGGTTATAATTTTCAATCTACATGTAGTCTTAAAACTTAGCATAAGTGACTTATCTCTATTTAATAATTACAGCAGCAAATAAACGATATTGTTTTTTGCAAATCTGATGCCAGTGCTCAGCTAAGCATACATATGCTTTGCACAGTTTTTGTCAGATTTTAATTTGTGAGATTAATATTCTAATGTTCTGTTATTATTATTATTACTACAGAGTTACATATTGTCTTGTCACTACAATGTACTAAAAACATATTTGTAGGTCTTGGAACATTATCAGGTGAGAAAAGGTCCAACTATAAAGCAAAAAAGACCCCAACTATTATAAATATCTCACTGTTCCTTTTGTGACAACATGCCAGATATTATGATGATACAAGCACTTAGAATGCTTGATATATAGAGATCACAGAAAAGACTGTGAAATAAATATTCCTCACACAATCAACTAAGCAATATCCTCAACTTGCCTCTACCTGACTGTACTAAATGATTTTGAAGGCATTGCCACAGTGAAGAATCCCAAGGAAGGATCTGAGGCAGGATAACAAACTTGTGTTTTGCATATGTAAGAGGCATTGGAGGCAAAAATGTTTAGTATTCTCTGACAGGGAAACCTTCTGACGTCTTTTAAGGCTGTAGAGGACATATTTGCAAGGGCTTGTATTGATAGGGAAAGGAGGAATGGCTGTAAGTGAAGGAAGGTATGTTTATATTAAATATTAGGAAAACACTATTTACTGTAAGGATGTTGAGGCACTGGAGCAAGGTGTCCAGAGAAGTTGTGGATGCCTCAACCCTGGAAGTGTTCCAGGCCAGGTTGAAAAGGACTTTGAGCAGCCTGGTCTTATGTAAGACGTCCCTGCCCACGATGGGGGGTTGAGCACTAGATGATCTCTAAGGTGCCTTCCAACACTCTCCATTCCATGATTCTGTGTTTCTACAGTCACTGTTTTTGAGTTTTGGACAGCATTTGAATCTGTTAATCCACAGTATGATGCATATTGTCCTGCTAGGAACAGATTCTTTCGCTTTGATAATTAGGTTTCAGGTTAGCTTGTCTTATTTTTTCCTTGTATACTTGTCATAATCCCCCCAAAATACTTCACAACGAAACACTGTGTTCTAAAGACTGATTATGTCAATTGTCTCTGCTATGGATACAAAAAAACCCTAAAATATTATTTTGTTCACTCAAGTTTCTGGGTTACTTGTTCTTATAGTCAGTTCTTATACACTGTTTCCAGAATTATTCTTTTCCTAATTATATTATAAGCCAAAGAAAAAGAAATAGAAGAATAAATATATTTTTAGAGAAAAGAGAAATTTCTATTCCTATCTAAATTGGTAGAAAAGTACTCCAAAACCTCTATTTTTGAATAACTTTTAAGTGTTTTGTTGTTTTCTAAGAAGCTGAGGCATAAATCTAGTGAGATTAGAGGAGACTAGAGCAATTACTCCATACCCCTATGTAAGTCAGAACTGCAGTTAGTTAATGTTCTCAAGTCAGTAAAACAGAGAACTTTTGGGGCATGTGGAGAAACAAAATTTTTGTACTAAATGGTGTATTCACCTTGCATTTCACTTGAAATTATATTATCAGATTTAGTCTTTTTGGTACACTTCAGAAAAAGAAGGCATGAGGTTCTAACATGACTAAGAGATCCATCTGTTTAAAAGTACAAACTTTTCTAAAAGAACTCATGTCAGGACTGTGAACAAACCGAAGTAGCAGAAATTCTAACCAGTGTGAAAGAGAAGGAGAAAGGGAAAAAGTTACTAGTAATGTAATAAATATTAAGAAATTACCTATTGAGATTTGAAATGTGTTTACATTGATGAAATGCAAATAAAATAGGCGAGGGAAAAAATGAAACAATGCTGCAAACACTTACTTCACAAGCATTCCTGTACTGATAATGCATCGACCATCAAATCACAGAATGTGGGGCTCATTGATGGCAACAGAGCTCTGAATGCTAACAATGGGAAATATGTCAACATAAAGAGAAACATTTGTCATTCTGTGAGAATCAGACATTTTATCAGTGCAATAATTAAAGGTACAGAAAAACCCAAAAGAGGTTATAAACAGAAAAAAAATTTTTTTATAAACTCGAGATTTTGTGCTACCAAGAATTCAAAACTTGAGATCAAACTTGCCTAGAAAGAATGTAATAGACATTTCTATCTTTTTTTCCTTGAAGTGGCCATTGTGAAACAAGGGACAAAAACTCTGAAGAACCGGTGCACACAATAATATGTTTGTCAGCGTACACAATAAACAAATGGAAAAAAGATTAATGATGCAAGGGGTCTTACAAATCAATCTATCAAATCAAGTCATCCTGCAGAGAAATTACATGTTCTTTACATTTTTAATTCTTTAAATCTCTGAGGACAAACAAAAACAATTGATACCAAGGTAGATATTAATTAGAAAAAAGGAAACATTGTCATGGATGTAGGAAGTCTGAAAAATATATGAAAAGATGTAAAGGTATGGCAGAACAATAAAGAAAGACTAGAGATTAATTTTGTTGGTTAAACAAGAACAGTCACACTGAAAAAAATTGAAGAAAAAGGTCAAATATTATTATATCTGAATGAAGCACTTGATAAAGAGCTGTGAAAGAGGTGATAATTCATTATTCATTTAGTCATTCCAGATAGCAGTTTGAAACTAATTTATTGACACAGATGTGTCCAGTAGCTGATAATTGCAGTTATGTGTTTTGTGTTGTTTTCCAGTAACTTTACCCAGCAACTGTCAATCTAGCACATTACTCATATACAATTTTTACTAGACATGTGTTTTGCAGAGATTTTTTTGCGAGTAACAGAAGATATGTCTGAAAAACTGTGAAAGTTTGAAAAGAATTGATTTTTGGCCATAACAAGCAGTCTGTGCTATCAGCAATCCAACAATCAGAGGAGCTGAAAAAGATGCACAACTACCCAGATAGCAACAAGTCACAGAACTTGTGCATAGCAAGATAGCAAGGAGTCACAGAACTCCCTTTATTTATTTTGCTGTTGGATCACACTATTCAATACTTCATTTGTGTAATTAATGAATGGTTAGTATAATTCTAAAATCAAAAGCACTTACAAAAGTGGGGGTTTGTTTGTTTGCTTGTTTTTTTATGTTCATGCTTATATATCCAGTAGACTGGACAACAGAAGGCAGAAATAGAAGGAATTCTGTTAGGATAAAACAGTGTTGAAATAGTTGATGACACCACGGTACAGTAACTGAAAATAAAGGACAGGTGTTTTTATAGATTCTATATTAGAAATTAGATAACAAGCTGGAATAACTGTCATTTGGAAAACAGAAAAAAAACTTGTTTCTCAATATTTTACAGTTAATAATCAATTATTTAGGCTGGTCATTTAGTAGAGTTGCTAAACCTGAATATTCTGCAAAAATAATAGAATTCTTCCTTTAGGTACGTCTTCCTTAAAGAATGAAACTGACACTCTGACTAAGAAATATTGTCATGTAATTTATACACATTTTGTTTGCTGCTTAAAACACTTTAATACTAAATATAAAATAAATATTTTGGAGACTAAGAAATGTATCCATGTGTATGAATGTTTACAAGTATTGAGGATTTTAGTCACAGAGCTACTTGGTTAGATGAACCAGTTAATAGCAATAAATCAATGTATTGGTCTAATGAAATTAGAGCATCTATATTTTAACAACTAGTGACCCTTCACGTGTAAAAACCTTGCAGCCTTCTGGCAGCAGAATTAGACATAGGACTGGATTGGGGTGCAGAAGCACTCAGCTGCTGCCCTCCTGAGCATGAGGAGCCTGTCTGGAGACTGTGTCTGCATTGCCAGCACACCTCTGGGCAGCTGCTGTTGCAGGAGCAAGAAGGCCATTAATGAGGTGAGTAGGTCTATACCAGTTCTTATGAAGCAAAGAACAGTATCAGCAGGACAGAACCAGCCAATAAAAAACACAATACCATGTGTTATCCACACTATTTCTCAACTGTCATATTATGTAAACTGATACAGTAATTCTGTGCATAAATGAGATATCACATGTCAGGACACAGAGGATTTGTTCCTGCTGCCTTTCAAAATTGTGGATCTGTGATCTCTCCTCCAGGCTGAACAAGCCCAGGTCCCTCAGCCCCTTCTCACAGAGATTCTCCTGTCCCATCCAGCTTGGAAGCTTTCTGCTGGACATGATCCAGCATTTGTTAATTATTTTGCCTGTACTGAGGAAACCTAAAATTTGGACAAAGAATCCACATAGGATCTCATCCATGTTTAACAGAGGGGTATAATCCTTTCTCGTGATGTCCTGGCTGTGTCCCTGTGAATACTGCCCAGGGTGCTTTTGGCCATCTCTGCAACTGGGCCTAACTTTATTCCTCATTCTGTCCACTTTCCTGGGCCTAACTTTATTCCTCATTCTCTACCTCCTTTCCTCCCATGGTGCAGGGGGACAGAAAAGCTGTTTGAGGTCAGTCATTTCACCTTGTCTTTGCCTCTCCTTCCTCAGCAAGAGAAGTCCTTCCCCTGCTCTAATGTTGGGTCCCTCTCACCAGAGAGAGTCTTCCATGAAATTCAGCAATGTAATACTTCCCACAGGCTACAGTTGTTCATGAACTGCTCCAGTGTGTGTCTCCCACTGGATCAAAAGTCCTGCCAGAAAGCCTACTCTGGTGTGAGTTCTTCTCTTCATGGTCCTGCCAGGAGCCTACTTCTGCATGAGCTTCTGCCGGGTTCACAGTCTCCTTTAGGCATCTACATGCTCTAGTGCAGGGCTCTCCATGGGCTGCAGGAGGATCTCAGGTGCACTGTGGACCTTCATGAGCTTCAGGGAGACAGCCTGTTTGACCATGGTCTTCACTCAAGCTGGAGAGAAATCTCCAGCTCTAGAACCTGGAGTGCTTCCTCCACCTCCTTCTTAATGACCTTGCTGTCTGAAGAGTTGATTCAAGTTTTCTGACTCTGTTCTCTGGCTACCATTTCCTTCTGCACAATAACCCTGTTTTCCTTCTTAAATGTGTTGTCACAGAGGTGTCACTACTGTCACTGATGGGCTTGGCCTTGACCAGCAGGAGATCTGTCTGGAGATGGCTGACATCGGCTCTATCAGGAAAACAGGAAGCTTCTAGCTTCTCCTTCATCATGATCTTCTCAAGTATAAATAGTAAATTTTCATGTCTTGATACTATGTTTCTTTGAAATCTGTTGTGGCTTACCTAATCCTAGTGTCAAGATCACAGTTATTTATCATCTACTGTCTCTCTCTCTTCCTCTGTCTCATATTTATTAGTAGAAAATATATGCAACTATGGATAGGTTCTTTATAACAACGATTTAAAAACTGAAAAATCACGATTTTCATTTCAATAGTGCTCAATATGGCCCTGCACTTGTAATGGTACAATTCAATCAAATTACAATCCACACTCCACAGGAATGTTTAAAGTTTCTCAAGTACAATTATCTGGTACCACTACAATTGCTTGTATTTTTCAGGCACCTGAATTTCTTCCCATAATCACTTTGCTTATTTTTCCGTAGTGTATTACCCAACAGTGGAAAACATATCTAACTTTGACCAATATTACCAGAATTTCTAAAAAGAATCCTCCTTTTCTTTAAAAACTGTTCTCTAAAAAGTCTTTATCTGAATAATGAGTGCAGATTTTTTTTTTTTCTGCTGATATTTCTTCAGTAATGTTCCATCATTTCTCATGCTTCCACATTGCTTTAAATTTATTCTTAGAATAACGTCTCTTCATCTACATTTTCTCCAAATGCCTTGTGGATCCCAACATTGCAAGCCTGCAGTGTGACAAAACTATACACTTGAGCCCTAGCTGATGAACAGATGGGCAGAGAAGAGATGATTTCTCTGACTTCTCTCACGATCTCCAGAGATACTCCCTCCCTGATTTCCTTCTGCTATTTCTCCTTCTCTGCGGATGGAAGTGTCACTCATAGATACCACATACAACTCCTGTGAAGACAGCAAGTTCTAAATAGTCTGAGCTCAGAAGACAAAGACGGAATAGTAAGCAGTACCTAGAAGCCTGCATATAAGTACAAATTACAAACCAAAATAGAAAGGTTAGCTTAAGTTTGACACAGATTATATACATGATCCCAGAGATGTGTTCTCAACAGGGATATATTCCCCTCAGCAATCTTTATTTGAGAAATTTTGGTCAACTAAACATTAAAAATAGGATGCCGTTGAGTCATTCGCTCAAAGCTAGGAATCTAGGCAGGTTTTCTCAGCAAAAAAAAGAAATCTCTCTGTAGTTTGTGATACGTGATTAAAACTAAGGAGTTCTTAGACTCAGGAATTTTTACCTATTTAAATTAAAAACAGACCAATGACTTATGAGAAGTCACTCAACAGAGAGTAAAGTTCATTTGAATGGAGTAGCTTAGAACTAGGTGTCAAAAACTCACCAAGTTTCTGTGGGGCACTAATAGTTCCACCAGAATAATGAAGGGAGTTTTCATTGTTCCGCATAAGTCTGCTTCAATGCTTTCTGCTCATGAATAATAATGTAGGTGGTGTAACAGTTGTTATTTGTTCATTGGTTTTATACACACAGAAGAAAAAGAACCCAAAACAAACCAGAAACAAAAGAAAAAACTCCACCTCCTCTCCACAACAGAAAAAAAAAAAAATTACAAAACACAGTGGAATCTGGAATGCTTGGAATCAGAAGAAATGTTAATCTCTTTTTTGAGAACATATCACTGAATAAATGCATGGTAACCATAATGAGTATGTGAATAATATGTAAGTTTTGAAAACTTTTTCTTTTGTTGCAAATGCAATGGTTCTCTTTTTATCTCATGCACTGTTTGGAATTAAGTATTGAAGAAAACACTGTGCACAGAATTTTTTCAGAGAAGAACTTTTAGAGATAAATGACTATTTGAAATGGATGCTAAATGGCAGGCTTGAATGCAAACAAAAATTAAGAAATTATCTTGGATTCAGGAAATATTTCATAGCTATACATACATATTTCATCAGGAATAGTGCCAAGATACCTTTTTGTGTGTGTATTTTTGTTACCATAGTAACAATATTACTTTTGTTAACAAGAAAATGTTGAAAACTTCAACATTGGCTTGAATGGCCAGACTCCTTAGAGACAATTTCTACATTGAAATATCCCTCTAAAAAGTGTTTTGTGGTCCTTCCATGAAACATTTTTGGTAAATTTCTTTTACAAACATTATTTTAATTGTATAGATTTGTTTCAATCAATTTTTAAATCCATATTGCTAGAACACAAACTGTGCTGTATTGGATTAGACTGCTTAATAGAAAATCTGAAAATAAACAAAAGGAAAAAATTAAACCAACTGTTGATATTTGTGTAATAGATCTCAAGTTGGTTCCAGTTTTGAGGCTTGTGCACCTAAGTATTCTGGTCTGATATCTTTCCAAAAAGAAGTATAATAAAAATCAGGACTCCGAATTTCTTACAAAGAGAAAATGCAGAGTGGCTGTGTTGGACAAATAAAAAATAAAATGGACTTCTCTATAAGTCTCTCTGGCCTATTGTGTTCTTGCTGGTAAATCCTTGCTACTGCCTTTAGCTTTTTAATTTAGCTAAAGACATTACAGTTCCCCTGTTTCCAAGGAATCTTGCATTTCAGTTAGTTATGAGACGTGTTAACTTGCTACTTTGAGTAATCCCTACCTGACATCCTGCTTCTTTCCTTGTTTCTCTCCATGCTGTCTTCTCTCAGCTATATCCTGCAAGGTCTAGGAACATTTTTCCTCCTGCATTTGCTCAGTTGTTAGCAAGTAAAGCAAAAATATCTCCGTCTCCAGAGAATTCCCCCAGAGCAGCAATTGTATTGTAAGGAACAGCATGAAGCTGAAAACAGATCAACCTTACAGAATTTCACACTCCTATACATCTGACCAGAGGCATATGTTCGCTCAATTTGAATGTCACCATTTACACAAGTTCATGTAGAAGTCATGAACATAACTCTGCTCCAATGAGGACAAGAAAGAATTTTCCAGATTAGCTTGCTGAAACTTCACCCATGCCCTCTCACTGTCTATAAGCTTCTCCTTACATCATCCCTCCTTTTATGTTATTCCTGCTGTACCTGATTATTTTCTTCAGTTCTTGAACTGAACATATGGTTTATATGGTTTGCTCCTCAGCAGGTTGGTTGTTGACACAAAGCTGGGGGCAGAGATGGGCAGAACTCAACCATCTGAACTTTAACAAAGACAATTGCAGGGTCCTGAACCTGGGGTACAATAATTCTGTACAGCAACACCAGGCTAAATGAAGGCATGTGCTGGAAAGCAACTTGGCAGAGAAAGACCTGGGGTTCTGGTGGACAAGTGGTCCATGAGCCAGCAGTGTGTCCCTTGTGGCCAAGAAAGCCAAAGTTTTCCTGGGGTACATTGGGAAGAACATTGTTGCCAGCAAGGGAAGTGGTCCTGCTCCTCTGCTCAGCCCTGGTGAGGCCACATCTGGAGTCATCTGTCCAGTTCTGGGCTCTACGGTACAAGAGAGACATGTGGCTCCTGGAGTTGTTCCAGTGGAGGGCTGTGAAGATGATCAAGGGACTGGAACATCTGTTTTATAAGGAACCAATGAGAGAACTCTGCCTATTCAGTCTTGAGAAGAGACAGCTGGGAAGGGACCATCACAGTAAGTATCTGAAGGAAGGGTGTCACACCAGACTGAGGGAACTGGGTCCATTTATCTAGAAAAGAACAGACTGAGAGAGGACCTCATCAATACATATAAATACCTCAAAGATGTTTGTCAAGTGGAGGGTGCCAGACTCTTCTCAATGGTGCCCGGTGATGGGACAAGGAGCAAGGAGCATAAACTAAAATACAAAAAGTTCCACCCAAACATCAGGAATAACTTTACATTGAGGGTAGAAGAACAGTGGAACAGGCTGCCTAGGCAGATTGTGGAATCTTCCTCTCTGGAAATATTCAAAACTTACTTGGACATGCTCCTATGTAATCTGTTTAAACTGACCCAGCCTTGGCAAAGGGGTTGGACTAGATGATCTCCAGAGGTCCCTTCCAAGGCAAACTAATCTGTGACTCTGTGATTCTGTGGAGAGGATGGATCCAGACTCTTTTTGGTGGTGCCAAGCAGTAAAACAGGAAGCAACATGCAGGCAGGAACTGATACCTAGGAAGTTCGACCTGAATATGAAGAACTTCCCTGTGCATGTGACAGAGCACTGGAACAGATTGCCCAGAAAGGTTGTGAAATATCTGTCATAAATGAGCAGAATTGTACAGTGTTGCTTTAAGACAGAATTGTTGAGACAGGTTGAGAAAAACCTGAGCTGAGCCCATTGCTGATCTTGTACCTGCTTGAGCAAGGGCTGACAAGTGAATGGTGTCTGGGGTGAACCAGAAGCCTCAAAACCCAATGTTGTTACTGTGAGGCACAGAAGAGCACCCATATACTTGTATCAGCATTAGACTCACTCCCTGCACTGTGCTAAAAAGGCTTTGCTAAAAATCTGGTTTCTTAAGGAAACAAGGAAGCACACCAAGACTCTCCAGTGAAAGTCAGACAGCCTTTACTGCTGCTTCTGTGCATAAGGAAAGACCAAAATTCATACTGTACATCTTATCAGCTATAAATTCTCACCAAAAGTAACTAAGACCCTCATTAAGTCCCATTGACATATTAACTTATTAATTCCTCAGGATGCAAACGAGGGAGAATGTGGAACCTGTAATTCATTTATGACCAAAATCACCAAACCTCATCTAGAATATTCAGTTGTTGCATCCCACTAGGATGGACCAAAATTAATATATAAAAGTAGAGCTTTGGGGCAGAAGGGGTTGTAGGGGAAAAGCATTTCTGTCTGCTTTGAATCAGCTGATGGACTATGTCTCTCCTCCTCTCCCAACAACTTCTTCTGAAGCCTTCAGGGAACTTCACATCACCAACTGTTTGGAAGAACACCTGGGAATATTTATTTATATATATATATGTATAAATATGTCACTCTTAGATATGTCTTACTATACTTTCTGTCACAATATGTGTAATGCTGTAGTTAGTGCATTTATTGTAGGCAATCCTGAACCCGCTTGCCTATTTTTTCAATAAACTGTATTAAACATGAATCTGAACTGTTCAAGTCTTTATCGAACATGATCAGACGTGATTTATAAATTGCATTATTTGTGCATCTGTGCTCATGCAAGGTCCTTCAAACATGACCAGACTTATAGTGGTGAATTGGGTATAAACAGTAATTTAACCAGGCCACACTCAGCTCCTCTGATCTCTGCTGAAATACATTGGGGTTTATTTTCTGCTAAATTCCTATAAACTTAATGCAACAGTCTTTCTCAGTGGAGTTCTGGACACAGTCCTGAGTAGCATGCTCGAGGGAACTCTGCTTGGCCAGAGAGACAGGGCTAGAAAACTTTCAGTGGTCTTTTCCAGCCTCAACCATCATGGTATTCTGTGAATTATACTAAAAGGAAGCAACATGATTAAAGTGAACAACAAATAAAGACCTCATCCCAACCATTAAAAAAAAAACCACAAAACACCTTAGTTACAACTGATTAAAATCATTACCAGTATTGGTTATAAGGAAAACCATTAAAAAGCTGTCTTACCAAATAGTAACAGTTAAAGAATGGTACTACTGTGGAAACACAGGGGGAGAGTACAATCTGCCTATGACAGGATAGACAGGCATATTGTGAGGAACCCAGCTGCAGCTGGATGCGGAAAGGTTTAAGTTCAGGTAGCCCACAAGAGGCAATAATGTTCTTTCTGAGGGAAAAGTGGGAGGACTGTGGTAGAAAGAGAAACAGAGAGAAAGTGAACTTTTGTTGCTGAGGATATGAGTTGTGTTGTGCTTTTAAGGCTGCAAGGCACGGCAAATACTGTTTTTATATTGTGATGTCTTTCCTCTGCTGTTTATTGAAGTCCATATTCTCACTTACTATGTGTGACATGTGCAACCACATTTTAAATGGGTAGTATTCATGAGCTGTAAATCCATGCTCTAGCCCAACTAATGATAGTCTGAGACACTTCAGGGGGAGCATGGCTGTGGCTATGCATGTTATAACAGGAACAATAGAAGGAAGCTCAAAAAAAAAAAAAAATAGATCAAAAAACCTTTTATTGTGGTACAAAGGTACAGGACTGATTATATCTCAGCTAATGAAAATATTCTCCTGGAATATTTTATTTTTCTAAAACATAAAAAAGCAGATTAAATTCGAATGTAAAAAATCACAAAATTATTTTCATAGACTAAAATTTTCTCAGTTAAATAAAAAGGGTCATGCAGTCATGCTCACTCTAAATGAGCTGCACAAACTACATAGGAAAGTCACTTTTTTCTTAGACATACGGGAAGACAATATCAGATGAGAGTGTGTCAGGCTGGAAGTGCTGCTATTAACCAGAAAGGGAAAACATAAACACATGAAAAATATCACACAGCTACTCTGTGTAAACTCTCTGAATCACTAGTACATCACTGAAATAATGAAAACAATTGCTTGAGATATTACAACAGCATCTCTAGAGTATCTCAAAGCCATTTATCCGTTACAGTCTAGGCACAAAATCCCATGACATCCTAAAACACGAATAATTCCCATCCATGGTAATTGAGTCCAGGTGAGTTACAGCAGTTCAGATGAGCTGAACTAGTAAGAAAAGCAAGTACACTTAAGCCCAAAGTAGTCCATACATGATGCAACAAATATCACATAGCCCCCTATGCTTTTTATTTGATCTTCATAAAGAGTCTACACTGATTTCAAGTAATAATACTTTTCTTGTACCAAAATTTGCTATTAATAAATTATTTTTAAAGCATTTAACCTAAATTTAGTTTCTGTATTATGGATTTAAAATAATTTTAAGAGTACCTCTGTGACATAATGTTTTGCATTTTATTAAACCTATAAGAATAAGAATAAGAAATTTAGTTGTTCATCTATTATTTTTTGTTTGTCAGGTCACTTGTCAATCTTCCCTTTATTTTCTAAGCTCTTGATAAAATAGCAATGGCTAATTTTTTTAGTATTTATTCATTCTGTTTTCTGTCTAAGTTGAAAGCTCTTTCTTGCTATTAATCACCACTTTCAGGCTGGGAGGTTTTTTCACTACTCTTACAAAGCAATAACTCACACTTTGAGATCAATGGGACTACTCGTGTGAGCAATTGCATCCCGGTTGGGAGTAAAGCTGCACCATTTATTTCTTAAAGTGCAATAGAAGTCATAAACAGTGCTTTTGCTCTCCACAAAATTTGTTTCATTGGAGAAGTCGAAAGCTACAATGTAAACAGGAATTAGCCATTTCATTGCTCTTAAATCCAAACTATTATCAGAGCAGAGATAGGCTGTGCAATGAATTATGAGAACATGCTTCCTTTGTGCACTGTGTCCTCTTCTACTAGCAACCTCTAAAACGAAATTGGAAGTGCATTTTTTGGTCTTGTACTGTTCCATTAAATTTAATGGAATGTTAAAATTTATTCTGTTCATCAGAATCAGTAGAGGGCTTTCTCTCTGCATACCTTGTAAAAATTCACAAAGTAAATTTGATGAATAGCAGGCTAATATTAGTAATGTATTGAATGGAAAATTGACATGAAAAAATACAGAACTACAGACAGACGGAGTTAAAGGAATAGTTTTCCTTAATTTTTCTGTAAGAATTATAATGTTACACAAGACAACTATCATTAAAAATGGAAGGTGCTTTCTGAGAGTGTAATAAAATAGACATTTACAACCGCAATAAGGATATATAAACAGTTTCCTGGGCAGTTTTATAATATAACCACAATTGAGTGATTAAAATGTTATTTGAAACTGTAGTTATTTAGGTTGAAGGGGAATAATTTCCAGTGGGAGCCACCTGTATTGAAAGGCTAGCAGGATGTTAAGAAGCAAAAGGAGCCTAAATGATGTTGAGTGTGTGTGTGATAAAACTTCAATCTTCATATCTATATTCTACAGACTGGGGGTTGAGAGAGGATAACGTAATTTTTATAAGTGCACAAGGGAATAACAATCAAGAGGTTACAGGAAAATAAGAATTTGAGTAAATTAGGCTGTGGGTTAAGGAGGAAATTGAATAATTTGCATCTAGGAAAGTGAGTATGCACTCTGGAAGAACAGTGCTTGGTGTCTGCATAGACATCCAGAATTTGGCAGACAAATGCTATATTGAGATTGGTGCTGTAAGATATACGAGGCTGAAAAGTAGGCTGGAAATCAGAAGAGAAGTTTCAGAACAGCCATTCTCTAAGTGCAGTGGTGTAAGGAAATCTAACACTCTGTGAAAAAGTGTTATATAAGGGAGTTGTATTGCAGTCAAAAATCTCATTATTTTTTAAAGCAGATGCACAATGTATATGGACCTAATTAATAATATGATTATGTATATGTAATTATTAATATGTATATGTATATGGATATGTATATGTATATATGAATATGTATATGTAATTAATAATATGATTTAAACCCTGGTACACAAACCATCTTTCAAGTTTCTGACCATTTTCCTTGGGGATGTGCTCATTCTTTCAGGGAACTGTGTTGGTTTTTCAAGTCCTATACTCTTCTTGAATAGCTTCTTGCTGGTGCTGGTGGTCCCTTCCTTATTAGTACCAGGGTCTGCTTCTGCTTTTATTTACACATTTTCTAAATGCTTTCTTCTTCCCTGGTTGCTACCTTACAGTTTGAAAGTAGGACACTAATCTTCCCAGACTAGACATAAAAGGATAATATTTGTTCTACAATAACTACTGAGGTTGGTCAGACCTTTGAAATACACATGGTAGTCACAGACTTACGTAAAAGCAAGTGATAACAAGTTTGTGATAAGACAGTTGATATCACAGCCAAAACAAGGGAAAACCTCTGCAGCCCAAGACAGGGCAAGACAAATCTGAAAACCCCAGAGTGTAGGTTTAACAAGAATACTATGGTCTAATGGCAAAACCATTTTCCTTGCAATAACAAGAGACTGAATTCCCTGCGTGAAACAGATGCATCTAGCTTTATCCTTACGCATGGAGACACATCCAGTTTACCAACATAAATGAAATATTTGTATTTCATGAGATATAGAACGTTGTATGTGTGAGAAATAATGAACAAAACTGCTTGGATTCTCTATGTTGAACTTATATATTTATACATGTGATAATTTTTAGCCCTTCTTTGTCCCATCACCATAATAAAAACCAAAATTTTACTTTGCTGGTTATAAAGGGTGTGATTGTCCACTTTCATAAGTAGAGAAGACATTGAAAAATACACACAATAAGCAGACTAACACACAAGGTTTTAATTCCTTTGAAGGGATGTGTATCTGCTTGTATCATAAGAATTTTTACACTTCTATCAAAAGTCCATCTAATGACATCCCCTCTTCAAGAGTAGGCAACACTTTCATGTTTTCAGTAAACATCGTTCTGTTTCTTTCTCTCTCTGTGTAGATTCAGCCTTTATTTTGAAATACCATCACCTTTCCCAACAGAAGGATGCAGAGGGAAATTCTGTACATTAACAAAAGAATTGAAGCATTAGAAAATAAAATGTCTGATAGGCATTTGTTTTGATTCTGCCCCTAGCACAAAGTGGTTGTATGTGGTGTCTAAAAGCTAAAGAAATGCAGAAATCTCATTGTACTCCAATTTCAGATAAAGCCACATCTCAAAATAATGTGTGGCACAGACAGCATCTCAGAAA
>JAYDZK010000113.1:72906140-72924220 GCA_034509185.1 Euphonia xanthogaster
CCCAAGCGAGCTGTACTGCTTGTGTGAGGGAGGCAGGCTGACATTGATATGGCTCAGGAAGGACTGATCCTTTCAAAAACATCAGTATTTCAAAGCCTCCACCTTATTCACCATGCACACATAAACCAGAAAACAGCATTTTCTCCTCTCTGTGCTATTTTGAGACTGTGAAAAAAAAGTATGAATTTACCAAAGTGACCTAGAGTAACACCCCAGATGGTTGGGGTCATTATATAAAGAGTAAAACTGAGTGGGCTCTCTGTGTGCATGAACTTAATGAAACTTCATGCTGCATTCACCTCAATTATTTTCACAACAGAAATAAATCAGGATATGTTTTGTGGAAAAAATTTCTAGGCCAGCCAAGACTCTACTGAAAGTTACCTCTTTATGTCTCTAATGAATGAACTTATATTTTTTGTAGTTAATATGCTCATTCTTAATTTTTACTTTGAGATTCTTTTGTGCCACACAAACTTTTGGTCTCCTTTCTTAGGACCTTACATTTACCTGTAAAAGACATTTTACAGGCATTCTGGAGCATGGCTGGGAGGAACCCTTTTCCCCTTCACAGCCATCACAAGAGGCAGAGTAAAGAGACTGGAATTGAACCTATGGACCTGGATGATAAAGTCTTATTTGCATAGTAAATAGAAAAGTTTTAGAGAGACATAGAAGATGTCTTAAATATTTAGTGTTCACAAGGATCATTCTGAATGTAATTTTTATTTTACAAAGGATCTTACATATGATTTTTCCACACTGATCATAGCTACCATAAAACTCAGTCATGTCACTTAGAATTATAGAATTCAATGCCTTGTTTAATGTCTAAATAGGCACAGTAGTGGAGATGAAAAAAAGAAAAAAACAAAACCCACAGAGAGGCAAAATAACTGAATAAAACAATATGTTAAAAATATATATAAAATAGTAGTTCTTATAATTGCTGAGGTCTGAGGTAGTATCCTGCCAAATTCTCTTTCAACACAGGCTAAATATTATGTGCATTTATAGATCTTGACAGTGACTCATGCTTACTTTCCTATTTACCTCAAGATTCTCTGTAGTTTCTGTACTCAATCAAAGAGCAATGATAAACTTCAATATTTACACAAATGTAAATTTGATAATTTTAAAGTTGACAAAAACACTTGCATTTTATAAAATACACATTTTATAAAACACATCCTTTTTAACTATCAAGCAGATTTCTTTTTTTCTAAATTGTCAGTATAATCCAGATGTAGTAAATGATGAAAAACCAAAAAACTATTTCTGAGTTATATTTTCTAATTATATGCATGTGTTAATAGCAATAGTATAGTCAAAGGTGATTGAAAAGATGTGGTGCTAAGTGACGTGGTTTATTGGTGGACTTAGCAGTTTTAGGTTTATAATTGGACTTAAAGAACTTTTCCTACCTGAACGATTCTATGAAAATGTCCTAAAATCTTCAAAAATCTTACTTTTACAAAACAGGTCCATCTAGATTTTTTTTTTCTATATTTCAGAATTTAATTGTCTAGAGAAATAACATTTTTAAGACAACTTTTAAAAGAGTAGATTGTGCCTAGCTTATTGGAGGGTCATGTTTTTTAAGACATATACAACGTTTTATATAGTTGGTGAACAACTGTAAACTAGGACAAAAGAAAATCTGGACCAGTGTTGAAGTTGTGGCAGACAATATATCATTGTTAATGTTCCACAAATATCACATGTTGCATCCATATTCCTGAAGACCAGTTGATTTCCTTCCTCTTTGTGTTCCTGCAAACCCGGCTTTCGTGCAATATTATCCAATAGCAATGTCTTCTGTCAATTCAGGTGAGAATTGAACTCTTAGATTTCACATTTTTTAATTGTTTTCTGGACTACTGAGTTTTTTTATTTGTTGATAACTCTTTTGCAGAATTTTACTGGGTCTTTCCTCACACTTCTTTTATATGTTTTCAGGGTACAAAACTTTGTCATGCAAAGGGACTTTTTCTTTTGTTACTGCTAAACTAATTCCCCTTATAATCTGCTAAAACAAGTCACTTGGCTAGAACTATTAATTTTGACAAATAATTTTTTGCAACATGCTAAATATAATATAAAACCTTTCATGTATATTTAGATATTGTGTAAAATTCTTAGTTTGTTTTCGTATGAGAAAAACTATCTTGAGTTGTGAATGAGAACAAGTGGCAGAAAATTCTGTGTATTTGTCTGATGTGGGGAAGGGCAGGTGTCTGAACCCAAGCATTTGATCTCTCAAGCAGAATCCTGTTGCTCACTAGCTGCAGCCAGAATTTGTTTGATGTAAATTGTGCCAGTGACTGGTTTAAACCAAAGCAGTACCTTCTTGAGCAGACATGAGATGGAAGCAGCAAATGGGAGATGCATCAGTCACTATTCTTCACTCAGACTTTTGGCTAGAAAACTGAGGCCCCGAAAAGAAAATGAGTCCTAAAAGTACTATTGATCCTAAGAAGAAGATGCAGAAGACTTGCCTTCGGTGAAGGTATACTGATTCCATCCAATCACCTCCCTTCCTTCCATAAGTTTTGATATGTCTTTCAGGAACATTGTTCTATGATTTTGCTTGGAATGGATTTGAGGCTGATTGGTCAAATCAAATCTGAGAGTCCATTCTAGCTTTTTAAAAATAAGTATGATATTTACTTTTCCTTATGGTCTCTGGGGACACCACCTAATTGCCACAGTTTTTCAAATTAAATAGAGATTGGATTGACAACAACATTGTCCAGTTCCTTCAGGACCCATCTCCTTGGGTTCCATGGGACCACTGGGAATTTTTGAAAAGGAAGGAGGCAGCAAAAAATAGAAGTCAGATGGACTTCTATGTTCTCTGATTGTTGATATTGCTTTTGCATCTTGTTTTCAGATCAAAAAACATGCAAGTATGATTAATCTAGGAAGGAAAATTTCTTAAAAATATCTAAAAAATTACATTTGAAATTTTATAATTTTGACATGACTTGGGAATAGCTCTTAAAATACAGAGATTGAAGTAATTTACTTTCAAAGAAGAATGAGTTTTGGGCTGCAATTTTTACATATTATGAATTTTTTTACCCATAGTTTTAAAATATTTTATAACAGTGAAAATGTCTGGATTTTTTAAGAATGTTTCTGTTTTTTTCTCTGCACATTTGAAAGCATTTGAATATAGCACTTTTCATTGCATTACTTGCTAGAGTATGACTTAAATTGTTTGGAAATCTTTCCAAAGTATACAGTTAAAACATCTAGCCCGTTCCTATCCTATATGGTCACTGGAAAGGTCCTGTAAATATCAGCAGTTAAGTAGAATACCCTTTTTAACATATTTAAGAATTTTAAAATACCAATAGATCAGACTATTTAAAGAGGAGATTACTGCCTATCAGAAACAGGATAAGGAGAAAAATAGTCCATTATAAAATTCAAGTTGACTATGTTCTTTTAGACACTGTGTATAAATTCTGTCTTTTGGTACCCAAAAGGTTTTTTTTTTTTGATCCCTGATGTTTTATAAAAATACATGGATCAATTGCATTTTAATAAAATAATCCTTTTTTTCTTTTTTTTTTCCCAGACTTCATTCACTATTTCTAAAATTCTTTTTCTGGCTTAACAGCTTTCTAGTTAATACTAAAATTTGTAAAATATGATTAGCAACTCTGGCCCAAAGAAGTAGCTATATTAAACACTTTAAGCAATATTGTTTGTCCACTATATCTTGTGAATATATCCTTCCACAAACTAGGCTTTTGGGTTTGAACCTGATCCTAAAAATTTTTGAGTGGTTTGTGATATCTTGTGCTTCAAGGCTGAATACTTGCCGTTCACGCATAAATGTATTTAGGAAGAGATATAAATTCTTCAGTGACTTTCTGGCTTGTTGATGCTTCTCATGCAATTATACATCAGAGAATTTCTTGCATTGGAGAACTCTGAAAAATTTGGTTTTTGTCAGACATTTCTTCATAAGCCAAGGACCTGTGCCCACATGGGTGTTTGCGACAACTTAATACTAGGATATGTAATTTTTTTTCAGTCATGGGGTCTGATCAAATTCCTTTGAAAACAGGAAGACTCTACTAATATTAATGGAAACATCATATAAGGCCCTAAACCGCTTTATCTTGTAACACATCCAAGTTCACCAGCTCATGTGCTTGGAAATTATTAATAATGACACCACAGAAATAATATTTCTTAGAAAATATTACAACTAAAGGAAAAAAATACTACTTATGTATATTTTCTTTTATGGAAACTCACGCTGTTGTCTATATTTGTGGATGTCATGTAAAAATATCCGTTCATTACAGTGCATCTGAGGCCAGCGTTTTCAAATGTAAATATTATGCTTATTGAATATAAAATAAGTATCAAAACTAGATTCTTAAAAGAAAAACTGCACTTGCATCTGTGCTTGAATTCCCTTTTTCATGCAAAGAAAGTGCAATTAAATATGTGCCATTGTGAAAATTATGTGGCAATGTGATTGCAATCATCATGAAGGATGTCTTTTCTACTATTTTTAATTCCTCTCTCTTTTGGGCAGGTGCATTTTATTTTTTTCAGGATTTTTGGTTGGTTGATATTTTGCTTTGTTTCTTTAGAAAGAGCAGAATTTCCTTTGTCTTAATATATATTTAGGAAACTTTGTGATCACACTAAAAAGGCAAACATCTATAGACAGAGTTAGTTCTGAACACGTATAACAGTTTGATTTTTTTTTTCCTCTCTAGAACAGGTTCTGCCTTGACCTTTTACTTAATCCTTAGGAAAAAGGGACTTTCAGATGACAAGCTACTAAAGAATAAGTACCACACTTCAAATTTCAGCTTTTGGGGTTTTTTGTTTGTTTGTTTGTTTGTTTGTTTAGTGTTTGTACATCTCTCTTTGTCTAGAATAAAATAAGGAATAAATGTTTAATGTTTTATGTTTTGTCTTGAGTGCTCTGTGATGGCTAAAAAATCTAT
The DNA here is from genome assembly GCA_034509185.1 of Euphonia xanthogaster. Taxonomy (NCBI): domain Eukaryota; kingdom Metazoa; phylum Chordata; class Aves; order Passeriformes; family Fringillidae; genus Euphonia; species Euphonia xanthogaster. The sequence goes on from JAYDZK010000113.1 coordinate 72,911,123, forward strand.
ATACAATAATTTTTTTTTTATATCATTTGCTTCCCAAATTTTAAACTAGTTTTGCAAGGCTCATAGCAAATTCATCCTCACTCTCCACCTTGCAGGAAGTAGTTACTACAGTCACTCAAGGATATATTATCTGACTCCCAGGTCTGATAAAATTTATTTAAATGTTAGATATACTAGATGTCAGGTGTCTCTGGTTCATGCCAGGTAGAACAGAAGTATGAGCTGAAAACTGTCTTTTCTGATCCTAGCAAAAAATCTTAACATGTCAGAGTGCTCTGTCAACAGAAGAAACATAAGGAGCCTTAAAATTGCTTGTGTAAGGCTTTGTAACCTGTTTGCTTTCTCTTAGCCTGCTTGTTAGCTAAAAGTTAGGAGGCTGATATACAAGTCCTGATCAAAGTTCCTTGTTTTCACATGAGGAGAACTGTCAATTCACATAAGCACACCCTATGGCTTTGATGGAGAGAGAATCATATTTAGGCTATTAACACAGAGGTTTATCTTACAATCACTAAGAAAAAGAGTGTATAAATTATCTTAGATGTTAATTTTTCCTTTAAGCTGATGACAAGACAATCATGCTGGCATGAAAAAGGAAACAGAAAGGGAACAGAAACAACCTGGAGTGATGAGAGTAATGTCATGAAGGGAATTAGCAGTGAGAAATAACACCATTTGATTTGATGCCTCAGAAAAAACTCAGAGAAAAAAATAAAAAGATACATGAAAATGTAATGCACAAAATAAGAATTAAAAAAAAAAAAGTAGAATCTGGTGTCAGTTTGGCTCACAGAAAAAATGCAGTATTTGTAAGAACCTGGGTTATTTGATTGCCAACTCCACCGGTAGCACAGGATACTTCAGTGGGTGCAGTGCTGTTCTACGTCCTATTCTAAAACACAAACTACTTTGGCACAGCTATTATTGTACGTGTACACATAATGGTTCTAGAATACAGACAATTGCTAATCATCTACTAGTAAGACATAGAGTCCTGAAGCAAATTCCTTCATTGAACAACCATTCTAATATCTGTATCCAGTTATCAATCTAGGCTGAAGAATAACTGTATGAAGGCTTTTCTCCTCAGTTCCCTATTAATAAGGATTTTTTCAATCTTTATGAAAGCCCCTGCCCTTTACTTGCCAAAGTACACTCTATTGGGACTGAAATCCTTCTTAGAGGTATATAGTTAGTGTTTTATCCTATCCCAGTCTCCAATGGAGAAATGATATGATTTTGTTCAATTATTTGCATGCACACAATCATTGGGTAGTTCAGGTTGGAAGGGGCCTGGTGATTTTTCTTGTCCAATTTCCTGCTCAGTGTAGGGTCAGTTATGGAGTCAGACAATGCTGCTCAGGATTTTTATCCATCTGGAGCTGTTGAATACCTTCAGTGCAAGGGAGCTGGCAGTGCAGCTGCAAAGGGAGATGCAGATTGAGCTCTGGGTGGGAGCCCAGGCAAGAGGCCGTGAAGTGCTGACCCTTTGCAGAACAATGGGCTTGGGGACATGTGACCCTGTATGGGAGCTGGGCACTATAGGACATGGCAGAAGCTGAGGGCTCAGCTGAAAGACACAAAACTATAGTGCCTGAAAGTCCAGAGGCTCCTTTTTTTGGGGTCCTTCTCAGGGACAGTTTCTATCTTACTGCACCATGAATAAATGGCTTTAGGAATCAAGTCAACTGAGACTCTGCTGTGGGAAACCCAGGCCCATCCAGTCAGGAAACTTAGCCTGACTTTGAGAGTGGGATGTGCAGGGAGTCAAGCAGGGCACCCATCACTTGCTGGACCTGCCAGATGTGTATGGGAATCCTTCTTTTAATATATGACAAGTGTCTGTTGTTTTCTCACTGTGTTCTTGAATAAACAAATTCCATCTTATGTTTTCTTTTCACACATCTTTCTGTGTGTCTGTCCTCCTCTGTAGTCTGTTTAATGGCAAGTTAGAATGATGCCTCCACTCGTTCTGTACTATGAGTCACTTGCTTTTGCCATATCTGAATAGACAGGGAATTCAGAGTTAAGAATCTAACTTAGGTCAGAAGCTGTGGAAACAGCATAGTTTGGAGCAGTGGTTAGTGGTCTGCATCACTCACCTGGAGGTTTACAGAACTGGTTTTCTTCCCAGCATAATGGTGGCTTTTTCAATCTCATATATGAACTCACACTTTTTTTTTCTTTAGCTCTTCTGTCATGTTTGGCACACTTGGAGGTAAAGTTTCCAATTCAAGTGCTTGGCCAGTGCTTACATAATCAACTGCTTTTCTAAGGAGGTTTGTAGACAGGAGATACATTCCTGTCTCTCCTGTCTCTCTCTTTTCTCTCTCAGAGCTCTGAAAAAACACCTCAACAAATAAACAGGATCCTTCAGAAGATCTTGAAGAAGCACAGAAAAAATCTAGGGATACCCTTTTAGAAGCAAACTCCATTTTATCTCACTGACCAATCCCAAAATATATCTAAAAGGCAGGTTGCCTATTCAGTTAGCACAAAATTTGAAAGGGTAGGACTTTTGCAATATAAACCTGCTTTCTAATTATTATATGATCTCTTTTCATCACTTCACTTTCGGTGTGCTCAGATTCAAAATGGATAAAATGTCCTCAGCTACATTTATACACAATTTAAAATCTACTTCCACTTAAAACTGTTTAAAAGTACGTTTCTGTAAAGAGAAGGTTAATTTGTTCTTCAAAGATTGAAACAAAAATATGTTGCTTCTGTATTATTTATCTTATAGCACCTCGCTTCAAAATAAGGAGAATTCAAAAATATCCTGGTTTTCTCAAATTGTTAAGCGTTGCTATTTTTTTCTCCTATCAACTCTGCACTTCATTATTAATATGAGAGCAACAATCTGTGGTAATTTAAAATCTGTGAATCTCTGTTTACATGCCACATGTATTTTCAAGAGAACAAGTGTTCATTGATGTTATTTAAGCTAGAAATATGCAATGACAAGTGCTAAAAATAAAAGGAGCAATACATTAATAAATTTTTTAGCAAGTAAGTATATAATGATGACAGGGTGAAAAATTTTTTTAGCTCTTTTAGAATAAAGGAACTAAACAAAAAAACAGTAAGAAGTAATATTAGCCTAAAATTGTTTAGAAGTTATATTATCAAGTGAGTTGTCTAAGATTTTGTAGATCTTTTTTTTTTTTTTTTTTCGTGAGATTAATGGTATTAACTTGTTCTGAAAAAAACCCTCAGAATTAAGTTTTTGAGGGTTTTTTACATCAAACTGTATATTCCTTACTTGTTCTCTTGCCCTCTTTCTGCAACTGATTTACATTTTTCCACTGTTAAGCTTAAAACAGAAAAAAACAGCTTAGCAATACAAACAAATTAATAAATACAATGCATGCACTCACAAAAGAATTATGTTCTCAATGTTAAAAAGAATACAGTTTGTACACATAAGAACTGTAAAAAACTGGAATTGATCCTTATAAGTACAAATCCCTGTTCAACATCTCTTATTGAGTATTTCCAAATCCCTAAACTGAGAGTTGTGAAGGTATTTCAGCTCCTTCAGTAGTTCAGAAAGTTCATCCAGTAATAGATCCATGTTCAGTTTGGGGATGCCCCTTTAAATGTACTGTCAACACTCAACCAAGGTGTACAGCTGGTGATTTTTTTTTTTTTAATTTATTTTTTCTCTAGGAATAAAAACTCTTGACAATCTCCTTGGTCAAGCTTTGGTGTTTTCTCCAAAACTAATTGACTTCATTGAAACTCTTTGGTACAAGGAGCTGGCTGCTACAGAGAAGAAATCCAATGTAGCCTGGCCCAGTTTTACTAATATTTAAAGGAAAACAGTTAAATGTGATGTAAACATGTCTATTTTCAGTAATTTTTGTAATGCATGTGCATACTTCCTCTTGAAGGCTGTGCAACGTGCTCTGCCTAATGAGGATTTATAATTACCCTTTTGGAGGATTGGTCCATGTCTTACTTTTCAACAGAACATTTCCTAACACCAAAGTTGTTTTATTATAGAATTGGTGCTCTAAATCCACATGAGGGATGAGTAGTCATTTTTGAAAAATAGCTGCTGTACATTAGCAGATATTGTTTCAAACAAAATTAGAGGGGAATCTGAAGCCAATGGATATCTTTGTATAGCATCTACACATTTTAGTTTGAGATCTGACAACTACGTAGCTACTTAATAGAACCTGATACTATTCTGGAGCCAGAAGCCATTGAAAAATAGCCATTATGTTCTGTCATGTGGGAAATTTGTGTACTTAAGGACAGTTTCCAAGGTAGCTTTCACACAAAAGTCTTTAGCCAGCAAGTCCCAAACCATGGATTTCTATGATAGAATGCAGCACTTCTGAAGAAGCTGTTATGCCTTATTGGGCCAATAATTTGCATTTTAAGCAGGATCTAAATAGGTATTTCTCTGTCAGACTGGAGCTGTTATGGCTTACTAGGTCAATAATGTATTTTGTAAATACTCCCTAAATAGGCATTTACATAATTTGTGTATTTAAAGCTCTGTAATTGAGTATCTACACATCAGACCATAACATCTCCATGAGAACTAGTATAATCTATTTTCATGTTGCTTGGGGAAAGAAACAAAAAAAGATGAAAAAGAGTAAATTATAATATTAATGAATCCAAGAGATATGAAAAATGTTGGAAAATTGAATTCACTAAAGGCTTGTGTTTTTCAGGATCTTTTTAAGCTGTGCTCTCTTTGATTTACTGTACTGTAGTAACACAGTGTATTAATTAACTCATTCTCTTTTTTTTTTTTATTGGATGGAAAACACATTCTTTGGTAAATCAAAGGTCAAGGAACACATTAAAAAGATATTTTTGTCCAACAGACCCATTTTACTCATTATTTTGGCTACCATTATTAAATACTTTTAAAAAAGTTCTCTAAAATGAATCCAGAACTAACCAACAGACTATTATGCCTGAATAGGTCTCATCTTTTACTTTCTTGACAATTTAACTTCTAACCCATGTTATTATCTAAAATAAATCTACAGTCAGAGAAATGAATACAAGCATCCTAGAGAGTAGTTCACACTGTCTCTTTTGGGCTGTCCCACTAAAGAAGATTATTTATTCTCAAGACATATACATAGTTTGTTCTCTCTTTGACTGTAGAAGGACCCCAACTGGTACTTCAAGGTAGAGACCTACTCTTTAGCTGACCACCATTAGGTGAAATTAACCCTGTCCTTACAGAAAACCATTAGGTGAACCTATGTTCTAATCTTTCATGCTTTAGCTCAAGAAGAAAATAGCTAGACAATTAGCACAGGAAATTTCAAGATTTTTTCATATACTATGGCTTGGAACGTCCTTAGGTCCATATTGCAATTACCATGAAAACTCTGACATATTTTTTTTTCTATACATAAATCAAAAACCTTATACAAACACTTAATAGCCGCATTTTTTTCTGCAAAATATTTAAAATTATTTTACTACTCATCTTAGTTGCATAGAGGAAGAAATTATATATTTAACATTAAATTCCATTCCAAGATTGAAACAATCTTGGAATGGAATTTAATGTTAAATATATAATTTCAAGTAAATGTTTTTTCAAATTGTCATTTTCCCATTTACAAGCATTTACATACAGTTCAGTAAGAACATTGAAGCTGTGGGCTGGTATGGTTGGTGACAAGAGTCACGTGGGCTTTTTGGATTTAATAGCTTCTGCAATAAAAAGCAGTTTCAATTCAAATTCAATGGATGTATAAAATTCAAAATAAGCAGTCATTGTAAGTCAACTAAGCAGTTTAGTATCACATTTTTAGCTGATGTATGAATAATTCAGATTCAAAGTAAGGATTGATGGTGTTAATACTGCCCATGAAAGATAAACTTATTCTTCATGAAGAAGGTCACCACAAACCCTGATTAAGCCTTCAATATGAGATTAAGCAAATCTGAAATAAGATATAAATCTTGTCTGGATTTCTGTATAGAGGATAGTATCACCTTCAAAACTGGATGGAAACACATTGGGACAAACTCTTCCCATCTCTAATTCCTATGTTTCAGTGTGTAAAAAGAATGAATGCATTCCAGCCATTTCTAATTTAGAGAATGGAATAGGAATTACAGGCTCACATTGCTGTATTTGCTGTCCATTTTATGCATCATAATAACTACACCATTAAACTACTGAAATTAACAATCACAATTATTCAACTAAAAATTTTATTAGGACATAGCTGTGTCATTGAAGAAACATGTACAGAGCAATATTTTCTAGATTTCAGCTACATTTTGTTCCTAATTTGGCAGAAAAGAGTAGACTCAAACAACTGTCGAATTAGAACTTCCGTAGAGTGATAATTGATAATGAAATATAAAGGTTGGTAATGCTGAGCTTGCCAGAACTGTCATTGAAGATAGATTTAGGCAGGTCTGTCGCATTTGAGGAAATAAGTGACTTTTGATTCTTTCAGTGCACATACCCACAGAAAGTGGGTATGTGCACTGATGTGTAGTGTGCTAGAATTTCCATCGACTGTCTTCAATAGCTTAGTTATAAGCCTGAAATCTCGGGAGATGAAGTTTGAACTCAGATTAACAAATAGTGATGTTGAGGCAAACAAGAGACACTTGATTGTGAATTGATCCAGTTTAAGAAGCTGCATTTGCAGATAATGAAAAAATTTGTGATTCCACACTGCTGATAGAGTTTTACCCCACACCAGCTGGCCTGTGATGAGACAGTAGTTCTCTTCAACCTGGCTGAATGGTAGGACTGCAGAGAATTTTTTTACAAGATAAATGAAAATATTGGGTATCAAATAAAATAAAATGAAATAAAATTAAATTAAATAAAGTAAAAATAAAATAAAATCTGTAATTATTTACCTTTTTCTTTGATTAAATGAAATATAAGTTTCAGTTTATGTTCTAAAAATGCAAAGAGATTCTCAGCAATCTGTCTTTTAAGAGAGATTTTTTCACTTGTGCAAATGGAAGTTTTTAAGCAGTGTATATATTTCTATATTCCAGTCATCATTATTTATTTTCTCTTTTGTGCTTCCTTTTACTGAAGCAATCTTCTCTGATCTCTCTAGAATGTGACCTGAAGTACTACACTATCTCTTGTTTTTCTTCTACCTTCTACTAACTACCACTTTCATTGATCACAATTTTCACCATTAAGGTATCCAGATCTTCTGCTATAACAATAAATATCATAATAACGATTACAATATAATACACCTTTGATCAAGTGAATCTCTCTTTCTCCACTGAAATCGACTTATTTAAAATACACAGATCAAAGAGATACATCTGAATAAAAAAACTATAAAAATATGAAACTTTTGAAAGTTTATAATATGGAAGGTTTAATACGTGCTTTATAGAAAAATCACAAAAAGTTAATCTCATGTCACCTGAATGCCAGCAAGAGATGCAGTCAAACTATGGGGCAAATTTAATCTTGATAGGTAGAGAATTTATGTATAAGTACACTCATTCTTAAAATGCTCTAAAGAACATCTCTCTGCAGCTCTAACAAGTAGTATTCCTGATCCTAGCCAAGGCAATGAGTAAAACTTATCCTGGCATCAAAGGATCTTTATTTTGCAGCAGTACTGCCATTTATTTTACAGCAAAGTTCCAGGCTATTTTAAAAGGGCAAGAAAAGAAAATAAATAAACTAGTCTTACTTTTCTTAGAATAATTGCATAGTATGGCCAAAAAATACTTGCAGTTTTGTTACTTTTTATGTACAATCTGTATTTTCATGAGTGAGATTCTTTAGAGAATGGAACATGAAAAGACAAGTGGTGTTACTAAATATACATATCTTCATGCTAGCAAAGCAAAGAAAAGTAATCAAAACTCCAGAATTAGTATGCTGCCTAAAATATCTAAAGAAAGGGAATAACTCAGTTAACTCATTCCTTTAGCAAAAGATCTCCTTTGGCACCTCTCATATGCGAATATAACTTCTCTCAGCTCTTTATTCCCCGTTGTCCCAAACAAGTTTCCTGAACATTCTTATGTTATTGTTTGACACCTGTTGCTGTAAAATAATTCATATTACTGGAAAAAGATGGATAATAAAATAATTTAAACACATTTTAATAGCCTTTAAACACTTTTGGGCTTTTTTTTTTAGTTGTTTTTACGGCAGCAAAACACCTACTTCTAGATAATTGTACCAAACACAATATTTTTATATTCATCAAGAATTAACATTGTTTCTGAAGACTTAACCCCTATCTAGCCACACCGCTGCTTTGTGTTGGTCCTCAAAGGCTTGGAATTTGCCATAAGCAACAATTTCCTTATCTTACAATATGTGACATCAAGTTTGGCAATTCATGTGCAGCTAGCGAAAAAAATCCAGATCAACAATCCGTTGTCTGTCAGAGGAAGAGTGGATGAGGATAATGGGTTATGGAAGAAAAGAACCGTGAGTGAAAGCAATCAAGTAGATAATCATGTAGATTTCTGTATATCACGTTTAAACTTCTTACTTAAGAATGAAATTCTTGTGGCTTGAGTCCAGTAGTATTACACAGGAATTATTTTTAACCCCTTTTCAGTGTCTAATCTGTCTAATCATAACAAAGAACTGTTTCTCTACATCCTTCACTTTGACACCTCTGGGATGGAGAATTTTGTCCCCCATGGGTGAACTACCACAGTGCCACCACAGTTAATAGCTATTTTCAATGTATTTTAAAAGTTTCAGGCAACTGAATAGTTCAGCAGTGATTTATTCTTCCAGAACTTATTTTCTTAAGGTTGTATAACTTATGACATCTCTCTATGAAGAAACAATGTGAAAAATGACTTTCTGGTGTTGTGCTCAGAACATCTTAGTCCTTGCTCAGATGCAGTTGCTAAGAAAAGAAATTTCAAACTTAGAAACATCAAACCTTTATTTGGAACAATGTTTCATTTTCTTATTATTTGGCAGTATCTTCTTATTGTTATTAAGATAGACTTTCCAAAGAGTAACTAAATGGTGGCAGAAAGAAATTCCATATTTATTGCTCCTTATGGTTTCCCTTGTAACTGCAGTCTATGAGTTACACAAATGTCATTCAATTTCCAGGTCTAGAAATTCATTTAAATTCAGTTCTGAATGGAAAAAAAACATGTCATATCTTTTATTCATGCAGACTCCTTGTATGACTTGTCCTCAAAAAAAAAGTCAGGATGTAAAAAAGCAAAAAAAAATTAATCAGAAAAAGAACATCCAGGACACTTTTTCTTTTAAAAAGTAGAAATATGATTCAAAGGGTTCAGTATTGATGCATACTTGACTCTCAAGCATTTGTGATTATTCATTTCATTCTGAAAGTAGTGACTTTAATGGTGCTCTTTCAAATGACTCTAACAAAATTTGTATTTCTGCCCAACTTTAGCTTAGCAGCATGCCAGCATGACTTTTATTTATTTTCTTTCAGAAATATTTGAGTCCTTTCTTAATTTATATGAATGACTTTAAATTATAATTCAATAAAGTCATTAATTAATTTTTAATGCTCTAGTTTTCCTCATGTTCAAGTAGATGAGGAGCAATCCTGCCAAATGGAAAGAGATCATAGCAGTAATGGGCAAAAATAAATATATTTTCAAGGTTACCCTATAAATGCTTACACTAATCTAGGGTGAGGGTTTTTTCAAATATTTTAGGTATGTAGGAATAAAAATAAATGCTTTATAAAACACTAAGAAGTTCCTATCATCTTTTTAATTTAATATCATTTGCTCATTTCTGTTTTGATAAGCTAACAGTTTTCTATCTGCCTTTTACAGACCCAAAAATTTGGCACGCTCCTGAAATTTTGGAAATAACAGTTGTTGCTTACTAGTCCTGGACTCCTAACAATTCAAAGCTACAACTGTGTCTCAGAATGACACATTTGGGCTGGTTGTATAGGCAGGTCTTCAGTATAAATTAGGGTTTGGGCTGTTATGGATACCTTCATTTGGAATACTTAAAACCAAACACATATATACTGCCCAAAATTTTATTTACATGTCTTAGTTGCTACATGAACATGATTTAAAAAAAAATTTTGGATGTACTTGCAAAACCTCTCTCATAAAGATTGTTTTCGAGAACATGGCCTAGTTGTTTCTGGTTTATGTTAAGAAGTAATGGTAAATATGATCCAACATATCTTACCATACTATATATACATATATTCTTGTTATATTTCTAACTCATTTCAGTGAGCACAGACTCTTAGTTGTTTATGCTGGGGTCAGCTATCAAGAAATTAAGAAAAATGCAGTCTCTTTGAAGAGAGAAATTATTTTTATTGTATTTATGCATACAATTTCTTTCCTAAAAGATTTGATAGAAAGTGCTGTTAAGCAAGCATGAATTTTCTTATATTCCAAGTTTATTGTGAAACTTGGATTTTTTTCCGACATATGACTGACAGGGTTATTAGCCAACCAATGAGAAATTAAGACAGGTACTGAAATACCAGACATTCTTTCATTTTCTTGATAATATCTAGGTTAATTTTAATACTGGTGCACTTAGTTTATCAAGTCCTTATGGAACCTATTGTCCCCTAAGAATGGAATATAAGACATGGTCTTTTTAATACTCAGTTTTCACTGAAGTGCCATCAATCAGGAGGTAAGTTTTGAAAGAGAGGAACAGTTTATCTTGACCTCTAAGTGACTAAAGAAATCCCTATGCACTATCAAAGGTTGTCACAAAACTGACATTGACAAAGGGTGCAGTGTCAGCTTCAAAATGAGCTCTGACTTCAACTGCATATATTTGCATTAATTTTACTCTTTTGCATACATTGCAATATGCATGTATGGTGAAGTGTATGTTGAAAAATATGCTTTTCTCTATAGAGTACAAACTCCCAGCAAAAAGCCACATTCTGTGCATCTGTAATCTTTGCACTTAAGCAGTTGTTTTTTTTTTTAATATGTGACCTCAAGGTAATAATAAAATGGTAATTTCATGCCACTTATTTTTCAGTTCACTCAAGCCAACACTTCATGCCTGCTGCTGCAAAAGTTCCTTCAAGCATCAGTGAAAGATCATGCTGCACTGCTGTAAGCATATCATAGATAAACATCCCATGCTGACAGAATATACCACCTAAAGGACAGCAGAAAGACAAGCAAAACTAAATGAACTGAAATCAAGATCAGAGAATCTTTTGACAAAATTATTTGCTATATATTATACATGGGTCCTAACAGACCCTATGGATATGAATTCGATAAATTTATGAGAGGAGAAATGTTAGTGGAGAACAAGGTGATAGATTTATGAGATTAGTAACATAAACTGGATTTTTTTTAAGTAACTAATCATTGATGTTTTACAGTTCTGCTCTCCATAGTTTCTTTTGATAAACAGTATTATATGAAAAAAGGTGAAAAAAAATATTTTTTAAAGTTTATTTTTTCCTTTTTTACTCTTCCAGCTTCTTTTATTTTCCTTATTACTTTCCACAGATCAGATATTCTACTTTACCATCCCCTTCTTTCAACCATTTTTTTATAGAGAGAGCACTATTCAAAATGATCCTTTAATACAGGAATGCAACTTTCCAGTTGTTCTGACACCTTCTTTATTTTGCTTATTTTCTTTCTCTCTCTGTTCTTTCAACGGGAAATATTATATATGAGTCTATGGTAAAAAGATATAAATTAGAAATGTTTTGGGAAGGACTTTATTGTCTTTATTCAATCAATTCTTTTGGGAATTATTAATAAAGTACTGTAATTAAATGGAAAGGAAAAAGCTCTCAAAACTTTCACCGATAAGTAAGTAAAGAATAGCCTTCAGAGGAGCTTTATCAGTTTTGGTGTGTATATTTGGTCACAGTAATGTAGTTTATATCCAGCTATAATTTTTTCAGGCTAGGTTCTTCATTCTGTCTTAACTCAATGTTGTGGTTTTGGGGCTTTTCTTCCCACTATTTTATCAATTCACTCTTTTTTTCTGTTTACTTTAGAAGGAATAAAAAAATAATAACAAAAGGAGCATCTTACAAATTTCGCAGCAAAGAAATGTAGTGATTCCTAGATATGAGTTTTCATTAAGGCTTTGGTCCTAGAGGAATGAAATTACTCCTGATTTTGAGAGATCTGACAAATAGTTTGTGCAAGTACAAAACATTTACATCTCATGAAAAAAAAAGATTTGCTAGAAATAGTCCCACAACTTTGTTTTTGGTTTTTATACGCCACAGTAAGCCTTCATGTTGTTGCCATACTAGAAGTTGACTCTATAATGAATGGCCAATAGTTACTTCTATGTTATATTTTGCAGGTTTTTAAAATATTAAGTTTTAATGATGCAATTTATGACCACTACCACTGACAAGCCACAAAGCAATATCATCAGGAAAGTAGCTCTTCTGCCTGACCACAAACACTTGCTTGATTTTACTTCTAAAATTCATATCCCTAAAATTCAGGATGTGCATTTCCACAAATCAAATTTTAAAATAACCATCACCTTTTCACTGATTTTTTGAAAAGATGAATAAAGTGTTTATTTTGGGGGTTTTTTTACTACCATAAATGGGTCTAAGTCTTTATAACCAACCCTCACCATCTAGTTCTGTGCTAGCTAGCAATACATCACAGGAATGATGATGCTCTGATAAAGTATTACACTAATAAATCATCAGTATGACAATACTCTATGATGGATGAGTAATACATCTTCCAGACAAAGATGTCAAATACATATCTTCTTGGAAAAGGAACAACACCCTTCCCTGTGTGTTATTCTAACTTTATTATCTTAAAAGTTTATAAAATGATTTTAAAATTCTAGTCGAATCATTCATTTGGGCAGCTAACACATTCCCACATAGACAGGGAGTTTGTCACAGCTCTGAGATCTGTTGATTCGACAGAACTTTTCTTCACTTTCAGTGTGAGAGATGATAGAAAGTAGCTTGCTTTACATGCAACATATGGTGTTGCATAAGGTAATAAATGTTGCCATATAGAAGCTCATTACTGGATTAGAAAAATAACTCACTGTTTCTCTTCTTCTTCTTCTTCTTCTTCTTCTTCTTCTTCTTCTTCTTCTTCTTCTTCTTCTTCTTCTTCTTCTTCTTCTTC
>JAYDZK010000113.1:72924320-72943193 GCA_034509185.1 Euphonia xanthogaster
ACGCTCTTCCGATCTCATATATATATATGTGTATATATATACAAGTGTGCGTGTATGTGTATATATATATATATATATATATATATATATATAAATGTATATAAAGGAAAGAAATTCAGTACCAGAGCTGGGTAAAATGTCTCATGGTTCAAGTGGTTGTTTTTAATGCTTTCAATAGAAAAAGCCTTCCTCTGCTGTTGTTTTAAAATATATACAGTCAATCTGGAATGTGAGTATAAGAAGTGAGTATAAGAACATAATGTATCCACAGTAGGATAACAAGGACTGAAAAAAATAAGCACCCCCCACCCTGCCCCCCAGCTTTTCTGGAATTGTTTAAATCTAAAAACTACAAAACCAAAGTTTACAGAGCTATTTTTCTGAAGTGTGGACTATACAGTAGTGATAATGAAAATGAGAACAAACCTACTGTGATTGTGGTGCTAGTTTACCTTGCCAGATACAGAAACATTTCTATACTGTTAGTATTTTATGTTGTTTTTAATTTTCTTTCATTTCTAGGGAACAACAGTACCTCAGGTCATTTTGCTATCAGATTTTACTTGTCATCATTTCTGAATGAGGTGCATTTATTTTCTTTGGATACTTCAGGAAAACATTATGAGGAGCCTGAATATTGATTATATGAGCTGTGGTCAGGATGCAGCCTTACAGAAATATCATGAGCGCTAAATTTCCTTGCCAGTAACAATTAAAATATGTAAACCAGCATTTTAAAGAGTTTGAATTGAATGGCGATGACTCTAAACAGCTTTTTAAAGATGGTGACAAAAGTACTTATGGGTATTTTTCCCTATGCTTGTACAATTCTCTGTTTTTAATGCAATAATCATAATAAATATTTCCAGACCTGAAGAAACAGAGCCTGAGAGCTTGTCCATCTTCCCTAAGAGTTTCTATTGTTCTCATAAGTGTTTCTCTACAACTCTCTCTTGTCTTGGATACACTGTGACATAACCACGCTGCCATAATAAGCGCTAACAGTAGAAATCAAATTCAGAGCTACAAAAGTTATTTTACAAGGAAAACAGATAATGAAATGGTAAGCAGTGTCAATATACATTCATGGAAAAAATTGCCTAAGCCCTGCATGGCTCTGCAAGAGCAAGCTTTCCAGTTAGTTTCGAATATTCTGATCCGCATGGAAAATGCAGAGAAGTCCTATTTTGCGGGGCTGATTTGCCTCCTATGTGGGCCATAGCAAGGTCAGAATCCCTGGAAGCTTGCTGCTGCTTACCTCAAGATTTCTGTGAGCCTCTGCCTTGCTTCTGGCTTGGAAGACCTTGAAAGACAAAAAGGAAGAGGAAACAAGTGCTCTTTGAACCAGGGGTGACTCAAGTGATTAAATCGCTGCCGCTGGCCTCTGGCCGTGCCTTACAGAGCACAAAGGGACGACTGACTGCCCGTGACGACATCTGAGCCTTGTGTCATTGCTGTGAATCCCTCCCGGGTGCACCTTGCTCCTTAGACTGAAGGCACTGCCAGTGAGCAAGCTGGGGGTCAAAAGCAGCCTTATAATTTTGGATAGCAATTCACTAATATTTGGGGACTGAGCAGATTTGGGTTTAAGCACTTACCACAGCCTATTTCTGCCTTGGCAGGAGGAGGTGAGAAGTACAGAGCACCTGAAGCAAGGAAGAGTGGAGATGTGCCAAAGAACCAGAGAGCTTGATTGCCCATCTAGAACAAATCTTTGTGGGCTTTGGGAAACTGTGGGATGGCTGCTCTCACCTGTTTCATGACTTCCCCTTCTTTTCCTGCGTATTATTTCCATTTCTACTGCATGTAGTATCTTTCATTGCTCTTTGCTCCTTACTATGAATTAATATGCTGCTCAAAGATAAATATCAACTGAATGGATAAAGACAGGTTATTTATACCTTCTCAGGATTTAAATGCCACAGAAGAAAGGTGGGGGACTTGAGCAGATCAAGCAATGTTTTGCCCTTGCAGCCCCATGTAAGTGACTAATTGCTTTGATGGCAGGTGCATTGACAGCTTTAGTTTGGATATGGAGGGAAAGTAGATTGCTTTTTGGAAGACACTGCTACTTTGCTCAAATTTGCTACACCAGAGCTCAAGGATTAGAGCACACCTGGACAGTGTGACCATGCTGTAACTATCCCTGTGTCCATGTGTAGTTTTTTACTTAGAAGTCGAAGCTTCTTCTTCTTCTTCTTCTTCTTCTTCTTTCTTCTTCTTCTTCTTCTTCTTCTTCTTCTTCTTCTTCTTCTTCTTCTTCTTCTTCTTCTTCTTCTTAACTTAATTTCTCTCTTCTTACTGGTAAGTAGAATTGAAACAGTGCTTTCATATGAGAAAATAGACATGGAAGTAGTTCTACCTTTGGTTTGTCTCCTGTTTAATTTCATTGCAAGAGATATGATTTAACTGAGACAATGTATATCTTTCTCGTATAATTCCTGTACATTTAATTTTTAGACTACCATAATTACATGTTTGTTGAAAGACACATCTTTGTTCCTTTTTTAACTTTTGTACAGAATTAAGATTCTGTACAAAACAGGGTTATACAATTACACCAAAAAACATACTGTCATTAGATTTTAAGCCATCAACCTGATTAATAGTAACCCTTCTGCTAAAAAAATGGTGACATATAAACTTCAGAAACCTTGGGTTGGCCATATTCTGTAATATTAATAGAGGAAACACTTCTGAAAGGCCCGAACTTTCTCCCCTCTTGTTGGCCCAGCAACATCAGTGAGAAAATCAGTGAAAATTAGTTGTAACAGATATTAAATAATATATAAATGAATATTTTGAAAGAAAGATTAATTTGCACCTGATTATAGTCCTCAATGAGTCTTCAGTCTATTGGGATTCAATTGTTAATTCTGCTATGTTTTGATTCCTTTGTAATCTAACTTAAAAACCTTTCTAATAAGCAACTCAGAGCAATGATACCCATGATAGAAAATAAAAAAAAAAAAACAGTGTATACATATATGAAACAACCAGGATGTTGAAGTAACTTCTTTGAGAATCTTGCTAATATGGGACCAAGAGCCATAAAGTTAGGAGACTCTGTAGAGTTAAGGAGAAGGCAACAGAAAGGAAAGAACATACAGGAATATCTAGATTGCTTGAATTTCCTATCGTAACAACACAATTTTCTCCTCACTATGATAATTTCTCCTAAATTTCTCAGAAGTTCAGTTGCTGTGGCTCTCATCAGTTTGAGGCAGACATAGAAGATTCAACATATATCAAGAAAATGTGATTATGGTATATCTGAGAAAGAAAATAGTAAAGGCTGTAGAAAATAAGAATTTTTTATTATGTTTTTTGAGTCTGTCCAATGCCCATTATGTGAATGTTGGGGTACCTGCTCTTTATATTCTTGTGTAAAAGAATGAATCCTAATTGTTTTGGTCTGCTCTGTCTTTTCATACTGAAAATCAAAGGGAATTGTGTTATATAAACCATTTTGTTCATTAAACTTTACTGCAAATAAAGGAATGACCAACATGGAACTGAGAAAACTAAATTTTCCAATGTTCAGTAAGCAAGTTAATGTAGAAATATACTTAAAAAATAAATCCATATTTCAGATTATACATATAGAAATAAAAATTATTAATTAAATTTAGAGATAAAATATATTTTATTAATACATAGTCTCTTAAGAGAATAGAATTTTAGTAGAGGCTGAACAAAAAGTTACACTGTATGAGTAGAAAACTGTCCTTGCCAATTTTCCTGACTAAAAAGACATTTAATCTATAATTCTATTCTCTTATGTTATCCAGTGGTATTATATACTAAACTTATTAAATTTATATAATTGCAGCAAGCTTAAATTATTTAAGAGAATACATATTTCGTTTAGTTTAACATTATTATTAAATTTAGAATCTCTTTAGCAGAACTGAGATCAGATGTAAAAACTCTCCAAGGAAAGTAACACCTCCTTTGAGAAATGCTTCTTAGAACTTGACATGAATAAGGACAATTAATCTGCTCTTTTAAAATGAGCTCAGATCCCAAACCTTATCTTTTACTTTGTATCAAAGCAACAAAAGTTTTCATCATATTTCAAATTTTATAAGATTGGGATATCTAGTGTCAATTTAAGGGTTTAATTATGTTATATTTATATATTGTTGATCTTGCAAGATAATGAGTGCCTACATGAGTTATTGAACAAATTCTACTCTCATTAGAAGTTAATGCAATTTTTTCTCTTTTCTCAGCAATTTCAGGGCCAGATTCATAGTCTTAGAACTTTATTTCTCACTTTAGTCTATCAAAGATTTTGTATTAAAATTTAGCTGAAATATACATTTAAAGAAATGGATTTTCATCTGAGTTAAGCTTGCCTAAGCAGTCAATTTTCATTTGCAAAATTGTAAAATTAATAATATAAACTATAAAATTAAAGATTATATTATTTGCATGTCACCCATATTTACCAGTGACTTCTCCCATAAACTTCAATTCATCTGAAGTCTAGGCCCAAGGGAAAAAGCAAAACAATAAACTAAACCAAACCAAGCTAACCCAACCATCCAACCAAACCCCCACAGCAAAAAAAAACCCAAAATATATAGCTTTTAATGTGAAGTTTTGAAAAATATATTCTGCTGTGTTTTAGATTTTAATGATTTTAAAAAGCTATGAACACTGGATAGAGATGAAGTGATTTCTTCCAAATCCTTTTCAGAATTCCTGCCATATTTTCCCCAGTCAAAGTGTTCTACAATTCATGAACTCTTTTAAAGTTATTCCTTCTTGAGATGTACTCATTTGTCACTATACGTTTGCAATCTATTGTTGTACCACATCTGTAAATATAAATCTCTGCTATAAAAAAAAAAGAAAAAAAAAAGAATATAATCATTCTCAAGCCATATTTTATAACTATAATACAGAAAAGCCTATTTGTTCTATACCTAAGAAAATTTTTATGCATCAAAATCTTTTCTGCCTAATTTAAAAGAAGCTTGATTAATTAAATTTAGAAAAATGTATCATATTTTTGTAAATAATTCTAAAGTAGAGAGACTATTCTGACTTTACAATCCAGAATTTTTTATCGTTAATACTCCTTCCACAAATGGATAGCAGTAAAACTACTGGAAATAAATTAGAAGCATTGTTTACTTGTAAAGGGAGTAGATTGTTTTTGTTTAAGTTTTAATGACTGGCAATTGCTTCATTCTTTTAAATGTCTCTTGTAACTGTGAGAACTCTCCTTTTATTTTAATGGGTTTAAATACACATCATTTGCCTTCTGAGTGTTTATATGTTCTTTTTCCAGAAACTGTTTAAGTTCGTAATTCCAAATGACTTTAATTGCATACAGTATAAATTGTTATGTCCTATTTTGAAGGAGGTGACTTATAAAAATATTCACTATGGGAAAAAATATTAACTAGAATAATTATATATAATGTGTAAATAAATGAACATGTGTGTTAAATATTACACAGTATTATAGAACTCATTTAAAAAAATACAAAAAACTAAAAACAAATGCAAACCCAAAAAACCCAGCATAATTATGGAAGATGAAAATATGATCAAAATTACATAAAACACCAGAAAAAACTCCCTAGATTTGAACTTCCTCAAGAATAGAGAATTATAAGTAAGGTTAGGAGTCGGTTTAAAGGCCGTACGTTGGAATATACACAGCAGGTTCAATTAGTAACTCAGAGTTTGAGGCAGTTTCTTCTTTGCCCCATCACCTGAGGAAAAGATTAGGTGTCTATTTTTTATCATGTTGATAACTGCAAGGATTTCAATTCATGATTAAAGGGTGGCAGTCCGGTGGTAAAATATGGGTGTAACTGTCATTGATCTGGAGATTTCCCTTCTGGAGGACATAGCTACTCAAACTGCTTGCCCAGGCTTCTTATTATTATAAATATAAGCAATATATTAGGATATTATAGCAGAAAGTAGATCACAAAGTTACTTGTGCAGCAGAAATTAGGACAAAAATCTTTAGGTCTAGAGAACAGTGAATTTTTTTTATACTAGGAAGCATTCCATATACAATTTTGGAATTTGCATAGAGAATGCAAAAATGCATAGGTGTCTGCATGTTTGTATCAACATTGGTTTTCATGTACAAAAACTTGAAATTTAATGGCACAATCCAAAAGCTTCAGTGAAAGAGAAATGAGAATCTATTACTTCTGAAAACATGGGAAACTTTTTCTCATTAACATTGATATTTTTAAAAATTTGAAATTGGGATTCCTGATAAATTATTAATCACAATTTTTTTTAATATTATGTAGTTTGAATGCATTTTCATAGTTATGCAAGGCAGAAATATTGTAAAATTCTCAAGGTATTTGAGGCTACTTTCTTCACCTGCGTGTTTGCTTCGTGTTTCTTTTCAGCACATCTAAATGCTAAAGACCTCCCATTGAACAAGATTTCCAGGATGCACATAGCAAAGTCTGGGTTGCTTATGGGAAAAAAAAGGCAAGTGAAATGTCCCAAAATACAAAGTAATTGTCCCTTGAAGTATATGAGGTCTGAATGGTTGAAGAGCTCTACATAATGCCTCAGTAACACAGGAAATGCAAAAAATATATGGTTACACATATGGAAAATAGCAAGGACTAGTAGAAGAGTGAAAAGAGCTTGAATTTTACAGCTTCTAACGTCACCAGTGAAATAACACTTAGATTTTCTGAAGAGTTTAATGAGTTTTAGTTTTTGAAAATTTAATCAGGTGAAAAAAGAAATAGAGATTGTAGAAAAAAAAGAAAAGGAGAGCCATGTATTGTAACGAATCAACAGAAAATAAGATCCTTGGTAAGGAGTACTCTGAGATATTGATGTGTTTATTTTATTACAGAGAAGATTTTTTGATATCTGCATGTAAATATTTTTTTACAAGAACATAACTAGAGGGTGCTATGTAGTTCTACTACAATCAGAGAAAGTATTAAAAACTTAAATTCTGGGAGTTGAAGTCAAGTAATCTCAAATGTAAAGAAGATTTTTCTTTTCCTTTTCAATGAACAGTCTTTTAAACAAATGGGACATTTGTTAGGCATACAGGTTTAACCGTGTAAAGAGTTCCTGCTGGGATGTGAACATTAAGAGAATTTGTGTTCATAGCTTGCATACTCCTACCCTTTCAATTTGTATATACTCATTTGTTGTTGTTGCACTGTCTTTAAAGATCTGTTTCTTTAAGAGACAAATGTTCATGGGAATAAGGTATACCTTCCCCACATAGAAGAGTGTTACACTGTAAAACCTAAAACAAGCCTTGGCCCTGAAAACATTTTCATTTGTGTGTTTATGCAATGATTTAAAAAGAAAAGAGTTATTGAAGTACCAAAAAGCTCCAAGTGCAGCTCCATAAAAATACATATAGTGATGTGACAATTTCTTGTCACACAAGCAAAAACAACTGGATATTTATTATGGTTTTTTGAAGCAGAATTTGTAAAAAATGAGCTGTCAACAATATGAACTGTGAATTTGTCTTTTTTATGTTTCTGTGAGGGTTTGGTTTGGTTTTTTGGTATGCACAGCTATAATCAGTTTTTCTGCTTTGCATTACAGTTATGACATCCTCTACTGCACTGCTGTTTGATAGAAATCCACAATAATAATCCTGAGGCCCAATAGCACACTTTGTACTTAAAATATATGAGCTAGATTTAAAGATGGATCTCTTATTACAAGTCTAGACAACATAACAGTTAACCAAAGAGCCTTCTCATTTCATTAAGAACCTTTTTACCTGAGCAGGTAGCGATTGATATAAATTCTTCTGTGCAGATTCCAAACAGGTCAGGAAAAAAAAATCACCTGTAGCCTGGGGGTCTGTTAAACTTAATTACTGAGGTATTTTGACTATGAAAATTTTCGGGAAGTCAGACACAGTGCTAACACAATCATCTGGCATCCAGGTACAAAACTTGGAATATGGGCCCACTTTTTGGGATGAGAAAGAGAAAAGCAATCAGCACTGTCCATGAACACTATCATGAGGAAAAAAATCCCAAACAGCAACAAACCAATAAGCAAAACCCCCTAAAACAACAGCACCTAAAACTGCAACAAAATATAAAAGAAGCTAAAAAATTCCCTAAAAAATTCAGTGTTACAACTGATGTTCCTTAATGTTTTGATGCAGGCAGCCATCATTAGGAAGACAGGGAATGAGTAATAGGGCTATGATAATGAAACAGTCTTTTTCTCTTTCTTTCTACAGATTTTCTACATATGCCTCTAGGAAGAGAAAATGTAATGCAGTTAAGACATTGCAAAATAAAAAATGAAAAGTTAATCTAAGCAGTCTGGTATGGAAATTGCCAGACTACCTAAAAGTCACCACAAAAAGGCAGGAAAATGTTTTGAAAAGACTTCTTCTGCAAAATCAAATAAAGAGATTTCTATTGAACTTCATGCTAAAAGTTATAACAGTAAATGTTCATGGATTTACCAATTTACCCAGCATCTCTTAGACTTTATCACCAAAAATTTAATTCCTCTCAAAGTAACTCCAAAGAAATGAGGAAATATTGCAGTCTGATATTGATCCTATCACAAAAGAGTACCTACTGTGTTATAATTATCATCATCATCATCATCATCATCATCATCATCATCATCATCATCAATCTCTCTTTTAATTTTCATAGCAACAAATTTCGTGATTTTTTTCTCTTCAAAATAATTCTGGGAAAAAAACTATGACACTTGAACAATTTGCAGTGCTTTCTGTATTTCTACGTGGCCTTTTTGTGGTTGTAGGGGACAGAGGCTCAGTTTTCCACTACCGTTTTTCCATAGCGTCCCATTATATCACATATACAAATAAAAAATCCTATCTAAAATACGATATGACTTGTTAGTCATATCGTATGAAGAAAGTGATAGACACCCTTGACATCATTCTCTGATCATGTCTCTGATCAGAACAGTTTATTACTGTGCTATTAAAAGGTACACAGAAAAATTTGTGTTATAATTTAATATTCTCACATCACTGCTTGTAAATGCCTTAATCTTCACAATTACAGCCAGATTAAACAGTTTGATTCATTTTGCAGTTTAGCAGCATTGATGGCTGTAATTTATGTGCAGGAACTATTTAACAGATTCTTGTTTCCCCCTCCCACATATCTCTTATTTTTCTATTAAAAACATGTGTCTTATGAAAAACAGATATAAGCATTTACACTTATCCCTACTTGCCTTTTAAGTTGTACAATAAAGCTATGCAGGTTTTCTGCTACATGCAGTAATTCCCTAAGTTAGAAACTGAATGCTCCTCCCACACCAAATCCTGAACAAATGCTGTAGCAAAGTTTCTTCTATAGTGCTGCAATATGTCAGCTGTAATGCAAAATGTACTTATTTGGAAATTTTTTACAGGACAAAAGGTCACAACTCAAACATACTTTATACAGCAGCTCTGTTAAGTCTGACACAACCAGCCAGGAAAATCTGAGTTTACCTTTACTTTATCTTACACCTCTTTTAACTCATGATTCATCTGTTGATAAGTCTTGATGCAGTCCCTGGTGTAGCTCACCATGTGTGTAACCGAAAAACCATCTCAGGACTAAATGTGTGTCAAGGACATGTGGGTAAAAGTAAGAGAAGTTTAAGAAAACTCGTGTCTTGCCTTTATCTCTTCAAATGTTCATTATCATCCCATTCTTTTAATATGAGATCCATCCCACACACAAGTACTCTATTTCAGTCTAGCTACCTTGGAAAAACAACAAGGAGACATGCAAACAAACTGTCCCCTACAGCCCCAACAGACAATTAAATGCTTAAAAATAGTGCCAAATAGAGTACTGGATGGCAGAAAATGACCCTCAGTATCAAAAATTTACGAGATAATATCATACCACCATAAAAATATTCACTAGCTGTAGCATATTTCCAATATTTTAGAGTCAGAACTTCACTGGGATTTGGATGATTTTTGCAGAGAAGGCAAAATTCACTATACAAGAGAATACAGTACAGGACTTTAGACAGCATTATTGTAGTTTCTTGTTTGGGGTCACAGAATTTCTCAGCTGCCCTAGCATGCTGTCATGACCTTTCTTCAGGTAAACAGCCCAGAGTGCCAGCACAAGCAAATAGAAAAGGCTCAAATTCTTCTTGTACTAACCAATATAGTTAATCTGAAAATAGTGCAAAAGGTATGAAACCAGTTTCTCCTAAAGCTCAAAAGATTTTGAAGTCTATATAAGGACACCTGTACTAGAATGCACATAACATTAAAAAAAAAAAAAAATCAGTATAAATCACTATGCAGACCTTGCCTTTTGCCTATAGGGGTTAAAGCAAAAGTAGCCAGAAAAGGACTGCAGATATTGTCCAAGAGGACAAGGGGAAATGACCTCAAGCAGCAGCAGGGGAGTTCAGACTGGACATTGGGAAGAATTTCTTCACTGAAACATTGGTTAGGCTTTGGAACAGATTGGCCAGGGACGGGTGGACTGACCATCCCTGGAGGTGCTCAAGAGTTGACTGGTCATGGCACTTGGTGCTATGATTTACTTTGACAAGGCGGTGCACAGTAAAAGGTTAGACTCAGAAGTCTTTGATGTCTTTTCCAACTTTAATGATTTTATGATTCTTTGAAGGGAGGAGGGCTAGGGAAGGAAATGTTTTCATTTATTCATGACTTTGCCAAATAAAGCTGATATTCTGACTTAAATATCAGTATCTCAATTCAACATTTTCACTCTTTGTGCATGATGTTGTGCACAACATCATGCTCATAGTCTGAAGGACAAAAGCTGACATTGCTCAGTCAGTAGGCAAAAAAATTACCAGAGAAAGCTTTTCCTTGTTTTTCTATCAGATAAAGCAGAGGACCTGATGCATTTTGTAAAACTCATCTCTTCTGTACCACCATACAGCCAAAGTAATTTAGTTCTCTCTAAATAAAAGTGACTCTATACATTTAATAGATTTCTGGTTGATCTGATTTGGGGCAAAAGGTTACCATGTTCTTCTGGCTGGCAGGCTGAACTTTGTTTTCACTTCACCAGAATCTTGTTCAGAGGACATGGTTCAATTGAACTGAACTAAGGGGTTATGATCATGAATACTACAGGCACACTCCCTGATAGTAACACAGAGGTGATCTGAAACTGTTTCTTCTACAACTTTGACCTAAATATTGTGCAATAGCGTTCTGAATTTCTATAAATCTTAAAAATTCATTATCAGTCATACAAGACCTGCACATGGACTTTGAATCATTCAGTGTCTTTTAATATTAGCTCATATTTTTAATTAAGATATGTACGATATACGAAATTTCACTAAGTGTCTTTCAAGGAGCTTTGATGATAATAAAAAATGAGCAATGGGAAGGCTTTGTTTTAATAACTTCAAAATTATATTATTCTGGGATATATTTCTAGGGCCTTATTCATTTTGTGGGGGAGGGAAGGAAAAAAGTCTTTTAGTATTGTTAATTAAGATGAAGATTCTCATTAACTAAAGCAAATGTTAAATGGCCCACGGGAGTGCATAAATAATAGGCTTACTAATAAACTGTAGTATATTGAAGCTGAGGAAAATAACTTTTACAATGCTTTTTGCAAATTTACTAATTATAATAGCTTCCAGCAGTGCCAGTTCAACCTGCAAAGGACTTAAACTACATTTGCTCTGTTTTCAGAAGTGCTTCAGAATAATTAAACTATTTTGAATCAAAGTTGTTCAGCCTGTTTATCAAAATAAAATAGGCAAAATAGTTGTTAAAATATTGTGGACTCTTGGTGACTATATATTCTATAATTGAAATACTCTTTCCTAAAAGGATTGTATTTCTGGAATTAAAATACATGAATACATTACATTTTATTCTAATTAAATGTAGTGGTTAGTAAGTGCTTTACTCTTGCATGAAGATGATTTTGCTATTATGAAAGCTATCATGTGGGAAACAGTGGCACTTATGAATAGTTCTAGTTCAGAATGACAGCTTTATAAAAAGTCAGTGTTAGGCATGGATCTCCTTTACACAAAAAACTAAAGGATGGTATGTGCTTCATAGCTTTTTTTCTGAAATGTATAAATATATCACTATTGTGGGCTAACCCAGAAGGCAGCTGAGCCCCACACAGCCGCTTGCTCAGTACCCCCGCCTGCAATGGGAAGGGGGAGAGAATCATAAGGGTAAAAGTGAGAAAACTTGTGGGTTGAGATAAAGACAGTTTCATGGGGAAAGCAAACGTTGTGCATGCAAGCAGAGCAAAACAAGGAAGTCATTCACCACTTCCCATCATCAGGCAGGTCTTCAGCAATGTCAGGGGGAAAAGGACTTCATCATGGGAAGTGGTCACTTGGGAAGACACAGGTCCTGAGTCCAAATGTCCTCCCTTCTCACTTCTTGTCCCCAGGTTTTATTGCTGTCCATGGTGCCATATGGTCTGGAATGTCCTTTGGGGCACTTAGGGTCAGCTGTCCCCACTGTGCCTCCTGCCAAACTTTTGTGTACTTTTGTGTACTTTTGCTGCCTAATCACTGCCAGAAGAGTTCTTGACACTGTGTGAGCACTATTTAGCATCAATGAAAATATTCCTGTCTTATCATCACTGTTTTGGTCACAAATGCCAAACAGCACCCTATGAGCTACTGTCAACAAAATTAACCTCATGCCAGCCAAACCAGTAAAACTATAAAAAAATAATTTAGCTGAAAAGTTGTCCAAGTTCCAACAGGTTCAAGAACACAGAAAATAGTAGAATCACTAGTATATTTTTTTTTTTTTAAATATCTCTGTGGAGATTGTCTGGTTTGACCCCTTCCTCAAAGCAGAGTCAGCTCAATGTTGGATCAGGTTCCTTCAGGTTTTATCCAGAACAGTTTGAAAACCTCTAGACAAGAGTTTTCAGAGTCTGTTTTACAAACTTGATGCAGTATACCACTCTCATCATGAGCACTATTTCAGCATATGGATGAATTGATGGATTTTCCTTTTTTACAAATTATTGCTTTAGCCTCTTGGCTATGGCTTTTTACTCTAGAAAAAGGCTTTTCTACACCTCACCAATACAATGTTTAAACCACAAGATCCCCACACCCTTCTCATCTCCAAGCTAAAAAAGGTCACTTCTTTTACTTAGTAACCTTACTAAAGGTTACTTCTTTTACTTCTTCTTTCACTTTTTCCTCATGTATTATATTTTCCAGACCCTTAACCTCTTTACTGCTACTCATGACTCTTTCCAAATTTGTCAATATCCCTCCGGTTCTGGCAGAGTGCCAGAGGTCCACTTGCATTTCTTTCCTTCCTTCTGCCTTCCTGTCTTCCTTCCTACCTTGTAACTATGCAATAATTGTTTGTTTATGTCTGGTTGAGAGTACAGGAACAAGCTTCTCTTCATATGAAGCTTACTGTCAGGTTAATGGAAAAACAAAGGAAGAGAAATTTCTTTTTTTACTTATTTTCCTTTTATTGTTTTGAAACACAATCATGCATAATCATCAGTTAGCTGAACTGCCTTTTTCAACTTCCTATTACCAACTTAATAATCCAGTTGTGTCTCCATATGTATCTTCCCAAAAACTTTAACATCTGTTGCTGCTAACTTTTGGATATCTACCCACAAGATAAATAAGGAAGAACAAAAATTATAGAGAAATTTTTATTTTTTCTCTTTCCATATAATTAAAGCTGGCTTGAACACTGTCTTCTGCAAACATGACTTTCAGTATTTTTTGTCTTTGATTCTTCTCAAACTTTTCCTACATTGAGTAAAAACAATCAAACCATTTCATTAACCTACTGCTCCTTTGGTAATTCAGTCTGTGTCTCATGTTTTCACCATCAAAAGGGCATTACCAATCATTAACAGATACACTATGGAAATAATTACCCTCTCAGAACTGGCTGTGGTTCTCAACCACACAAATATTCCTTTAACTTGTTAAGACACCCTCCTGAAGGATCACTCCATTCTCTTGTACTTGATACATCTGGAAGGCTCAAATACAATCTGTTGTACAAAGACCTTGAACACAAGTATTAACAAAAACTTTTAATTTAGTTGTTTATTTGAGTATAATCTTTGACAGCTGAAGAATTCAGAAAAACTTAAGAATGCTAATGAAACCTAAGCTGAAATTTTGATGAAACATCTCCCTTTCCCACTGTAGGAAATATTAGGGTAGTAATAATTGAGGTGGTCAGTAAAAAACAGTCATAAACTTCCCCACACACACTTTTGGATACCCTGAAGCAGGAACCTTATCAGTCATTATTTTGAGAAGTAAAAAAATAATAAACATTAATTTAAGACCAAGACGTCCGATAAAGAGCATGTCTGTTTCCAGCACGTGCATTTCAACTACATGTCTGTATCTCAGTGAGGCAGTAAAGAGAAACACACATGTAAGGAAAGCACATGGCTAAACACATTCTTAAAATGGATCTCTGTATTGGATGATCTCTCAAGGACCTAAAATATTAATTATATATTATTATGTAATTATTATATATCATTTCAGTTATACATTTTTAGAAATAAAATGTTACTTCATATAACTAGTTTGCCTGTGCTGCTTTAATTGTTATTTGACTTTGTTGATTGCTTTTTATTTTTAGTGAAAGGCAATGTAGAAGCAGGATGAACATGTAAAGCCCAATCATAGGTGTGGATACCCACATATTGAGTCATGCTGCATGAAAATATTTAAACAGTGAGTATAGTAGGATTCAAATTTTCAGCGCCTCATTACCATCAGAGAAAAACAAACAAACCAGAAAGCTAAAGACAAAGCAACTAGACACATTTCTTGGCATTATGTAAACTACAAATTAGTAATGAATTTGCAACTATCATCTCAAACAGGTATCTGCAAGCCCCGTTCTGGTGGCAAACTACTTTATAACTAGTTTAATTATATCTGTGTGCTAACTTCATATCTACATCTAAATGGGCTGACTGCAGTTGAATCAACAGCTGTCTCATCTTTTCCACTGACCCTGGTCCTTTTCAATTTCTTAATTGGGAGGAAACTCTCATGCACAAACATCTAGCTTTGTCTGTGGAGTCAATGTGGTTTTCAGCATGGGATCTGAAACAGACACTCAGGTCTGTCCTAGCCCTTTTTCTCAGCTCCAGACCCACATACATCAGCAGTCACTGGCATTCTGCATAAATAAGATTCACTTAGTACCCATTGTGACAAGACAGGTTAATTATAAAATATTGTGTGTTGCTGACTCTTGAAGCAGCAAAGAAACCAATCAATGTAAACTAAGTTTAAGAAGCACCTGCTTTGTGTGTTTTGAGTGGTCTTTTCCAGGCAATTAATTTACTCTCCCAAAATGTAACTATTTGAGAGGGTAAGCATATCAGCATATATAAAGTCTTGTAGTTCTTACTGCTGCTTTTTCTGTCAAATGTTGAAACATGTTGAGGCACATTCCCAGCTGGTGTAAACATTATCTACTTTACTGACTTCAACTGATAGTTTGCCCTATGTGGCTAATTTGGTTTTCCTTGCATAGGTTGTAAACCAGAATAAAGAAACACAAATGTATTGTATTCCTATAAATAGGAATAGGAGCTGAGGAATTTACCAAACCCATATATTTGTTACCTTTGTCTATCACTATATGTGCATTCCCCTCCTTTGCGTTCAGAACTAGAGCATTCTGTGAAAGTGGAGCACCAGGAGACTTGGTAGGTCACGTACCCCACCCTCCTGTCAAGACAAGGGCTGTGTTATATAAAATTTTCAAGCAGTTTTTTACTAACAGGATAAAAACTGGCAGTGATGGAAGTTCCACCGTGCCAAAGGAAATCTAGGGAAGTGACTAATATATTGGTAAAACAAGAAAAGCACTGTAAGTGAAGGTTTTAATGTGAAATTAATGTAAAAAGAATACACTGACCAGAGGACTATCAATCAGGGTGCAAATCAACCCATAATTTAATGACACTGAATGCAGTGGAAAACAGCAAAGGATTGTATCTGTATCTTGCAGGTATAAATTTCATTTAAACACAACAAAACCAGCCAACTAAGCAAGGTAACCAAGATAAGTTTTTGGTAAACTAACCAAAAACCAAGGTAAGATGACGCTGTCATATTTATCACTTCATTTCAGGAATATGAGTTTAGCTTGTTTCTCTAGTAATCAGGTCTACATATGCAGTTAAAGCATCTCCTCATGTCAGCCCACAAGGACATGTCTCTCAAAGGGCACTCCCCTCCAGGGGTTGGGCTACCAGGCTCAGGGACAGACCATCACTGGCCCAAGCCTCCAGCAGCTACTCCTAGACACGGCTCTGTCACAGAGGCTTTCCCACAGCCTGAGTTGAGGTTGGGCTGCCCTGGTGCCCTGGGCTGCCCTGCTCCTGTCTGGGGCAGAGAGGTGGGCCCAGTCTGCCAGGCTCTGCCATCAGTCCTCTCCCAGAGGAGCCCCCAGCACTGATGGTGCCCAGCCCCAGGGAGCTGCTGATCCTGCAGTGCCTGCAGACACCACTATCAACCATATAACTGTATTTGCAGATTGCAGAGTTCCCCATTGAATTGCATGTACTACAACAGCAGTGTTTGCCTTGCAATTAAAATGAAACAAATACTGACTAAGGAAACCAAAAACAAAGTCCCAGGGGAGCAAATGAAAGCACGCTTAAATAACCTTTAATACCAGCTCCTGGGCAAAAAGCATTTCAATTTGTTTTACATCTCATGTCTCAAAAATTCTACGAGAACCTATCCTATACCAAACCTACAAGAGTCCCAGAGTCTTGTCAGCCTCATATTCAAGTGGAAAAAAATCTCTCTTTGAAAGAGCTTTTAATATTTGATAATTTATTTCTCAACTACTGTGTTTAGTGTCCTTCTTTCCCTGCTACTGTCTTACTGCAAATATTATACTTACACAAAGAAGTGTGTATAAAGAACTTTAAAAATTATTCTTTCATAAAATAGTTTTGTATGGAACAATCAAATTTTCTTTTAGCTTTGCTAAGCTTGGGGAAGAAGCAACGATATAGATTTAGATAAGAGTATCTGTCGGTTCAGCACACAACTAACAGTTTGCAGCATAACAGAATAACAGTTTGCAGGAGCATGTCATCAACAAGATGCTCCAGGTTAGAATAAGTTAGACTCAGAAGTTCCTGTCAACAGTTGAAAGACTTATCAGAAATGCTGACTTGAAGGAAGATGCTGAAGAGGGCATATATGAGATACCCTTATGATCTGATTACTTCTTCTTCTATATGTGATTTGCATCATTAAAATAATTAATAGGGTCTTTTCAGTATCTGTAATCCATCTAAAGTCCTTCCTTAGTCTCTCCTGCTGACAAGATAATTCAGACTTTCAGTGTTCTTCGTAAACAAACTTCTAAAAGCTACCCTGATGGGGAATTGTCTGATGACTAATTTGTCCACTGTCTTTGAAGCTACCAGTAGGGCTCTAAATAAGATGAAACGCAGTGGTGCTGTGGCATTGGATTTTTTTTTTCCTATAAATTAAGAACAACCCTTTTTTTGTTCAAAATAGCTGAAATCTGCATTTACTCTCTTCCTGGAGACTCCTTTACCTGCCAGGCTCCAGGTTCTTTCAATTATTGTTGTCCCACTTGTTTTAACCACTTTGTCACTGTAGAATTAAATATCTTTAGACAGAGAATGGATGCTCTTACAGGAGGAATGTCTTTGCAGCATATGATAAATGAAGTGAACTACTTGCAATACCAGTACAAAAAACCATGAATGACATATAATAATAACAATTATACTACTAATAAATTTTATTTTAATAACTATTCTCTGTAGTGGTAATAACATGCTTTAACCTTGCTTCTAAACCTGAGGGACCTGTATTAAAGTGTATTACCAGAAAACAAAAGGCCAATACAGGGCTTTGTTAGTAGAGTGATTCATTTACACTCCAGCTTTACTGCCTATTCCCTAAGGTACCTCACAGAAAGGAAAATTTGAAAACATAGCAAATTAGGAAATGTATAAAAATCTACTGTGGAGAATATTCGAGCAAGGATTCTTCTGCTTTGCCTCCTACAAATCATCATGTGCAAAATCACAGATGACAAAGGCATTGAAATTGCCAGCAATTTATTATTACATTTATTTTTAAAACAAAATCTTTATCTTGAAAGTTTTGCAAATATGCAAACCAGACAGTAGGGTTGACTGTAGGGTGATCTTTCTGTTCCTTGTGAGTTCACAGTCATGCGCAATGAGAATCAGATTTTCATGGATCCCAACTATGCCCAAAGGAGTGTTCAGTGCTGAGAGAAATTAAAAATAACTTTTCTATTCCCCATTACTGTCATCCCACACAGTGACAAGTCTTTGAAAGCAAAAGCTAAAACTCCTCACATATAATTAGCTAGAACAAACTAATGAAAGAATTAAATACAAAGTGTTATGCTCAAAGACATGATCATCAATCTATGGTTCATTCCATCACCACTGATTTGAAAATTCAGAAAGATAGGCGAATTATCCCATTCTCCCACAAAGCCCTTAAGGAGCAGAGAAAATGGTCTCAGACCCTTCTTAATCCTTTTTTTTCTTTATTTATTTCTATTTTTTTTTTTTTAATCTGGTTATCTTAGCTTGATTAGTGCAGTTCCAATTGCACTATATAGAAATAAAAGGACTTCTGAGGCTTTATGATATTGTTCTGAGGAATAAAATAAAGCATTTAACTAATCATTTAAGATGTGCTGACCTTTTATATGGAAACAATTTTAGGTGTTTAAAAATCCCAGTTTGTGCTCTGATTTATGACACCCAATATTGGAAAATTTTTGATCGGATCCCTGGCTTACAAAACTTCTTTCTTGTTTTTCTTAATAAAGAAAAACTTTTAGTTCAG
>JAYDZK010000113.1:72943266-72988919 GCA_034509185.1 Euphonia xanthogaster
TCTGCCCAGTTTCATTCAATATGATGTTTGCTATTTTCTTCAGTGAGGTGAGAATTTTACCTCTTTGATTTAACTTATCAGCTAAAAGATTCAGACACAAACTGTTAAAACAGAAGGTAAATGTGAATGATACTTTTAGCTTTAAGTGTAAATTTCTGATAATTTTGCCTCACTTATGCCAAGTATAATGAGACTGGGCCAGATTCTGTTCACTGTTTCATCAATAAAGCTAAATCAGAGAATTCCAAAGACTGAGGAAGGGTAATTAAAGGTACATTTCACCCCAAAATGCTTCTGTAGCTAATATGTCAGTAAAAACCTGCATAATTTTGCAATAAATATGCAAGATGAGCAGCACTGGCTGGATGAATTAGAAAAACAGAAGTGCCACACTCTGCAATCAGCTTGTTTTCATCTGCTGCACACCTGTAGCAAGAACATTTATAATGTAGGTGGTGTATTTGGTGAAGTGAAAAAAAAAAAATCAGTAGTTAATTTCTGATCCTGAAAACATATTTTCACTATTCAGGGTATATATTCAGTTTCTGGAATTTTGTAATTATTTTAGCTTGAGATATTTCTATTTCCACTAAAATAAAAATATTGGATGGATAAAAAAAATAAGATAAAACTCCACAAGATGAAGCTTGTAACCCATTCTTTTGGGAAAGGTATGTGAGATCATACCAAGCACATCTGTGTAAACATACACTAATTGTCTCCATAGACTATTCAGGGACACAGGGTTTGTAATTTTTGATAGTGAATTTCAAACTGAAACCTGATGGGCAAATACTACCACATGTGTTTCAACTTCTATGTTATTTTTTGGTGTCCATAGAAATAGGAGAACATTTGTCTTTTCCAGACCCCATAAAGATTTTCTATGGCCTATCAGAGAACCAAGTCTGTCTCCTTACTTCTCTCTCTCTTTATAATGAATAAATGAAAATCTTAAGTTAGAACTTACCAGAATATTCCATAAAAATGGCTGAAAACCTCAGGTGCCCCTCAGTTGCCCCTGGTGTTACCTATTTCCATCAGTGCATCACTATTTCTGCTTTTGGGGAGAAAAGAACACCACAAACAGAATTCTGAAATTCGGAAAACACACCAGAAACACACTTAGAGATAGCTGTTCATACATTTCTTAGTTCCCTCTGTGAATTTCAGAGAGGATGTTTGTTTCCTTGTCAGGGCAAAGCTCAGAACCATGCAGAGTAGATACTGACTGGGCTGCAGCAAGAAATCAGCTTGATCTTCCATTGTTAAGATATTGTGGTGACAGGCATTCTGCAAAATCTCATTTAAAGAAATTGAAGGAAAATAAATGATTACTCTGAGTAGGAATAGACTGTATCTCATCCTTCCACTTCCATTTGGCAGGTACTCTCAACAGACCAATCCACAGATTACTTTCTTTAGCAATGTAGCAGAGTTCAATAGGTTATTTAGCATAACTTTTTTTCTCAGTTATTTTGCTTGGGTAAAGATCCTAGTCATCCAGTTTTGGCAAACAAAGGATCCTTTTCCCTTTTAAAAAAAAATTAAGAATCCGTCAGTCCAGCCCAAGTAAGAACACAATTCCTATGATGTAAGTATCAAAACCACAATGCTGAAAATTTATCAAAAACCTTTGACTGCTCACCTCTATCAAACACTGTCCCAGAAGAGAGATATTTGGTAAAGAGTTTCCTTGAGGTTACACCAACAGATTTGAATTAAAAATGTAATGAAATAATGTTATATCAAATTATGTTGGACTGAAACTTACAGTATATGCAAATTATAAAAAAGTTAATTGCAATTTGAAAATTAAATCAAAGTATATTGAATTCTATTGACAAAACAACAAATATAGCTGCTTGTTTATGACTTTTTATAATTACAATTATAATTAATTTTCATAGAGGAATCAATAGCTTCTTGAAGAATTCTGAAAAATTAAAGCTATCAGAGATATTTTGAAATAATTGAAATAAAATTGTGATGACATCAAGTCATGCAAGGAATTTATTAGCACTCAAGATAGAAGGCCCATTGTACACACACTAAGAGTTTGCTTGGAGATTATATAATAGTTTGGTTTGTAAGGAACTTTTGACTATTGTGTAGTTCTTACCCCAATGCCACAGGCAGGGACATCTTCCACCAGACCAGGTTGCTCAAAGCCCTGTCCAACCTGGCTTTGAGCACATTCAAAGGGCTGGGTACTCACAGCTTCTCTGGGCAATATCTGCCGCTATCTGATCACCCTCAGAGTGAGGAATTTCTTTCTAATATCTAATCTAAACCAACCATCTTTTAATTTAAAGCCATTTCCTCTTGTCCACTACAGGCCCTGGTAAAAAATCCCTCTCCATCTTTCCTGCAGGCTCCTTTCAGGTACTGGAAGATGCTATATGGCGACTCCAGGTCCTTCTCTTCTCCAGGATGAACAATCACATCTGTCTCAGCCTTTCCTCATAGGAAAAGTACTATATCCCTCTAATTATCTTCACAGCCCTCCTCTGGACTCACTCCCACAAGTCCATCTCTTTCCGGTGTCGGGGACCCCAGAGCTGGTAGCAGTACTCCAAGTGGGATAATCATGAGAGCAGTTTAAAAGGACAGAATCACCTCCCTTGACTTGCTGGCCATGCTCCTCTTGATGAAGCCCAGAATACAGTTGTCTTTCTGGGTTTTCTGCAAGTGCACATTGCACATTCTAGCCCACCAACACTCCGAGTCCTTCCCTTCAAGGCTGTTCTAAATTCATTCTCCATCCAGTTTGATTTGAGATTGGGATTGGCATGACCAAGGTGAAGAACTTTGCCCTTGGCCTTGTTGAACTTCATGAGGCTCACACAACCCCAGCTTTCTAGTCTGTAGTTCCTCTGATAGCATCTCTTCCTTCCAGCTGTTGACATCACCACGTGGCTTGGTGTCATCAGTGAATTTGCTGACCATTCTTTTAATCCTGTTCATGTCACTGACAAAGTTGTTGAACAACACTGGTATGGTTATGTTTCCTCTTTTTCAGTATGTGGGAACTTCACTAGACTGTAACAGCTTCTCAGATAAAATAGTGACTTAAGAGCTTCCTCTTCCAGCTCCCTCAGGACCCATGGATACATCTCATCAGGTCCCATGGAAACATACATCTTCAGGTTTCTTAGGTGGATATTCTACAGCAGGCAATTCTTCATTTTGCCAGTTTCTGCCTTTTCTTTTTGCAGCTTACATGGTGTGTCTGAAGCACTTGAAGAATTTAGCAAAAAAACCCATTGAGTACCTCATCTTTCTTTATATCCTGGGTAACTATGTCTCTTCTTTCCTTCCAGAAGAGTTTTTTTCTCTAGATTTCCTTTTATCCCCAATAAACCTATGGAAGGGTTGTTTTGGTTTTGTGTTGTTTTTTTTTTTCCTCTTGTTGTCACTGTCCAGGTTTAATTCTATCAAGACTTTAGCTTTCCTAACCTTATTCCTGGCTGTTCAAATAATTTCTCTGTAATCTTTCCAGGATATCTGTCCCTGCTTCCGCCCTTTATAGGTTTTCTCATAATGTTAGGGTGTGTCCACATATTCCATGGTCATCCCCACAGGCCTTCTGTAATTTTTGTCTGATCTCCTCTCTCGGGATATATCATTCCTGATGATCCTTGAATACGACCCAGATTTCTTGGCCTCCTCTTTCCTTACAGGGCTTTAACCCTTCAGCTACCAAGCACATCCTTGATGAGGCCAAAGTCTGCTCTTCTGAAACCCAGGTTAGCAAGCTTTCTGTGCACACTCCTCACAGACTTA
Organism: Euphonia xanthogaster; assembly: GCA_034509185.1. NCBI lineage: Eukaryota > Metazoa > Chordata > Aves > Passeriformes > Fringillidae > Euphonia > Euphonia xanthogaster. The sequence goes on from JAYDZK010000113.1 coordinate 72,947,053, forward strand.
AGAATGTTGAACTCCACCATTCCATAGTCACTGCAGTCAAGGTTGGTTTTGAGCTTCACATTCCCCATCAGTCCTTCCTTGCTGGCAAGGGTCTATCACAGCACCTCTCCTAATTGGTTCTTCTATTACTTGGAGAGAGAAGTTATCAACAAGCATTCCAACATCCACATGAATTTTTTATGCCTTGCTGTGGTATCCCACCAAAAAGTCGCTGGTGAAGCTGAAGTCACACAAGAGGAGCAGGGCTTGTAAATGTGAGGCTGCTTCTACCTGTCTATTAGAGGGTCTCATCTGCTCAGCTTTCTGGTCAGGAACCAAGGAGCAGCCTCCCCTATAATATCAAGAGTTCCTTCTCTCCCTATAATCCATATAATCCATCCTCATTAGTCCTCAGGTAGACCTCCCTGGACTCCAGCTGCTCACTGACAAAGAAGCTGATAATCCCTGACCATATTTCCTGACTGTCCTTCCTTAAGAGCATGTATTCTACCATTCCAGCACTCTAGTTACAGCCATCCCTCCACATCTTCATGATGCCAATAAGATCATGGCCCTGCAGATGTGTGCACATGAACTCTTCTTGATTATTCCCCACAGTTTTAAGTTTAAAGCCTTCTTCATCAGCTTGACAGGCCAGACCGAAGATGCTCTTCCCCTCCTCTTACTGATGGACTCCATCAGCCGCCAGTAGAACAAGTTTCCCAAAGTGAGTTCCATGGCCTGAGTAGCTGAACCCCTACCTTGTGGCACCAGTCCCATAAACATCTGTTCATTCTCCAGATTCAGCTGTCCCTTTCAAGTCTTTTTCTTTTGACCAGGAGGATTAATGAAAATCTACTAGCACTCCAGAGATCCTCACCACCATTCCCGGGGTTCTGCAATCCTTCTTGATATCCCTGGAATGTACTTACTATGCAAGGTACTATAAAGAGAATTAACACTAGCCCAGTCAAAGCCAGCAAATTACTGTAGTGCAGAGGAAATTACTTGGACATTGTAATTATATTGCTGAGGACATTTCTTCTGTGTTTTAGGAGGGATAAATTTTTTCTCCAGAAAATACTTTCATAATTATATTGTATAAAATTAACTTACAGTCTTTCTTCCTTTCCTTTAATCCGTTACCCCAAATGCACCTCTTCAGTTAGGATACATATAAATTGTGAAGTATGCCTATAAATTTCAGGTACTTTAACATTAAAGAAACCTTTGTGTTTATCAGTCAGCACCTTTGCTTTAACCCCATGACTCTGTCAGACAGATGCATGGTAGGACCTCTATCCCGCTGTGATGTTAATCAGATGAGAAGGATCCTGCTGGGAGTTGTGGCAATTACAGTGGGATACCTCATCTCTTCCTGAACTTTCTCCATGCCTTCATTTGTCTTAGTAGCAACAGAGATACTAAGAAAAACAAATGTTTATTATGTCAGCTTATAATGTCCTTCTTTCTTGACAAGTTAGTTTAATGGTAACTATCAATGTACAAGAATTCCACTGGCAACTTTTCTAGTTTATGTGTTCCCTCCCTTCTTTGACGTAACTACCTTGAATGTTTTTTTATGATAACACATAGGTGAAAACAAGTACAAGATTTTCACATGTGTCTTGTTTGTTCATATTCAGAGTTCTCTACTGAGAATTTACTGTGTCTTTTACAAACTCTCCTATGGTATTTATACCATACCATCAGAGACCAGTTTAGCAGTGAGGTTCTAGAAAGCACAAGTTGGAAACTCAGATACTCACATATTGTCTTAGATCTCTATGTAGGTGATGTGATTTGCACATCAAGGAGAAAGTGAAATTTTAATCTAGGGTAGGACCGAAATAATGCAAACTATTAGTTCAAGTCTTTTCTAACAGCTTGCAATTTTATTTTTTACTCTGATTCCCTAAATTAGCATAAATAATTCTCACTTATATCTTATAAATAATCACTTGTGATACAGCTATACGTTAATAATAATAATAATTAATATATATTTATGTCTTTCTCTTATTTAATTTAGATTTGCAGACTTTTAGTTTTCACAAAGCTAGAAATTTGATAATAAAAATTTTTCAGTTATGTTAATTCTTCTAAATAAATTTAATGACAGTATCCCACTCATTTCAGAATTACTGTTTACCACTACTAAAGTAACCAAGCTTATGAGGAACATTTTGAGAATTCAGTTCAAATATCTGAAGTAATGGCACTCAAATGCAAGATCATAAACCTTTAACTTTATCACTCTGAATGTTAATTCTTATGATGAAAGTGATAATACCTACAAGCAAAGAGATATAACAGGAGATTGTGACCTTTGTTGTCACTTGTGAAATATTTGGTAGAAAAGGATGAACTTTTTTAGAAACAAATATCCTGGATCATTATTTCACAACTTTCTTCTTTAAAAAAATAACCAAAAAACCCACAAGGAAAGAAAATCTGAAAACTTGTAAAACATATTTTGTGTTATCACATTTGGACTTTTCTTAATCACAACATATTCCAGTGATCTGATTATTTCACCTATCTTTTCACCTCTACATTTAATATACAGATTTCAACAGTTTATCACCTGTCAACTCTGTGTAAATATTTGCCAGGTAAAACACATATCATATTGAAATGGAAGTCCATTGTAGGCAGTCTGAGTTACCAAGATTGAAATCCAGCTAAGAAATTATCATAAACAAAAGTGTCAAAACTATTATACCTTTCTATTGGAGGCACAATATAATCACAGTATATTCTGGAGTGTTTTCAATGATGTAATTATAAATGTTGAAACATATTTATATTTAACAACAAATGTGAAAACATGACACACAATATATTCATTAACATAAAAATAAGAGATTTTTCTTTTCAGAAACTCTAGAATTAAATTATCTCAAATTGTATGAGTAACTGCATTAGGCTCTAGTCATACTTTATTGTGCATAAGTCATGATCTCTGAATGATTCCTGAGATCACAGCTGATTGTCCTGTCAACTTTCAGCTCTCAGAAATGTTTGGAGTTAGCAAGGATGCTGAGAATTGTGAGAATGAGCCATACAGACAACTGAATTAATGGAAAGACAGATAGACAAATGGAAATTTATGTCTGTATGTAAGAAGATAATAAATGATGCTTCTTAAGACAAAAAAAATGAATAGATGGTAGAAATAAGTAATTTTGTACTTTTTCATGGTAATTTAACAAGTAGATTTTTTAAAATTGAAAATGTAGAGAACAGACACCAACTCAACTTCCAATCAAACAGATTTATATAACAGGTCACCTTTCAATCATTTTCAGATTGTAGTCAGCTTGTTTTAAATTTTTCCTAAAATTAAGTAATATTCAACTGCACAGCTGATCTCAGCCAACATAAAAATGTACTTTTTCCATTGAAGAAAATCTAAATACTCCAATCATTAATTGCAGTGTCTTATAGGTCATACATATTTCAAAAAGTCTAAAAAGTTGGAGACCTAGTGTCACTTAGCAAATAATCCTTTGAGACCAAGTAGGATTGGACTCCTTAATGACTTGGACACTTTTGAAAATGGAACTTCTTGTAAGCACTCTGATAGAATTTTTGTGACATTTTTGTCAAGGTCAAATTTCATGCTTGAGGTTTAACCTTCATTATTGCATTTTCATGTCAGCAGGATACTACTCATTTAAAAGATATTATATCAGTCTAAAACGCGTATGATGAATTAAGCATTCAATTTCCAACTGTGTGCATTTTTTTTGTTCCTTGCTTTTTAACATAGAATTTATTTGCATACCAATTGAGATATTCACATCTTCAATCTTAAGTTATTTTGCTTCATATTTTTTGCCTTTTTTTGGTTTTGGTTTTGTTTTTATTTTTTGTTTGCTTGTTTGGTTTGGATTTTTTTTGCCTTTGATCTTTTTTCCCAAGTCTGCCTTTTTATTGGCTCCAAATCTGCAGCTCTCTAGTGGCAGACTTGACCTAGAAAAGGGGATGTTTTTGTGGATTAACTTTGGCTGGAGGCCAGGTACCCAATAAGTCACTCTATGACTCCTCCTCAACAGGAGTGGGGGAGAAAAAATTGACAAAAAGCTCATGAGTTGACACAAGGGCAGGGTGATCGTTCATCAATTACTATTGTGGGAAAACAGACTTAAATTTGGGGAAATTAGTATGATCTGTTACCCAGCAAATCAGAGTTAGATAAGTTTCTCAAACACAGACAAATCTTAAAACATCTGTCTCTTGCCTCTGAACTTTTTTCTGGGTTCAATTTAATTCTCAATTTCTTTACCTACTTCCCATTAGCAGCACAGAAGGATGGGCAATGAGTACTGTGGTCAGTTCAGGTTGTCTGCCACTCTGTCTCATCACTATTTTCTCATGCTCCACTGTGGCGTTCCTCCCATGGGAGACAGTCCTCCATGAATTTCTCTAACATGGGTCCTTACAACAGGCTAGAGCTCTTCAAAACTGCTCTGGCATGGGTTTCTTCCACATGGTGAAGTCCTCCAGGACTGGACTGCTCCAGTGTATGCTGTCCATGGAATCATCCGTTCTGCCAAGATCCTGCTCCAGCACGAATTCTCCATGGGATTACAGTTTCCTTCAGGCATATCCATTTGCTTCAGCATGGAGCCCTCCACGGGCTGCAGTGTGAATACACACTTCACCGTGGTGTTCTTAGGGCTGCAGAGGCACTGCTGCCTCAACCTTGTCCTCAACATTGTCGGCAGGGGCATCCCTGACACCTGGAGCTCCTCCTGCCCCTCTTTCCTCACAGACCATATTATCAGCATAAGTTATTTTTCTCACATATTCTCACTCCTCTCTGCCAGCAGTAGGTTGTACAGGTTTTTTCCCTACCTTAAATATGTTATCACAGAAGTGCTACCGCTGCTACCACTGTTTCTATTGAGTATACTTTCATCTAAGTCTTGACTGGATAATTTGTACTTCACCTTGATCTCAGAGATTCCTTAAAGCTTTTTTTTTTTTTTTTTTTGCTGCATGGAAAATTAAGAAGCTGCTTCAGTAATCAGAGGGAAAAAATTCTTTTTTTTACTTCTAGACACTCCAGAGTAAACTGACCAGTTAAATTTTGAAATGAAGGGTTGAGAAGATGAACAATGCATTTCTCTTAACATAGAAATAAATCCAGACAATTTGAAAAAGATGATAAGCAGGAGGGAATGTGATAAGGGAGACAAAAAATCCTTTGACAGTATGGAAATAATAATTCCAAAATATAATTTAGGAGTTTTTGAACACTGCTGAAGTAGAGAATCATAGGGGGGAAAATTACCGAGTAAACAATCTTGCCGTAATACCTTCAAAGAATAGCATAACAACAAAAAGCACCAGAGCACTAAAAGCTCCCAGAGAACCTAAAGCCCTCCACAACATTGCTTAACTCTTATGAAAGCTCCCTTTGCCTTTGTTTTCCTATTCACAGGAGACAGTGTCTTAACACACCCTGCAGCTCTTGATAATGAACTTATCCTTTAGTTGACTGATGACACAATCTTGGATTTCTTTTTGTGCTTTGAAACATTATGGTAAGTCAAAAGAGTTATTTGCCTTCACTCTGGGTTCTTATGTCCTCTTCCTTAAACAACTATCTAGTGAGTGGAACAAAATTATTCCTTCTATCAGATGGCCTGATTAGTGAGTTGCAGGAATCCTCAATTACATAACTTGGTTTTCTTTGACTGATCAGTATCAGCATTGCCTAGCATGATTTTAAGACAGTGAAGAAACTTTATAATTCATTTTATCTGAATGGTGGTGAGAGGAGTGATAAGTCTTCAGCTAATATAGAAAGCTGTACTCTTCTAACTTTAGTGGAAGATGTATATGGTAACTGAAGACCTGGATTTACCATTAAAATAAAATGCATTCATAGCATAATCCTGCACTAAGCCTGGTTTCTGTAAAGTATTTTACTAACACATTTTTGGAAAACTGAAACCTTATTTAATAGCGAAGCAAGTTTTGAAAAAGGTCATTCCTGAACTAATACTGAGTTTTGCTAGGATATATGAGGCTGTCATACGATAACCTGCATTGCAACTTTGGAATCCTTGCACTTTTCTCTTACTCAGTAAAAAATGAGATGGTTGCACATTTCCAAGGATGTGCTCAATTTCAAGGAAGAGCAAATTAATTAATGTAAAAATAATGTAAGCATACATATTCCTCTTCAACAAAATTATCACTTTCATCACATGAAGACTGGAATTTTTCTTATCATCCTGTCTGCTACAGAAATATACACTATTCAGACAAAGGATTTATCAATTCATAAAATCCAACATATTCTGAATTGAAGATGTGTGCAAATGACAATGTGCTTTGCAATTTCCCTTATGATTTGGATAATATTAGTGAGAGGATCTAGGCTAAGTTAAGTATCATCATTGTTCTCTATCTCATTAAAAAAATATCTTTCACAGTACAATTCTTCTGCAACTCAATCTTTTTTGTTCACATCAGTCAACATTTCCATCATAAAAATGGTTTCATATGATCTTTATGACCATTACATTTATTTAATTCTCTGAAGCATGTTCTGGATGAAAATGTTTGCTAGTTGGTTGTTTTCTTTTTTTAAATTTGAAAATAATAATCATAGACATCTCATTTTAATTTTTTTTTATATTTCAGAATGTAGAAAGCAAAAATTCATTCCCAGAAATTTCTCTTTGGCTTAACCAAAAAGATTGGCTTTGGTTGAACCAAAGATTCTTTTTGGTTTAACCAATTCTTACTGGACAAGAATTCTGTAAAAAAATTTTTATCAGTCTCATTTAGTGGGAAGTACAGTGATAGTACATATAGTGATCCAAAGGCAAGATGTGTCCCAGATATCTATACCTAACTCACAAGGTAGAGACAAAAAACCTTATATTCTAAAAGTGGGATGAAATTTTTTGGCAAACAAACAAACAAATTTGTTGTTAATGCTATTAACAACAACTATTAAATGCCACAATATTGTTTAAAATGAAAATTGTTGAGTTTTGACCAACAAAGAGTTTTTTTAGACAGTCCAGATCTCCCCTTATCCAACAGTGTTTATGTCTATTACTTTCTATAGAATCGATTCTCTTCATGGTCCCAGTCAAAGGAAATCTTGAGCATAAGATAAATTTTGTTGTATTACTAATATATTGTTAAATTATACAGACCTTTAGGAGTTTCATTAGCCACAATTAAGACATGAAAATCTAGATCTTTAGAGAAAAACTGAATTTCTTGCTGAAGATTTTAAGCATTACACACCTATGAATCATTTATCTTAAAGACCTACTGAAACATCCACTGTGTGAAATTTTGACTGGAGCATGGAAATACATGTTTAGTAGAAAAGAAGGTGATGTTTCACAAAATGTATGCTCAAATGCTACCCAAGATAATTACACTTTCCTTGCTTCTTGCATTCCATCAAGAACATTTTTCTTTTTATAAATTTTTAAAACATTTTTCCTGTTTCAAGCATCAAAGGTCCCCTGTATTTTCAAACTGTGGAAAGAAGGCACAATCTTTCTCTGTGCTCTTTGTCTAATCTTGCATGGTGCTGGTTTCAATAAGCTTGTAACACATACTTTCAGGTACTGGGGGAAAATCAAAAGGCTTACATGTTCATATATATAGATATATAATTTAAGATGAGAGGACAGGCAAAGAAAACCTGTAATTTAGAACTGTATGAGATGATTTATGTAATTAGATATTGTTATCACAGTAAGTATCAACAGTGTAGAATTATTATAAATTATTATTTATCTGTGACTAGAACAGCTGAAATACTTTGCCATAAACATAATTAATGCTTCTATGAAAATAAAGAAGCACAGCTCTTGGAAAATTCTTCCGGTAAGGTCAATTTTACAATATTTTTCCCTAACTGGGACCTTGACAAGGCCTCCACACAGCTAAATAGGAGTAGTCACGCACAGGGCCTCAATGGCTGTTTCAGATCTGGCAATGTGTGTGTGTGTGTGTGTGTATATATATATATAAGCATACATATGTGTTTGTATATGTACATGTATTATTTATTGTATATCATGTATTATGTATTATATATTATATCTATTTTATAATCTGATATCCTGGGATGACTTCTGATGACTGCTACACTAAAACACCCAGGCTCTACCTGAAACCCTTATCTCATAAGTCTAAAGTCCTAAAAAAGCACATCTGCTTTATGAAAGTCAGGAAATGAATTTGAACACTAGCCCCCAGTCTTCTACCATTTTAGTTTTCTCTCAGGGTCAGCTGTGAATGAGTCCCCTGTAAGAGTAAATGAGTAGAGTCTGGAGCATACTATATTTTGGAAACTTGCTCCAAACAGTTAGTATGCAGGACTGCAATAGTTTTGTATTCCTTCATGTTATGGTCTCCTGATACTTTTCTAGCTCCATTCCTCTGCACCATCCCACTCCCCCTCCCTAACAGAATACCCTTTACAGGATCACCCTCTAAAGGTCTTTTCAGGTCCATTCTATCAAACACCATTCTGAAGGTTTAAAAATCATCCTTGAATGATTTCAGACAAGTTGAAATGAAAAATATATAGAACAAAAGGCCACGAAAATATGTGATATATGTGTCAATGCTGTAAGAATGCCCTACAAGATCCACTGAGTATTCACAGCTCCAGTTATCTATTGAGGAAGTGTCTGTCTGTTCTAGAGGGAACAGGAGGATGTTAAGCTGTCTGTGCCACTTGGCCTTAGGGCCAGGGCTGTCTTTTATTTAGCCACAGAATATTTGGATTCATCTAAACTAAAACTTTCTGATGCTGATGAAGAGTAAAACAGAAGCAGAAAATTATACTTACATATGGTAGTGACATGAAAACAAGATATTTTAAGCAATTCCAAAATCTAGTAACTTCTGGTCTGTTTAATTTGAATAGGAAAAGAGAAAGAACTTTTTCCTCCTTTTATTTAAAAAGAAATACTTAGTCTAAAAAAATCAATCTGTGTAAAATTCTGTCAGCAAGAATCCCCAAGAAATAAGTAATTTGGTCAACCATGGGTGAGTGCTCTTTTGTTGTATTAAATATTGTATTTCATTAAAAAAATTAATACACTATAGAGAATAATTTTATCCTTCTGTTGCCAAGTGTATATTTTACTTCTTTCTTTCTATTTTACATTTTTAATATGAAGAACTAGCAAGGCTCTGATGGCAAGAATTACATTCAAAAAATTGACAGTGTTCACTGACGCTGCTTTGGGTCTTGCTGTGTGTTCAGTATTGGGGATGGAGGGAGTGTTGCACAGTTCTAGTTAGATCTCAGGAAGAAAGATACAGAAGCAAATAGAGTAATAGGACACCTGTTTCAGAAAAAGAAAATAATTCCAGAAATATAAATAGTAAGAAAATCTTCCCTTCAGATTTTAGGCACCTTGAGTTCACACAGCGTCAGACAACAGAGAGAGCCTGGATGGATCTTCTCACTGTGCACTGCTCGGGTCCTGCCTATGAAAACATTGAATTTGCTTTCCATAGGTTCTTTTTTCTTGTTTAAGAAAACCATGTATCTTCTCCTGATAGACTGGTGTCTCCTCTCATCTCAAACCACCCGTCAGTGCAAGCTACTCTGTGGCTTCCAGGACATGGTCCTGCAGTAGCTTCTTGTGCAAAATAAGCCTTCTAAAAGAAAGAGAAATGTTTTTTAAAATACATATTTTTTAAACTGTGCTTCAAAGTGCAGAAATATTATTGATACTTTTAAAATTTCTTAGTAATTATGTATGCATGCTTAGACTTAGCAGTACTGACTTCCAGAATTATTTCATGTCTTCCTCCTGAATGTTCTGTAGTTATCATCATCTAACTGCAGAAATATTTGATATCAATACAATAATATGTACCAGATACATCTAATTATGAGTCTATTTAATCACATTTATGAGTGTTTCATAATTTTGAACAGCTGTGATAAAAATGGTGAGACAATTAAAACACAGTGGCTATTTTGCTAATAGAACTGTGGCCAATATTGTGAAAGTCTGTAATATTTTGCAAGATATTTCCTTGTCAAACCTGGTTTTCCTCTGAAGTACGCACACATACAAACCCTCCACCATTACAGTGGGATTTTAGTACCTTATGAAAAAAAGACATTCAGAATTAATGGAGCAACCCCTTCTTCTGGGTATAGACATTTCAGCTGTACATATAACAATTCTGCAATTCAAAGAAAGTTAGGTCATGCTACCAAATAGACAACCACCAGTGAATTGATAATACTTTAAATAGAATTCTTTTCAACTCCCATTTTTATACTCGCATGTTTATGTGTCCTGTTATTTCCATAAAAATACATTCAGATGTCTTTTTTGTTAATATAATTATTTACACTATAAGCATCTTAAAAGAAATATATTATTTACAAGGTGTTACAATATAGAGGAAGCACGAGGTGTTACAACAAAACCACTTTCAGTCTAATTAGACACCATAGGTAAGACAAACATATAGAAAATACTCACTGACTTGTGTGCAGCCATAGAGATTGTCAAGTAAATGTTTGATTTACTGATATCCACTTTTTCTCACTAGCCAACACAGCAGCAGAAGTTTTCTTGAGGCCTCCTCCAGTGCAGACACCGTTGGATGCAGAGCTGCAGTGGTAGCAGCCGGCTCCTCACTTTTGTCCAACTTACAATAGACCTGTGGTCCTACAGCCACTGCCATATACTGTCACTGCCAAATCAAGTCATCCAGTTTTCAGCTTATTTCCCCAGAGCTGGAGAGGCAGATGACCAGTGGGAATAGGCTTGGTGTCTGTATTATTCTTCCTGTTGAGCTATACACAAGCAGAGGCTCAATGTTGAAAATCATAACTTTAAGATTTAGACCACAACACAGCATATAGAATTTTCATGAAATTTTCTCCTCCAAATATTGCTCATGTGGTATCAAACGAAAACCTTTGCTCAACTTGTTGAGATAACAAGCATAAGGGGAAAGTTCTCTTCCAAATATCTCTAGGGATTCCTAACACATGTCAATAAAAGTAACTCCTCTGTAATTTATTAAGTCATACAAGTGGAGGATTTGCTGTTATATTATTTTCTTAAGCTTTCTCAATTCATATAAATATGAATGTAGCTAAACCAGGCATCTGAAGGGAAATGAGAAAAAAGAAATTATAGATATTTGGGGTGGGGGGGGAAAGCATTCCAGTAGAGCCTTATGTTTTAACTTTCATGTTTTTCAGATTCTGTGCTGCCTAGGGATGTAGCTCTGAGCTTCATATTAAGTGTTAGTAGTTTCTCTTCACAGGGTGGGTAGACAAAACAATCCTTTTCCAGCTTGAGACCAAAGACAAGTGTTACAAGGTTCAGTCCCAAATAGCATAAACAACAGGGAACTGAAACGAGCAAAGAGAGGATGGGACTTCATAACCTGAAACTACAATATGACAATTAACTCCAATATGCAAATGGACCAAAACTTATAAAAGTGTGAGACTCTGTGACCAGTTGTCCATTTTGTGAACATTTTGGGTCCATCTTGGGTGTAGCCCTAGACAGGCTCTTGTACTGCCCAAAGTGTATCCTTTAAAGCTTTTTAATGAATAGCTGATTTATTCTTTTAGCTCTGTCTAGTGTATTCTAGGTCAGCCTCTCAAGGCATCACCAGTTTTCCAGAGTTTCATAGAATCTAGATATTTTTAAAAATTTAAAATAGAGACACCCATTCAAGTCTGCCTAGATTTTATTTGATTTAGAACTAGCTGGATTCAAGAGTAGCTTTTACCTCAATTTTGTGAGAAACTGGCTGTTTTTAACTTGTAACTGCAGTGACCATTGCAGGGATTTCTGAAGGGGTAATTACCACTGGAAGTAATGTTCAGCTAGAACACACCTCCCAAGGCAAATTTCTCCAGTGCAGGTAGTGGAGGAACAAACTGACTGTTTCATGGACATTTGTTCAATTGCCCATATGGCCATAGCCAGGTCAAAGGCCAGAACATACAGGGACCTGAATTCCCATTCTTCTGCTCCAAATGGGAATAGTTAGAATTGTTCAATAAGCTGGGAGGTAGCAACCAGGAGTTGAATTATGGAAAGGATGTACTTGTTTTTTTAAATTAAGTGGCACCTATTATAGTACTTGCGTTCATCCCTTAGAAAGCTTTTTATTTTAATAGCAATGTATTCACCTCAGATAAAAAGAGGTCAGTTCACTTGGGAGACTTCCAGTAGAAATGTTCCTGTGTGGTTCCTCAAAAACACTACAAAAACTGGAGGAGTGGGGTATCTCTGTTCAAATGTTTGTTCTTCTGGTATCCCATTGCTATAAGGCTTCCAGACCCAGGTCAGGGAGACTCAAAAAAGCTATCTGAACGATAATCAGAATTTTTACAAGGATAATCTCAGGATGCAAGAATTTGAGATGTGATCTGGACAGAAAAATATGAATACAGCCAGGGACATGAAGCAGGAAGGTAGGATATCGCATCCAGAATAACTTTTGACTTTTCCAAAGATATGTTTTTACCCTCTTTAAATTACAAAGCTCTTGTTTCAAATTCCAGTTTCCTAAATGCAGTAACTGAACTAGTTCTAAAAGATGGTAGAGATTTAAAATACCATCAATACATTCAAAAGGGTGAACCATTAAAATTAGTGTTTGGAGGACAGTTCTCATGATTCTGTTGATCTACAAATTGAAAAACATCAGTTTTTCTTTGAATTCTTGTTTTCATACCATCACAGGGTCACAAAAGTATAAAGCCACTCAAACACAGAGCAAAATTGTGCACTGACTGTAAAATTACACAACTTAATCTTGAAGAAGGGTAAGTACTTGCAAGTAATTGTACAGGATTTACAGGATCTGGTGCCTGATTAAGTTCTTGACCAAACCTATATTTAATCAAATAAAAGAAAATAGATAATATTTTTATTAATATCAATGAATGATTAATCACCTCTGAAGTCTGAACACATGGTTTGTCAATACTTTCTTCCCCAAAAAAATCTCTCAATACCCAAACTTCTTCCCATCCACACTTTTAGACAACACACATCTTAATCAGATATTTGTTGTCAGGAGAAAAACTTCATAAACCACAGACAGCAGCTACTTTCATGGTATTAGATGTGGGAGCTTTCAGGATGTCAATGCTTTAAATAATATCACTCCAAAACCCCATCAATATCTCATGAATTTCAGAGGTAATCTGAAAACTGTTTTACAAACTGGTACAACTTATTAATTCAAACATATCTTAACATAGCTTTTGAAGAGAAGATAGCAAAGCATATTGTGATCAGTTTTAACTCAAGTTAGACAGATTTTTACTTTTCTTTATTATTTTAAGGCAGAAGTACTTACAAGTGTATTTTTTTGTATCGGGCACCATAGACTTTTGCACAGATAATTGGCATAGAGGGTCACTGACCATTTCCCCTTGGAATGGGGGAACAAAGTCCACAGGGACTTTGTTCTGCTCCCTGTCCCTGTCTTCCAGCTCAGGGTGCCCCAAAAACAGCCGGTCTTGCTATTAAAACCTGAGAAAAGAAGTCATTAGGTACTTCAGTCTTTTTTTTGTCACTGCAGGGAAGTCCAGGGTAGCAATTCTGCTGACTTCCTTCCTTGCTTCCCAGGAATCAAAAGCTATCAAGACAGCGTCCAACCATCACATCAGTTACTAGTCCTTCTCTGTTCACAAACAGATCCAGTGGGCACATCTTCCCTAGTTTGCTCACTCACCAGCTATTTCAGGAAGTTATTTTTGACACACTCCTTGATTACTTTTCTGGGAACCTCCTACACTGTTTCCTTTCTTCTGTGATGTATTTCCAGCAGACATCTGGTAAGTTGAAGTCCCCCGTGAGAGATCCCCCCTGACACTTCTCCCAGGTCATAGAATTTTCCTGCTTTTTATCTTGGTTGGGTGGTCTATGACAGACTCCCACCAGGATGTCTGCCTTGTCAGCCTTCCCCCTGATTATTGCCCCTAAACACTTGATTTTCCTCACCATCATTAAGCTCTAGACACTCAAACCTCTCCCTAATATACAGGGCTACCCCATTGCCTGTCCTTCCTTGCTGGTACCTTCTGAAGACTTTATAGCCATACATTGTGGCATTCCACTTGTGAGAGTCATTCCACCATGTCTCCATGACGACAATTCATGACAGTTTCCTTGCTGTCTTCCAGCTCCTCTTGTTTGTTGCCCATGTCTGTGAGCATTGATGTTCATGCCAGGGAGCTGGAGGTCAGAAAATGCTCAGTACTTCTTGTATTTGTTGTGACAATATTATCTGTTGCATTTTTCTGACCTGCCTGTAAGATTTAATATGGTTGTCTTAACATGCAGAAATTTAATTTTTCAGGTGTTTTTATTGACAGTAGTTAAAAATTTGGAAGTATGTTTAAAGCAGCAGATATGGTACTTTGTTGCAAAAAGTGGAAGCTGATATAGTAAAATGAACTGGGCAGTGTGCAAATCTAAATTTCCAAAGAAATTATTAAAATCAGGTACATATCTCTACTATGTTAGTAGAGCTTAACTCTGACCACTGTTAAGAGTTTATATTAATGCTTCTTAATCATATGCAAAGGGAAATTTTGAGGCAGAACCATCATCTCTGTGAAATAATGAGTGGCCTTCATTTGAAGTGCAGTGACAGTTATTGTCAGAATTGATTGTCTGAGAATTCATTGGAGATTTCATAGAACTTTATCACTAATTTTATCAATAGGATAACTTAAAATTGGTCTAAAAGTGATCTAGTCTTCTCACTGTCACCAAACAGGATTGCTGTGAATCACGTATGCTCTTGATAGAAACTTGTCCAGCCAGGTCTCAGTCTACCACTGACAGGGATCACAAAATATTCTAGACAAATTATTCTGGTCTTGAACTTTTTTACCTATATGAAGAGAGTTAACATTTAAATTCATTGTTTCTCAGAGGGGTTAGATGTACATATAGTGTGTAGGAGGGTATAACATTGGAAGTTATGCATATTACTTTGTAGAAGGTAGCTCTAGATAAATATCCTCCAAGCTGTCCAAAAAAGGTTGCATTATGAGTTTTAGGCTGTAGATATTCACCATCTTCTGGGTCATTTCCTGCAGTAAAAGAGCACAAAAATATCTCATAAAAAAGATTATTTATTTCTTATAGAATATGAATTTTAACCTGTGGACCTGAATACATAATGTTTGAATAATCTTGGGGGAACAAATGATGCAAAATGTTGAATTCATGGAAAAATGTAATGTTTATGACTTTTAAACAAATCCTTCTCCCAGAACTTTTTTAGTTCTAAGTCATTGTGAATATCTGACTATCTAAATGATACAAAGATTATTTTTTCCCTTTAAAATGTGTTCTTCATATTTTCTTTCTAAATCAAATATTTGTATGGTATCCATTCTTTTAGATTATGAAAAATACTTTCATGCAACTGCCAAAATCCTGATAGCTCCTCTCTTGAACAGATGTAGGAATTGCTAGAAATTTCCTGAGAGAGTCAATTCTCCTGAGATTTCCTACATATTTGCCAATTAGTATGGAGAGTTGGACAGGCAGCCAAATTTTGGTGATGTTTATCTGAAGCATATCAGTGAGCCTGTTGTGGTTCATCCATTGCTAATGAGAGAATTAAATTTACATAGTTGTATGTATACTGTTGGGAACATTATTGGTAAAATCTGTACCACTCAGAAGGCAGGGTCCATTTTGTCATCAATTTCAATGGGACCAGAATGTAATCCATTGTACAAAAGCACTGCATAAAGCAGGTGATTCAAAATGAAGCTACAGACTGCTGCCTGTGCTAGAATTCTACAATCCTGCACGAAAATTAAGTACATAAATGGAACATAGCAGTGAAAATTTTTCCAATTCTCTATTGTCTTAAACATTGAGAAGTTGCATATAAAATGCATATTTGACAGCTGCAGAGAAATTCTGTTCTACTTAAATGATGTCAATTACAGGTATAAATAAAACTAAAATCTCAAGACAAGAAGAAATAAATTATAAATTGAGGAGTCTTTTTAAATCTCACATCAGAAATTTTTTATCATTTGTCATAAAGCTATAAGCCCCTTTGACATTTTGTTCAACTTGTCCTTATTTAGCTTCCAGTTGTTAATTAATAAAATCAGCTGCTCTCCAGGTTTTCCTAAAGATCCCAAAATTTTGACTTGGGCATTTTTGATGCTTCACTAACTTGCCCTTGGAGATTTTTTAGTTCTATTTTTGATAATATAAATCTATATTCACTGTACTGCAGATTTATACAGCCTATTCTCATTATACTCTTTCTTCATTTTCAAACGTCTTCCTTCCAACCAGCTTGATTCCACTAGTTCAACTACTGCATGCCTTTGCAATGCCCTTCCATATGAGATCATGAACAGTGGATTGGCTGTGTTTTCCAGTCAGAATTAAAACCCCATTTGTTCAGCTTGACTTATGCTTAGTGACAGCTCTGTGTATTTCTCACTGTGATGTGAATACATGAAGGACACAGTATAAAGATGTAGTAAATTATATTGGGTTGTGTGGAAAATGTGGAAAATGTGATTGGAGTAATTACCAATGCCCAAGTTTTTATCCTTGTTTTCATTAGAGTTGTTATTATGCCAATGACAGAGATAAATAATAGAATTATTTTATTAGTATCTGTCTTGTCTAAAATGTTAATGACAAAAAATAAATAAGGCAGACAGCCAAAATATAATGTAAAAATTACAAAAGCACTTCTTAACAGGGCAGGTATAAATGTCACAAATGAAGTAAGACCAAATATATGGTGGTAATTATTCTTATTTAGATAAGTTCAGTTCATAATTTAAAAAGTAGAGAATGCTTATAAAAAAAAGATAATCAGACAAAATAATCATTATATTGTGTCATGCTCTTTGTTGAACACTATGTTCAATTTCTTCCATGGTCTAGTGCACTTTAGAGCATGTTACACTGCATCGGCTAACTTGACTAAAACATTTCACATAAATGTAGGATTATTTTCTATTTCTATCGTGTTTGCAGAAACTTTAGGTTGAAAAAACCTGTCTGAACCAGGTCCAGACAATGTATTGTTTTTCTTAGACTGTATATGAGAGTTACAATCATTAGTATTTACTCTTAGTTGCTAATTTTATTCGTGTTGTTAACATTTTTTTCGCAATCACATTTTACTGATGCAGCATTATCTTGGGCTTACTACTTGTGTCTCTGGAGGAACTATAACATTATGGCCTGCATTTTATTGTCCATAGTCCTTCTCCAGCTGTTGGGTAAATATCAAAGTTTGGGCTAAACTTTCAACTACAGACTCATTATTTCAGTCTGGGAATGTGCTGTTCTTTTATAGGATGCAACTGTATTTCATAATCATTCACAGATCACAAAGATTCATCAAATGTCTTTCTACAAATAGGCTTTGTATATTAATCACCTTGCAATTTATGAATATATCTATTTCAGCATTGTCTACGTGTGCTCTTTGAAAAATTGATAATTTCTGAAGGGGTTATTTTTCTTACATGGAAGTCATGATGCAACAGTTGGTTCCAATTCAACAATGTAAATTTACATGTATTCTTTTAGACTTTTCCAAATTGAAGATAATCTGAAATTTAAATTATTTTTAACTTGTCTAGTTCAATGGAAGTGAGTGGAGCTAAGCTAATTTTCACCAGTTCAGAATAGGATGAAATATTTATGGTTTCATTCACTAAATTATCAAAACGTTGATTTTGAAGAGTGATTAAAATTAGAAATTGATACATTTTGATGAGAAAGGAAGAGAAATTTTCGAAGTTTGAAATCAGTACTTTGCTTTGAAACAACTCAGCAAGGACAAAGTGATGCAAGAAATCACCAAGAGTAACCCTTATAACAAGAATTTATTTTCCAAGATGCAGTAAAGAATCAATATTTAAAGTCTACTCTTTGTAAATGTTAATGTGTAATGAACATGACAATAATTAGTCCCATGGAATGTCCTTCACACTGAATGGCAGTAGTGATAAGAGAGTCACAGCACAAAACAATAATACTGTGAAAATAGACAGCTTCTTATGTAAGTAGAAGTAATGCTGTCAGAAATGTCATTAGAACATTGTAGTCTGGGAGTGCCATATTTGGAAAAAACTGTTTCTTAGATTACTATCACAGCACAATTGGTTCAGTATTCAAAACCAGTTTTAAAATATTTTTTAAATTAAGCATTGGTCATACAGAACTGCAAGACTTTGACAGCGAAGTGTCATAACAGTCAGAATTAATTTTCTCATGCTCCCAGTATTCTAAAAATTGAAACTATTTAAATTGTAAACTACCTATATTATTTTTTTACTTTTTTTTTTTTTTTTTAATGGGAAGACAGACTCAGGAAAATAAACTAAAAAGAAGTTTGTAATTTCATGTTATAGGAAATGCATAAAAACCCTCCAACACAATTCTCAGAAATAATGACCAATGTAGGACAATATTTTAAATATATCTGAAATGTACTAGAAGAAAATAAAAAAGGTAAATTCTTTATAATCATAACAATAAGTGGTTTGAATATTGAGATCCATAAGATTTAATTCCTTGAGCCTCTGGAAATTTCACATATACCTAAGTCACATTTTAAAACTTCCCTTTACCTTAAATCTGTAAGTGAAAATTTCTTACAATTTCTAAATCATTTAGATGTGTTTGAAAATGTTACTTCTGGCTAAAGAAAATCCTGGAGTTATTTCACTACAAAGATTCATTCTTTGACTGCTTATTTTTTGAAATGTAGTAATAAAAGAGCAGAGAGAAGATGTAGGTCTCCAAGTTAATTTCAAAGTTAAAAGGTAGATTTTCCATTTCTTATCGGTTGGACATAAAGATTTCTGCTGATCTTTGACAATGTGAATCTTTGAAGTATATTGGCTATTATTTTCTTCATTCGCAGTAAAAACTGAAAAGTACATTAACTGGTGCTTTCATTTTCAGTATGTGCTTCCAAGTGCAGAACTCAGTCTTCTAAAGATCTGTAGTTCCTGATAAGAATTAACAGTGTGAAAGATATGCTTGGCCTGTAGTTATGAAGCTTTTTATATCTCATGTAAGATACAGACAAGAATATAAAATGTTCAGTCAAGTATTTGATTACTAGGTTGAAAAGCTGTTACATTAGTTTGGAAGGTAAATGATAAGATTCAGACCTTTGAGGTGAACAGAGAAAAAGGATGAATCAAAACAAACAGCAGGCTGCACATCTCCTCTAACCAAAGGAAAAAAAGCCACATCTATATTAATCCAAATACAATGTAGACTGATAAACATATAATCTCAGTAGACATGATATAACCTTTCTTTTAGAGTTAAGGAAGCAGAGGAGGGAAGAAAAGAACAATAGCATAGATTATGCAGTGTTTATAATTTTTAGATATACATAGCTGAAGTTAAGAAAAGGAAAAGTGCATAAAAGCTATTCCTTCTTTTGTGGCAGCCATTTCCTTTGCTGATTTCAGACAAGGGAACCTTGTAATATCTGAAACTCCAAATCCTACTCCAGAAATTGAACTCACTGGAGCGTAGCGGATTAAGAAGGACTGAAGTGTGATCACCAGAAAGAAGGTCTGAAAGAAGACTTAGGAAAAAGAAAGAAAGACAAAATCAATTGGTTGATGCTTAAAACATAATTAGTTGATTCCTCTCCCCTTTTTCCAGAAAATAGAAACCATGTTTACTCTGTCCAAAAATTGCAAATTTTCTTTAATGTCTCAATTCCTTGAATGTTAAAACTGATGTAATTTTCCACTGATCTGCATGCACACCAAATTCATATGATAGTTAAGCATAGCAGAAACTCTTCATAGGCCAGTACACATGCCATGTATACAGTCCAGCTCCCATGACTTTACCAGGCAGTGCTTCCCACAATGAGTTGGGGTAAACACACACTCACCACTATGGTGAATGCCTTAATTTCGTATCATTTCCTACTTTCTGAAAGGCTGTGCCATCAGAAAGGAAACCCAGTGCAATTCCTGCAGTTGAACAATTGAGACAACAGAAAGAGGAGGCTCATATGACTGGTTATACTCAGCTATGTTGACACTAGCTATATGCATGACTAGTTATAGAAAAGTAGAGGGTAATACCACAAAGAAAAGCAGCATTCTTTCTCTCATGATTCCTTTCTGGTGGAGCCAAACTGATCCAAAATTTTGGGCTGTTAGGAAAATGACAATATTGGAAGACAACTTAGTTAAATCTGGACTGATACTGGCAAAGGCAGAGTTCCACTTGAGAAGAACACCAAACAAGAGTGCAGGAAAGACAGACATTTAGGATATGTAAGGAAGTACTATATTCCATATTCTGTGTTTTTATGAATATCTTGCATTTTTCCTTAGGATTTTATTTCCCAATTTCATTATACCTGAAAATAACTGGAAAAAGCAGATTTTCAGGAAGTCAGTATTCACCTTTAAAACCCCGGCTCCTATAAGGTCTCTTTTTCCTTACCTTTAAATTGCAAAACCAGAAAGAGAGATGCCATGAATCATTGCCTTAAGTTTGGGAAGAAGTGAAAGCTTTGTGGTGGGGTATGGCTGAAAGAATTTTGTTTCTGTATTATAATATAAAATGTCATGTTTACATTAGAAAATGAAGCACAGAGAGGAAAAGTATCTAACCTAAATTAGGAACCCGTTAAATAAACAGGTACCTACTGCTTTCCTCACTCCTTCAACTCTAAACATTATATCATGTTTCTCTTATGGATAAGGCAAAAGCAATGAAATCATTTCATTTTGAAAGAGTAGGAGCTAGGAGTACATAATTGTTTATGACTGCTACAACTGGAAAAAAGTCCCCATTATACTTCTGATTCATTTTCATGATCCATTGACCAGCTGGTATGAGAAGCACCATTAATGAAGCATGAGATTTCATGCAGTTTGGCCACCCAGCAGGAGATATGCTTCACCTTATGCTGATTCTCTTTTTACTGAGCTCGCACAGCCAGGAAAGTCGATGTGTTAAGGACACGCTGAAAAAAAAAAAAGGATATGTATATACAATTCAGTCTTTGGATATCACTGACAACTATCACACTGTTTTTTGGAGTGACAGCTTTCAACAGAGCACTGCCCTGTGAAATAGAGTACAGAGCCACACACTGTGAAAGGAAAAGTGTAAAATCAAAGGAGTTTTGTAACAGCAACTCTTCAGTGAGATTTTAGGTATTTTTTAACAAAAGCAATCCAAGACTTTTTCTTTTCTATAAGAAGTCAATATCGGTAGCATATTATATCTTATACATTTTAACTCTCAGTAAAAACATTAAAAACACATGGAATCATTTTTAAAGAAGAGTCACATTTATATAAACATGACTATATGGACATACATGCTTGAGTTTTTCAGCATGCCATTGTACATATTACCTACATTTTCTTCCTAAACCAATCTCATTATAGAAGAAACCTCTATGATGCCTCTGCACAACAGGTATGAAATAATGACCAAAAGCCTAAATCTAGTTCAGCTCTCAAGGCTCTTTGTTAAGTATTTCACTCTACTGCCCCTGCATATCCTGGTAACTTAAGATGAAGGATGAAATGAAGAGTTTTGTTGAACTGTGTATGAAAATTAACAAATGTTTTCAAAGTACGTTCTTATTTAATTTTGGTATGCACTTCCATTTTAACATCCCAAACTCAAATATTTGGGATGTTAAAATGAAATTAAATTCTACTGCTGAAGTAAATAACTGCTGAAACTGTAGTAGGAAAATTGGTAAAGGGTACCACTGAGGTGGGATTGGGCATTTGAGGATGTTTGGCAATAGTTACACTTCCCAGGTTTACATGTCAGATTTCAAAGTCAAGAAGGCACCACTTATTACTTTGCTCACTGACATGGGAAGAGAGGATGATCAGTGCTTGGTAGGACTGTTTCTTAGTGGTTCAAAGAGCAATATAAAGGTATAATTTCACTACAGTAAGAAATTCTAAATATACCCTAGGCTATGACAGAGATTATTGTAAATAACTCATGTTTTTACCGAGATTAATGTTTAGGTAAAAAGAAATCCAAAGAGTAAGCAGCAAGAAACTTCATTAAGTGATGTTAATATGGGAAAATATGTGCAGCTTAGTAAAAAGTAAACACATTCTTTATGTGACTAATTAGATATCCATTATTATCTGACCTCCATTTATACTTTATACCAAAAATTATACCCAATCTATTCCTACCACTGTTGCAGGTAATTTATATAGGGTCAGATGGTCTAAGGGGAAAAAAAAGACTAAAATTCAAAACAACTCCTGCTGTTCTTTGGTATGACAAACCTGTACAGAATTTCTCCTCTCTTTTTAGCACTTCTGTGGAAATAAGAAGACACTTGAGGCAAAAGAAAAAGCTGGAAAAAAATAACATCCCAAATTCTGGCTAGGCAGAACAGAGTGAGAAATTTATAACAATAAAACCAGACTGGCTTCAAGAAACAACAACAAAATCTAATTCTCTGAGTAACTGAAAATAGAGAAAATGGAATTGTTGTATATGCCTTTTAAAGATTGAAATGTGGGGACTAAATTTTGTTATAAACCACAGCTGGGTCATTAGGAAATTATGATGTCATATTAACTAACTAAAACCACAAAGATACATTACAAAACCACAGGAAGCAGTGATGGTAATTTATGTCATAATCTCAGTTAACGATTTCTGAACAACTATTAACTACAGTACTTCCACCCTGATGAAGTTTTTCATTTTTTCCAGTCCCCCTTCCCTCCTAGAAAGGCAAATTGTGCCAGAAGACTTTTCCAAGTTAATTACTTGCTTAGTGAAGCACACTCACAGGCTGGCTACAGCTTGTCTCTCTATTTTTGGGTGCCACTCACCACTCCAACATGTTGAACAAAGTATTGAATCTGAAAGTATAAAATCAAAAGCAATACCTTCCATTTTACACACTAAAATACTAGGGAAAAATGCAACTTGCACTCTACAAGTGATATTGAAATTTGCCAATTTTAATCTATGTGAACACTGTCATTTTCCTAAAAAATGTTGCAAGATTTTAAATGACCACAAGTAACTGGTGTCTCAGTTTTCTCATCACTAAAATATGCCATTTATCTACTCTGTATTAGAGTTAATACATTAATTGGTGGATAGTGAGTGTTGGGTTTATTTAAAAAAATTTTGGTGAGCCAAATAAGTTTTGTCACAGCCGTTGAGGTTGAGAAACATCTGCCAGCAACTGTATTTTAAATAAATTTAAATAGTTCTATAATGAGAAGATATTCGGGATGTATAATAAAGAAATACTCTTGAAATTCTTACATTTATTAGAATAAAATAAAAGCCCCCACAAAAATAAGGAAATTATTAATATGAAATGAAATAATAATGAGATGTCATTTGCTTGAGTTGAGTTATTAATTGGGTGATAAGATTGAAATTATATAGATTTATACATATAAAAAGTAATTAATTTTCCAACGAAAAATTAAAAAACATGAACATGTCATCAATGAATTCAGAGGCTTTCTTTGGGAGAGCAGTAGATGAAACAACTTTATTCCTTGCTAGAGAGAATAAATAGCTTTATAAGTGTGTAAAAAGATAAAAAATAAACAGGACACCTGCAAAATCCTCCTATTTAAAATATCTAGACCCTAAAAATCTACTTCAGTACCATTTTCAGAAAATCTGGCAAAAAACAAACATATCAAGTTTAGTACTGTACTGAAGATAATCAAAATTCAGAACTCAATTAATGTTGAAATATTTTAAATACAAGATTCACTACAGTGCTACTTAGATAACAAAGGCAGGTATAATGGTTCTGCAAGGTGATGGAATGAGTCTTGGAAAAGTATTGTAAGTCTTCAAACATAATAACACAAAGGTTTCTCTGGGTTATGAAGTACCCCAGGCAACTCCCTGGAGCCTTGAAGTAATCAGGAGAATATTTTGGTCTGTCCTTTAAATTTCAAAGGTTTTTGTTCTGCAGAGAGAATAGAGTTTCACAAATGAGATTTTTTAATGAAACACTCTTTATCTTAAAAAAATTATCAACCAGTTAGTATCATCATACAAATCTATCTCAAAAGACATCTCTGATTGAATCAAGAAAGGAGGAATGAAGGTTTACCAGACTGTTCCTTATCCAGACACAAGTGAAATTATAATGAGACAAACAGTGGAAATTGTTCTAATTCTTTCTCCTGTAAATACAGATCACAAAGAAAAGGAATTTTAGTCTGCAGGAAGGAACAAATGATTGGGATGGAAACAGGAGACAGAATGGATGCACACTGTTGTTGAAAAGAAACAGGCAACTAACTACTACTAATAAGGATATCTACCATGTTTTACCTTACCATGGATATAAAAAGGAAGAAAGAAATTAGCAGGAGATAAAATTAACCAATTGCCCTTTTGCAAGAACTTTTGCTCATATAACCATGAAAAACCCTGGATAAATCCAAATTATCCAGACTGCCTTTTCTCCCCTGTGTTCATGTACCACAGCACCAATGGGTGCAGTTTAGAAGTTAGGAAATAGCAAATACCAGTTTTATTGTCTACTTTAATAAAATATTCACAGACATTGAGCTGCAGAACATGGTAGGATTTTATGAAGATATCCACGTTCCAAATACCTCTATAATTTGGCACATATAAATGAATGAAGCATTCCTCTTCAGTGAAACTGCTTTGGCTGCCTATAGCAAACACATCTGAACACAACTCTTTTTAATGAGATGACAAAAGCGCTCTTAGCTCTACTCATATTGCAAAAAATTGATTAAAATCTCAGGCTTCTGGTTCACTACAAATGTCATTTTTGATCATATTTTTCTGATTTGTGGTGAATGAAAGGATCCTGGACCTGTCTTCATTGATAACTATGAGCAATTTTTCCATGCTAAGAAAAAAAATTATGATTTCATTAATCTTTAGGTAAAGAACTGTAGATCTTTATTTGCTAATATGACCAAAATCTTTCATAGGCCTCCTTAGGGGCTGTGAAAGAAGTCATCAAATACAAAAATTCTCAAACAGCAATTGGAAGTTTAATAGACCAACAGACAAATATTTAATATTAGATGTAGAATGCCTAGCTTTTGTATTATGCTTTTCTTGATATTTTAGAGTAGACACAGTATTCAGATGGGATCTAACAAGTGCCAAGCAGAGTGCTGTAATTCCTCCCTATGGTGCCCTGTCTTTGCCCCTGTGAATACCTCCGGGCTGCCAGGGCACACAGCTGGCTTATGCTCTGTTTCTTTTTGCCAAGACCTCCAGATCCTTCTCTGCAGAGCTGCCGCCCGTCAGGCAGTCCCCAGCCTGTGTCCCTACATCAATGCTTCCTGTCCCAGAGTAGCGCTTGTATTTCAATTTTCTCTGTACTCTACTAAGATGATAATTTTCATTTGTTGGTTTTAGTGGTGGTGCATTCAGTCATAAGAAATATAATTATCCTGGCATCACAGACAGCCTACGTCTCAGCAGACAATCAATACTGGGACACAGGTTCTAAGGAGAACAGACATGTCCTTCAAAGGAGTTAGTTGCGGTTCTACATAGGATGTGGAAGTTGTTCCAACTCCTAAAGAGTGATCCAGAAGCCATAGACAGCTGAACACCTGAAGGCTGGACTGTTTGTCAAATAGTTAAGGCAGGCTGGGTCAATTGTGTTTCAGAACTACATTCTTATCTGTACTATTTTTACAGGAAAATCTAAGTGAGTACACTGACATTTACCCAAGGAACGGGTCTCCCTTTGAGGGTAGAAATGTCTGTATGACTTTATTAGCATGAGGTTATTTTGAGAGTACTGTGACATTTATTTAGGAAATATTTTAAGGTTTCCTAAATGCTTATAGTTTCTTTCCTCCTAACTTGAACTAATGACAATAAGAACACAATTATCTTAGAAGTAGAAGAAAACAAACAAAAGAGCCTTGCCTCTTAACAATTAATTTTAATTTTAATTTTGATTTTTAATTTTGATTTTTAATTTTAATTTTAATTTTTCAATTTTAATTTTAATTTTTCAATTTTAATTTTGGAGGGGTTCGTTTCTTTGTTATAGACTGTCTGTGTACTGGGTCTGGTTGGGATGGAAGTAACTTTCTTCAGCACCTCTACAGTTCAGCATTTTAGGTTTGTGAGTAAAAGAGGGTTGATAGTATACCTGTTTTAATTATTGCTGAATATTACTTACAAGGTCTTCTCTGTTTCCCACTCTGCACCCCACCCCAGAAAGTAGGCTGTGTATCAGCCAGAGCTTAGTAGGAGATAGAGCTAGAACAATGAACCCAAACATACCGAAGGGATATACCATACCACATAACATCATGCTCACTTATAAAACTTGGGTGGGAGGCCAAGTTTTTCCAAAGTAACCATTATTCAGAGACAGGTTGCTATCAGTCTGCTGGCAAGAGGTGGTTTGTAATTACATTTGCATCACCTTTTGGATTTTGGGTGGGTTTTTTTCACTCACTTATTAAAGTGCCTTTATCTGAATGATTTTTTTCTTGGATTTGCCCTTCTAGTTCTCTTCCCCATCATCTTGGAAGTGGGGAGTGAACAATTGGCTGGTGGGGGTTTAGTTGCTAGCAGGGATCAATCCCCCATACTCGGGGACCCAACAAGTTCTGTTTCAGTAAAATAAGATGCATATGCCAAAAAGAAGATGTTATATCAATCTATGCACAAATACTTTTGTGATGCAGTTAGCTTGCCTTGATCTGAATAATTTTGAATCTTCCTTATTTTTCAGATATGGTATCTTTTATTTTCATTATCTTAGAGAACATTTTTGTGTTTTTCCTAAGGTATCTATGTATTAGTTGCAGTCACCTATGTAGTCAGATTTGTAGTCTTTATTTTCTAAATACCATATCATTTCCTGAAAATAGGAATTGCAATTCAATATCTTGTGGGCATTTTTGATGTACTTCAACTATAGAAAACAAGTCAATATATCTAAGTCTTTATCATTAACTTCTTTCAAACTTCTGGAGAATGGAATTAACATTCAAAGATAAGACTAGACTTGACACTGCAATGTTTTATAGTTTTATGGTCATTTGAATTGGAAATGAGAAATATTTATTTTCTAGCTGAGAAAGGGTGTCTCATGAGGACATATATATTTATAAGTGTTCTTAACTTTAGAGGTTTGAAATGTCGTGAAAAGTAATGAAAGTCATAAGCTCTCCACTGGTGGAGAAAATAAGCCTTATGTTATGTATTGGCATGAGATCTAGCTGTTATGTAGAATTGAAGTCAAATAAGAACAATTTTCCATCTAATTCTTAGTCTTGATTTGGGTTTCAAATTCTTTCTGAAGTTTCACGCCCTTGACCACAGTGACAAGATTGAAATTTAATGATAGGCCAAATTATAGTGCTTTCAAAATGAGATTTAAAAAACTCACAGAACAGTCAAAACACTTTTCAAATGTTTTCAAAGGCTATTGATTCCACAGAAGGTGACAGACCCCTCTAATATATTTTCAAATCAATGAAATTTTGTAAGACACCTTGACATTTGCTTCAGCAATATGAACAGAAGTTACAGGGTAATTTTGCCCATCTTTCTTACCAGTGGAATAGCTTTTCTATCTAAATGAAGGCTAATTTATTCCTCTGTAAACTCAATATTCAAATAAATTATATATATTTGTCCCCAGACTATGTTCTTCCCAGTTTTAGTTTTGATTTACTTGGCTGCTCTTTGATGTGATTTGCACAAGATTTGGCAATTCAGTGACTCATCATGTCTACTTAGTGCCATAGTTCAAAGATATTCCATAGAGGACAATTTTCTCAAAATCCATATTTTAACATTTAACAGCTTCAGATATGAAGCAGTAATTTGGATTGTTTATCATGAAAATATGTAGTTTTATTTATAAAACCATGACTGAAATTCCATCCACAATTTGCTTTCTGCTGTTCAGAGATTTTCTTGATACCACCTAACAGGGAATTAATGTTTGTTCAAATGACAAGTACAGATTAAACAACCATAGTTATCTTCTAGAATGATATTTGGAAGTCTTCCCTTGTGAAAGAGGACATTTTCATTATAACAAAAACAGAGGAAAGGAGGTTTCCAGGGCTGAAAGGAGTATATCAGAAGGCCTCAACTGCTAGTAGGTGTTGTGGGTTTCAGAGAACACTAGTCCTTCTGAAGATAACCAGGAAAGTACCTGCAAAGAATCCTCACTGTCATGTAAAATTCAAAAGATAAAACTGTGAAGCAGTAAAAAGTTGGAGTGTGGTATATGTTCCCACTAATAAAAAGAAATTCATACTGCAGAAGTGACAGGATTTGTGCAAGGGGGTCTCATATATTAGGGCTGTTCTTTGGTTCTTATTCTAGGAACTAAAACCCCAGGGTTGTCACTTCTCAATAGAACGCCATCAAGGCTATTGGTGAGTATAATGCTGGGGCTTTTTTCTACAGAAAAAAAAAAAAAAAGTCTTTCATTTCTGTTGACTCTTTATAATTGATTCTGGTACTTAAATGTCACAGCTCTGAACCAGCATCACAGGACACAGAGCTGCACTGGTGTAAAATAATTAAAAAAGTTGTGTACCAACAAGCTTGCATTCCCATCTTTAAACAAGACGTATGAGAAGAATAAGATAGAAATTTTAGATATGTTCTGTCCTGGCAGTCAATGATTTTGAAATATTACCTATCTAAATAATGTCTTATTTCCTGGAGAAAATTTTGACAAATGAAACAAAAAAAAAAATTAAAATCAATTTGTTTTTTTGACAAACAATGTTGCAACACATGGACTTGCACTTAAATAGTGCTGAAGCTGTTTATTTCAGTGTTTAGCCAGAAAACAATGTGAGGTAATGTTTTATCTTATCATATGTTCCAAGTAATTTTTGGTTGACAGTAAAGATTGGTAAGTAGAGTGAAAAATTGTGATTGATGCTTTTAAAAGTGATGCCTTTTTGGGCAAGTTATATGAAGGTAAATTTGAGGAAGAAGATGAAAACAAGGAAGCATTTACGGCCTTGGTAACAGAGAATATAAATAAACTTTGCTTCAGGATTCTATATAAATCCCAAGGAGGGGGAAATAAAAATCAAGTGTAGGTGATATGGTGTTTCAGTACCTAGACAGGAGTTCAGCTTTGCAGGCAGCCATCAAAGGAGTTGTTTCAGAGGTATTATAGAGAAAGAACTGAAAGATTAGTAAATTTGTGAATTAATGAGGATCTACAGGTGGAATTGAATGCCATTCAGGACGATGATGTCAAAAGAAAATAAGAATACTCTGGGTGGAAAAGAACAGTTCAGGACAAGTTTTTACATAAAGAACAATGTGAGAAGAGAAACTGCAAAAATATGGTGTATCCACTGATTTTAATGGTGGAAGAGTAAACAGACATGAGATAGTTATAAAAAGAGCAAAACATAATGGCTAAGAGGTCAGTAGAAGAATGTGTTTGAGACAGAAGAAAAAAATAAAGGCATTAGAGGGAAGATAAGATGATTAGAAATGGATGGATAAATCAGGTGTGAGAATTGAAGCAAGAGATAAATGCAAAAAAGTCCCAGAAACCCAAATAAACCTAGGGAAAAAAACCTTATGAACCATGTCAAATAGTGACTCATCAGATGAATTATTATTTCTTAAATGAAAGTCTTTCCCAAAGCATCTTCTACTTAATTCTATACATATATATATATCTTCAGCTTTGAAGTCTTCCAAAATTTTCTGGGTGGCGATCTTTGAAATTATGGGATGGGCAATGCTGGCCATTAAATCACTTCCCGCAGTAACAGCCACTCCTTTTATGACTCTGTATTCATGGCTGACCAAACCCTTATTTTTAAGATCCTTTTAATAGAGTGGCATCACTGCTGAAAAGACATGAAAATGATAGGGGGTCAAAGTCCAGGTACAATGCGACTTTAATTAGGTTTCTGGCCAAGGCATACTTTAGCTTTCACTGAAGTTAAGAGAAGGCTGCTACTGATTTCAGAGGAATTGGATCAAAAATGCATGACAAGATGAAGATTCCACAAGATTTCTTTGTCCTCCCCTCCTATAATAGAGGGGACAAAATGATTGTTCTTCTTTTAAGCTTATGTTAAGGTTTGGACTTATTTTCATAGACTTTTATAAAGTAAAGGTATAAAATGCCAAATAACACATTTTGTTTCCTTCTTTGTCAGTTTTTTTTTCCTTCTTGTTATTTCAATAGACTAGAAAAATCAATAGGAAAACAATTTAGAAGAGTCTTGAGAAAAATTAATCTTAGATGTAATTTAAAAAAAATGCTTACCTGTCTCCTTTATTTTTTCACTCTTCCGCAAATATTTCTTTTGTCTATTGCCTGGTAGGAAGGGGGTTTAAATAGTTTTAATACTTTCCCTGCATGGAAAGAACTAGGCATATGTGACGTCTCTGCCCTCTTTGTTGAGTTTAGGAAAATGAAAATCCCTCTATCCTATGCCTTTTGCTATTTCCTGAAACAGCTGCCTCTGTGGATAATTGAATATAAATGAGAGAAATTTTCAATAAAGTGGTGTTAATCAAGAAATGAACAGTTGCTTGGCAATGTCAGAACTGGTGGTCAAAAAATTTGCCAAGTATACCTCCATTTTGGAGGTATACTTGGGCTGTTCCTTTCCACCAAGCCATGGTGATCAAGAATTGCACAAAATACTATCTTGTAATGAGTATTTCCTTATGGCTTTTTTTCAGGTGGAAAGGCCTTCTGGGCTTCTGATTAGATTAATGGGAATTGATTTATCAACAAAAAAAATTGTAAATAAAAGAATATGAATACTGAAGATTTCTGTGGTCAACAGTAATTATATGTGGATTGTTGTAAATCATCAAGATAAGCTATTTAAAATGAAGTTTCTTGCGATTCTTTACCTGCACAAGCATATAATGCTCGATTCTCCTTGCAAGACACAGACATTAGAAGAAAATCAGCTGGAAAAACAGCTAGTCAGTTTGCTAGAATCACTTCTGTTAGCTCAAGAATAGAAGAAAAATCACCAAGCTATTAAATAAGGGGAAAGCCAGACTCTGAAGGATGAATTGAAGATAATTGCAGAAGCATAGGCATCTCAAAATGCCAAACCTAAAAATTCTTCATTTCCATCCATCAGGCTTTCTATTGTCTGCATCATTATTTCTATATCTTCCAGAATACAATATAATGTGATGAATTGTTGTGTCCTTACTTTCTCCCTGCTTGCCTTGCAGCAAGAAGTAAGTGGCTTCACTACAGGGTTCAAGTAATGTGAGGACAAGACAAGGTAGCTTGTAATTTTCACCTGAGTAAACACGTCAAAGTAAACTCTTTTCTCCTTCAAGACTTTAACTTCCACTAGTAACTCAGATAAAAGCAACAAGCACCTTTGCTTTCACTGAGTTTTTATGTTGTATCTTGATTCTTTTGAACTAAAAAAGAAATACAAAACTTTATGTTTAAGTTATGTGAAAACCAGAATTATTCTGAGGTAAGAGGTTCAGCACTGTATTAAAGAGAAGAAAGTATTCCTGTGTCACCTCTTTCCTGAATTTTATTATACTTCCAAGCTGTATTTATCTAATCCTCTCAAAAAAAATTGCTGTCATTTACTGTCACCCAAACAATCACAAGTTGAGCATTACAGCTTTGCCTAAATAGCAGCTGAAATGAGCTGAAAATACTACTATGAAATGCATTCAGTTATGAGATGGTGCTGTACAAAAGGCAGGCAGTCAACTTAGTCCTGTAGTCACATTTGAATTTCAAGAGAACTCAAGTTGAAGAAGAAATGAGAAGGGTGAGGGAAAAGTAGGTTAAGATAGGAACAAATACAAGGAAGTCTGGGATTACATAGGGCTAAGTAACTTCTATACAAGCAAGGATTTTTGGTTTCCTACTACATATAAAATAATTTGGTGTAGAGGAGTAATTTTTAAAGCTGTTAAGACAATAAAGTTTGACAATAAATTTTTAAAGCTGTTAAGACAATAAATATTGTTTAAGACAATAAAGTCTTAAACTGTGGCAGTACAGATAATAATAATGCCCCGTACTTATTTAAATAAATAGGATTCTTTATTTAAGCATTCTGACCTGAGACAGCTAATAGCTGTAAACCTTTATAATTGCTTCCCTGAATAGGATTACTTTCACCTCACTGAGTTAACTGACATTTTAAATTCCCTTTTACAATATAATGTGATATGTTTCTAATGTCCCTGTGTCTGAAAGAAGCATATTGCGAATTTCATTCAAAATACTGAGGCAGGTGTTTAAGTAGATATCTCATCTAAAAGAAAACACAACAAAAGCTAGGATTTAACTTTTGATGAGGAAGGAGAGGCATAGAAACCTGTCAGCTCATGCAATCCTTAATAATCAGAATAACACAGCAGCTATATAAACTCGCATCAAATTCATCAACTTGGTACACAAACTTTATCCCAAAGTAATTTTTTTTTGTTAGAGTCACAGTTTGCATGAAAAAAAACGCACACATTGTCTACAGGGATTGTCTTTACTGAATGAAAATGCTAAGATACAAATCCTATTGATACTGGAGTGGTAAAAAATTTAGAAAATACAGAGACCAGAATTTATGATATATTAAACAACTGTTTGCAGCTGGAAATTATGCGGGTGAGGAATACAGAAAATATTACACATATTTCTCAACAATGCAACTCAGTTACAATAATTGACACTGCCCTTAGAATTTGGTTACTTTATATGTAAAAATACTAACTTTTTCCACCAAATTCTTCCTGAAGAAAGAATGGATCTTATTTAAGAACTTGAAATATAAGGTAGAGCAAAAGTCTTCGAGTATATCAGTTTGTGCAGGTTACATATAACTTTGTACAACTGAGTCATCTCACAAAGTCAAAGGAACAGCTTATCTTAGAAACCTAACATTTGAGATTAAAAATATTACTCATATGTAAGGTAGCCCACTTCTTTCTTAAAGTTCCTCATCTAAAAAATTATTGCAAAATCTTTTTTTTGGAGGAGCTTTTGTAGAAGCTTCTTCCATTTAAACACATTGGCTATACAGTTGGCTGCAGAGAAAAACAAAACAGAAGGAATAAAAAAAAAAGGAGAAAAAGTCACTTCAGATAAAAAATAGGCTATATTTAATGTATTCTCAAATCCAGAGAACCTGTCCAGTGGCAACATAGGATCCACATGTTCAAAGACTGTTAAAATTAGTTGAAAGCAGTAAACTGGGATTCACGTGAATGAAACCCCAAAACATCCTTAAAAATTGGAGGTTAATACAGCAGAGAGAGGAGAAAACTTGGCTCCATAAAGTCATATGGTTTTTTTTCTGAGCTCTGGTGGAATTAGTATTTCAGTCAGAAAGTTTAAATGTCCTTCAGAAGATTTTCAAAATTAAAAGTGGTCTAAAAAAAAGTACATTACTACATTAATATGTAAATATTTTTCAGGTCTTCTCATGAAACGCTCATTACAATTTTTCCTCTCTAGCCTCATTGCAAAAGACTTTTGTTATTTTAGAGTCAATGTAAATATTTTAGCACCAGTTCTTACTTCTTTCAATATAAATTTTAGCACGATGTTTTCTGAAAGTGTAGTGCTTGATCTTTCAAAAATTACATCACTACAATAATTTCTTCCTTGGAGGCATAAATACGCACTTCTGACTTGTCCAAACTTTTTTGAGAACTTCCCATGAAAATATTTTAACCATAGAGAAATACAAATCAAAGGCATTCTGGAAGAAAATGTAGTTATAAAATATTTATCATAATTTACGGATTTGTATTATGAAACTTCAAGCTAAACTGAACATTATAAACCCCTACTGCTTTTGGTTTATTTGTATTATCTGGATCCTTTGTTTAACTCAGAAAAATGGGAAAAAATAAAGCATGCTGACCAAATTGAAAAGCTTCTACATCTGATTTAGATTTTCAAGTGTATCTTTTGGTTCAAGGCTGAACATTCCATTATGCGGCAATAGAAATAGAAGGTATATATCTTTAAACACTGTAGATTGCATGTTTTGGTTTTATAAGGTGATTTACGTTATAAGCACGTAGTAGAGGGATAGCTACCTCTGTTATCTCATATTTGGGATGTTATATGCAATTTAGACAAAGAGATATTCTCCTGCAGACACATCCAGTTCTGTTTGTTCAGCAATGCCATCCCAGTTACATGCAATTTTATTTTGAAATAGGTGGAATTTTCCCTGGAAAAAAAGCATTAGTTGATTTCCCAATTGATTATAAAGTAGCTGGACTAATGAAATGGTTGCTGAAGGCAGTGTCACAGATGCTGTGAGAGGAGCAAAGGAGTAAGAATGGTTTGCTAGTGAGATGGGAACATACATGAATCTAGTGGATTAATCAGAGCTCTACTGGAAGCAGAGTCCCATATTCCTATCTTTTGATTAATCTCTCAAAGACACTGATAAACAGTGGCCCGTGGGAATGTCACACCAGAGGGAAAAGCAGCATCAGTGCAAAGTCGTCATGCCATTTAATAGCATGTTAGGGAATTTGACATCTCCATAAACAAGGTATTTATTTATTTTTGGAGGTTAATGTTAGGGAATTTAACATCTCTGTAAAAAAGTTGGGTTTTTGTTTTTTTTTTTTGTTTTTTGTGGAGGTTAACTATTGATAGGTTGCAAAAAAAAAAAAAACTTTTAAAAATTGTGAGGGTAAATATAGTAAATTCAGGGTCTTTAAAATATTCTAGATTGGTTTAGTGTCCTTCTGTGAACAACTGACTTTTTTTCTGCTAACTTTGCTTGACATAAAAATTTACTTCAAATCAAAAGTAATTTCCACAGAAAGTTTCTGCCTTCTGGATTTTTATTTTGGTTTTAGTTTAAAAAAATTCAAAATGTAGGAGACAAAATGTAGCTTTAAAAAGTAGCAGGATTACTTTGTAAATAATTTTCAAATTTGTATTTAAACGAAAAAAGTTTTTCTTATTCTCATCACTTAAATTTTCCATCAATCTAAAAAAAAATTCAGATTACTTTCTGATGGTGAAAATATATTTATTTGGGTGTTTTTTTGTAGAAAGGCATAGTATGTGGTCCTATCTAAATGAATTAGCCTCCCATATTTTGCTCATGATAACACCAGTGCTGTACACACAGCTCTTGTGCACTCGGCAGAACTGATAAACGTGGCACACACCATCCACAGTCAGACGTGCCATTCTCCATACAACAGCAGTTTGGCTGTGTCTGAGAGGCCTTGGAACTGGAATAAACATACTGCACTGCTGATCCACTTGGGAAGAATAACACTGAAGCATCCAGTCAAGCTGTAGCAGACCTGACTACCCCAACTAGCATCAGGATGCCAAGAAACCATGGACAAGGGACTAAACCTCTTGAATTTTGTGTATTTTCTCTCTCACATGGACATAAACCTTGATGCTTGTTCTGCATGCAATTGTCCTGATGTAACTATAAAAAAAGAGAAAACATGCACCAACTTAGTTTATTTCAGAAAGAAAGCAAAAGCAAAATTAAATAAAAGGAACATAGATTTCTGTTTCTTTCCCACAAAGAGGCACTGACTTTCTCATCATCACAAAAATTGTGTATTCTCTGTCAGTTATCGACATTTCAGCAGCTATCATTATGGTTTGTCAGGATTTACATTTCTGACATAAGGAACACTATAGAGGAAGTGCTCCAGTGCTATGTTAAAAGATGGAGTGGTTTGAAGAAGGATTTAGTACAAGAATGTGATCACAAGTGGGAAGGAGAGGGGAGCAACACTGATCTGGAATTGCTCTGCATGATGCAGTCACAGTGCACACCAAAACATTTGAGAGTTTCCAACTTTTCTATTGGGGAATTCACTTATTTTATCACCTTATAGCCCATGAAAGTGCTACAGAGTGCTAATGGGCTTAGGTGATAAAGCATTAACCAGTAAGTATTCAGGGAAGATCTGGGTGTCAAGTTACCTCTTTAAAGTTTGATGTCTAAGCAACACATTTTCATTAATTCATAAAAAAAACAAATGCTTATTGAAGTGTATGGACTGCTTTCTTTGACCAGTGTGAAAATTGTCCTCTTCTGGCAGCTATCTGCTCACTGTGTTTGCTATATTCACATTGTGATCTTGATCAGTTGTTTGTTTTCCTTCCTTGTTTTTATAAAGTTTTGCATCTTGAGAGGGGTTGTCCTGGAAGCCAATCTGAATCTTGTAGGATGCATCACCACATATCTTCATGGTAATATGTCTCCCTGGATTCTGTTAAAAACATGCCATGTGATTTGCTGATGTACTGGAAGACTGAAAAACCACCACAGGAAAACAAACAACCCCCTCACACACACATTGCAAAGGCTCTGAATTTTCTCACTGAGAGATCTGAAAGCATTACATGTTTGCTTACCACACAGAAGATTGCTCAGCTTATCTTCACTAGCATCCGTTATTTCTTCTTTTGAAGCTCATGCTGAGTTAAAAGACAGGGATTTTTGTGTAAAAAGCCAATAATTATTAACATATTTGTATATGAGAAGAGAGTTTTATTATCTTGAAACAAGCAATTAGATGGGACACAATGGTAATGTCACACTGACAATACTACTGTGCATAAAAAGGAGAATGAGCTAATTTTTCAGTGTCAAACAAAAACCTGTTATTTAAATGCTGTACCCAATACACTTAAATGTAAACACTATCATCATGTGAAGTTTATGTTCAATTTTAAGTCATTACTTAATATATCATATTTATTTAGTATGAATATACTTATTATTTTTCCATGGTGCTTTGAAAAATATTCTGTAATATTATACATAAGTTTCAAAGAATTGAAAGGATAGCTTAATTCATAGCCTGAAGCTATACAAACTTGATCATGTCAGTACAGCAGTCAGGAACTAATTTACCTGTCCTTTGAGAATTTTTGACATATCAAAATTTTCCTATTTAAAATGAGTCCAGAAAAATCACAATCCCTAAAATAAAGCCATTAGACCCAACTAATCCTTCAGTCCATACCCAGCTTAATTTCACATATTGTATCTTGCATGGGCAACAAAAACAACAACAACAACAAAAGCCCACACTACTGACTGGTTGTTTTCAAATAATTATATTTTACTTTGGTAATTTTTATTCACATTATCCACTGGCTTTTAATTAGGATTTTTTAATACCAAAAAAACCCATCCCAAATAAAGAAATATTAGCACTATTAGTGTCAGCTCTATTTACTAGATCCCCAAATCTACACAGAGAAGAGTCATGGAAACTTGATTTCTCACCAGTAAGAAGATGAGAATTGTGCATCTGGGTATGTGCTTTAAGGCAACTATTGAACTTAAGATCATACTCACACACACAAAAAAATAAAAATCAGAGTATTATTAATTTCTGATCTAATTATTTAAAATCTGCCGTTACTCTACATTTTTTTGGAAGCCAAACTCATGTCCTTGGATTAGCAATTCTAAAAAATGCATTCATTCTGAGAAAGATGGGGGAAACTATACTATATATTCAGTATTAGCAAGAACTAATCATGCTAATAGTAAATCCTAAGCAAACAGTTCCTTAAGTATGTTTAAGAGAGGCAAAACCCTGTTATTTTCTATAAAAATGTGGACAACTGTTGGCAGTTATTTTCCTGTTTTCCCTGTGTTTATTATTATTTACATTTTGTGCATTAAAATCTTATTGTTTATTAAAAATGAATTAGTGAACTCAAACCTTATGGCAACAGAGGAACACAACAGAATAAAACAGAAACTGTCAGAATAAAGCAAATCTGCCCTGAAGCCCTATTAATCTGAGGCTTTATGACTGCCTGCTGCTTGTGCTAAGATGTCAACAACTGAAGTGTTGTAGGTTTGGGATATTTTTAATCTCTAAATGCAACAACTATCAATCAGAGGAGAAATTACTTTTGACTAAATGAGTGTGGTTCTCCTTTGGGGTAAAGAAAATGTGTCAGAATTATCACAGAGAGGCTGGCATAGCGTCTGGGCTGCATTAATTTATCTTGGAGGTCTTTAATGTCTCCAGAACAGTAGTTCACACAGACCACATGCTTTTTCTGACACACTGAGCAATTTCCCAGGAGGCCTTGTTTTGCTCCACAGTACCACAAACAGTTTTAGGCAGCTTGACACAGACTGAGTTTCATCGGTGGTCTAATTTCTCTGGGATTTATGTTCTCCTTAATGCCACCATGAGTATTTGGCCTTGGGATAAATTGCACATTAGTGGAATCTTTAATAAAAAAAAATTCATTAGGATTATGAACAGCACTGTGGTTAAAACTGTGGTGATAATACATATTTTAAAGCTAATCAGTAACATGTAGACTATTATCAAATTCTTTTCTCACTCTCCCTTCTTCCCTAACTGGAAAGAGAAACAAATTCAATTTAATCTGTTAAGAAGCTTGACAGAAGGTATATAAAATGAAAGACAACAAGACAAATAATTTAGAATTGATAAAAGAGAAGTGAGCCTTGAAAAAAATCCCAGAGGTTAGTTTTAGAAGGCTACAACTTATACTAGGGGAAATCTAGCAGCCCCTGGTAAGCTAGCCCCCCACTGATTCTGGCCACAGGTCTGAAGGATAAACAATCATCTCATTTTTCCTAACATGAAGGACCCTTTGGGTGCACTAGTTTTGAAGCTTAGACAAGAAAATTATTTTTGCAATGCAAGTTCGTCAGACTCATGCAAATGAAATTCATTTAATTGAGCCCCCTTTTTAACAGCCCTATAAATGTTTTAGTGAGCTATAAAACATCCATTTGCAAACTAAAGAGCAGAAGAGTGGATCTTAGGGCTTAGACACAGGAGAAGAGAGTTCAGTTCCCCTCATACCTTCTTATAGAGAAAAGGAAAAGAGCAGAGCTGTAAGAGGAAAGCAAGTGTTGAGCCAGGATCATATCAGGGATCTTGTTTGAAGGGACCAACTAAAGCATGGCTGCTCCTTTTTTAATCACAGGATATTTTGAATTGGAAGGGACCCACAAGAATCATCAAAGGCAGCTCTTAAGAGAATGGCCCAAACAGGGATCAAACCCACAACCCTGGGGTCATTGGCACTGTGCTCCAACCAACTGAGTAATCTCAGAGAAACTGAGCTAATCTTTCAATGTGTGAGGAGAGGAACTGTGACAGGCACTATGGTAAGATCAAGTCAGTGACTGAATCTGTGTATTTTATGGCAAAAGAATTGTTACTGGTACACTCTATGAATGCTGAATGCATTAAGATTACAGCACAGACATTTCTTTTATTCTGAGTACTTACACTCTAAGCTTTGCTCAGAGTCATTTTCATAACCAACTGGATAAGTTTGGAAAATTACATATACAACAGAAAATCAGCAAACCCTTTATCAAAACAGTAAATTGACACCGCTATATAAAAATGCTTTGTTATCTATTTGAACAGCTAAGAATGCCTCAAACCTGCAGATTTCCTTATTACAGTACCCCCAGCTCTGTTTGACTTGGGAGGATAGAAGAGAGTCATCATATTAACACCAGATATACTAAATACACCAGTTTATCCTCAAGGCAATGCTGTAACTTTTATGCATATGATGAGGGTGGTATCTTACAAGCAACTGGACAGCAATGAAGTTTTAAAATTGGTATTGAAATGTAAGTAATAATAATTTAAATAATTCTTTAGTCAATATTAATTGACCTCAATATCTACAATCAAAATTACAGACAGAGTGAGTTTTCAGAAATAATTAAGGCTAGGAAAAATGTTATGCTGTTAAATGTAAGAGATAGAAATTTTTTGTTAATAAAATCAAGGAAAAATGTTGCCTGCAGCTTAATTACTGCAACACATTATTTGGAGCTTATATTGCTTATACCCATACTTTAACCTTTTCAAGAAAAAATGTTTGCTTTGTTTTGCTTTTTTAATTTATTTATTTGATTTTCCATACTGCTACAGCAGATGTAGTTTTAATTTTAAATTTTCTTCCTATTTCTTTTTCAAAAAGGGATGTGCACAAGAAGTAAGGCCAAAACTGCTACCAGTTAGCTTTTCTGGCTCATCTTTCCAGAGTAATGATATTGGATACGTTTTATTTGAACTTCAGTAACTTCATGAGTTTTGCTCTTCGGGTGGGTCCATGCTTCTGGCCATTCTTTTAATTAAGTAAGAATATTTCCTAAAAATAGGAGGGCCCCATAGAGAAAGAAATGGGAAATTGGTAGGATTTGAATATATATGAGTGCTGTGATTTGCAACTTGACAAAATGTGCAAGTCAATGGAAATCTTTTATCACTACTTTATCTTCCTGACCAATGTGTATAATAGTTATTGCCTGAATGCAGTGGTTAGAGCTGGGAAATACTGAATGTCTCCTGACAAGATGGAAGACAGCTCAACATTGTCAAAGGTGTGCTCCTTTTTTTGCAGATGATGGTCTAATGATGTATGATTATGTGAGGAAAAAAAACTCATTTAGGCATAGGTTGTACTTGTACTGCAAAAAAATAACAGCAACAACAAAAACAAACCAACAAAAACTAGGGAAAAAAACACCCCAAAACCCCACCACCACTGCCACAAAAAAAAAAAACCACAAAAAAACAACAACTCAAAAAACCAAAAAAAAGTAAACAATACTCTCCTTCCCACCAAAAATAAAAAGAAAAAAACACAATCAAATATAAAGATACAAAATATATTTGTAGGAAAAACTCATGTATCATGCTATTCAACTGGTAGGCAGTTCTGCTAAAGTTCTGCTGTTATGCAAAGAGCAGAAGGCACTGCTCCTTGCCACTAACCAGGGCCTTCCCACTACCCAGGGCAATGTGGCAACAGTTTAGCTTTGAACAGGTTCCTGTTCAAAGTGGTCTGAAATCCATTATCATCTAGGGAAGATACAGCACGCAAAGGGAAATTCCCCTCAGTTATATGACTGAGACAAGTAATTTCAACAGTTTCATATGTGCTGTTCTTTCCCACTCCTTACACTCACACTAAGAGGTCTATGACTATTTAAACTGTAAAAGGGAATCATAGAAAAGTTTAGTTTGGAAAAGACCTCTGAGGTCATCAACCATTAACCCAGCACTGACAAATCCACCACTAAACCGTGTCCCTAAGCACCACATTCTGTACAGATGAAATACCTACGGGGGGGTGAGTTCCTGGGGCAGCCTGTTCCTGTGCGTGACAACTCTTTTCATGAAAAGTTTTTTCCCAATATCCAACCTAAACATACACCCGGTAGTGTAAAGCAATGTCTTACAGCATGCTTTCAAAGCATCTAGCATAATATGTTGCCAGCTTCTACAAAAGCCCACTATTCACCACAAAAATAGAAACAGGTAATAGTAAAGGCTGATTGTGACAACACAGTATTGAAGATTCATTCAAACACAAGTTTAAAAAAACAGCTGCATCTAAACTACATGTTGTATGTCTGCTACAGCAATTTGAATATTTTGCTGTTTAGGGGGACTCCGAAACAAAGTACTTCAACACTCCATCTGGCCTCCATCCAAAGAGGATGCCTATTCAATCCAGGATGATGTTTTGAAGCTTGAGTTTTTCTGTGCCTCTTAAAATAATGCATTCTTTGAGCAACTTATATTGCTTTTCACTAACATGCTAATATCTTTGGATTTTGCATAAATAAATTTGAATCTGAATAAATTTTGAATGCTTTATTAGACAACAAGATAACCAGATGATCAGGCTGCACATTTGGATACATTTATCTAATGTGTTTTCCTCTCATTTACCTCTTCTTTTTATTCTTAATGTGCTCTATTCTCCCGCCTGTTTTTTTTTTTTTTTTTTTTTTTTTTTTTTTTTTTTTTTTTTTTTTT
>JAYDZK010000113.1:72989019-73023203 GCA_034509185.1 Euphonia xanthogaster
TCTCATTTACCTCTTCTTTTTATTCTTAATGTGCTCTATTCTCCCGCCTTTTTTTTTTTTTTTTTTTTTTTGTTTGTTTCTCCCCATCCTTATACCTAACCTAAGATGCTTGGAAAACAGAAAAGGTACTGAATCCATGTCATGTAAAGGCAATATGCAAACAAAAACATATAGCACTTTTATGTTAACCTTTACAAGTTCACCTGCTGCTGTGTGCACACTTACAGAATGTGGTAATGAACTTTCTATTAACCTCTTGTAGTATCCAGAAGTTCAGTATAATTTTGCCAGCATTCCCTGTGATATTTGTAAAGAATACTTTGACTTACATAGAACCTCCCACAATGGGAACTCCTTTAAAAGACTGTGCTCCTCTGTTTAGAGAAATATTTTCCAAAAATGCATGTATAGAAGAGAATTATTTCATGGAACTTGAGGCAACATATTTTTTTTCTAGTTAAAATAAATCACGTTAAATCAATCAAAGCTTTATGAAAATAAAGTCCAGGAAAGCAAGCACTCTGTAGTTTACAGTCCCATAAAAGACTGT
Organism: Euphonia xanthogaster; assembly: GCA_034509185.1. Classification (NCBI taxonomy): domain Eukaryota; kingdom Metazoa; phylum Chordata; class Aves; order Passeriformes; family Fringillidae; genus Euphonia; species Euphonia xanthogaster. The sequence goes on from JAYDZK010000113.1 coordinate 72,989,570, forward strand.
AAACTATAGAGTATAAAAGAGGGTATAGGGTTTTCGTAATAAATTATAGGAATGAAAACTTGAAAGCACATTATTAATTCTCTTGCTTCTCTTCTCTCATCAGAGAGCAATGACATTAGAGTTGACTGAAAGAGAATTTTTGAAGTAGTTGGGAGTGACTTTAAAAAACAATTAAACCAAAATTATGGCCAAAAGAGACAATAACAAAAAAATCTAGAGGAATAAACATAGTATTGTTGTTTCAATGCTTTGCTTGTTTTTCTACTCTAAAAATTTTTAATATTAATATTTTTTAAATTATAAAAATCTCAATCATCTGCATATCTTCTATGCATGCACGTCTAGTAAAATCTGTCTATGAATTCACTAGAACTAACAGGTTTGACCATGTCAAACTATTTAATAACACTGGTTTTTTTCTCTCAGTATTGCTATATTTCTATTATTTAGATAGCTATGTTGTAATTCATCAGTATGGCAAAGCCAAGCTCTGAGGTAAAAGTGACCCTTGTGTATTTTAATAAATAACAACATACTAAAATCTTTTTTCTTGACCTCTTTCTTTGCACTTTTATTCTTCCCTCCCCATCATGATGACTACGAACATACTTAAGTAACAAGTCTGGGGAAATTATCTACTTTGAATAATTGTCATCATGGATCACAGTCTTTTCAGAACTCTGGGACCTAAAGGACAGGATTCATCTCACCTACCATAAGCAGTTGGAACCTAGGCAAACAGTTGACTTTCTCAGCAGGGTTCCCTCCATAGTCAGTGAGAGAAAGAAAAAAATCCAGATGAGGTTGCTTAGCAACTTGAATTTTCTTCAAATAGCTATCTTAAAATGGGATGAATCTTCCTCTGGAGACCTCCTTCTCCTTCCACTGATTATCCATGAAATAACTTCAAGTGGCTGTCTAACTTCTGGACCAGTAAAAGAGGCGGAATTAATTTCTTCTCAAGACTCATTTACTGCACAATCAGAGTTGTGGTTGTGCTCCAAGTACTATAACGGAAGGAAACTTGAATAATGCTGCACATAGGGTGAAGAATTTAATCTAGAAAACCTTAAGTAAAAAGAATATATATTTCCCAAACTGGGGGAGCACAATGGCATATTTTGAGAAGAATATGCATTTTTGCACTGTTTTACAGCCATAAAAAGAGAGCAATACAGAAGAGGTCTGGGAGTACTCTGCACCAACAGACTAAGATCATTGTTAATAGACTTATTTACCCCAATTTAAAAAGAATGAAAGACAATTTATTCTGTTTTGGTTTCATCCTTTACCTTGTCATATCAAGGGGCAAAACATCATCTGACAGAGCTTTGTTTAATTTTAAAAAAAGGTACTGCTCCTGCTTTTAACTGTGTTTGAAATCAGATTCTTCTTCAATGTTAGAAGAAAACAACTCTCCTCCCCTGATTTTCAGTAGCTCTTCGCAGCTGTCAAATGTCACACACTCTGAGAAAAGAATTTAAGCATGAAGCTTATGAAGAAATGACAGTTAAATAGTTAGCAGTTTGTCTTAATCAATTTCCAAATGCACATACAAAGCTCCTAAGGACTCTAGCTATGGAATTAAGGATGGAAATTTCATGTGGAGCTAAAGTGCTTCCTAACTGCTCCTTAGCAAGTCACAAATACTGCAGCATTTATTTTCAGAAATTTTCACTCTGTCTGTAGTTAGAAGGTGACATTTACACTGCAGAGCACTTGACTTGTGTCTTTTCTGAAGCACAAGAATTTCTACTGTTGCCCTGAAATGGTTGGGTGGGTAGTTGTCTACTCTGTGTGTGTGTGTGTGTGTGTGTGTGTGTGTGTAAACCTTCATGAGGCTGGGAGCAGTTTCAGATCAATGTGTCTGATCTAAGATGATGGCTTTGCTGTGGCCCACTGGAGACATCTTTCTCTGACAAGAAAGGTAGAGTGGTTTATGTTTGTCCGTGTAGATGACACAGTTTCTAAAAGGCATTCCATGCTTTGTTTATACGCTTCTTTTCTGTAGAAGGCACTCAAACACCGTTGTAGATTTGGTCTTTTCTCTAAGCAGTGCACACGGAGGTTCACTCTGTGATGGAATGTATGCTCCTTTGTACTGGCCAGGAGAATTTCATATTTTTCCTCAATATTTAGGAAGCCATATATTTTTAATATTTAGAGGTAAGGAGGATTTCTTTTTTACTTGGAATTGGACTCAGGTTATCCAAATCAAATTATTGCCTTGACTTTAGTTCTTTACCAAAAGAATATATAACTTCCTTATTTCATCTCTGCAGATTAAACTAATTTGTTTTACAAGAACACTTTAAGAAAGTGTATTGCTATTGCAGTTAAGTGGATAATTACTGTAGAAAGGCCAAGAAATTTTCCATTCCATGTGTTTTTTTAAATTTCTGTGAAATTAGAAGTCTTATCCCCATGCATAAGAGTTTCAAAATATTTGCAGAATAAGACACAAAGAATATCTAGATCAGGTCAATCAAAACAAATTAAATAATTTTGAAAGATTTAATTTTGTGATCAAATCCTATTATCACAATTTTGCCCCCAAAGCATGGATAAAGAAAATGTAAAAAAAAACAACAAAGATTTGTCAATACTTTCAGTGATCCAGTATTTCCAAGAAAAAAAATCTGTATTAAAGACTGTGACCAGGATTAGTTACCCATGCAAAAAATCTTTATATAAGACTGAAAAATAATTTTCTAAGTAAGTCAGTTTATAAAAGAATTGTAACTGGAAATTCAGTTTGGCACTCATACTTTCATGCACATTGCTTTATTTTCACTTTCTCTTCATGTACCTTCCATCCAATACTTGTCAATTTTACTTTAGTATATTGCACTTTACTTTTTGTGTATGTAATGAATCACTCTTCTATGGTCATTTTGGCAAATTGATAGAAAATCTGAACAGTTCAATTTTTATACATAGTAAGATTAGTTTTATGTACTTTCAAAATCTTCACCAGCCTTAAACTGATTAAATGCTTGGAAAACATGAAGGCTTTGCTGCTATAAAATCTGGCCTCATGTTTTAAACTTCGGTTCTGCAAAACCTAACCCAGATTTATCTAATTTTAGTATTTCAAAACAGCATTTTGGCAGACTGAGGAAAAAAAAAAACAAGATAGGAGTGATCAATACCTCTGATTTATGGATGACAAAAAAAATCAATTTGAAACTACTAGGGATTTCTAAGAATGTTTTTTTTATCTATTTAACCCACAAAATCAAAGTAACTATGACATTAGTCTTGAATCTTGACTTACTGAGATAAACAAACTTTCTCATGGAAATAAATGGACAAGAGGTGCATGTATGTAAATATGTAACTGCATGGCAAATAAATCAAATCCTTTTGTGCCAACTACCTAAATAAATTATTGGGTTTTTAAAAAGCTGTGGAAAAAAATCAAATTTAAGGATTTAATTTACATTAAAATGCTGTAAAGAGAATATACTTATTAGGCTATAAAACTGATTACTGCACATGCTCTTAACTAAAGCTTTTACTGCTGTATTTCTCAAATCAGAAGCACAAGTAACCCTGGATATATCTTAGCCTAATCCAATGATCTGTGTGACACAGGATTGCTTTATACATATGTTTTTACTTCATAATTTTTAAAAACAGCTCAGAGTTTAGCAATGCCTAATTGTTCTTATCATGTTTTGGTCTTGATATGGGTTCCTTCCCACATACATGCCTTCCCTCCTCTCATGTCTTTTTTTGGAACTTGGAGTCATATACAGAAATATAGCTCCCCTTCAAACAAGACAGGGTGGCTGTTCCTTGCATAATTTTATCAAAGAAAGAATCTCAATTGTGGGAAAGAAATAGAAGATTTCTTATTCTCTCTCTTATGTCCTATCCTTTGGATAGCATATACATAGGCTGGGGGCAGCCAAAATCTCATGCTTGTTGGGTCTAATTTAGCAATAGTTGGGAGGAAATTGTTAAAAGCAGAAGAATGGTGAGGAGGATGGTAGATTCTCTGAGGTGACTTGCAACTGGGAATGCCAAGGCCTAGAGAATAACAGTGTGGGAAACCTCACATATTACACCCACTGCTGGGTGTCCTCTGTCTGTTTTGAGAAGAATCTCTGTGTGGAGATGAAGTAGGTGTTTTGAGACTCAAAAGCACTCTCACGAGTTTGAGGTCCCTGTCTTGGGAGAGAGAAGATCAAAGCTGAGGAGACCTCAGCATGGTCATAAGCCACACATGCAAAGGCCCTTGATAAATGTGTGCAAACAGCCCCACTGTTCACTAGGATGAGCTGAGCCTGATGGTGCCTGTGTTCCGACTTGGATGTCGCTGTCCAGGTGATTTAGATCCTCTAGTAAGTGAGTAAAGAAATAAATTTACTCTGTGTTTCAGCTGTGATTTTGTGGTTGTTCCAGCTTCCTGCCTTTGTTGACTCATACAGTAATGTTCCAACAATCTTTCTAAGTCATACACTTAATCATATTTTTTAACAAATGGGTAATTTAAGAACTTCCACAGAAAAATAGAAGCTGGGGGAAAAGCTGGAAAAGCAGCTGATAGCATTCTTCTGAATTGATTGACTAAGTGAAAATACAGATTTTTTAAGACTATTTTTTTAACTAGTGGTGATTATTTGATCCAGTTTCATGATCTTAAAGTCTCTGATGAAAAATAGCAAAGTTGAAGTTACAAAACTCTTGGCATTGTTCTTGTGAATCTCTGGAAGCCTTTATTTATCTATATATTTCTTGTTTATTCTATTCTGTTCATCACTGTTCTTTTTTGACATCACACAGTCTCTTATTTGAGAAAGATTAAATACATATTTAAGATTTATGACAGTGGAAAAACACTCATATTGAAGTGGCATAATTAAGAGAAGTTTTTACTATCAAACTGCAAGCCAAGTTTTCCTTACAGACCCTAGGACATGTGGGAGAAGAGATTTGTGAAAATTCAGGTCTGCCCTGGCTTTTCAGAAGTATCAGAAGAGGTGAAATCGCAGTCCCACCAGCAGACCTAGACATCATATTCTGACTACGTATAGATGGAAAAACCTAGGGATAAAAATAGATCGTTACTTTCCCCTTCTAAAGTTTGCACTTAGTTCTCTTTAAACAAGTTAAGTGTAAATATGTCAGGAAAAGAAAAACTGATGGGAAAAAATGGATTGAACTCAGAATGATTTAACATGGCAACCAGCCCAACTCTGTGTGCACTTCTGAGTGATCTTAGTCTCTGTGAAACAAGGAAATGTTTAGAATTTCAATGAAGATTAGGTATGCAATCACTGCTTCCTGCTTCCCATGGATGCTAGCAGACAAATCTTTGTGAAGGTAAAGAAAGAAAAGGAATACGGGTGAAAAGAGAAGAGACCTGATTCCAAGAGACTTCATAAAATATAAAACTGAAGTACAGTCTTGCAATACAAGCATTCCTGCCTTTTCCTTTTGGTGCACTTTCTGCTTTTCTATCTCTTTCCACTACCCACTCTTTTTCAGAAGGAGAATTCTGTATTCCTCCCCTATATGGAGTAGCCTTCTGCATGTTAGAGCACAGCCTTGGATTTCCACCCATCTCTCCCTATTTGCTGTCACACCTACACTTTTTCCTTTTTGACCTACTTTTGGTGTATATTCCACTTACAGTGTATATTGCAAAACTTTTTATCCCCATCATGCAACACTATTTGCATTAGAATTGCTTATTTTTCTGTAAATGTATAGCATAAAATTTCAACATTTCCTCCCTAAAGTAGTTACTCTGTTGTGTCTAAAACACAGTGAAAAATAGATATGAGAGAGCAGGCCTTATGCTGTCTAATAAAATTGCTTGTTTTACTACAAACTTGTAGATGGCATCAACATCAAATGGAGCCATTTCCATTTATCTGAGTGTCCTATGACTGGTATTGAGCAGACCTACGCCTACCTTTACACAGGGGCCAGTTCCCCAGATGCCACTGAATAAGCTCAAGAAAATATTATGGAAAGATACTTTGTTCATCTTTGCAGTTTCAGGGATTCCTTCAGACCTGGATGGACTCCTAATATTGATTAGAGTAGCCACAATGTTCCCGAACAGAAGCCAAAAGAGTGAAAAAAAGCCAGCACAATGAAAGAAAAAGAGCCATTACTCATTCCTTTTTATCATCCAGACATCTTCCTATTAAGAAAATATCTTTTAAGATCTGCAAGATTTAAATCTGCACCAGGACCTTAGGACATCAGAAATATACACTTGTCAGTAGCTTTTCTTTTTGTTCTCCCATATATTTACTGGGACAAAAATTGTACTAAACTGTTTTTTATTTTCCCCCAGTAGTTCCATTGCTGAATTGGAGACACTGTGGAATGAAAATACTAATTAGAACTTTGCTTTATGTGTTGTACCTGAACTGCAGTAATTGATTTTGTTCTGGTTCTGGATTTAGCTTTCTGATATTCCAATATTAGACCAAATTCTTCTCACTGTAACACATATGCAAATATTGCTCTCATGGACATGTAGCATTCAGAGAAGACCTAGTTTGTTCAGATGCCAATTTAACTGACACTTAATTCAATGGAAAGGCTCTGATTGGTGCCTGTGAATTTTATCAACCCCTTAATAATTTCAAATGGGATCTAATGTTGATTAGTTCTCACTAGATGCAGTGTGCTGTGAATATGAGTCTGTTGAGCTCATCAATGATAGTACTAAAGCAATAACAAGAGCCTAAAAAAACCCCTTAGATTTCTCACTTGGCTATTTGATGCAAATCTTCCTTTTGTTATAGTACAGTTTCAGCACCAGATTAAACCCACATATTTTTTCACCCCAACTACTGAAAGCACAGCCCCCAAAAAATTTCATAACCACAAACTAGCCTCATGATTCATCTTTCTAAGAAAGAAAGTGTTGCTACTAAATTAATTATGCTACAAGACAACTGCACCTTGCAGCATTTCCTGTTATTCTGTGGATGCCCACAACAGCTATCATGAGGGTTTGTCAGAACAGAAAGTAATGGCAACCAGTTTCTAGAAGTTCCATCACAAATTTTTATTTTATGTCATGGCTCTAATAGTCTTTAGCACCCAGGCATCCACAAAAAAGGCACAAATAGCAATAAAAAACAAAACTTAGGATACTCAGTGGTCTTATTTTAGTAGAAAATTTCATGCTTTAATTGAAAATGGTAGCTCAAGCAGACCACAATATTCTGTAATATTGAACATCTGGTGTCATAGTAGTGAGCAGTGATTACTTGTACTCAAACAGGCTGCACCAGAAACCAGGAAATTCATTGTTGTTGCCGGCAAAACTATTTATTTCTGTGAATGACTTGAGCATTATTAGTCACAATTCCCAAAACATCCCTTGCAACTTTATATTATGTTCACTTTCAGGTACAGTGACAAGCCTATCATTATCATTATCTGTAAGTGACACTAGAGCTGTAAAACTATTGAGCGCACAGGGAAACCTCACATACATTGCTTTCTTTCACCTTAAAATCATTTGTCACCGTAGTAGCAGTAGAGGATAATTTTGCATTCTCCAATGTGTATTGCACACCAATGAAACTGTGATGCTAGTATAGAAATTTAGAGTAATCTGTTTTTCCCCATATAATTCACATGTTAGGGGTATACCTTTACCCCTGGTATTAAAACTGACCAAACTGAGCTGGTAACGTGACCCTTTGTATTTAAGCCTCAGTTAATAAGAGGGTCCTTAACAAAGCCCTCCTCTCTGAACCCTCCCACTGCATTCAGACGCAAATCACTGTTTGGCTGGCAAAGCCGTCGTGCTGTCTCCCCCAGCCCCAAACCTTCTCGCGCTGAGCACTGCGGCTCTATCAGCAGCAACATCTCGGTGAGGGGCAGCGACACCTCTCCTTGCGAGGGACGTTTTTTATTAATCGGGGCACTGGATGGAAACCAATCAGACAGAGAGTCCCTTTGGCTCCTGCTCGCTGCCTGTCTGACTTAAAAGTGATGCCGGGAGAAAGGGAGCCCTAGTGAGAGGCGAGCGCATTCCGCGCTGGAGACACGGCAGCATGCAGAAGGCAGGAAGCAGGTAGAGAAGCAGCGCTGAACAGACAGAACTGGGCTCACACAGACAGCCTGGGTGAGTAGATCAACTTTCTGTAGCATGAGAACTGCCGACAGCAAAAGAACAGATGCTTTCTTTAGGAGTGTCTAAAATGTTGAAGATGCTGTAGAGATACTTTTTAGGGAAGGGGGAGTGGAGGGGCAGTGTCAGCAGAGCACTTTGGGGATATTTCTCTTACAGAGTTAAAAAAATCCCCAACCCATTAAATTGATGAAATCGAAACTTCTGATACTGTATATGTGATGACTACTTGTGTACATTAAAATATTAGCAATGCATATGGTCTTTGGAAATACTGTTTGATATTATTCAGTTTTCCTGCCATATAGGAGTAACAATATAGCCCAACTTTTGTGCAGGATGATTTTTCACCTGTCCAGATAAAAGCTATCCCCCTTTTTCTTTTTTTTCCCACATATGTGTTTGTCAATACATCTAATAAAAAAAACCCTGGTTAAGAAGGATGAAAAAATAGGATGTCTTTGTTACTACTAAGAATGAAGTACTAATGCTTTTTTGATTTTCTTTAGTGAAAGTAGCAAAATTAGTGGGATTTTTAATATGGTTTACAGGGGGAAGTGCAGCTCAGGGTTCAGAATGATTGAGAGCTGAGGGAGATGTCCCTTTGGATATCTGTAGCAGAAAGTCATATTCAACAGGCTTAAAGTACAAGGATGCTTTCCAGAAGTCCTTCCAAACTATCTTGTCAGCCTAATATATGTAATCAGAGAGTCCCACAGAACTCAAGGCAGAAAGCATAAAAGGTCATACTGACCATTTGACACTGACATAACCAGCAGAAAACAATTGAATGACATTTTGCCTTTTCACATGTAAGAAAAATGCTGTCACATGTGTTCAATTTCACTCTATGAGCTTCAAAGAAAGAATGATGTATACGAATTAAAAGGAAATTTATATCCCTTCCTGTTGTAAGGCAATGTGGATACAGCAGCCACTCACCTTGTCACAGATTTAAGTCATAGTTCAGAGAATAGAATGGTATTTTCTTAAAAAACTTTCCATTTTCAGTAGACAAATTTACAACCAATGTATGAGTCTTGCTCTGATTAGAGGGATAAAAGTGATAAAACTAATATTTTACTGAAACCACAGCAGGATTATGCTTCATTGCTCAGTACTACACTAGCTACTCATGCTAAGGATAAAAATGGATAAAAATGCAAGTGTAATACTTGCACTAGTTTTGGAGATGACATCGAAAGGTTTGTCAAATAATATTAGTCATAGTGATAGGGATTACTAATAACACGTCTTTAAAAATTATTGTCTCCAAGTAAATCTCATATCTGAAATGATAATTTTATTCAAAAAATTGAAAGAAATAATTAAATAATCAGAAGATTTGTGTTATAATTTGTCTGTGACTATTAAGAAATTTATTTGTGAATTATGTTAGTTGTTAAAAAAGGCATATTGCTATCTATATGTCAATCTGACAGATAAAATATATTGTTCTGTCATTTGTACTTCACCGTGTAATAATGTAAATGCAAGAGAGAATTATATATGTTTATAGCTAATGTGATTTTCTATTAACAAAAGTATAAAACATTATACAGTCAAGTGTCTGTGAAATAAATAATTCTTGGTTTGGGCTTTTTCAACTTAGGTAACCGATATTAATTTTAAATGGAGAAATGTAACTGTATCAGTACTGTTACTACTTGTGCCTAAAACAGTTGCCAAGTCTTTTTAAACTTGATGGAGTGAGTTCAAGAATCAAAGTTTTTCATGTGTTTATTGCCTGAACTAAATAGAGTTTCTAATTTCTGAGATTGTCTTGTAACCATTATTGTAGAATGTTATGCTTTGTCTGTAACGGTGCATCTCACCTAAACACAAAAAGAAGTTTGGTGATGCAGTTTGTAGAGAAAATGTGGGAAGAAACATATCTGCCATATGCTTTGTACAGGTCCATGTTAAAATTTCTTGAAGCTTTCAGAATTTTCATGCTTTTCTGCAGAAGTGACCATTCTGAAAAGGGTGTCCTCCTCTCCAGACAGCAGCCCATGTACAGGGATTTGTGCTCTTCTCTCACCTGACTGTTCCTCCACAAGGATGCTGATCTCAGCAGCAGTTGCGTGGTACTGTCAGAGACGCCCTCTCATCATGGAATCAGCCCATAACGATGATTTAATTCCCTGACCCATCCACCAAACAAAATGTAATAACCGAAATAACCCACTAGTTTAAATGTCATCACCCATAACACTGCTGAAAGGATCTTACAACTTAATTCTGACATTCACTTATCTCTGGCATCAGTACTTGGTTTCTGAATCTGCACAACATGGGTTGCAGGGAATCTACTGGCAGAAGCGTTTGAGAAGTAGAGCCTGAGAGTAACAGGACTGACAATTTTCTCTGAGGATGAGTTTGTTCAGGAGATATCATATAAGAAAACTAGGGTACATATACTGCCTATGTACCTTATGTATCTATTGTATAAGACAATATAGATATATAAATGTATGTGTTTCTTCCATGCAGTCAGAGCTATTTAACTGCAGAAGGTAACTGGAGCAAAAATCTAGACAAAAATGCATCTCCCACACATATCAGAATGCCTTTAGAATTTCTAGGGCTTGCAGCAGGTGTTATATTGAAATGTTTTCTGCAGAAGCACTAATATTTTAAAATGAATAGATATGTCCAAGCAAAAGCTGCCTGCATTCTCTATGTGAGTGAGGGAATTTAAGAAAATAATTCATAGGAATAAATCCAAAATTTTGTGAAAGGTGGTAGGAGAAGGAAAATAAAGCAAAGGGAAATGAACAAAAAGAATTTTTGCAAAAGCAGTCAGAGTAATTTCCTTTCTTGCCTTTTAAACACATAGGAAATTGCTGAATGTTAGAAGGAAAGTTATTTTCCTGACTTTTAGTGATTGATCCTGATAAAAAATACCCCAGTGGTATCGAGGACTACCTGCCAAGCATGACTGAGCAGGAGAGGCATGCTTTGATCAAATCATGCTATGTGTCTGCAGTGCAAAATCCTAGCAAAACTGAGACTTGGTTACTTCTGGGAAAGTGTTACTAGCTTCAGGAAAAAGGAAAAATACTGGACATACACTGCAGCTCAGAGGAAGGCCCAAAATGTTTTAGAAAAAAATGATTTTTTAACACACAGTATGTAATTTTATTATAGAAATGTCAGGAAGTGACGTATGCTGTTTATAATCTCTCTTCTGCAATTTTGAGAAGATTACAAAAGGACAACAATGGGTGCATTGTTGTCATCCCATACACACACAGTGCCACACAGAGACTTGACTTGGTCTCAGTTACAGAGTAGCTCTGTGTCAGAGACAGGAATAAAATGGGGCCTCCCTCCACTTTCCCAGTCCTCCAATTTCTCTGTATGATTACATCAATATTCAAAAAAATATATTTACCTTGAATACTTAAGTAACACCATCAATAACCACAAATGTTTCTCAGAAAATGTATTTCTGCAACTGCAAAATGGAGTGCTTTAAGTGGTGTCCAGTGTATTCCTTTGCCTGCAAAATGCAAACTTCTATAATTAAATTTCACACATTTTAGCAGTAAGAGTAATAGCAACATTAAGACAACATCACTTTGGATTCTGTTTCCCTATCTCAGAAAAACAGAGTTTTTATATTATCTCCTGATATGCAAAAGTCAAGGAGGTTTAGGTAAGTAAAAATTTTATAGATGCTAGATGGTGTTCAGGTTGCTTTGTCCTCAAAGGCTGTATTTGAGAGAAAGAATGACCACCTTCATAGATATTCTGCCTGTAATATATTGCAATTTTGGGCCATATGTGTTGGTACAAAAGGATTCCACTTTCTAAAAAATAATGACAACATCTTGCCATTGTACATAAGTATGTTGAGAAAGCACTTGTCCAGATTCAAAATATGATCTTCATAAATCACACCCAAGAATAGTTTCTCTGAAACAGAGAAAATTGTGGATAATGCATTTGTATTTGGGGATGGAAACAGTAGGCCCTTCCATCATTTTAAACAAATTACACAACAGCCTCAGAAGGAGATTATCTGAATTTGCGTATCTTTAATAGTTCAGTTGAAGTCAATTAATGATGTATACAAGCCTTCTGGCAATATATACAGGCATAATAACTTTCAAAAAATATGATCTATTATATTATATTGATTATCAGTGGTGCACAACCAACCTGTGGTTGACATTCATATTTTGACACGTCTTAAAAAAGAATTCAATAAAACATCAAGTTGTATAAAAAGTCTCCAATAAAGAAAATTTTAAAATATAATGATCTAAAAAACTTATTGATCTAAAAAACTATAATGATCTTAAGATCTTACTAAAATAATTGGATTTTATTCCCTTTGTACTCCATCATTCAATATTTGCTCCTAAGGACATGAAGAGACAAAGCAAAAATAGGCTATGTTGGGTATAAGGGTGAGGTTAATCCCACTGCTTCTGTTTTGAAAGAAAAAAATAGGCACAGAAAAAGTGAAATTTAGTATTTTAAAAATCAGCAGTTATAAATTCTGTATGGTTTGAAGGTTTCAGTAATCTACTTACATCTGATTTTAACAGATAAAAATAGCCCCAGTATATAAACAGAACTCTTATTCATATAAACACCTTCATATATGTACACATGCATCTAGAGACATAAACCAAGTATAACTCATGCAAATGCTAGAGAAAAATAATGTAATATTTGTAGAAAGCAATATATTACAATGGGCTTGCTTAAGTTTATAGCACTCCGTTCTGGCTGAATTTTTCTGCTTACTTTGTTGTTTGTTACAATACTTTCACATGGTTTGCATTATTTTTTGTCACTATTTTCCATACTAGTGGATTTAAATATCAAGCGTTGTAGTGGAAAGCTAGGGTAAAAATGCTCTTTATTCTTAAGTTACATATGCTGGTTGTGAGTAATCTCCTGGAAATAGTTTTTCCTGTGTAGCAAAAGGAGAAAAAAAAAATCAGGAAAACATACTTACTTCAAAAGGAAATTCTTGTAGTAGTTTAAACTATTTGTCAGGAGAGCTGTTTGTGCTTGCGCTGCATTCCAGAACCTGTGTTCAGACTGGGTAACATTTTGCAATAAGACTGGTCCCACTGAAACCAGTGAAATTACTTTTGTGCATTTCCCTTACCTCGAGTAAAAATGAGTGCAGAATCTGTGTTCTTATGCTATCTGATAAAAAAAAAAAATCTATTTTCCTCAGAGTAAACATAAAAATATTAAATTGCAGAAAATATTTTCCCATTTCCTGGAAGATTTGCAATAATCCTTACATTTGTTTCCCAGATATAAAAGGTAATTTCATTACTAATGAGAATTCAGACTTGTAGGAAAAATGGATTTCGATGTAAAAAAAATAATGTAGTCTCTTCATTCTTTCCTGTTATCTGCAGTCTATGGATTTCCTGCAATTGAGATTGATCTTGCTCTTAATGGTTTCAAATTTGTGTTATATATACTTCTTTCTTAGTCAAGACAGCTTTCTGGTTGGATTTACATCTTTTCTAGAGTAAGATAATAAGTAAAATCCCTTGTGTTCTAAATAAAATTAATTAATCTCTTCAAGTTCCTTCATGGAGATAGAACAATACTGAAGGTAATTTTGCTTAGTGGTAGTAATAGTAGTAGCAGCATCAAGGCTGAAAAACACATTTGTTGAAGTGCTGATTTAGTGATATTTTAATTACATTTGTCACAACCTTCTGGTACTGCCTGCTCTTCCAGTTGTTGTCTTCTTGAAAAATCTATTTATGGTACCAAACCATCCCTGCAGTAAGCAAAAGGGCTTTCAAATTAAAAAAAAAAAAAAAAAAAAAAAAAACCAAAAAAACTTGTGTTTAGTGTACTTATAATAACTTTTAAAAGCAATTGAAGAAAGGAAACTCTCAAAAAAGTCAGTACAACTGCTTTCAGCTATCATTGGCCAAAAAATCTACTGATTGAGAATCTTTCCCTGAAGCTTTCATTGAGGAAAGGGGAAAAAAAAAAAACATTTAGCTCAAAAAGGGGAGTGAATTAGAAAGTTGCCAGACTGCACCACAGACTGAAGTTTCTGCAAGAAAAAAAAAAAATTAAATTAAAATGTGTTCATCCCTACAAGATTGATTCTAAGAGATAATGATTTAGGAATATGCCTAGTGTTGCACATTCAGAAGCATAAATGTGAGCACTACTAGAATGAAAGATTTAGCACTTCTGACGATATTCTACTCTAATAAGTTATTTGCCATTTGAATTTATGCTTAGGAAATTCACATTTACATTTCAGAGCAAATTTTCATAACACCTCCCTACAATAGAGATCCAAAGAATTTAGATAATATAGGATACAGAAAGAAAAGAAAAAAATAGATGCAAAGAATAAACTTCTCAAATATACAAAGGCCCTCTATGGTTTTTTTCTGTCACTAATGTGTTGACACTCTATTTCATAGCACTCCCCAAACCAAAAGCCTACAGGCTGAATAGTTTTTTAACTACTTACATTTACAGAGCAGTTACATGATTAAATAGAGAACTACGCTGTTATATAGAGACATAGGACCATGGTTCCCTTGATTACCCAAGAGAAATACTATGTAATGTCTAGCAATACATAAATCCTGATTTAATAGGAATATGCATCTGAAGATTTGCTAACAATTGCATACAAGAACAAATGATTCCTGTGTAGTTTGTGTACTGGTCTGTGTGTGTAACATAATAGGAGTAGAACATATTCATAGTTTGACTGTTGATTAGAACTAAAATGAGCCTTAAGGATTAACCAGTACAGGATTCAAGTTCTTGGTCTCATGACTTAAAATCAATATCAACTTGTATTTAAAAAGTATTTTACAATTTTTTAACTGGCAGATAAATTATGTAAACTCAGGATAAAGTGATTTTTTTTGTGCAAGTGTGGGCAGTTTGAAACAGTAGCTATGTCTTAGGCATTTAACTGAGAACTTTTTTAAGATTTACATGTGGGGGTCCAAATAATAAAAAAGCAGGGCAAAAACATGCATTGAGTAACCCAGAGTAATTGTTAAAGACCATGCCTAGAGCTACTAGAAGAGACCTTGCCAACATGGTTGAAAGCATCTCGAGTTCCCTGGAGAAGGAAGAAAAAGAAGAAGGGCAGAAGGGAGGGAGGAANNNAGGGAGGGAGGAAGGAAGTGGCGGAAGGAAGGGAGGAAGGAAGGGAGGAAGGAAGGAGGGAAGAAATGCTTTGTCTCCAAGAAGAGTGGATTCACAAAGCCGAAGCAGTATAAACATTTCTGGATTACTTATTTTGAGGTAATTTAAAATGCAATGCTGTGGGTAGCTACAATAAAAAAAGGACCAAAATGATTGTTGTAGTTTTTGTCCTTTCTTCACAAATAGTATCAGAATCAATAATTTTTCAGACTGAAAGCTGAAATCTAAAAAAAAAAACAACTTTAGAGGAACATAAATAAGGGGACACTGTGGTAGAATGGAAAAACAAATGAGTCATATTAATTTTCTGCTTCCTTCACCTCTAGTTAATTAGCACTAACTAAACTTCTTGCTAGTCAGCCTATGGGTTTAGCAAAAAATTTAAAAAATCATGAAATTCCATTGCCTGTGGTGAAAACACATGTATTTGTGTATATATATCTATATCTGTATCTGTGTTGTTATAGTTTTATCATTATTTTGATATAATTTTAGAGACGAGAGTTAGATTAAAAGTTCTAGGGATCTAGCTATAATTATATCTCTCTATATCTCTACATATATACCTGCTTATGTCTGTAAATATAGCTCTAATGTGTAATGACGGATATAGATTTGTAATTTTTTTTTGTTGTGTTTTTTCATATGCCCAATATCTCTGTTATGAAAGTCATGCATATACTTGCATTGTAATTTTTCCAGAGCTATATTCTCTAGTTACTAACAGCTGAAGCAATATTCTTATGTGCTGAGTTGAGGAGGTCTTTGCAGGTCCAGATTTTACTCTATATCATCAGACCTAGCGTGGTAAATATCAGAGAAAAACACAGAAAAACATCTGCTCTGTCTATACTGTCATTCCAGAATTATTAAATGGTTTGAGTTAGAAAGGAACTTCGAACTTCAACCACCAGTTCAACCATGGGCGGGGGCACCTTCCTCCAGGTCACGTAGCTCAAAGTGCCATCACACCTGGCCTTGAACTTTTCCAACAGTGGAATATCCACAAATTCTCTGGGTAACCTGTTCCAGTGTCCCAACATCTTTGCTGTAAAATACATTCCTCCTCATGTCCAACCTAAACCTTCTTCTCTTTCAGTTAAAAGTCATTAGCTCATATTGAGTTTTTCATCTATCAGTACCCTAAAGTCCTTATCAGCAGAGCTGCTCTTGATCTCTTAATCCCACAGTCTGTAGTGATGCTGAGGATTGCCCAAGTTCAGGTGCAGCACGTTGGACTTGGCTTTGTTGAACTTCATGAGATTTGCATAGGCACATTCCTTAAGACTCTCAAGGTCCCTCTGGATGGTGTCCCTTCACTTGGGTGTACCAACTGCACCACACAGCTTGGTGTCATCTGCAAACTTGCTAAGTGTGCAGTCTTTCTCACCATCTGTGTAGCTTAAAAAAGGTGTAAAATAATATTGGCCCTGGTAGAGACCCTTGAGGGACATCACTCTTTACTGGTTTCCACTTGGACACAGCCATTGACTGTAAATCTTTGAATGAGGCCAACCATCTAATTCTTTCTCTGTGTAACAGTCTAACCATCACACTTGTATGCCTCCAACAGAGCAGCATGACTGCTGTGAGGGATCATATCAAAGGCCTTACAGAACCCCAGGGGCATGATATCAGAAGGTACCTCATCCACAGATGCAGTCAGTCCATCCCTGAAAGCCATGAGATCAGCCAGGCAGAGTTTGCCCTTGGTAAAGCCATGTTTGCTGTCCCTAATAACCTCCTTGTCTTCCATATGCTTTAATATATCTTGCAGGATGATGTGTTTCATAATCATACCAGATGCAGAGATGAAACTGATGGGGTGGCAGTTCCCAGGGTCCTCCAGCAAATCAGCCCCAATATATTCTTTCAAGATTTCTAGAAAATAATTCCACTTCATTCAACAGATTTGTTTTGAGGCAAAAATTCCATGAAAGAGGAACTTTTGACTAAATCACATTAATAGAATTACATGGCATGACTAAATGGTAACTTTCAGTGAATCACTTTAATACCCATGCACTTTGTATCTCAGTAAAAATATTGACAAAATTTGCACCTTCACAAAATTTAACCGATTATTTTGACAAAGAGTTTTAAGCTTCCCTTTCCTATTTCTCACCTCAATGAGCAAAGGTTCAGGAAACCTGAAATCTTTTTGATATAATGGAGTTTTTTGAATTCTTCATCCTTACTGTATGGTCATCTAAATGATCAGCCCCAAGGTAAACAATACCTCTGTTAACTTTAATTTTAATGTCCCTTCACAATGCGAATAAAAGTTGTCTTCTTATTCCTACTTCGCTTAATTGGGCCTGAAGTTTAGTTTTATCCTCATAATTGAAAGGTCAAATAATGTGAACATGCTCCTTTTAAACAGAAATTTCCATCCCAGTGACCACTATCAAGTATCTGAAGAACAGGAAGGACAAGGGAACCATAGACATATTCTTTGTTTTTTGCAGGCAGTATGTAGTAGTTAATTCTAAGGCATGCTGAAGGAAGCATGAGGCTTCCAGCATTTCCACAGAGCACCCAGAATTTCTTTTTCTATTCATAAAAAAGACAATGGAAGATGTTAAGATTTAAAGATAAGGTAGTCATAGGACAAAGTCATCACCCCCATATACAAGCAATTGTTTTTCCAGGTGTGGTTGACAAATTTCACTCAGAAGAAAAAAAAAATTGCTATTTGCCCTGAAATATAATGGTGTTCATCTTTGAAGGCAGAGTGTTTTGTTAATTTTTTCCTCAAAAAATGAAATTATACCATATGGTATGTTCAACAGCTGAGACTGGAAATTGAATTATCTTAATAAATCTTAATACTTCACCAGCCATATTCTTTAATGCTAGGAAAGGAGGTAAAAATTTCTTGGTTAACTCACTGAGAATTTAAAAAGTATTTCTCAAATTTCATTTGTTTTTCTGTCGACAGTCCTGTAAAATTACATGCAAAGGATATTTCAACACAATCGTTGTAAAAAACCTCAATATTTGAAAGCCGAAACATACATATGTTTTCCTTAGATTATATGTGTGTGTTTTTATGTATGTATGTATGTACCTATGGGTATAAATAAGTGCAATTAAGAACTTGAAGTTGAAGCTCTGACATGTGAGAGTCATGTATGTTATAACTTCATTGAGCTCATCTGGTAGTGAGCGGGAGTGCCACAAGATCTCAGTAGAAACTGAATATGTGTGAAGCCAGTTGCAAGAATGATTACCTGCCAGAATGGCAGCAGTATCATAGCACTTCCAACATTTATATTTTTTTTATACTGCATACCCTTCCCTAAAGTGTAGCTTTACTTCCTTCTTGCACAGCCAGCAACGGGTCTCTCTGTGTTTCTGCTGTGGAGACTAATGAGTTTTTTGGGGTCAGAGGGATTTTTTGATTTGAAGAGAGGACAGTAAAGAGTTCTGAGGTATCTGAGTGATCCTCAACCCAATGGAAATGAGGAAAAAAGAGGGTGGAACACTTCACTAAAGCATCATCTGTCAGTAAAAATTCCTTTCCTTATGTTCTGGAGACAAAACTGGTTTATCAGGTACAAGCAAAATGCTTCCCCCTATTCCAAGTCTTCCTGACCTATTGTCCAAAAGAGTTATCATATTTGTCTTAACACTTTATTGATGCTGAACAAGGGAAAGAGTGAGAGAGGTAGGAGTAATTACTGACATCATTAGGAAGACTCTAGAAAAGGAAGAGGATTGGGCTAAGCATAGGATCCCACCTGGCCTGAGTACATGCATCCATATCACTGGATATCCATAGCTTTCTGTGCTATTAGAGCAGTCATCAATGAGGTGAGTTACATGCTCCTTTATCACATTTATTTCCAATGATAATGACTACTTGGCAAAAATTATAATTAATAACTACTAGAAATATTGTTAATATTTCTGCATTCCCCTGACATGGAAAATACTGCCCATTACTTAAATGAAAGTCAATTATTATTTGTATATTAGACACCAAACGCAGCTCTAGTAGAACAACACAGCACTACCTGGATGTCTAGGGATACACAGGATAAGTAGTTCTTATCCTGTGAATCTGCAAACTTCTCAGGAGACTGTTTCTAAGAGAACTACACAAAAAATATAAAGTCCAATTACAAACAGTTTGAAATTTGTCATACAGAATTACACTTCCCTGACAGAAAATATTTATAGTATCTGTAATCTGTAGGAATCAAAAGGAACAATTTAGAACCATATGTGTCTACTGCATTTTCAACAGATTAGAGGTTTATAAAAAAATATATGTGGCCTAAGTAACCTTTTTTTTTTTTTTTTTTTAGACCATAGACTGCAAAAAAAAAAAAAAAAAGGAAGATATTATAAAAGAACAGGGAGTGGAGAATTTTTTATTCATACTTTTGTTGGGATTTTGATATCACTAAGAAATCCAAAGGACAAGAGGATAATGAGGAAGGCACAGACAGCACAGTATTAAAAACAAGACATTTGAACCCTTCTAATTTTAATATGAAGCTATTAACAAGTTCCAAACCTTGCATAGATATAATCTTGCATTGTTTAAATTTACATTTTGCCTTTGACCCCATCTTTGATAAGAATAATCAAATGATTTTACTTTTGAAGTCCTGTTAATTTACTGGTACAATGGGAGAGTGTAAACAGTCATAGCTTAATGTTTGGAAAAAATATATGCTTGCTTATGTGAACAACACATTTTTTGGTTGAGCTCAGACTAAAATACTGAATTTAAATCTTGAAGCAAGAAATACTAGAACATGAGAAAATTATACAAATAATATGAGGACATCACATGCATTGTCTTTATAACAATATAGTTCTATCTCATGGATATGAAAGAATATAGCTATTTTATTAGAGACCAGAGAAATTAGTATTCCCGTGGTGACCCTCAGAAATTGCCAATTACCAGTCAGTAATTACAACAAAGTATTTTAAAGTGTTCTATGACAGCAATCTAGTATAAGCTTCAGATAAACAACAGAAGTGCACAGAGTTCTGATGGAAAGCTCATCGTGGTCTAGCTGAATATTCCCATGGACATCAGTAACATTTAGATCCAATCTTGATAAAGGGAGGAAATATTGTCACAGTCATTAAAAGGCCAAGCAGAGGACTTGAGAGCTGCAAAGGGACAGAAAGTGCAGAATGCATTGCACAGCTAAGCACCAGCTTATTCAGAACAGCTGAAGTTGCTGACCCCCACCTGGGTCCACAAGCTGAGCAATAGCAATAGGTGGGAAATGGACAACATGGTTGCACAATCAGGACTTATATTAAACTATCACAAATTTTCCTTTCCAGTCTCTTCACATCCTTCCCCCTGCATAGGGATTGGTGTGTGCACAGAATTCATGTTATTTGTATCATGCCCATGTGTATAAAATATGAGTAGATAGATTACATTAAATGACAAAGCCAATTAGAATAAATTATGTGAACAAAACTATTTGGATTTTTTTTTATTTTTAATGTATTCTCTTCCGTGCAGAAGTCATCGGTATTCAAGCAAACAAGTGGAAAAAATCCATGTTGCTTTCAAGGTAAATGTCAGACAAAACTATTGCAAAATGCCAACAGATAGTGATTTCTGATACAGCAGAGGATAAAGTCAGATGACAATACAGATAATATAAAGAGGCTTCTTTCTGCATAGGCTGGCAGAGAAAGGGAAAGTATATCTTGTTCAGCAACCAAAATTAGATTGAAATACAATTTTAATATAACTTTAAATGAGATAAATATAATATAATGAACATAGTGTTTATAAAAGTAGTACGTTCTTGTGTTAAAATAGAAAAAAATGCTATACATAAGTACTGCATAACAAGAGCAATAGACAAACACAAATTAGACACAGGGCTAAAAATCTTTAGTTAAGAATTCAAAATCAAATGTGTACAATAGTAATATGTTGAAGAAGCTATGAGATTAGAAAGTATTAGAATTTATACAGTTTCAAGAAAATTTCATTAAAAAGTAGAGACAATGGCAAAGTGGAAAAACCATGGAAATGCAACAGAAACCTAACTGCAAGCCATTGGAGTTAACAAAATGTTTTTACTGATTTAGACATCTATGAATAAAATTCTAAAATGTTCTGCAAACACTAAAAGAGAGAAAAATAGGAGCAGTATTATGCACATATGGGGGCAGCCAATGCAGTACATGTAGGTAAGAGAAAAAACCCCAAAACATCCCTACAAAGATTATTGAAATAATGTCATGTGTAAGTGATGAAGCAAAAAGAATTGAAATAAAGAGCAGCTTACCATGCTTAACCTTTAAATGCATATCAAAATAGAGATCTACTGAAATAAATATGTTAGAAAAATGCAGAATACATTTTCTTTCAGAAAGAAAATGTAAAATTATAATTTTATATATCATAGAAAAATCACTACAAATTGGAAATTCCAATTATGAAGTCACTACCTAAATTCCTATTAAGGCCACTTTTTAGTGTAGGTCTAGGTAAAACCTGCATTAGAATCAGACATAATTAAGTAATCTTAGTTCACTGTATGACAGAGGACTTTTACCATTAAAACAAGACAATAAATTGAAAGCATGACTGTTATTGTCTTGGTTATGGAGTATTTAAAGTAGATCTTATGATACCTAAAAGAACTTTGTTGAACATAATTCACATAAATATGAATATATTTTCAAATGCCAAGAGGGAAAACAAAAAGTGAAAATATGGCTACAGTAAGCACTTTTATTTTAATTACATTCACAATGGTCACATCCAAATGAGGAAAGTTTCACACATAATGCAATTTTCTATATATTTCCTTTTATAATTTTAGCACATGCAAGGTGGCGTTAACAAAAGTGTTAACAAAAGTGTTTTCTTATGTATTCAAAACAAAAAAGGGAGGCTCAAGACACGAAATAAGTTTAGCCTCAAGTTCGTTATTTCTTTTATGATTAATTAATGACTTTTTTATGGTATGAAATTATCTGCTCTGCAAGGTTACTCACTTTCATTATGACACAAGTGGGAGGGGGGTCCAATATGGAAATTAAGATAAAATATTTAATTTTTGTATCAGATATAACTGATTTTATTCTTTCATATGAATTGCTAAAACATTTCATGTCACGATGGAAATGACAAAAGGGAAAGTAGTTTTCATATTGTGAGGCAATATAATAAAAGTTCATAAAATATCAGTAATAAAACTGAAATTCTGACTGACATCTTAAAATATACCAAATTTAGAATTTTCCTTTCATGGGAAATTTGATAAAAATACTGATAATGACAGCAAATTATGGTGAATTCTTAATTTTTTTTAAATTCTTAAAAAATATTAACTTGATGAAGATTAATAAGTTCTCATTTTTGTAAGTTTTGAGTTCAGATATGTTGCCAGAGCAAATTACCTGGAGGTCAAGTCACAAGCTGTTACATCAAGGTGCATCATAGGCTGAATTGACTGTTTGTTACAAGATGATAGGAGATAAGCAAAAATTGTCTAATGAATTTCAGAGTGGAGAAGAAACTGCCTAATGCTTTTTTTCAGCTAAGCTATTTTAAGGTGGAATGCTTTATCCATTTGATTTTCTTGAGAAAATCTGCAGTCCTACTTGTCTGCTTTGCAGTGAAGTCACTTTTAAAGCTTATCATAACCTCAAATAACATAGAAGTTTTCCTAAAACTTATCTGTATGTTTTATTGCAGTAGAAATTGTTAGGTGACATCAGATACCACTGTGGTAAATACCAATTTGTGTGACCGATGCTTATTTCCAGAAAAATGTTATCTTTAAAGTTTCACAGAAAGTAGCAGAAGCTCTTAAAATACATGGAGAAAGTACTGCTACTACAAATATTTCCAGTAAGAAAAATCTTGGAACAAATGAAACAATAGATCCAGTGTAACAGAGACTTTTTTCAGAATTTCTCAGTGTCTATAAAACTAGCTTAATTCATGGACTTGCTAATATTTTGCAGCTCTGAAAACATCAGATCCACGTTTCCTGAGGTGGGTAACTGGAAAGTGTTTCTAACAGACAGCCATGCTTCATCTAACAAATAGATGCTATAAATGGAATGTTTAATACTCTTCTCTGAAGAAGAGAGGACACCTTTGTTGTTCTCAAGTGTTTGTATCCTCTCTCTTCTCCTTTTTCCTCATCTTCTCGGTGCTTTCCTTATCTTCTCACTTCCTCTTTCCCTTTCCGGTACTTGTCTTCCTCTTTTCTTATTTACTCAGCATCCAACTCACTAAAGACTAAAAACCAACAAACAAACAAAAAAGGAAACTAAAGGATATAGTGGTTTAAATTACATAACATATTATTCTATGGAGTTTAATTTAGGCATAAGAAGAAAAATACTAGAAGAAATCACATTCCATACAAGGGGTAACATATTTTTGCATATATGCTTTTATCCACAGAATATGTATTTGGACTTGCATCTCTGGAAATTTAACTTGGTATGTCTTTTCTCATTGACCAAATAGGTCTGTAAAATCAGCATTTACTTTCACCCAATACATTGCTACAAAATACGGAGATATAGTCTCAGACAAACCAAAAAGAGAGCTTTCCCTTTGTAAATCAACAGGAAAACCAAACTTATACTTTAGTTAAAAAATATTAGAAAAGGATTAAACAACTATCAATACTCCTCTGATGCTGAGAATACCATAAGTCCTTCCTCACAAAGGGTTACAAGGCTGTGTTGGAATCCCAGTGTGGCACATGAAACTCATGAAAAGAGAATGCTGTAAAGAAATTGTGAAAGTAAAGCACACATTATTGATCACTCTGTGCTTTTCCATTCTACTCTTTCAGATACATTCTTGTCCACTGACCTTTCAGATATGAGGGCAATCTAGCCTATGTTTTCCAAAATATGGGCAATGCCTTTATAAGTGCTGTGTTCCTCTAAGCAAATGTTTAATAACTAGAAGCCTCATCAGTTATTAAGAGTGGTATTTTAAGTCAATCTCAGTTTTTACAGAGACATGTAATGAAAATATGTTTAGAAAACACCCTTAGACACTTTCATTTGATATTTAAATATATATATATTTCATTTCAAAAGATGTGAAATTAATAAAATAACACTACACTATTTTCTCAAAATTGATAGACGTGCAAGTGGGTGAAATCAAGAGCAAGAAAACTTATTCCAACTACTTTTGTTTTCCATGACAAGATGTTTGCTAAAGTATATTTGTTTTTAGTGTAAACACTTCACTCAGATGCGGTAAGATCATTAGTATTATCTGGTTCTGGGTTATATTTATTAATAGAAAACAAACAAATAAAAGACACCTCAGAGCAAGCATCATCTTCAAGAAAAAGGAATAAAGGAATTTATGAAGCTTCACTGTCTCAAAAAGTGGAAAGGTATAGTATAATGTTATGGCTCCCTCTTTTGGATAACAGATATCTACTATACAAAAATAAAAAAATTAATCATGTACTTAACACTAAAAAAATCTCCACAAAACACTATTTTCCCCAAGATCTTGCTTAGAAATTATTAATGAAATCAATAACAATATGCTTTTATAAGTTTTGTGCAAAATGCAAATATACTATAGGTGTGAATTTTATAAATTAGACATGCATTTCCAATAAAGTACTGTAGTTAGAATATTTTTGAAATATGTTAAACATTAGTCTATCAAGTATCTATAAAAACTGGAACATGAAACTCTGTTGGATTGCTCCTTATTTTAGCAGTGTTGTTAATACAAAATAGAGAACAATAAAGAGATGATTGATGAAAGCAGTTAATAGAACTTACCTTCTGAAAAAGTGACCAGAAAGGAACAAATTTTGCTCTTACACTACTATTGCTTCATTTGTAACTGTGAGTGAAAAATGAAATGGATGGTCACTTGGGTTCTTATTTGGAACTTCCATTTTAAATGCAACCCAGTTAAAAATCCACAGATTTATATGCGTTCGTTTTGGGAAATTTTTGAACATACTATTGAAGAAGAAAAAGAAATGTAATATATTTAGAATTTAAATATGAAATCTTGTAAAAGAAAATGGGTTTTATTAAGGATGAAAAGTGAGGAAAGATTAAAACTATTGAAATGCATCAGTCAATACAAAATAGTGACTCCTGACAGAGGCTAAAATTCTATGATTTAAGATCTTTTTATGATGTAAGATTAGCAATTGTTGTTGGCTTTATAGATATTGTTGTATTTAATTCTGAATTTGGATTTTGTTTTCCCAAGTATTGGAAGCATACATTATTCTTCTGTATTAATATCTAGTCATAATTCCATAATTCCATAATTCCAGGTTCAATTGTCTTCATATGTCCCTGTTGCTGTAAGACAACTGGAAGCATTTTTTTTAAACAAATGCCTTTGCAAAATTCAGTAGCACTATTCAATGACTTCAGCAGCATCAGCTAGAAGGCAGAGTTTATTTCACTCAAAACCCCTTCCTATTGCTTTCTTATTGCCTTTATAAAAAATATTGATGTTAGGCAGGCACATATAAATGAATGGATTTACAGGTTTTGTTTAGCACTAAAATAACCATTCCTTAACATTCATTAAGATGTTGAGCAATACAATTATAAAATTAGCTGGATTTGTATCAACTAACTTAAAATCTTTATGTCATGATGCTCATTTTTGTTGCACCGTTGCAATGTGTTTTCTCTTCTCAACACCAGAACTGCAATAGAACAATTGCATTTGATATGCTGGGCCATCATTATTCATTCTATTTATTAGTAACAGTTGCTATAAAATGTTTATTTTATAATCAACTCTGCAGTAATGAGATTTAGATGAAGGTATATCTTTCCCATGAAGAACTGCCTGTGGATACTGCATATAATGACAGTGTTTCAGAGGTAGGAAAAACAAGGCAATTTAGCAAGGCTTATTGAAAACAGAAATTAGGCTGTTTCACAAAGTGATGCTGGATACTCCCAGCCATACCACTAAAACAAGACAGCAAAATTTGGCTGTAATAAAGATTGCAGAATCCAAAAGATAAAAAGAGGGAAGAAATTAATTTGTGCAAGGCATAAATTTGTTTCATTTGCAATATCTACTCCTCTTTAAACCAAGAAAAAGATTAAAAGATTAAAAACTAGATCCTGACTCATCCCTATGAATATATTACCTATGCACCTTTTTTTTTTCCTGTTATGTGCTTGAGTTAATTTGTTTTCTATGAAGTCACATACTTATGACTTGTCTTAGCCGTATGAAGCCCAGACACAGATATGTCTCCTCATATATCCTTTTCCCTCAATTTTTTAGGAATGCAAGAAGGAAGCAAGACAATCACAGGCACGTGAACTTATGTAAAAAAGTTTTAAAGCCAAATGTACTTTGACATTTCAGGCAAAGCTAGGCCAAAAGTACTAGACCAGAAACCATAAAGCAAATGATTTGCTATATCAATCGTTTTGATCATATTTCTACTCTTTTTTCACTCTGAAACTGGAAGCATATACATGGTTTCATGCAGTTATAATTTTGCTTTTTACTGACTTTCAATCAAAAGGACAAGGAAAATATAGGAGGCAGTCCTTAAATGCTGTCTGAATAGCACTCTGTGTGTTTTGAATTGATCCAAATAAATTACATGAAAGCCTGAATGTTCTGGAAATTCATGCTGAGATATAGATTATTAAACTCTCAATTCTGTTTCAGGCATTACTAAGGAAAATACATCACAAGCCATTTTAAAGCTGACTTGTATTTTAAGAGAAATAAGCTAGCTATTTCCTTCTCTGGTAGCTACAAAGAGAACAAAATAGCAAAACTGATCGCAAAATAGTTGGTATAAGAAGTAACAACTACATCATCATCAGAGCACAATAAAATTATTAAAGACACATGCAGATGGCATATTTTTCTACATTTAGATGCAGTTCCAGGTGGGTCTGAAGTATTTTGAAATTTCCTGCCATGGGAGCAACAAATAAATATGTTTATAAACATATGAAGGCTTCACTAATCGTACAAATTTGAGGAGGGCAAATTCAGGAAATACCACAGGAGATCTCAAAACCTCATGAGGAAGACTATTATCAAATTTTCATTATTAAATTGAAAATTAAAACTGAACTCTGAGATACTGCTCATTGTTCTTGGTGGGCTTCTCTGCAGGACTTTTAAACACCAGAGGGCCACATCCAAGCTACTAGCCCTTGGGAGAGAATATAAATATAAACTCTTAAGGAACAAATTGCAGAACAGGGCTCCACTAAAAAACCATATACACCTATTTTCCAGAGCTATGTATGTGTGATACCCTTTCGGTCATTTCGTCAGAGAATGGAGAAACAATTTAACAAACTGCTATGATTAAAAGCTTCTTTGGGAAGTTCCATGAAACACTTTACCATCAGCACTGTGCTTGTGACTACCCAGTGTTCTTTGGTTCATTTGTCACAGTTTTCAGGGAAAAAAAACTGTGAAAAAAAAATAGATGGAGTATAAACCCTAAAGGAATAAATGCTACATCAGGTTGTTTATTTATTTATTTGACCAAGGGCTCAGCAGAAGATTTCATTTCAGTACAGTGGGATTTCAAGTTGGCAGCCACTTCATATATACTACCAGGAATCCTAAAAATGTCAGTGTTGAAACTGCTAAAATATTCATTATTTTCTCTAACTTTTCACTTGAATTTCTTTGTTACTTGAGTGCTTCAAGGTATCAAAAGCAATACTAAGTTTTAAAAAACTGTTCCTGCAACTTGTTCCTGGTAGAACTGAAACTACATCTGGGCACCAAATGATTGAAACTGTTAAAAATACTTATAAAGAACATAATAGCTAGACACTCGGGGTACTGGAGAAAAGTCAGTGTAGCTCTTCAATAGGAAAGTCCTGCCTCACAGACCTATTCAAGTTCCTGAGGCGTCATTAAGCATATGGGAATCTTTGATCTCTTTGATATGATAGAGTTCTGCTTCCAGAAGGCTTTTGACAAGGGTGACTCACCAAATGATCTTAAGCACCCATGAGCTAGAAGTGAAGGTCCCTGCATATATCAGTAATGAATTATATAACAATAATTTGAATTAAAGTTATTTTAATTTAATTAATAAATAATAAAAAATAAAGGAATCCATTTAATTGATTAAATGACAGAAACAGGCAGGGAGAAGTAAATAATGAGTTTTGACATTGAAGTGTAGATTTCAGTGTTCCACAGGGATCTGTACCAGAGCCAGTACTGCACATACCCATAAATAAACTGAAAGCAGGTTTGAATATCAAGGTGAAAAACGTTGCAAGTGACATTCAGCATGTGCTGGGCTAAACTTAATTTTCTTCATAGTGGCTAATATGGAGCTATGTTTTGGATTTGTAGTGGAAACAGCATTGGCAATGCAGAAACATTTTCATTACTGCTGAGCAGCACTTACACCCAGCTAAGGCCTTTTCTGCTCCTCACAGCCCCCCACCAGTGAGCAGGCTGGAGGTGCACAAGAAGCTGGGAGGGGTCACAGCCAGAACAGCTGACCTCAACTGACCTAAGGGTTATTCCAGATCATATGGCATCATGCGCAAGATATAAACCTGGGTGGAGAAAAAGAAAAAAAGGGACCTTCGAAATAAGGTAGCTGGTCTTCCGAAGTAATCATTAAATGTGGTGAGGTGGAAATGGCTCTCCTGGAGATGGCTGAGCCCCTGCCTGCCCATGGGAAGCAATTAATGAATTCCTTGTTTTTGTTTGGTTTTGTATGTAGTTTTGTTTTACCTAGTAAAAAAAACCCCTGTGTTATCTCAACCCATGAGTTTTTGCACTTCTGGATCTCTCCCCTGTTCTAATGGTGAGTGAGTGGCTGTGTGAGGTTTAGCTTCCACCTGGGATGAATCACCACGACACAGCATAATAAAGTCGTGTGGGTATGCAAAGAAATCTTATGACTGTGGTTATACTAACATGCTTCAACTCTGAAATTTTGTAATGTACTTTGTCCATAACTTTTCAATGTAATTACAAACCCTAGCAT
Source organism: Euphonia xanthogaster (assembly GCA_034509185.1). NCBI lineage: Eukaryota > Metazoa > Chordata > Aves > Passeriformes > Fringillidae > Euphonia > Euphonia xanthogaster. Next base: position 73,018,856 of record JAYDZK010000113.1, read on the forward strand.
TATTTTATCTTGTACCAACTGTAACTCTTCCAGAAAACTCTCATCATGAAATTTCATAATCAGTATGGACATGGTAGACATGCTTTGGACTGAGGCAGGGAAGAGAAGAAGGAAGTTTAGCCATAGATTTGAGCCTTGCCATGCCAACCAAACTCTACCTTACAATGGTCTAATAGCTACAAGAGTTTGATATACCTACATTTGAAGTCTACACAATACAGTGAGTGGACACCCAAATGATACATGATGACACAAATTCATTTGAAACTATGTGAAATCACACACAAGGTAAAATCCAGTCTATACATTTAAAATAATAAATTCTTACTACTGCCATTGGGGAATAACACCATAATGTGACAAGAGATAATACAGGAAAACTTTAGCCCAGGGCCAAGCGGTCAATAAAAAAGCAAGCTATGCCATATATCATGACGAAATTAAGTAGAGAGGGCCATTAAACTGCTGTTTATAAATGCAGGAAGCAACAAATTGTGTATGCCTGTCTCAAGAGATATAAAAAAAAAAAACAACCAGAAGAGATTCAGAGGAGGGCTACAGGTGCAATCAAAAGTCTGGCACAGCTTTCATACTAGAAATGATTAAGCAGGAAGTCCCAGAGCTTTCCATCATGGAAAAATGACAGCTGAGGGAGAAATTTGTTTAAGTCCATACATTCATCAGTGGCAAAAAGAGTGGAAAGGGAATAACTGTTTTCCATGACTTCCAATGGCTGTACTCGTTGTCTAATGAAGATGTCACTTACAATGTTCAAAAGCAAACAAAAAGGGTTTGTTCTTTTCACAGGACTGGTAAATATGAGCCTCTGAGATCTATTTCTGAGATCTATTTTATCCTTGCAAGTGAAAGAATTACCATTTGTAGGTATTTTAAAGTGTTTGTTATGGAAATAGAGGTTAACCTCAGCTGCATCAGACTACTTTCAGATTACCAGAGATAAACTAATAGCAAAAAATTATGGTAAGGTTATGCATTGTTTCTGTGTACAAATTCCTATGATTGCAAGAGTCCTACTCAGCTCTGAGAATAAGACTTTAGATTTTGTGATCCCATTGGTGACAGCAGAAGGACATAAAGGAGGCTGATCTCTAATAAATGACAGCATTCAGCAGCTGCTCAATTCCCTGAGGAAGGAAGCAGCAACAATGGGCTACAATTACATTCTGAATTTGCTAACCACCTTTAATTGGTCAGCAACTCCATTTTTCCAGTCCAGAGAAGTGAGTGCATAATCCCTTGCAGGCAGCAATTAAGTCCTTCTCTATAGGAACAAGATTTCTTATGACTCAGATGTACATGAACAAACAAAAAAAAAAAGGATGGCAGAAACTGAAGTTTTTAAAAAGACCATGAGATACTAGCTTGAAGATATTCTGCGAAATTCTGGCTTGTAACAACCTCTTGGGCCATTATATAAGCTGTAGACTCAGGAAGTTTAGCAATCTCTCATTGTGGTACGTGGCATGCTCAGGAGATATGCAGAGATAGGAGGCACCAGATGTGGAATCTCAGTACGCTTCGTTAGGAGCTTGATGTGTGACCAAAGCAGACTGATACATAATGAAGCAGCAAGAAAAGGAAATTTAGAGAAAGTGTGCAGTCCCAGTTATCAGGAGAACTGGTAAATCCTGTCATTAACAGTGCTGCCATAGATGAATCTCATCTGTTTCATGCAGAGAGAATAATGAGAATCAATATGTCTGGAAAATAGGGGCTTTTACCTCCAGATATGGTTTGGGTTTTTATTTGGCAGATAGAAAGCTATGCTGCTTATGAAAACAAAAAACCCCAAACAAACAAGAAAACCCCAACTTCTCAAAACCCCAACTCTCAAAAACCCAGCAAAAAAAAAAAAAAAAAGCCTTAATTTAGACACATGCAGGGTATAAATGTCAAAGTACAAACAACCAGGTTATGAGTGACAAAATGTGAAACAATCTTAAAGGGGAGGAAAAGAGAATAATTCTGCTTTGATGATAACACTTATTTTTCCTCTTGTTTCTAAAGGCTATTCTTAAAAACCATGAATGTGATGAATGTGTTGCATTTGTAAATAAGGTGTGGCATAAAACTTTAAATGCAGCATCATTATATGATAAGAGTGAAATGTGTTCCCTGTGGAGAAAAATCAATACTAAAGATCAAAGGAATATCTTCAAAAGTCCTCGCTTTAAGGGTTTACAAGTGCTATATTTCCTTGTTCCCCTCGTGTTGATGAAAAGGAGATCCTGTAAAAGTGTTCATTATTGGAGAAAAAAATATTTTTTTCCAATGAGAAAATGCACATTTCACATGTGTAATCCAGTGGTCTGCTGTCTTGGGACCAGATATTTTAAAAGTCTCTTTTAGTTTCATTTAATACTATTGCTAAGAATTGAGAGGCCCTTTTACATGATGGGTTAGGAATACTGTAGGCTTCATTCTCTGGCTGAGGGAAGGATGGTTGGGCAACAAACCATCTAGAAAAAGTTTCAGCTGCTCCTCAGAAGATACTTACTCCAGAGAAGGGCAGATGGTATTTGCATTGCCCAGGGAGAGTTGCTTTAAACCACAGCTTTGCCTCTGCACAGTTTTGTCAGTGGGGTTTGTCCAAATATGAATCAACATGTTATCTTGCCAGATCCACCCACCCAGGGGATTTGAGTTGCTCACTGTGAGTGCTATTGAGAGGGTGACTCAGGCCATGATGAAGTGAATTTGCACCTATATCTCCAATGTAGATACCCAAGAATCTGGAAAAACTCTAAAATAAATGCTAACTTTTTTTGTCACAGCAAGAGAAATGTTTCTCCTAATGCACCTACAAACCATGGATTCGTTTGCCTAAAGACTTTTAACTCAACAGACATTCCAATACAAATTGCGGTTGGTTCAAATTCCCTATTATTTTTATTAGTATGATTCCTGGAATTATGTAGCTAAGGGAAACTGCACTGGTGTCCCAGAAATAAAGAATTGCCTTCAGCTGTTTGCTGGAAAAATTTTCAAATGAGCTTCACCGTAGTCAGTGCTGAACAGATATGCAACCCAATAGGCAAAAAACAGTACTGAAAATCTATTCTGGAAGGTTTGTAGTGGGAGATGGTGAGTGGGAAAGTGTTTATTTAGTGTGGCCCATGTTTCTGTGCCTGAAGAGGATCTGAGTACCCCTTAAGCTTTGGGGATCCCTCAGAATCTACTTCAGCTCTCCTAGAAATAATTTCTTGATTACCGCAAGTTTAGTCCATATGCACATTGTTTACATTTAATCTTTTCATCCTTAGCCCAAACCCCATCTTTATCCATGAATAGGAAAGAGGGAAGGAAAAGAAAGCTTTTGGGCAGAAGAATGCTAAAAAATAATGCTTTTTTTAGAAAGTCATACATCCAAAGACTATATTCATATCTCCATGCAGTATGACTGCACTCAGAGAATTTGAGTGCTGCAGCCAGAGGGAAGCATGCGTATGCATCCTGGGATATCTTTAATTAGTTGGGGAAGTGATAAAAGTGAACCTACAGTGGCACAGATCCAGCTTCTTCCTAAATCTTGGTATTATTGGTGCCAGTGTGCTGTTTATAGCACAGCCTTTTGTTGCTGCAGCTTCACCATTCTTAGTGCTCAGTCTAGGTAGATTAAAGTTGCATTCAGATATGTTGTTTTCAAAAAAGGGCTGACAAAGCCAATGAGACTGCTTCCATGCATGCAGGCTACACAAGATTTATATTCACTATATCCTGTTAAAATACATACTTAGTTTTACAGATTGTTTGGATCATCCTGAACATTAGTTACATCTTTCTTATTTAGAGATAGGAGTGCAATATGAAGCAATGCTGCTGCAGTTAACTCTGCTATTTTTAGCTATTTTTGCACCAGATCTTTTTCTTTTAGAACACAAATTTTGCTTTACTGTTAACAAATGAAACAGACTAACGTGGGATACATTATCAAGTTGCTGAAGGTTAGCTTTTCTTCGTGTCACACTTAAGAGTGACTGTGCTGCACTAATTAAAAACATTACCATGGCAATTGCTATAGAAACGTTTAAATTGGCATCATCAGTAACAAATCCGTTCTATTGATCCCAGCAAGGCTTATTTCAACTACACCTGAAGAATCTAAATAGAATATTTTGCATCCAAAAGGACTTCAAGAGATAATTTTTTCCAATTGTTACTGTGCTCAGGAGAATAACGTTTTTCATACAGATATTATTCATTTACCTGGAGCTGTTGCAGGATTCTGATACCAAAGTCCTTACTGCAAGGTGAGACTGCAACAATTCCCCGCTACCACCACATGTCCCTCAAACCATACAAAGATCGGAAGAGCGGAGTGGGGGGA
>JAYDZK010000113.1:73023303-73053800 GCA_034509185.1 Euphonia xanthogaster
AAATGAAAAAATATTTATTACCTCCACTCAGATCCACTGTTTTCCAAAATGAGGAAGAATAACGGGTTTTCAAAAATGTTTGGCATTAACATGTTTAACACAATAATGCCCCATCTTAGGAGAAGTTTTCAAGATAACTAGAAAGAAAACCATTTTATATTTGACAAAAACAAGAAGAAACCATTTTACTGATTAAATGATGGGAGCAGAAATGAAGTGAGAAGAGATTTCTTATAGAATATTTATCAGTTGCTTGGAAAAAAATCAATTCTTCTCTAAAGATCTTTGGTACTCTTAGAGGAAAAATCAAATTATATGTTTATCATGATGTTCAGTAGACACATTGACCCAGAATAATAAGTATTTCTTTACACCTAAAAGCTCCAGTTATCTCAAAAATAAGAAGCAGAAAAACATGGGCTGTAGCTTAATTTTTTGGTTTTGTTCTTGCTTCATTCTTCTTGACATTAAGGATGCTACCTTTTGACTATGTAGTAAAGTCCTACTAATTATCAAGGAGATCAGTAGAGGGCAGTGCTGCACAGAAAACCGCGTTTAAAGCATTCACAGTTTAACTTCTGCCCTGGCTGGGACAAAATATGGGAAACTAGATTCCTTTGAGAAAAAGACCTCTCTGAAAAATTGGTGTTTGCACAGAGATAATTTCTTCTAGCAGGGTCAGAACCTTTGTGCACACTGCACCAAGTTCCTTTGAAATGGAAAAGCTGGTCTTACTTTTCCAGACCATACCAGAATCCTTTGCTTCAGCATTAAACTCCACCTTCTGAGTCTGCAGAGCACAACTCCTGACCTACTTGAACAGCTCACCATGAGACAAGATGCATAAGCCAATGACGACCTTGAAGCATTTCTCTGTGTACAAAGAAGAGAGTAGTATAAACCTCTCCTGCATTAAAATGACTAAGGCAAATAGTGTTTGGACAGAAAGGAATGAGGGCAATTTCAGGAAATTAAAAATGTGCAGTTTTAAAATAACAAAAATTAAGCACTTGAAATTTTATTTACATTTTAAATTATCACCAAACTGAACATGCAATCATGCATCTCTAGAAGGCCAAATGAAAATATATTGATGTCACCCACCCTTCTCTGTTTGAAAAAAGAAAGACTAAATCATCTGTTAGATTTGTCTAGGCTTTGAATTAAGGACATTTTGAAGCAAAAATTTTTAATAACTTATTTTTCACAGCAGTCTTTCAAGACTTAGAGGCTTTAGAAGAATGTTTTTAGTATTTTTAGTAGTTTTATAGATTCAAATATGCATTAAAATTTTGCCAAATATGCACGTTATTTTTAGGAATTTCTGCTTGGCTTATGGTTTTTATTTTCTTACTGCAGAAAAGACATTAGGGTCCAAAAAATTAGAGAAACAAATCAGTCATGACCTTAAATATAAAAAACCACAATTTTTATCAGAATAGTTACATTACAACACATAGTTCATATCGAGGCAAAAGTCATCAAATTCATAATTTGATTAATATGAATTTTGAATATTATAATTCAGAATGTACAGAAGAGGATTCTTGAGCTACAGTCCAATTGCAAGAGCAAATGAAAGAGCACTATTTGAGGACACATCAAGCAAGAATATCTCCAGAAGAGATAAGAGACCCAGGAAGAGTTACTGGACAAAGTTGATTGCCTGATTTCTGAATACAGAATTTCCAAAGGTTCCTGTTGCTGCCTACTTTCATTCTGCAGTTCCTTAAGAAGGATCTAATTTACAAAGCATGAAGAGGCCCTTCAATCTGCCTCAGATGATGCAGCGGAAAAGGATTTGAAGTACAAACAATGATGTCTTATGCTCTACATTAATAAATAGACTTATTCAGTTACAAAACCTACTTCAGTCTTGTATTATACAGGGAATTCAACTCATCAAACTTAAACATGGATGGAAGATTGGCTGACTTCAGGGTTTTTTTTCTTTTGATCTGTATCCAGTAAATTTCAATCACAAGACAGGATCATCATGTACTAAACAGGTTCTTCTGTTAATGTCAAAATTTAGTGGTATTAAATTAACTACAGGAGAGTTGCTCTTTGCCCCTCTGCCTCCAGCCAGAACATACTGAGCATTACAAGGGAGAAAACCAGAATTCAAAGAAAATACACTCATGAATGTAAGCTAAGATCTATGTACCTTCATGATTTAATGCAAATTAATTTACTTAGTGCTTTGATTCTTCAATTAAAATAAAAACCAAAAGAAAACAACTTTTCCTGCATAATATACGTGATCTTCTGCATAAATATGACACCTATTAAGTTGTTTTCTTTTTGTTTTCTAACATGATCTTAGAAAGTGATAAATATTCCAAGCCTTCATTCTTGCTCAGCTAAAACTCTTTTTGAAGTTACTAAAATGCTTATACTTTGATCCTCCTTCAGAATTGCTGGTTATGACACTGAGTCCATGCAGAATACAATAATTTTAAGACAATTTCACACAAGGGCACAATTTCAGTAATTTAATCATTAAGGCCTTTAGAGTACAATTCAATAAATGTTTTCCATTAAATAGTCTTGGTTCTCAACTGACTAATAATTTTCACAAAAAGCATTTTATTTCCAAAATGAACTTTTGTACAGAAAATAATACCTTCTCATCTTCTATAAAAATACCAAACAAATTAACTACAGAGTGAAAATAGTTATTGGCAATGTTGGGTTGCAGAAGAAAAGGGGATAATTTTGTATGCTTTTTTTTTTAAATTTCAAAATATCTGAGTGTTGTGGCCTCACTCTACTACCACTGTTAATGGACCAGGACTTTCAAAGAAAATGTACTTTTGCTTCTGAATTGTTTTCCTATGATTTCTGTAAAATACAATGACAGCTCAGCTAAAGATATCCTAAAGCAAAAACAGACTTAATGTGAAAAAGTTTATGGAAAACGCTGGGACATCAGGCCCTTCAGTTGTACTGCCAGATAAAGAGCATGTAATTGTTGGTTTTTTTTTTTAATAAATATTGCTTACAAAGTTCCACAGAAAACACCAGAGTAATTTTCAGAAAAATACTAATTACAATAAGGTTCTATATAATGAAAATTCTCATTCATTCAGACTGATTCAGGGAAAAATGAAATACATTCCAAATGGAGAATTCTTTTCCAAATACAGAGTTTTATTAACCCCAGCAGGATTTCTATGAACCCTCAGTTGTCTAATAAGTACTTTTTGTTCTTGTTTAATGAATCTGTGGAAGGCATCAATAATACCTTACAAATTTCATTTTATGACTTCCTTTTTGCAGAAATAGAAGACCCTCTGGACAATTGGGGGCTAGAATAGGGGAAGAATGGGATGTATTAATCACAAAGTAACAGAGAATTCAGATTTTCAGACAGCTCTGAACAGATACTAAGAGAAGATAGCATCAGGCTGAGCTGGAAGAGATTAGGTTAGAAGATTTCTTATTTGGGCTCTTTCCTTGTGTCAGAATGCTGCTGGTAGCTGAAGCTTTCAGAGAAAGTATTTGACTCAGCTTGTGTTTTAAATTAATGTCTATGTACTGTGTGAGTGAACTAGTATAAGATGAAAAAAGACATTAGAGAACTTGACTTAAAACTCTCTGAGTAATTTTCATGGTTATTTGTCATTCCCATGGGTTATTGTTGTGATCACTAGACTGTATTCCTGTTTCCTTAGGGAAAAGAGTTATTGCAACTTACACAAACACTTTTCTCTGTCCCCTAGGTTTTTCTTACAAAAGGAATATAACATTTGAAAAATTTGTTCTGGTGAATTATTAGAGGAGTGGAGGCTAACAGCGTCTCTGGAAATGATGAGGACTCACTCCTTTCTGACAGTTTTGCTTTGGAGCTCTGTGTTTTATGTGGTTCATATGACGCCATCACAAAAAAGGACTAACAAGCACTCACACAGTGAAAGGATAACAGGATTGTCAGAGAATGATGGAAAAACACTGCACCGCACCAAACGTGGTTGGATGTGGAATCAATTTTTCTTGCTGGAGGAATACACAGGTCCAGATACTCAATACGTGGGCAAGGTAAGCCTTGTGTTTAAAGGATTCTTTAAAGGTGTTGCATCTAACACCCTTGGTATTTTCACTCCTTCTCCGCAGCTGTTTTTTTTGCTTTTAGTACAGCAGTAGTCCCAATTTCTCGTTATGTCAAAGCACACTACAGATCACCTGAGGTTCCATCACTGTTCAAAGGTGTGAGAGAAACAAAGAAGTTCAGTGAAAAAAGAAAGAAAACTGTTCAGACTAAAATGTTCCAATTTCTTGTTACATATGCCCATGCAATTTTTATCACTTTCTCAACTGTTAAACATAAATATTAGATAAGAGAATATAAAAGTTATTATTTCATTTATCTACCTTGTGGCTTTTTGCCAGAGTGATGGGTTGTATACTTTCTCAATTGAAAAATACAATTCTGTTAACAATAAAATTACTGTCTCTCCATTATTCCAAGTAGGGGTGTGGTGTTTGAGGTAAAAAAATCTGGGTTTTTTGATTTCTGAAATAAACTGAAAATTTTACTTAATGAATGGGAGGGCTTTACATTTTTTGAGATCTATCTACACCAGATGTCATCAACAATGGCACCTCTGAATTCCAGTTTTCTCCAGTCCTACCTTTTCTGATAACATGACGCTCAAAAATTTCTAGATATTTATCCCTCTGGTGTCTCACCATCCACAGATCTGACATATGGTCTAGTATAACCAAGTCATCTTTATCAAGATCTAGAATATCAGAGATCTAGAACACACCCAGAGTGACTTACAATTAAAGAAATGTTTATCTTAATGGCTTAAATTAATAAATGTCCAATTCCATTTCTGTCTTTCATCCACAATGCTGTCACTAGCTCTTATTATCAGGTAACTCTCATTTTCAGGTGCCTAGCTACTATAATGATTTGGACATTTGTGATAAAAGCTCCAAAATATTTTTGGACATTAGTTAATATCTCTGGTTGTGGGAGACATGATCATCTGGAAAACATGAAATTCAACCCCTCTACCTAAAACCTTGATTCTTACCTTGTTCAAACCAACACCTGTACAATTCTGTTTTCCACTAAATAAATTCTAACGTGAAGTAGCAGAAATGAGACAAAGGCAAATAATCCAATTGCTAGATCTGTTTATTAGTGTGTAAAATACAAGTTTTGTTGTAGGCAAAATGGTCTTCAATAAAGGATGAACTAATTGCATAGAGATACTTCTAAAAACAACAATGTGTTTGCAAGTATTATTTAATATGGAGTAGACTTGTGAAGAAAACATACAAAAAGGTGCACAATAATTCAAATGCCATAGCTTTAAATCTACCTAGACTGACAGAAACAGACTGATTTTTTAGTAGAAATCTGTCATAGAGGAGAAACAAATGTCAAACAATAGAGCTACTTCCAGTTTCAGTACCACTCAATACAGATGAATGACTTCAAACTACTTTAACACTCAAATAAATTGAGCTTATATCAAGACCATCACCACCATCCCTGTTTCACAAAAGGAATGCTTACGTGTTATATTGCAACAGAGGTCAACTTACCAGAGTAAGGTAAGATTGCATCTTACTTGTCCCAAACTAACAAAATTGGACATTAACTTACTTGTCCCAAAACTAACATTATTGGACCTTATTACCATAGACTTAAGTCCAAGAAGAAAAACCAGATGGCTGTAGAGCAGATGGATCTCAGATGTTTCACTTCTTTTTAACTCAAATTGCATGTTGATATTTTTTACACTTCACTACAAAATATTACAGAAAGACCCCTGAGAGAGGTCAGCATCACTGATTCTCTAAAAAGGTGGAAATTACTCCAAATATTATCCTGTGTTCCAAGGAGGAGTTGCATTGAATTGATGAACTCCATGTGTTTTCATTGATTTTATAACAGTTTATACCATGATGAAAGGATCCCAGTTCTGTCCTCAGTGGTATAAAACCACACTAAATCCATTTTGAGTTAGTTCTAATTATTGTAGGTACATGTAACACACAGCACCAAGAGGAGCTGCTACAACAAGAAGTCAAAGAATGATTTTTTTTTTAAAGGAAGAAAAAGCACCCCAACAACTTCATTGAACAACATTATTCTGAGAAAGGCTTAAATCTCAGATTTAGTATTCTCCTCTTCAAAGTGATGGTAATTAGCAAACTAGTATGTGTGAAGTAAGAGCACTTTTATTCCAACCCATGGGGACTAGTTCATAGCAAGCATTCTTATCTATCTCCTCTTTAATATGGATATGCACAGGCAGATGGGTTTCTGGGGTAGAATAACAATTCTAGTACTAAATTTAAATAAACTGAATTAAGAAACTTTATCATTAAATAAACTTTGAGGGGATCATAGCCATAATATTAAAAAATTAGTAGTTTTTGTAGTTGGATTGCCGGCAGCCACCCTTCAAGGATGGGGGATATATGCAGAACAATTGCCTTGTGGATGTGATGGGAGACAAGGTAAATCCAGACAACTTACAGTATGTCCACCTCACATTTTTCTTGGCTTCTGCAAACTCAGAGGATTCATGTCTCAAATACAGGTGAATGCATAAAATACATTGTTCTAAAATGCATAGGGAGATAAACATTGCTCTGAGAGATTACAAATGAAATATTCAGTCTGATATATGTAAGGTAAGCAGTACCAGAGTCACGATTAAAAAATTAGACAAGAAAAAAAAAATTTCTAAAATATAAAAATGGCAACATTCTTTCCAAATGCCTGTTGCCTAGTGAGATGTATATCTAAATCACATTAATAATGGGAGAAATTTTCAGAGGATGTAGTGAAAGAAACTAAATCTTGATTCTGCCTACGAAGAATTCGCAGAAAAGGTAGATTACAATATAGCATTAATAGTTAAATTTATGAAATTAATTTATTTTTAAAGGAAGAAAAACAACCTGATAGGTTTTTTGTTATAAAATAAGGTGTTGAGAAAATAAACACCTGACTGTATGTCATATCTGGGAATCTCCTTTTCTTTTGCAAGGGAAGGGCCATAGATCGAGCCTCTTAGCTGCTACTAACTTTAAGGTCCTTGCAGAACCTGAGAAATAAAAGTTAAAACACTGACCTTCTATGACAAAAGTTTACCGAATCTACTCACTCCCTAACAACCTGTCCAAAGAGATAATTATCTTAAAATTGGACAAGCAGTTTGGGAAGAATTAAATGCTTATTTTCATTAATTACAGAAAAAAAACTTGCACAGAAGGTTCCAACCAAATACCTCTCTGAATGACATAACTGATACCCACTGAATGGGCATCACTTGTGCAAAATGCTAACTACCTTTTAACTCCACTCCTTATGAAATATCCCTAGATAAGAATAAATAGACCTGATCAAAATCATGAGCCATTTTGGAAAACATGGTCCTTTATGTTTCCAACAGTATATTGAAATGATTTCAAGACATGCGATTTTCCCTCCTTTAAGTCACTCAGTTACATTTTTTACATGGAAGCTCTTCTATCCCTATATCAATTGCTGATAAAAGTCTGCTAATCTTGATGGGCAGATAATGGGTGAAGTACCATGCAATGTATGTCAGAACCAATCATAAACATTACAACCAAACACCTGCCATATCCCAGAATTTCAAAAAGAAGAAACAAACAAAAATAAAAATGGGTTTTTTTGACACCACTTGCAACTTTTCTTTCTCATAATAAAGGAGGAAATACAAAATAAAAACATAATTGTTACTGCTCAAAATTACCTGCTCATGAATAACCTCATGTTTAATAACTTCCATAAAAACAAATTAACTAGGTTCTGCATGTCATAAACAGCATTTAAATTAAATTTAAACTGATGAAATATTTCTCTTCTATCACCAGTTAACCAAGTAATCTGTTTCATGACATTTGTTTGTGTGTCTTAACAGGATGTATAAAGTGAAAAGAAAAATAGTAAAAGGGTAGTTTCCTGGGTTTTTTGGGGTTTTTTTTTGGGGGGGGAAGGAGGGAGGTGTTTGATCTGATTTTGGTTTTGGAAGGGCATGGTTCAACATATATTTAAATGCAGCCATTTCTTTCTTGTAATCTACATTCATAAATATTCAGACATCTGCAAGTAAAGTTGCATGCTATAGCAGTCTCTCTTAAAAGAGAGAGACAAAACCAAAATAACTTAATTAAACTTTAAAAATAATTATTAACTTAATAACTATTTAACTTAAAAACAATAAAAGAGGTATCACTGAATTCCCAGCCTCACCACACTTGGTTATTTTTAAAAAAATCACTCAAATGCCCCTTTGTACTGAAGAGTTTTGAGGTTTTATTCCTTATTATTTAATGGAATTGGATTGTATTTTCTTGGAAATATAGACTGTAAATATATTAATGGCTGAAAATACTATTTTACATCACATTGCTCTCTACCTGTGGTATGCCTACCAGTCCAGAGTAGGCTCCGTCTTAATAGGAAAAGCAGCAGAGAAGTTGGAAACCTCAGAGCAGTAAAGCACTTTCTTCATTAGTCTTATCCTCATTCATTCACGTCCTCTGAACTTGTTGCTGAGGCCTTGGCCATACTCAGCCTCTGCTCTGAGCAGCTGGGAGGAAGAAGCTTATAGCCCACAGGGGTGACCCAAAAACCTGGCTCTTGGCGACACTGCAGGGCCCAAACCAGCAATAACCTTAGTTGCTCCATCCTGAAGCATAATGTTCTCTTCCACAGTAGTTTTTACTGATCGCCTAATACTATTTTCTTCATGTACTGAATTTTTATTTTTATCTTGCAATTGCAGTGAGAGAGAGAACTTACTATTTTACTTTTGACCTAAATCAATTTATGCAATTTTTCCATAAGGATTTCTTTATAGCATTTGCTACTTTCCCTCTACAGAGACAGTTTAAGAGTGACCTATAAGGCTGAGAGAATATAAAGGTGCACAATCCTTTCAGAGTTTCAAGTGTGCTCTCTACTTTGTTATAGCTACAGTCCATTTGTCCCCCCTGTAAAACTGTTGCAATCAGGACAGCAACTAAATGCAGCTAGAAACAGAATGTTTTTTGATATCTTTTAACTTATCACTATAGTAAATTAAAAAAAAAAAAAAAACCTGAAACTACAGAAACCACCACAGAATCATAAAAAAATCATATGCTTCTACCATTTAAAGATATAGTTCAACTCTGGGAAGATTTCATCATATTCTTAATATATTCCATCTAGTATGCACTGTATTCCAAGGCCATCTTATAAATCACAACTTTTGAAGAAGGTATAATAAAATATTTTCATTAGAATCTTTGTTCCTAAAGTAAAGCCAATATTTTAAGACTGAATCAAATATGAAAAATGATTAGGTTCTCCCTTTGTCTTTCCTTTCTCAGACTTCGAGTTTTTCCTTGTATTTGAGTAAATACAAGGAAATAATGATGTATAAAAACAGAAAAGGGAAAAACAAATAAAGATAGTAAAAACCAAAGAAATAAGAAAAAAACAGTCTAACCAAAATTTAAAAAATACAAAAGAGAAGACTTTTTTGATTTGGAAATTAATAAATCATCTTCACTTACACTGCATTTTTCAGTTAGCACGTTTTTCAATAAATATTTGATCTAGTTTCAAGCAGCCATATCCTAGGCAGACAAACCACCAAAATGAAGCTAAAATTAAAACAGACAAACAGAAGGGGAAAAAAGATTTAAAAGTGCCATAAGATGTTCCTGTCTTAGAGACATTCATAAATTAATTGCAAACACCAATAGGGAGCCATAGTTTTACTTTTTAAAAATTATTTCTCTTCTGGAGTCTTTCAACATAAACCTTACTGAAAAATTGCTAGAAGTAAAATTTATTTTTGTCAAAAAATAAAAAAGTCTTCAATAAATTTTGCTATTTTAAAAACATGGCTGGAGTGTCAGGGAAGAAAATGATGAAAGACAAATGTTACATCTTCCAAACACAGTGGGACTCTTTTTCTAGAAAGGGCAGCAGTAATTTCTGACAACCTAAACACATTTTTGATTGAAGTTTGAAAAACAGTGACAGAGATCACTAATAGTGATTAGAAATCTAATCGCATCATGCATAACCCAAGTATAAACTGTTTCAATAGGAAATATCTTGAATGTTACATTGCGAGAATGGGTCTAAGCTAGAATTTTGCTGTCAAATTTGAACATAATATTTCACATAAAATAAAGAATTATTTTTGAAAACAACTGCAATGATCAGAGGCTTCAAAGACATGAATAACAAGAGTGAGTTGGCATTGTTTGGTACAGATAGAGCAGCTGTCATGAGATCTGACAGCTTCTGTTTCTTCAGCTACATAAAAGGCTGTTAAAAAAACAATCTGAAGTTCTTGTCATGTTCGGGGTGAGAAGTTGGGTTCATATCGTCAAAAAGTTGATTTACACATATCATCAGGAAAAAGTTTTTGATGGTAAATACAGTGAATACAGTTAAGTACTAGGTAAAGAGCTCTCAGAGAGACAGCATTGTATTGATACTGGAGGTTTTCATGACAAACCAAAAAAAAAACCACATGCCAGGAAGGTGACAATGATACTACCCGGAGGCTGAAGTCTATGTTTCTCTTTAGGGCCCTGGCTGTTCTGTTCTCAAGGATTCTGTGTGTCTTTTTCAAGTTCAGCTGCTAAATCAGCTAAACTTGTTTTGAGGGGAAAATATTAAATGAAACAAACAAAAAATCCTGAACCAAAATAAATCCAGAAATATAAGAAATGAGGAAATCCTCAAAGCTTTCATGGCAAATTTCCCCTTTCTCCTTTCCCTTGTTTTTTCCATTTCCTTGTCTCTTCTTCCTTCTCCTCTTTGGGGACAGAACATGCAGACTGCAATGATTTTCAATTTAAAAAGAATAAAAGAGGAAGCTACCAAATATGTACCTTTATAGATACTTAATGGAAAAAGGGGAGTTTTCAATGCAATTTTTGAAAATTTAGCAACACTAACTGAAAAGTTCACCCATAGCAAAAATGCAGGCATCTAAAAAATTACTAAGCTACTTTTAAAACTAAAGTCAATTCAAGAAAATTCAACATAGGCAAAACCAGCAATATTTCTCAATTCTTTTCCCTTTTCCCTCTCTCCCTCCATGCTTTTCTCAGGTGTGGAAAAAGTTATGTTCACCCAATACCCAACCTAGCAGCAATGGCGTGGAGTCTACTTTATAGTTCACCTCAATGCTTGCTCTCAGCTTAGGCGCAGCTACCCTACCCTTGCCTGGGGATGTCCTGAGTGTGCTCAGAGCACCAAGGGGGTGGGACCAACCAGACAGCAGGAATGGGGGAGGGCGGGGGGGAGGGCTGGCTCTCCTGTGGAGTTCACTGTAATTGAGCATGTTGACAAACTAAAAAAAACAAGGCTTGAAGTATAACCACCTGTTTTAAAGACACGGTGGGCGTGGAGAATGGAGTCGTCTTCTGTCTGCAGTGGTAATTTCCAGCTGCCAGTAAAAACATAATTTTCATTTTAATAAAAATAGTTTTTCTGAGCTTAAAAGTCTCATGTTCTTGTCAAGCTCCATATGTGAAAAGGCCTAAAAAGGTCTGGCTTGAAGATCTGTCTGGCTCAGGAACTTGGCATAATAAGTAATTGTTTTTCATAGAATAGCTCTATCTTATTAAAACTTCATTGGCTAGTATTTCTTAACCTCGCAGCATTAAGCCGGGGAAAAGAAGATTAGACCAGTGGCAATCTGCAGACCTATCATTATTTATTATCAGGCAATCATTTATTGTGAATGAAAAGGTGGGAGGTTGAGGAAAACCTGTGTTTCGTGAGATATTTTTCATTAGGTTGCTTATTTATTCCCTTGATTACATTATGGGAATAATTCTAGAGAGGGAAAGTGCTTCTACTATATTGTGGATTACTAGTACCTGCCAGCCCAGTGATAGAGTGCAAAAGCCATCAGAGCAAAACAGTATGTAACTACCTTAAAAGGTCGATTTGACAGCATCAGAGGATGGTATTGTGCAATGTCTTGTCTGTCAGGGAGAGGGTTATGAATATCATCTTGACAACAAATAGTGAAGCTGTCAACAAGCAACTGCCAAGAACAGCAAGTGTTTTCTTCCTATTCTTCCTATATGTGCCCAATATATCAAATACTGTATATTGCAGGAATCATCGCACATTTTAGTCTACTGGAAACTGGGGAAAAAAAAAAAAATTATTCTAGTCCATGTAATTGGCCAATTTAACCCTATGCTGAGTATCAATCAAAAGAGGAACCTGTGTACTCTTATCAGTTTTGGAACTACATAACCATGGTCCGATCATTGCTGTATGTATTGCTGTATGAGCACAAACACACTGCACAAACTTCTGCTCACTCTTACATCAACCTAGGGTCAAGAAACACTGCTGAAATCCCTCTTTTCTGTTTTTGCATAACAGAATGTAATAAAATTAATAAGAAAGCATTACAACCTCCATGAACAATTCAGAAGTCACAAATTCCTCTCTTTCTTCACATTTCAGACACAAGTATGCCCATTTCAGATGGAAGCCACTATAGCAGTTTTTTCAAAATTTGAAAACAAGGAAATGGAAACCAGGGTGACAATATTAATTGAATCATTTAACTGAAAAGAAAGCTTTGTTACATATTCTTCATTTCCATAGGAGGAACTTTAGGAGAAATGGCACCAATTCTCCCTTGCTTTAGTTTTAAAGCTCTTCCCAGAATCTGAAAAAGGTTTTAGAATGGTTGATTCAGGTACAAGAAGGAATTTTTATCCCATATCCAGCCATAAAAATAATTGGTAATGCTGGAAATAAGTATTAATAAATTTTGACTAAATTTATGTTTTATATAAATTTTACTTTATTTTTTTCGATCTGTAAATTGTAATTGCCAACAATTCTCTAATGAAGCTGTCCCTCAGAACATGTCTGCATATGAGTTGTTCCCACACAAGATTACAAAAAAAAATCTCTGGAATAGAATGACAATAGCTATGAAGAATTGGGCTGAATGGTATGTCAAGGTACACTATGAAAAGGAGAAAGATACAGAACCAAATATTTACTATTTACCTACTTGGGGAACAGTGCTTGAATTTTTGATATAATTGATTGCTTTAACTTTTCCTAAAGCATAACAATGAACAAGACAGATACTAAATGATATACTGTTATACTTCTACTCAAGCATTCATAAAATTATTCTACCTAACTTAAAATTTGTATTTTCTGCCACCACCTGTAGCCATTTTTGACCTTTGAACTTCTAGATGTTACTGCATATTTCTGATTAAGATCTGAATTAAACTAAATTTCCAAATATTGAGAATAAATTTGGTTCTTATAAAAAAAGTTCTGGTAAAAACTTCTATGCAGTTAAAGTAGAATTAAACACTAATATATCACACTGATAAAATGTTGTAGGTACTGATGTAACCTTTAAAAATGGTGCTCTTCTGATAGTTCAGTCTTACAGGGATTGTGGAAGTAAACATATTTTTCTTTTTAATAAGCATTTCTGATGAATGAACCCTGTCAAATAACAGGAGGTAACAGACCATTAAATGTTTATATACAACAGGTAGCTGACTGATAAGAACAAATTAAGAAACGAAAAATAAAATATTAAAAGTGTTTGCTTTCCCTCTCTCTCTACCATTACATTATTTGCATTTAAAAGGGTGAGAATAAAGTCCCTGTAAAACAATAATTTTTTAAAAAAAGAGGGAAAAAAGACTGTATGTTCTGTGTAAAACAAATGACTAAAAGAAATAAACATTTTCCTTTAATTTTAAACCTATATTAATTAGATATAAACAATTGATGTAAACAATAAAATGAATTTAAAGAGGAATTTGGCATGGAAACAGATATTGCTGTATCCATTGTCACTGAAGCAAATGGAAGGAAGGTTGTTGCAAGAAAGCAAAATAAATCATTAAAGTGTGATGTTAATTTTTTTAACTCTAAATTTCTCAGAATATGCAAATACATTAATCTCTGTAAAGGCTAGTAATTATGAAATGGAAGAGTTCATGGTTTGATTGCCACACGCTCCATATGAAAAATTTAGAACCACATACGTAAAGGCTTGAAGTGAAGGGAAAAATATGGATCTGTAGAAGAAGAAATTCTTCAGTGCCTCAAAAAGACAGAGGGAAATAGGAATCACCCATTCTGTTTTCATCTTATTATAGATACTGCAATTAACTTTCGTTGTAGTTCAGGTGGCTAAATCTGGTGTAGCTTCATATTGTGTAAATGAAAAAGAGGCAACATCTCCTCTCCCCGCATAATTTAAAGTCCTTTTATTGTCCTAAAAATTATGAAAGTATAAGCGCGTTTGTATATCCATGTAAATCACTGGTTATCTGCAGGACAAAGAATAGATTTACATTGATCTCTTTGATGCAAATGAAAGAGAAAAGGATGAGTCAAATGTAAAAGTCATGATTCTAGGATTATTAATTTCCAAATCCATAAGAATAATTCAATGAAATATATCAATGTCTTTTACACTAAATGAACATCACCTATGGTGAGACAGGCACTGACAAAACATCTCTTCTTCTGAGGAGAAAACTGCAAAAAAGTTGCTGAAACAGTGATTTGAGGTCATAGAACAAGTCAATGACAACAGTTTGATACAGAACAGAATAGCTACTGGATAGGGACAAATTCACAGAATGGCAAGACTCATCTATTTGGAGAAGTCAAGATGGAAAGGAGAGCATTTATCAATTTGAAAAACAAGAAAATCGGTTCCCTTATTTTAATAATAACAGAATCTCAATTTCTATCTTTAAACCTATTTTCAAAATATTAACAAGATCGTGATCAACATTTGAGTCCAGTTGAAGTTGTAGGATAATTAGCAAAACAATCAGTTTTATTATGTGTGCTGTGTCCTTCTCCAAAAGACAGAGAACTTTCTTAGACAAAAATGGATTTCAGAAAAGAATGGAGACAATCATCATTGACTTCTCCAGTTCTCCCCCACCAAATTTTTTCATAAAGTTATTAGAAAATTAGCATCAATGCATTCAGAATTTTATCTGCCTTAGCCACATGCAAATGCTTTGACTATCCTTGCTGTTGAACTAATAATATAACTATTCCCTTTTGCACCTCCTGCTGTTTTTACATTTTCATTAATATTTGCATTAAAAACCTTTTTTCTTTTTAAATTTTTCCTAAATAACTCCTGCACTGTCTAATTTCTCCTTCTTAATCTCACTTCATCTGACCAGTTTGCAGATCCAGCTATTAAACTAAATATGAAGCAACACTGTTGGTATGCAGGGCTTTGTGCTTGGTTTGGGCCTTACGCTTTGATTTCTCTAGGCACTACTTCTCTTTCATGGAGTTTTCATCTGAAGCCCCAGGGAGCCTTGTCCTGGCTCCCCTCTAAGCCACGATCTACATGTTTAGTCAGACAGGTACAGTCAGCCTGTGGTTTATGCAGAACCCAAAGTTCATCTCAGCCACCCTCCAAATGCAGTTACACTCACGAGTTTATGTTCTGCCATGGAAGCCATTAAGGAGTGTTGATGACTATTCCAGCCACTGCCCTGTCTTTGCCCTCATTATAGTTATGACATTCCACATTTTGAAACAAGATTTAAAAGAACTAAATGAGTAAGTAAGGCAAATTTCAAAAAATGCAAAATGAGTGACAAATAAGAAAAAGAAAAAATAGACTAAACATTTTTTTCTTAACTTCTGGTTTTCATGAGGCTCTTCTTGAAAAAATAGCTTACTCTAGGAAGCTACCTTATCATAACACAGATTCAAGGCTTGGTTCTTATTGTATCCTGTCCTGATCTAAAACCTTTTTCTTTGATATACCTACCTTCAAGGCTCTCCTAGATTTGTCCAGGGGTTGGGCATATGCCTCTCTTGGAGCAGACATGGAATGGGGGAATTGAACTCACACTTATGAAGGAAGGTATGACATGGATAACTCTACAGAAAACTTTCACTGACTACTCTTGAGTTGGTATGACAATTTACATTTTCAAGACAGTCAGCAGAACAGAGAAACAGTATAATACTCAAAACTAATTTCAGTCTGTGATTTTCTTTTTCTTTCTTTTTTTTTTTTTTTTTTGGTCAACATTGTCAATAAATAAGCAGTAACAAAGGACCTTAGTTGTCGCACGTCCCGGCTAGATGGTGACAGTGGGGGGGCAACAGTCTCCCTCTTCCAGGGCTCTGCAGAATCCCAGCTACCAGTGGAGGTGCAACGCAGAACAAAAACGCAGCAGCAGCCCGGGCCTGGGGTGGCACTGGGTTACTTTATTTGATGTTAGACTCCCCGAGTCTCAGGGTCCCAGGGAAGGAGCTGGGGGCAAACAGCAGCTTATAAAGGGGGGCAGGTCTCAAGGGAGGATACAGTGTAAAAAGTGTGGGTGGAACACAAGGCAGGGAATACAAGGGAGGAAAACTGCTTGGGACAGGAGGGGTTAACAACTGGATGTGGGAGGAAGGGGTTTGAAACTTGGCAAAAAAGTAGCTAAGTAGCAAAAAGATAAGACACCTGGCTCAATTGAATAACAAAGGCAGGTCTGTAAAACCAGGGGGAGAAAAAAAACCAAAAAGCTACCAAAATACAAATCAAACAATAACCTTCAAAATAAAAACACAATACAACACTTAGTGATAATTTCAACAATGACCTCACCTTCCTGTCAGTACTGTTCATTTGAAAATTTGGTTCTGGATAAATATTTAATATATTTAATGTGCCACCACATAACAATAGAATTCTGAAATTAGTATTAAGGAATGAATGAATTTCTTCTTGTGAGATGTGTACAATGTCCACAAAATATTTTGCTTACCAGTGTGCAAAATAGGATCTTAGGAAAAATGCATCTTTTTAGAATTAATCTTTGTGTTAGTGGTCATTCCAAATCAATAAGCATGAAACTCAGCATAAAAACTTTTCAGATTTGAAATGAATTCATGTAAAAACAAGTATGTTTTAAGAAGAGTAAATAATATATTTTGAGTATTTCTGGAAACTACATATGCAGCAGCTTAAAAAAAATTTCAGTCAGCTGGTCTATAGTCTGCTTTTGTTTGCTTGATACTGAAATCCTGGAAGTCTGTTTACATATTTAAGGCCAAAAAAGACTCTGATCATATTGGCTTACATCTCAATATCCTACTATTCCATTGTACTGTATGACTTCCTAAAAACCATGCAGTCTTGATCAGTGTACAACTTTCTATATGTATACATATAAATATAGATATATAAATATATATATATATATAGGCACATGAAATTATGATCAGAAGTGACAAAATACTCAAATATTCCTGTTATTGATATATTCTTGAGGTTATTGTGGATGACCCATTCCTGAAAACACTTAAACACTCAGTATATTCCGTCCTTGTTCAAAGTTGGGGCAATGGATAACCCGGCAAGATAAAGGACATCAGATTTATGAAGGAAAATAGAAGAAAACAAATCACAAAAGCAAATACAGGTCTATTATGACCTAAAAGTTCTAAATTCTGGGGACAGGGAGGCAGGGACACTAAGATAATCAAAAAATACAGTGGTCAGAATGACTACTCTCTTAAACCGGCACCTCCTGTTGCCTCTGAGATAAAGTACTTGGCTTAAAAACCATTGGTCTCCCCTATTAGAGTATTTCTTATAAGCTTATTAGTATAGAGCTGAGCTCAGAGCAATTAGTTCTGCAGAGGGTAGGGGATAATCCATCCATATGACAAACTCATCTTGCTTCTAGGCCAGAGCTTTCATTCCTGCCAATCTGTGAACATCTTTTGGAACCAAAGGGCATTTTGTGTTCCTCTGAAACAGCAAGGAAAGTCATGAGAACAAACAGATTTCACTCAGGAGTTTCTGGTGAAAGAAAAATCCATGAGAAATATATCCTCTGCTATTGTGAAGCCTTTAAAATAATTATGTATTTAACACCTTTCCCAGGGATTGATTAAAGTGACAGTGCTTGGTGTTATGATGTCATAATTTCTGACCTATGGACACAACTGATGACTGGAGTCACTTCCTGTAAATTGGTATCTTATGTTACGGAATAGACAAATGTCTGTGTATGGCAAGCCATAAATAATAGCAAAAAAAAGTTGGCTCTTTTCATCAGGCTGAAAGCCTTTAACTGTGGATTTGGAGAGTAGGGAGTAAAAAATTTATGTGCTCTGAAATCCAGTTTTGCAGAAGTAAGGATGCAGCCATTTTTGCCAATTTGACTACAACTTATAAAGAGCACAGGAGATAGAGAATGTAAGACACATATGAGGAGGGTAAGGACACATATGAGGATACAGCTCTGGTTTCCAGGATTCCTTCCTACGTATGCAGAATACATGTATGGAATTTTCCCATGTTGTGTTTGTATCATTCAAACCAAAAGACTACTGAGAATTCTGCTGAACTCTTCCCGAATAGAAACAAGATTTACCCTTAAGTATTTAGTAAAAATCAGAACCTGCAGCTGATGCCAGCGGTGTTTTTTGCAATATCATTCTCTAGAGAATTGCTAACAATAGACAGCTGAACACAAGAACCAGATGCTGGAAAGCAGAAGATAAGGAAAGTAAATGTCATTTGCCTTGTTTAATATACAGTCACTTAGGTTACCAACACACACAGAGCCTGGTTGTTTAATTAAGAAGTTTGTGCTGATGTCATAAATTCAAGTCAGGTAAATACATTGCCATTTAACACATACATAAAACTTGATTAAACACACATAAATAGGAAATTTAAGCAAGGCATGTACTGCTACTTCAATCCACACTGAAGAACTACTGCAGCTATTAAGACATCTTTAGAGTTTTAAATTACTTAAAATGCTAATGAAAGAGAATAGTGGCTGAGCTGCTGTTGATGCTGTATCCTAACTGCTGTGGATCTCACTTTGGTCTGAAGTTATACAGTAGGGGCACTAGTTAATATCCGCCTGTCACTAGCACTCAATACATTGTGTGTGAGATTTTAGGTTTAGATGAGATGATAGCAGCCCTTATTTCAAGCACACCACTTTCCTTTTTTTATTAAAATATATTTTATCCTCTTTCGCAAATACTGTCTCTTTCCCACCTCTGTACACACAACCTTCTTTAATTGGCGCAAGCTAAGAATGATAATTACAGTCAAATTCCCGGACTCAAATCAATTTGTGTTTTAATACATACTGGTATAACTTAGAAAACTCAATTTCTTTCTGTTTCACAGTTTTGGAATAAATAGCATCATATAATCACCATATATGAATAGAAATTTGATGTAACTAGACACATGGCTTTGTAGAAGAAACATACACACATTTTCCTTTACTTAGCATGTTTCTTCCCTCAGGCTAGGAGCTTTTGTTAAAAACTGTGATTAGAAGATGTTTGAAGAATCCTACAAATAGAGAAACTTTCTTAATTTTTCTCTAGTTTTCGAAAGGGTCACTGTGGACAAATCTGAATAGCTTGTGCTTCAATGTCCCTTCCCATTGCTTGCTATAATGCTTAGTGTTTTAAAATTTAAACAGATATAAGAATATTTCAAAGAATCATATTAAATCTGACAGTTAATAATATTTTTCAGGTTGATAGTTCACGCTATGTACAGTCTATTATTATTTCTCTACACATTTCCCAGAGCCAGGAGGTCTGTGCACATTACAACCAAACCCCAACACTTTCTAGCTATAGACCTATTGATATAATGCTTCAAGTTTATGAAACATCTGAACACGTCCTCCCCTCTTTAGAATATTTCTGACTTTAAAACTCTGCACCTTTTCACCCTTCCATGTGCATCTGTATTCTAACTTTGCTGTGCCATGCAATCCTGATTCATCAACGCACCCTTAAAGAAGATGTTCACTTGTGTTCTGGTAGTAGTTTCACCAGGACAATGTGGAAATTAGCCTGGTCTTTTTATCCCTAAAATGTGCAGATATACCAATTTAATGCCACCAAAGAGTTTGTTTGCCCACAACAACCCCCCAGCATGTTTTCTTCACCTTAAAGGTAAGGAAAGAAAATTGTTCACTCCTACTAGAAAGTATTTTCATGCCAATAGACCACAAGATATCAGGATTCCTCTGCTGGAAACAACTGTATGGGTGGAGAAAGTGGAGGTAAGAGATCTGTACTAATAGACCTGTTTCTAAACCAAGATCCAGAGGCACAGTGTAAACCTCCTATTTTGTAAGCATTAGCAGAGTGCCTACCACAACATAAACATGGGTCTCTCCTCTCCCAATGTGTCTTTGCCTTTAATTTCCCCTCTCCACAAAGGAGATTATACCTCTTTTCTGAATTTAGGCAACCAAATAAGTGTTTTCACTGTATTTATTCATAACCATCACTAGTAATAAGTAGCTCTTATTGCTTTATTTTTTCTCCTTTTCTTCTGCTACAATAGTTGTACAGAAGAAAACTGCAAATAAAATGAAATCTAAATGAAGTCTGGCAAATTCTTGCTTCTCAATGCAGTAAACGCATTCATATCACTATATAATTTGTTAACTGTGTCCATTGATTCTCTCCTCTTCTATTGATTACATGCCTGCCTAACTTGAAAATAGTTACTGTCTATTACAGTTAAGAATGAGATCGGCTGCAGTTTACTGAAAATGTAGTAAATTAAAACAGAATTAATAAGAAGCATGGACTTTTAAGGAACTCTTTTCTAAGGTAATATTCCCTTTTTTTTTTTTTTTTTTTACTCTGTATTTTACTTGACATTCCATACCAATTCCTGAACATAACTATTTGAGATACATTTTCATTTCAAAGAATACAGATATCTTGTCTACTGTGTATAACAGCACTTTTGAGAGAAGTAATAAATTAGCTTCAGACATACTAAGAATGCCCAGTCAAATAAAATACTGCCCTGCCTAAAACCAAGAAGTTATGTGCCATAAACACCTTTTTGATAAATATTGAGTACTAAGTAAGGATGAAGTGTAAACTAGTGGAGCAAGATACTTGATTTAGGGAAAGTAGAATTATGCTAGAGAACTCAGATAATCTCTGCTTGTTTACTCATTTTTTAATTGAAAAATAGAGTAACAGTGATCCACATAAAATTATGTCAAGATTTTTGAGAATATCAAGATTTCAATTATCACATCACATAAAAATTCAGTTCACAAAACTGGATAGACAAGCTAATTTGAGAGGCACACTTTATCTAGATAAAAAAAAAATAAAAAAAAATTGTAAGACTATTTATAAGTACGCCCATATTTAAAAGACATACATTGTTAAAAAATAGGTGATTGTCATTCCCCTAATCATTTCTAATATCTTTGTTTCTGATGATCCACAGGAAAATTTGTGTTGAGAATTTTTTAGCCAGTCACACAGAGGACAACAAAGAGAGAAATGTGTGCAAAGGAATATTAAGAAATCCAGATTCTCAGCAGTGTATCTGGGTTATGTCTTCGTTCCAACATGCTTTAAATGAAATAATGGGGATGGCATTTGCTATCAGCGGTCAATATGTATGATATATACATATTAAGAATCTAATGTATTATCTGCCTTTGTTTGGGATTTTTGAGGGGGGTTTATTTGGATTTTTCTTTGTAGGTTTGAATTAATGGGGGTTCTGGTCATGGGGTTTTTGTCATTTATCAAAGTGTTTCATGTTTCTGACTTGCAGAATGATTAATTTGTGATATGAGGAAGGAAATGTTTGAAAAGTTTGTGTTCCACCCATGTGAAGGTTTTGCTTTCTAACCTACCCCAATCCAATTAGAGAAAGGTCATGTAGAATAAATAATAGGAATGACGTTTTGCTTTCTGTGAATGGTGGGCATTCCCAGACCTGCTGAGTCTGTAAAAGGTAGACGGAAATGACAGCAGTCAAGGATTACTTCAGATCACAAGTATTAATATAATTTTTCCAGTTTGAACATCTGAGCCTCTTTCACCTAAACAATTTACTAATGAAAAAAATTCCACAAACTATTTTGTATGTAAATTTATTTACTGCAACTGGAAACAGGAATTAGAAAATTCTTATGTTCTTGTCCTTGGTTTTAGTCAATAAAAAGACATGATTATTATAATACACCACATTTTTGCATGTGATTTACTGCAGGCAATTTTCTGTAGACTTTAAGTAGAATAATTAACATTTGAAAAGCTGGAATTGTGTTTCATATTACAAATTAAAAATATTTAAGTTGTTCATAGGACATTACTATTCATCAAGAAACAGTATAGATTCATTAAAATCACATTACAATGTCTCTTTGTGAATATATATATCAGTATACTAATTTTGCATAAACCTTCACAATGTTATTTGAAGTTACTCTGCCTCCGAAGTTGAAAGCATATTTTATATTTATATAATTCTAAATAGTAAGAAGATGGTTTGATTGCTCTTTTTTGCACAAGTAGTATTTTATTTTTATAGGATGCCAGATAATATTTTACTTTATTTATTCTTGTATATGAAAATGGTCTCTTTTCTTTTTCGCAAGCTATGGTATTGCAAAATTGCTTCACAGATAAATGGAGATTGCTCTGATGTGAAGAGCAAATCAAAACATACATAGGAATTAGAAATTGTCATGTTTAGGATAAGTGATAGCTTGCAAGCATACTTTTAGTACTTCCTAATAGTAAATTGTCAATAGGTGGCAGAACTCTTCATTCCTAGAATTCCATCACATTCTAGTCAAAATTTTATCATGCTTGAAACTTCTTTTTATCATTTTCTAGAAACTTGAGACGAGTAGGAAGCTTAAAATACCTATCAAAGTTTGAGTTACCTGACATCTTTGTAGATAGTTTGAACAGATGGATAAAATAAATGAAGCTAATCTCTGGAGGGAATGTATATTGTTAGGAAGATGGGTAAAGGAATGGCAATGGACAGATATGTTTTTTTATTGAAACCACTTATTAGCATAGAAAAATCACTCCTACCACCACTTGCTTAATGTTGTCCCTTTCAAAAGGTTGTAGACCCTGGGTGATGACCAGCAGACTTGTTCATATGAGCAGTCAAAATGAGTTTGGCAAGCTCATAATATTTATGTTTACAGCCTGCTATTCATCTGCACCTTTTAGTGTATAGAACCTCTTTTTAGTAGATGACCGCACAATCCTTAATAATTTTCACAGGTATTTATTACAGATAGACATTGAACACAGTAGACACTAAAACTTACTAAGAGATGACCTACCTTGGATGGTTATCTCATCCAGTCTTATCTCTGGAAGACCAAAACAGTAATCAGATAGTATTTGGTGACTAGTGTTATGTTACAGTGTTAAAAGAGAGGCAAATCAAAGTGAATATTTTGGAAAAAATCTATTGAAATCATTCTTCATACAGGTAGAATAATAAAAATGTTCAATGGCTCAGGTATGAAACATGAACATTAACACTGGCAGGAATACAGAAACAAGGCAAGATGCGGCAAAAGTAAACTTATTGTTCTAGTGACTCTCTAGAGTAATATCATTATTGATACTCAACAAGATTTTCTCAGGTTGTTGGATATGCTGTATTTTTCTACTCAGAGAAATAGAAAACATGTCAAGATAAGATACTCTCTGTCCATGCTTGAGAAGCATTCAAGTCACCAATTTGTGGCGAGATGTGACTGTAAGGATTTATATAAAGAAAATTTACTGCAGAAGCTCATATAAGTGAACTACAGGGCCATGTAAATGAAATAAGAGGAATAGACTCCTGAAGAAGAGCATTATGTGAGAATTTCTGTTGTTTGGGTCAGCTTCAATGTCCTGTTTTGATTTTGGTTTTACACACTTTTTCATAATGGTGCTGTATGGCAAACTAATAAGTGCCTGTAAGTTAATAGGGACAGAGTTTTGAACTCTTACAAAGAGGTTGAGTAGGAAAAGGATTGTTAAAGACCTCTCTATGCTTTGAACATTGGCCTCCTAGTGTTCTTGAAAATTATTTCTTCTGTGTGGAGAGAACTAGAAAGAAGGAAGTAATAAACAGAGGTAAGATGTTCCTTAAAAAAATAAAATAAGAAACCAATACAACTAGAAACATAAGTTACTTAAATCAGAATATTTATAGGTGATTTTGGGAAGTTCAGAATCTCTAATACTTAAAAGTAATTTCTTCTATTTTGTTTCAAGGAAACCAATTGTCCTTACCAACAACCAGTAAATACAAGGCAAGAGTTATTTTACAAATAGAAATTTGGGAGTTTAACATTTTCTAAACATTTTCCCTGTCATTTTGTAAAACGAGAATTCTGGTAGTTTCTGGTCAGACTGTTCAAAGAAATACAATTTTTGTTATAAATTTGTTATTTTAAATAGAATTGCAACATCCTCTACATCCTCCTCTGTCCTTATGGGTTTGTTTGCATCTATTTTTTGTGTATGACTGTGCCTAAAATTTTCAATTTTTCCAACAGACTGACAGAAGATAACCACTACTGACCCCAATTATAGTCAAGATTGTACAGACTTCTTCATATATGCTGAATTATTTGATCTGTAATAACAATATATATATATTTATAAAATTCTTCTTTTCTACCTCTCTGAAGCTACACACTGACCAAGATAAAGGAGATGGAAATTTAAAATACATATTAACGGGAGATGGGGCTGGCAGTCTGTTCATTATAGATGAAAATACAGGAGATATTCATGCTGCAAAGAAATTGGACAGAGAAGAAAAGTCCCTGTACGTCCTACGTGCCAAGGCTATAGACAGAAAAACTGGAAGACAAGTGGAGCCAGAGTCTGAATTTATCATTAAAATCCACGATATCAATGACAATGAACCAAAATTCACCAAGGACATGTACACCGCCAGTATTCCGGAGATGTCTGGAGTTGGTAGGTAAAAATTCCTTATGTAAAATACAAAAAGATTTGATCTGATTGGGAGCCTATAAGTAATTTATTATTTGAGGCACTTGCCACTAGCTGCTCTGAATATCCATGGAACAATTTCTGTTGCCAGCAATGTACCATAAATAATTGATTTCTACTTTTATTAATTTGTTTCATCTTTATCCACTTTTTAATCCTTTTTCCATGCTAAAGCTACTCTTTAGTCTTTCAAGCCCACTGGAACCATCAAGAAATGCAGCATGTATGGCTGGCTCATCAGTTAATACATAGTTTTCTCACAGATGACACTATCACTTGCATAAAGAGCATAATCTTTGTATTTTAAGGTCTAATTTACCAAAACTTTGTGTACCTTTTTGTACCTTGTACCTGTACAGAAACAACTTTAAATGGTTAAGTATGTAAATCAATTAATACATCAAAATGATGAAAAAATGTGTTTTTACAATTTTTTCCTGCTTTTTGTTATCTGTATTGATAGTTCTTGTTGGTAGGTTGTTTGTTTGATTCTTTGTTTCAATAAGGACTTTTAATATTATATATTATAATATTTTTAGAATATGATAATATTATTATATTTGCCTTTATGAGTAAAAACTTACACATATTTATAACTGCTGAAATGAAAAGTAAAAATGTGGAGTTACAGTAGATGTGAGAAATACAACATAACAGGAAAATAATTCTCTGACTTTTGTTCAAACATATAAAGTGATAGATAATATTCGCCATCACACATTCATCAGAAGTTATCATGATTACCTAAGTGCTTCACTTTTTTACAGCACAGACAGTTTCTCTCATAAGATAAGTAAACATAAAATCCCTAGGCTATGGGAAACAACCAACATATAAATTCTCAACAGTTATTTACTTTTCATGATTTACTGTAATGATTTGCAAAATCAGTCGTGGATGATGACATTGTTAAGGGATACAATAAAATACCTATAAAATAATCTTGTGATTAATATGCATCTTCACAAAATGATTCACAGAAGCTAATATCTCTGAGAGCAGTAGAAGAAGTATTACAGAATTAGAATTTATTTTATAAACATGAGAGTATAAATACCATTTTTATTTATTTTATAAAATAAAATAATTTATAATTTACTTATAAAATATTTAATAATATTAAAATAATATTTTGTAAGCATGAGAAAGGAAGAAATACACTACCATGTGTAATGTGAGGAGCCCAAGCATCCTTCTTTTAAAGATATATGGAAAATAAGGTAATTCTTTTCATTCAAAATTTACTTTGCTGATAATCACTGAAAGAAAAATGTTGGCAGATCACCTGTCATATTTAATTTGAAATATATTTGTAAGGAAGGAACTCTGCGGGAATAGATAAGGAAAAAAATTGTGCTCATGTTTAACATTATCACTTAGTCCAACTTTATTAGAGTCAATGGAGAGGCATGAATAAAAGAGAAGTGAAAATGATCCAGTATTTTGGTACTGCCTGAGAAATACCTGGTCTATGAAATGTTTATATTTGATGAGAACGATGACAGCATAAGTACCATAATGTACTTTAAGCTGGGGAAGTGTCCGTAAAAGACACAAGAAAAGTGAGTTTTATTTTGAAGAAGAGTTTGTGTATTTTTCCTTAAGAAAAAGGATATAAACAGCAAACAATGTCCTTTGGCTTCAAATATGAAGACAAACGAAAGGATTGAACTAGTCTATCCTCTCCTTAGTTGACAATTAATTGGCATTTAGGAATATAAAAACCACTGGAAAGGGAATTTTTAGCATTTGAATTTGAATTAATAGAAGTAGTCTTTTAATTTTTTTTTAAGTGGAATAGAACAAGAACCCAGAACAAGAACAAATCCAAATCAGTCCATTCTAAAAATATATATTCTATATTTTTGAATTTAAGTCATAGGAATGCTAATTAAAGAGTCAGGATTTACATACAGATATAAATAAAATTATGCACATATATATATATATATATATTACTAGTTGGAGTCCTTCTTGTACAATTTTTTTTAAAAAACCAACTTAAATAAAAGCCTAAACGTTAAGGTTGTTAAAGCAGTAAGCCCAAACCTTTTAGCTAGTTCTCTGCTGTAGAATTTAAAGTGTAATTTGAGGTTGGAGTGTTGTGTAAAACAAGTCATAGAACCACAGTATCCTAGACTTTCCTGAACTGGGAGAGAATCTCAAGCATCATTGAAATCCAACTCCTAGCCCTGAGCAGGACACCCCAAGAACACCTTGGGCCTAAAAGCATCGTCCAAATGCTTCTTGAAGTCTGTCAGGCTTGGTGCTATGGCCACTTCCTTGAGGAGCCTGTTCCAGTGCCCAACACCCTCTGGGTGAAGAACCTTTTTCCAATATTGAACCAAAACCTCCCCTGACACAACTTCAGGCCATTTCCCCAGGTCTTGTTCCTGGTAACCACAGAGAAGAGATCAGTGTCTGCCCCTCCTCTTCCTCTCACAAGGAAGTTGTAACTGCAATGGGTCCTCTCAGTCTCCTCTTGTCCAGGATGAGCAGAAAAAGTGAGTTCAGCCATTCCTCATGCAGCTTTCTCTCAAGGCCCTTCTCTGTCTTTGTTGCCCTCTTTTGGATGCTCTCTAATAGACACCAACTCTCTTTCTTTCTTTCTTTCTTTCTTTCTTTCTTTCTTTCTTTCTTTCTTTCTTTCTCTCTTTCTTTCTTTCTTTCTTTCTCTCTTTCTTTCTTTCTCTCTTTCTCTCTTTCTCTCTTTCTTTCTCTCTTTCTTTCTCTCTTTCTTTCTCTCTTTCTCTCTCTCTCTCTTTCTCTCTCTCTCTCTTTCTCTCTCTTTCTCTCTTTCCTTATCTTTTTTCTTTTGTCTCTTTTCTTCCTTTCTTTCCTTTCTTTCCTTTCCTTTCTTTCCTTTCTTTTCTTTCCCTCTTTGTCTTCCCATTATATCAAATCTCAAACCTTTATTTGCTTACTCTTATCCCTGCAGTATTCCCATTTGTTTCCACTCTGCCAGTGCTCACAAGCATAGGTATTAACTAGATTTCAACTTCCCAATTATCTCTAGTCACAAGTATATCTTCCTGCCTGTGAAAACTCTACCTGACCCACATTTATAAAACTCCCTTTGGCAAATTTGGTTTATGGCAGTTTCCAATCAGTTTTAATTTTACTTTTTTTACATATATTATTCCTCTTCTGATCTCTGTATATAAGTAACAGACCCTTCAGATCAAGGCTATTGCAGGTATCCAGTTGTCATTATTCGTCCTATTCATAAAATCATTTTAATGACAAAGTAACTTAGCTATCTAATCACATCATCACCACTCTGCTTTTATGGAAATATGATGAACATTACACTAAGAAGCATTTTCAAAAGATAAAGAGATATCATTAGTACATGCACCTTTATTCTGCTTGTAAGATTTCTGATCTCTCCTTTGTAATAAATTATATTAAAAAACTCTGACTCTAATGTTAGTCATGGACAGCTCAGAAAACATACAGTTGTAAGGATGGTTGCAAGTCAGAAAGAAATAATTTTCCTGGAATCAAATTCTCCCCCAACAACATTTACTTTAACTACTTGTAACTGTGTAAGATAGGCATGAGCTGCCATCTAAGTAAGGATCTGTGTTCACTTTCATTAATGACACTGTGTACCATATTTTATTTTCAAATAAATGGCTTTAAAAGATCATGAATCAATGTTCTGAAAAGTCTAGATTACCCTTACTGATCTAGTACTGACCTGCTGTGTAACTGGATAGAATAAGATAAATGAGTCCAAAAGGAGGTTCCATCAGCTACAGCTGCAGAGGTGAGTGTTGTTGTATTGTCAGAACTGTTGGAAGTGATAATTCCTCTGTGCTCCACTGGTATACTTATACTTGGATGTAGGTGATTTTCCGTGTCATAAATAAGTAGCACAAAGGGAGAAAAATATGAAAAATATTACTAGAAAACTGCAGCCTAACTTTTCAGTCCTCACCCAAATAGGGCTACTGATTTTCTTCTCAATATTTACTGGTATAATGACTTATCTCTGCATCTCTTAATTTAATTCTGTGTATGCTGCAAGAAAAAGAGCACAGAGCGAAGTATGACGAGGTATAAGTATTTCAGTATTACTTAAAAATACATAGGTAGGATTTGCTTCACAGGAAAATGTGCATTCCTGGGTCAGGTGGCAGAATCCAGAGCCCCTGATTTAGCAGTCTGGAATCCCCACTGAAAATACTTGCTTCATAATGGGATACATCAAAGTCCTTCAGTAAGATACCTAACATAGCCAGTGTCGACTGAGTGTCAAACTCCCTTTCTTTATTCTGTGGCTGGAGGGGGTGTGCATCCTGGTTTCCAGCAGCTCCATGATACAGCATTCACTCAGGCTGTAGGAGACATGGCTTGATTCCTGTTTAAGGTGAGTGAAATATCTCCTCTGCATGGAATATGCTATTAATTAGCTGTCCTCTGCTACATACAGCACTAAGATGTTCCCTAGGTGCCTAAAATTCTGTTGGTCAGGAATTAGGCCGGCCAGATGAAGGGACACAGCCAAGTGGTCAGTCCTAACACTTTCCATCTTTAAGGACTTTGCTCTTATATTTTACTGTGCATAGAAACTGTAGCCCAAAACCTCTTCCCCACTGGACAAAAGATGTCCAAACTGAGTTATATTGTTAACAACATCTCCTAGCAGCCAGGGTATGTGACAGAAACAAACAACCTTGTGGAGGCCAAGAAGGAAGTGGCAGTTTCATCCATTAGGAGGGAAGGGAGGCAGTCTGTGGAGGCACTAGCAGTTCCCAGTTTTGCTGTTCTACTCAGAGGAAAATTCAGTAGACAGGAATTTGTCAGCCATCCACTCTACCATTCCCTAGACTGCCATCCATGTGTGACAGAGTGCAGACTTTGGACCACTCTGAAGTGATCTCCAGCCACTAGCAGCACAGGTATTGTAGTCTTACAGTACCTGCAGTAATTCTGATTCTACTACTTGATCAAATTCTCTCATGAAATCCCATCAATTACAATTAAACCATATCACTATATACTATATTTATACTGTTTTCTTAACATGATGTTGGTAGTATAATGAACTAGTATAATGCTGATGCTAATGTTTTCCTATACCTACTGAGAAAGGATAGCTCTACTCCTTATTTTGAGTGGCTAATCTACTTAAATATGGTCAATCCATAGGCAATTGTGACTGTGTTCCAGAAATGCAGAACATATGAGCAACTCTGCATGTAGAACTGGCAGGTCTACAGTTTTTCACCAAAACAAGAGACTGATCCAGCTCCTGGTGAAGTCAGTGGGACTAATGTCGATGGTAACAACAGCAGAGACACGACATTTCCTTGCCCAGAGTTTGATTTATTCTGCCTGTTGTAGGGAATATTTTTAACCTTCTGTTCCAAAAGACAGTGGCGTAGACTGGCACAGATGGGACAGTGCTCCAAGATAAATTTTTACAGGAAGTGACACAGTATAGAATCTAGGCTGTATTTAGATAGCCATTCCTCAATTTTAAAATGGGGGTGGAGGGGACTGTTTATTTGGGGGGTTTTTGTTTGGGTTTGTTGTTTTTTTTAAATTTGGTTACAGGGGTGTGGGGGGGAACTTTTTAGGCTTTCCTCATTGTTCAGTATTTGTTTTATGATCATCA
>JAYDZK010000113.1:73053900-73068631 GCA_034509185.1 Euphonia xanthogaster
AGAAAGAAAGAAAGAAAGAAAGAAAGAAAGAAAGAAAGAAAGAAAGAAAGAAAGAAAGAAAGAAAGAAAGAAAGAGACAGAAAGAATAATTTGAAAACACCAGAAGGTACCAGAATAAAAAATTACGTGCCTTTTTATTCTACATTTTTTTCTATAATAAATGGATGAAAATAAGAATAATATAATTTAATCAAGAATCTGCAGAAAAGAGTGATCAGCTTTGTTTAGACAAACTGAAATGAAAAAGTCAAGGTATTCCTGCAATACCTACATAAACACTTGAGATTAAGAGGGATATTTTTAGGTATATAGAGATTCTTGCATACCTAATCAATGACGTTTTCTGACTGGAAATCACTATATGGTTACACTATACACACTATAAGAAATAGATACACTCATGGAAAGCAGGCCAAAAGTCCGCAGGAAAATCCCAGTTCCTCTCAACTTTTTATCTCTTCCCAATTTTCTGTCTCAAACCTTTTTTTTTTTTCCTTAACTATTACATTTATAATGTTTGCCAAGTCCAACAAATATGACAGCAGATATTTATGAAAGCCCAGGAAAATGTCACTAAGATTGAGAAACTGAGGAGGAATCATCTCTAGCAATGTTTCCAGCTGTGTGTATATCTGTTATTCAAATTGCAATCATACCATGTACTTCTCAGTGTGTTACTGAGTGATTCTTGGAATAACTATGCCTAGAGCACACAAGGGAAAATGGTAAGTCAACACCTCTGACAGAATGTGTGATTTTCAGTACCAATAAGCAAACCGCCGTCATGTTTAACTAGTTTGATAGTAAGAAGAGTAAAAGCATAATGTGGATTTTCAGCACAACCTATTCAAGCCCTGGGGAAATATGAATGCTTATTTGTGCACTTGTTTGTGCAGCCATCAAGTTATATATAAATTAGCCCTGCTATGCCTAAATAGGATCCAACCCAACAGTGTTATGGGTAAACCTAAAAGGCTGTGTAGCAAAGTTAGTACTGGGAGTAATCAAAATCACTGAAGTGAGCTGACTGCAGAGTCATTTCATGGAAATGTTCATGTTAAACTGATATTGACTTCAAAAGTTGAAAGGAAAAGTCAGTTTAAAACATTCTAAAACTCAATAACATGGAATTTCTCATTAAAATAATTTGCTGTACTGAAGTGTTAAAGTATAATAACTGCTGTAGCTATACTTTTGAATAATACTAGAGTGGACTGGAAGAATCCTGTCAATCATGTTAGATTTAGTAAATTGATTAAATAAAATATAATTTCAAAAAACGAGAAAAAGAGGCTAGGAAGACCTATAAAGGTCAATCAAAACATGAAAAAAGAAGGAAATTTTAAAAAGAGGTTCAACATTTTAAACTGATGGAATGCCAAAGTTCTAAGGTATAGTCTTGGTCTCAATGAAGAATTGGTGGATTTCAAGCTTGACCTAGTCTGAACTACCTATCCAAATCCCCAAAAACTTCAGAGAAGTTGAATATAGACTTTTCTCAGGCTATAAGTAAAATTATTAGGAACGTTTTGAAAAGGGAAGTTAGCAATGAGATGTCCTATATATTTAATCCATTTTGTCACCCAGGTCAATATTATTACATCCCTCTGTACCTGCCTTGCTAATTTTAATGAGTGAGGCTTACCAATTTTATCTCATTAAGCTTCTTTAGCATGCTATTGATGAGTATTTCACAACAGTATTTAATCTTTGCATTGATTCTATTAATAAAAGGGACAATGCCTAATTTAGCTGACCAGTCATTTCTTTAAAATGTTACTTTCTAAAGTTATAGTTCTGACCAAAGACACCTAAGATATTTTAAGATTTCTACACAGGAGGATTTTCTACACAGCACAGCATATTTTAAATGGTTAAAATTAGAGGATACAATTTTTCCATTATATCACTTATATTGAAAATAATCAGAACACAAAATCTTTTCTTTAGCTGGTCAGTGGGGTTTGTTAGAAGAATGTTATGTACGAAATATAAATATGGCCATTTTCAACTAAGGTGTAGAGGATTATAGCAAGACTAAACATTTCTTGAATTGAACAGCTATTCTAAAGAAAAGATATAAATAAAATCACGGAACACGTCTAAAAGACATACGCATGAATAAAAAACAAGGTGAGCATGCAGTAAAACACACGGGGTAATATGTATTAACATTACGATTCTTATTACTCTGCTGTTGAGTAGCACATCCTGAAACACCAATTATACAATGATTCTCAATGATTCTCTTAGAATTTCCATTATCATTGTTCAATATTTCTATAGTATCTCTTGGGAATATATAATCATCATAACTACTACTTCATTTAAGTAAGACTGTGCTCCATTCTGATATTATTTTTAGTTACACCATGTTTTCAGCATCACATAATCTCAAGTGCATTTCTCAAGAATGGTTTATGATTTTGTATAGGAAGATCTTGGAAGAACAAGTAGGCCTTATGGTTAAAAAAAATTAAAAAAAAAAAAAAAGAGGAAAGTAAGAAAATGAACCAAATGCAGTAACCATGACATTTTCTATTTTTGAATTTGCTGATGTCAGTAACCATTAATCTACAGATGTGTAAAAACAACTAAAGAGAAGCAGCTCCCATCTTTCAAGTTTCAGCAGGAAATATTTATATTTTCTCTTTTGCATATTTTCCCTGGTTTCAGATGTTTATAAAAAGAAGCTATGAATGACTGTTTTGACTTTGACACAAGCTTAAAAAACTAGTTTGCCAACTTGCAAAACTTCAGAATCCTAATTTTTAATGTGCACTCTATTTTAAAATGAATTATTGAGTTAGCTTTAAGAGAAAGATATATTTCAAATAAATATTTCATCCACAACTTCATATTTTACAAGAAAGGATCAGAATTCCTTTTAGTCAAACTAAGCATGATGGCAGAAATTCTGTAACTAGAATGTTTTCAATATTTCTTTTTGCATTAACCATAATAACTAAAGAATTTCAAAACCTTTGTAAATGTCAGAATCTTTTTTAAATGAAGAATTTTTATCGTAATTTTAGTCATTTCTTATTTTCATGCAATAAAATTTGTTATGAAATAAATAAAAAATATAGAAAATAAGAGTTCAATGTCTAGCAACATTTTCTTAAGCCATCAAGGTAAAAAGTCAAAATCTTCTTTTTAATAAGAAGTCAAAATCATAAATCTTTCCAGGATGTTTTCAAAGAATTTTGGACTGTTTAGGTTTTTTCTTTCACTTTTGGGCATGAAGTCTGTTAAGGACATGTATAGTATTTTTATTAGGAATGTAAATAGAAGTATTTATAAGTATTTTGCATTTGGCATGAGGCAGAATTCTAAAAGAGTAGTATGAATGGATGCTTTAAAACTCCACCATTCTGATGTTCAAAAGAAAACCACTAGAGCACCAAAGGAATCTTATTTATATCATGATTAAATTCTTCTATTCATTGTCTACACATTTATCTCTGCATATAATATGGACACCATCCTCCTAGGAAAAAGGATGTCTGCAAGGAACTTATTACAGCTCTGGTACTGTAAGCAGGTTATTTTGAGTTTGTACAGCTCCACTGATTTCAAGCTGGGTGTTACAGAAGATTTTCCTGTATGTTGTTCATTCCACAATCAATGTGTATAATTTCTGTAAAATTTAAATATCCATTTAAAACTACAGGCTGAAGATAAAATAAACACCTAAAATACAATATAAGGAATCACATCTAAATCTGATATGTATGTATTGTGTATGTCATGGAATCATAGAAGAGCTTGGGTTGGAAGGGATCCTAAAGGTATCTAGGCCCCTGCCATGGGCAGGGACACTTCCCACTAGACCAGGTTGTTCAGACCTCCATCCAATCCGGCCTTAAATGCTTCCAAGAATGAGGTTACTCCCCTGGGCTTCCTGTTTCAGTTCCTCACCATTCTCAAACTAAAGAATTTCTTCCTAATATGCAATTTACCCTGCCCTTTTTCAGTTAAAAATAGTTCCCCCTTGTCCTGTCACTACAGACTCTTGTAAATAGTCTCTTCCCCTCTTTCTTATTGGGTCCCTCCAAGTACTGGAAGGCTGCAATCAGGTAGCCCTGAAGCCTTCTCTTCTCCAGGCTGAACAATTCCAATTCTCTTAGCCTTTCCCCACCGGAAATGTGCTCCATACCTCTAATCTTTTTCATGGCCTGCTCTGGACTTGCTCCAACAGGTCAATGTTGTTCCTGTTCTGGGGATTCCAGAGAGTCCCCATGCACCATTCCAGGTGGTCTCTCACCCTGCTGGCCAGGATGCCTTTGATACAGACCGGAACATGTTTGGCTTTCTGTGAGTGCACATTGCTGGGTCATATCCAATCTCTCATCCAGAGGCACCCTCAAGTCTTTCTCGGCAGCGCTGCTCAATCTGTTCATGCCTCAGCCTTTGTTGATATGGGGCATTGCCCTGATCCAGGTGCAGAAACTTGCACTTAGTCTTGTTAATCTTCATCAGATTCTCGTGGGGGCAGTTCTCAGGCTTGTCCAGATCGCTCTGGATGGCATCCTGTCCCTCAGATATGTCAACCACATTACTCACTTGGAGTCATCTACAAGTTTGCTGAGGCTACCCTTGAGCTCTTGGTCTACGTCATTAAGTAAGACATTAAATGACACTGGTCCCAGTAAGAACTCTAGAGGGACACTGCTTGTAACTGATGTCCATTGGAACACTGAGGCGTCGGCAACTACACACTGAATGTGTCTGTCCAACCAATTCATTATGGACCTAACAGTCCACCAATCAAATCCCTCTCTCTGCAATTTGGAGAAAAGAATGTTGTGGGGGAATCTTGTCAAAGGCTTTACAGAAGCCTGGATAGAAAACCCCTGTAACATCTTTGTTAAGATTTTAAATAATTCACAAATTTAAAGTTTACAGAACATTTTAACATTGCAGATAAGATCTCAAGCTACAGAAAAAGGAATGGCACTCTTTTTCTCCTTTTTGGTCTCTCAGTTCCCTCCCAGGTGTGATCTCTTAGTTTTTTGCCACTGTCCTCTGAACCCAGAAGAAGAAAGTTTAAGGAGATAAATCATCATAAAGATGGATTTTTCAAGATCAATATTCCCTTTCTACTACTTATGTTCCCTGATTCAGATAGCATGAGGTTAGATGCTAGAGCTAGAGTTAGGGAAGTGGCAGGAATATGAAAAATATAGCAAGTAAAAAGCAGGTGAGACTCTTTCATGCAACAGTGTCTAACTTCAGCTAAATAATCATTTTTCTTCAGCTACAAAATCCTTCTAAACAGGATTCTCCACTTTCTTCCTTATTTTTTCTTTTCTTTTTTTTGAGATGCGGACAAGTTTGGTTTCTTATTAAGACACCACAGATCTGAGACAGCACATTGGGAAAAACAGAACCATTGAGTCACCTGCCATAAGTAACGGCTGACTCTTGGTGTTACAAGAAATTGGGGTTTTGTATAAGTTCTGTCATCAAGTAAAAGTAACTAGTGTTTGCTGCTAACACAGGAAGGTATAAACAATTTTTCTATTTCTGTCCTGTGAGAACTAAGCCACTGTCAACTCGCTGCCAGTCTGTGGCCTCTGAGCTCCATTAGACCTCCACCTGCTGAACTTTCACAATGTTCTGGTCTAAAATATTTTTCATAGAAAGAAAGAAGGTGCCAGAAGTTCAAATGCAGCAATTAGTAAGCAGGATGGGTGACTTTTATAGCACTATATGGGACTTTAGTATTCGACAACTAATTGGTCTAAATTTTGGAGATGCAGTTTTAAGCTGACTACAAACTCACTTAAACTCAATTTTCTACTACTTCATAGAAGACTAGAACAGCTCTACTCCATAGATATGTCATAATAAGTTCAGCTACTGCAGCAAATGTCCATTGGAATAGCCTTGGAATGGCAGCCATCTTGCCAACCAAAATGTTCAGACCTGGGTTGTGTTAAATGTGCCTCCCCTTTCTATCTCTTTGAAAAGACCCATTGCAAAGCTGTTTGCCTGGTTACATTATTGCAACAAATTTATTATTTCCCATTATCCATGTACATTGAAAGCAAAACAAAATGAGAAAAAGACAAAAAACCCCAAAACAATAAACACCCCCCTCCCCCAAAACAGAGACCTGTTCATTGCTAAATTAGAGCTTGAAACTAGCATTAAAAATTCCTCTCTCACACCTACATTAAGTATTTTTGATGCATTAATTTTCCTTACTTATATTTCATTAGATTTTCAGCTATACCACCAAAATCTGTGAACAAAAGCATAATGCTCCCAGATTCTTCATATCATATCATCTTCATATCATCACTTTTGCTTACACTGCATGGAAATACAGTGGGATAGGGGCTGACTGATTACAGATGCTGTTCCTCTGACTGCATGTTAAATCCTTTCATCTTTCATGGCTTCACATCTGAAAACCAAAATTACCATTTACATTCTGAAACAGCATGATGCTTCAGCCAGTGTGTAAACCTGTTGATACCAACATACACCCTTCCATACATTCTTTGATAGAAACGTGTTACTATTCACAACCATGTGCAACCTGTTTTCAGAGCCAGAGTAAATGGAATTCCTATGCACAATGTCCATTTATAAGCACCCAATTTATTCCCCCACGAGCCTTTGAAGCTACCAACCAGTTTTCCTTGTTTCAAGATGTGCTACAGAATAAGACTCGCAGTGAGAGCCTTCTCACATTTATGGGACCATATTGAAGCCTGCAGCAAGTGAACTGCTGGTACTATGGACTGGAATAGCTGGCACTAATTAACCATTCCAATATTAGGAACCCCTGTGTCTTTTTCAGAAGGAACATGTCAAACTGAGGCATATGTGTGTTATAGCCCTCATTACAACTAAAATATGCCAAACATTAAATTAAACAGCTTAGTATTGGACAGATTATGCATTAAAAGTGCCAACATTACTGTCACTGTTTATATCAAGCTAATGCACAGAGTTCTTTTCTGAAACCATGTAATTATGTTCCTTTATGTGCACTTTTAGGTGTCTGAAAAAACCCCTTTAGGTGTCTGAAAAACATATTTTCTTCATTTAAACAATTTTTGAGAATGGGATTTCTCAAGTGTTGGTTTTGTAGTTGGATGAGAAGGCTGGTTACACAGACCTAAGTCAGGAATTGCAATTAACTAAATAAAAGGTAAATATGTTTGATACTTTTTTATATGTAGCCATAAAAGAGATTTTTCAAATTACATTGAGAAGTATAACTTTTAAAAATTATTATTGTTTTTTAAATTAAAGCCCACCTGTGATGCTTACTTAATCTAATCTATTGAATGCAGAATATTTTCAGTTTTTTATAAAAAAGACAGCTTTCTGAATGCCTGAGTATACACCTTAGTTGCTAATATTATGCAGCTGAGTGTAAAGCTGAGGATTTTTTTAAAATCACACTAACATCTGCAAGCATCTATTTTGAAACTAAAACATAGAGAGAGGGTTGTTTCCATTAGTTTGGTTTTGTTTGTTTATTTTTCCCTACCAGATTTCTGCATAACTTCTAAGAATCTCTAAAACATATAAATAAAACACTACAGATTATATTGTGCTGAAGATAAAATATATTATTTTCCAAAATAATGAAAATTACCTAATCATCACAGAGAGAACACACATAAAGATGCTTTGACATAACCTTCAGGCTTCAAAAGAGATAGTAGTCCTATCAAACAGATAAATCTCTCACAAAACAAAGGTCTAGATTCCAAAATCTTCATTTATCCTGTATGCCTCTTTTTGTGAGCTATCTCACTCTACCCTAATTCTCAAGTTTAGTAGGTTTACTGGGAAGTTAAAGCTTTACCTCATGTAAATCTGGATGATTAGTACCATTTCAATTAAAAATTATTTAGTTGCAGAATTCCAGCAGCCTAAGAGTAGAAAACATAGGAAAATAACATTACCTGTCCCCAAGAAGTCCACTGTTCACCATAATAGATTTGATACAATGTCTGTCCATAATGGATACAGTATTATTAAAAAAGAAAATGTCTCACTTAAAATGTGCCTGTATATAGATATATATATACATATACACACACATTAGATACATATGTTTCTATATATTACTTAAATATTATTTTTTTTTCAATTAAATCATTAAAATAGGTATGATAATTGATTTCAAGTTTATAGCAACCCAGAAGATGAATTATAGGAATGGCAGTTACATGTGTGCTTTTCTTAGCTCAATTAATACTTCAGTTTGATTTCTGTTATAAAGTAGCATTTTTCCTTCTTACCAATCATGTAGTTATTTTGGAAATTTTCTGTACCATACACAACCTTCAGAGAGTCAGGAAAATGAAGGTAAAAAAACTGTTATCCTGTACTCTCTGGTCTGACTTCTGCTTATTTGCAAAGTGCTTGATATTTTTCCCGCTGTTACTCATCTTTTAGTAAGCATGGGAACAAATAGGTTACAACATTTCTCGTGTATTTTTCCCAATACCTTGAAAAATGTATATCTGCAAATTTCCACAATGACAGAAATCCTGATGCTCACATTTACTCAACTTTGTACTACCTTACCAGATGCCTCAGTGCACTTTCCAGAATAGCTTTTTTCTACAAATTCATAGAATAAGATCAACAATGATTAAGATCTCTACAAGTATCAGTTTTATTCCTCATAAAAGTATTTTATATCTTAATATTCAAAATACATTGCACATACCTAATTTGAGATTAAAAGTAAAAAACCCCCCTGCACCAAACCAGAACAATACAATCTAACTTTATGTCCCCAAAGTATGTATATGTGTGAATATC
Source organism: Euphonia xanthogaster (assembly GCA_034509185.1). Taxonomy (NCBI): domain Eukaryota; kingdom Metazoa; phylum Chordata; class Aves; order Passeriformes; family Fringillidae; genus Euphonia; species Euphonia xanthogaster. The sequence goes on from JAYDZK010000113.1 coordinate 73,062,703, forward strand.
TTACATTTAACTGCCAATAAACTCCAAATTCTCATCAACGCTTCCTGCCAGAAAGCCAGCTCAATAACAGTTACTTCATTCTATTCCAAGACCAATGATAAATAACCTATGATAAATTAGGCTATGTACACAATAAAAAAAAAATTGAAAGCTTTATTTCCCCATAAAGTCAAAATATGTGACAGTCGTGAAAATAAATTATCACACACCTAAAGGGAAGCCACCTTTTTAGTTCATAGATGTGGTTTAGGAGAGAGGAATGTCAAAAAATATTATTATATCTCATGGTCCAGAAGACTGGTACTTACTGACTTTATGACTACAATCTTAAAAGACGCCTTGGCTACCATGAAGGTGTGTCTACCACTGGAAAATAAACAAAGAGTTCTATTAATATGTCAAGTTAATTTTCACTGAGTCTTAATCACCATGTTGTCTAAGCATTTTCAAGGTAGCTCAGGCATTTTTAAGAGTATTTCCCAAGCAAGTAACTTGTAGTCAGCACCTTCAATTTTCTTGCACTAGAAGCATGCCCATCTGTAAGATATGTCCAAATGAGATCATCCGCATGATCATTTAGTGTGAGAGGAGTCTTGCACTAAATCACAAATGAACTTCCCATTGTTTTGCAGACATAGTGAAAATTCAGCAGTCTTTAGCAGACTACTTCTGCCTTTGAATCATTTGACACATTATACTTAAGGCATTTGAACACTTTTGAAGGTAAATGAAGAGCCCAGAGACAATAATAGCAAAATCTCTTGATTGGTCCTACTTAATATTCTAGACATATACCTACACCAATACACCCACACACACATACATATATATATATATATTTACATCTGTATTTACTTGTATATGTGCATGTGCACTCTAGAAGTGTTCTGCTTTTGTGTGAAAATGGTACTCCTTTAAATGTTCCTTTAAAAAGCAAATAATTGAGATAATCCTGGAATTTATTAGTTTGTTTTTTTTTTACACTTATTTCTCCTCAAAATTATAGGTCTTTATTGTTATTCTAACAGACAATATCCAGAGTATCTAAACATCACAGAAGCAAGAGATTTTCATGAATCACATATTATAAACTAATGTAAATTTAGGGCTGCCATAATATTTCATTAACTGCATTTTTATGGAAATTGCTGCTTTCCACAGCTGTATTAATGTTTAAAGAGACAAACTTTATCACTATCCAAAAAGGAGTTCCAACAGATGACAAAAATGATCCCAAGTAACATAAAGATGAGGCCAGCCTGTCAACGTAAAAATTATGTTCTTGCTCACGGTCATAATAGAGATTCACATGTGGTTTTAAAATGCACCTGTTTGCAGATCTGGCATAAGTACAAACTCTGTAAAGGTTCCCATTAATTTGCATTAGAGACTAATTTTCAAAATGCAAATCAGAGTAAGATTCTAGTTCTTATTCATAGAAGAAAATCAAAAACTCATAAAGAGCTACATAAGCTGAGCTCAAAAAAGAAGCAAATGAAAAATAAGTGCAGAAAGTTAGCTTGTTCCTTCTCAAAAAAAAATCATAACTTTTAGTGTTGCATTGCAAAATACAAAACAGTACAGGCATGTACATCAGAACTGAAACTTTGAAAATTGTTTCTTTTATGCTTGCTTTTTTCTTTTTTTTTTTTTAATTTATAGAATAATGACTTGATAATAGAAATGTTATTTCTTCACTACTCTTAGCTTCCTTCATTCATATAGTACAGCTTTAAGATGCTTTCTCCTTTGCCCTTTTCTCAAAAGCAGTTGTGGTCTTCCAAACAATTTCTAAAGCTCTTACTTAAAACCCTATAAATAAAACTAAAGCCTTCTTTGAAACTGTTGGCTAGGAGTAGAAATTTTTATGAATTACTGCTTCTCTTAATAGTATCAACAGGGTGAACTCTTTCTATGTTTAATCATAAAAGCAGCAGAATGTTTTTTCTCTCTTCTGGAGAATTCCAGAAATTAAGATGGGACATAGGGTGAAAATTGCTGCTCTCATCTTTAAAAAGGAAACACCTTGTGGAGCTGTTGTGATTGAGCCTTCATGGAGGGCAGCTGCCAGTTCATACAGGTGGCCTATTTCCACATCCTTTGTGGGCAAATTAGGAATAATCAGGGTGATTTATGACCATATTACAGCACTACTTGTGGCTCCTTCAACATGTCAATTTCATTAGCAACTACTTCTAGTTGGACCAACCCTCTGTACATACAGCAGCTTCAGACCCAGAAACATATTACTGGCAAATTTCACCATTATTTTGAATTGAAAATTTGAGGATAGTTCTGTGATTAAGTATTTTAATTGTAATTTAGTGTGTTTTTAAACATAGACTGTAGACACTTGTTCTGCCTTAAAAACAGGTGTTTTCTAATTGTAAAGATGTACAGAGTATTGAACAAAATCAAGGCTTCTAAGCTGGAAGTCATTTATTAAAGATGGCAGATAATTTTTTACTGTACCTCTTTAGTCATTAGAAAATGAAATATAAAAACTAATCTGCATTAACACTTGAGAAAGTCTGAGTATTCTTGTCTCCGTTTCATCTCTGCCATTTGATTGCACCAGTATTACGCTTTCAGAAGTGACTTTATGGTGAGAAGGGGGAAAAAGGAACTTCACAAAAGAATAAACTTGCACGGAGTTGTTCACTCACCAGTCCTTCAAATTATCCCTCATTCTTTTTACTGTTTCTCACTTGTTATTGCATCCATAATGCTTTTCAAATTCTCACGCAGGGCATTGGATGCACTTCACAGTTACAATTACTGCCAAAGGAAAACTAAAGTTACTGCATCAAGGTATCAAACAGCGGGAGAGTGAGTGCTGGAGACTTTGTTCAGCTTTAGCCATTCTTTTTTAGTTCAGTTTCTGACATTATGTTACAACGGTGTAGGTATTTTCTTCACTGGCAAATGCAGGTCGATTATAGACAGAGCAGCTTAGTCATATTACATCTCTCTGTGTGATAATCACTAGTGCTTGGTTCCTGCTCTAATGCAAGATCTCATAACACAATCTAAAATGAGGTTTCTTTCTGTCATAGAAAAGAATGCAGCAAAAAAAACCTCCAAACCATCCCAATGCAACACACAAGAAATTATGAGCATTGTTTCCTCATTTTGTTTACAAAATATAAAGTTTCTGAAGTAAAGGTGTGCAAAAATAGCATCTCGTATTTCTGAAATGAGTGGTCCATCTGCTTTTACTGATATGGACTGAAACAGAGAGGAAAAAGTAGTTCTGAGGGAAAGGCTACAGTAGGCAATATAGTTTGGTTTTGTTAAGTCTCTCACTAATTACTTTTAGTCCCATTAGCAGGGATTGCAGTGACTCTTTACCTACACCACAGTGGGTCAAATTTAGTGATTCCTGGATTGGAGCCCAGTGGATATCAAAAACAAGGGCAGAGTTGCCATGTACAGTAGCTAGTATATCAGTTGATTTCTCAATCAAAAATTTTGTGAGACAAGATACACGAAAATAAGACAGCATGTTTTCAATCGAAATTAAGCTTCACCTCATAACTATGCAATAGATTATTAAAAATCATTAAACTTGGTAAAATGTAATTAATGAATTATTTATTGTCTTCTTTTATGCCATCTTTTTACCTCTTCTCTTTTGTCTTTTTACAATATTTCTTCTCAATATACATGGCTGAATTACATTTTAAGGTCCTTTCTACTTTTCCACTTTAATGCTATTGCTCTTTTGAGTCTAGCTCCTGAGGTTGCTTACTTGTTCTAAGTTGGCTTTATTTTTTTTTTTTTACTTGGTCATGCCCATTTACTCCTCTTTTGCCTTGGGTCATGTATCTATTTACCTGTTGAAACTTACTCCTTTTCTGCTTTTATTTGTTCTTTTCCTTTGTTCTAAAAAATCTTTCATGATACCAACCTTCTGGCCCTTTCTACAGAAAAGGAAGACCAGTCTAGTGAAAGCCCAACTAAATTGTGGTTATGTACAAAAGAGCGCAGTTCACTTTGTGGTTCACCATTCTTTCAGCTTTCTAGGTAGATTTGTCTTCCAAACAAAATATAAGAGTTGTATCTCAACCTTATTTAGTTCTGTCCTTCACATACGAAGTAGTGAGAGGTAATGTCATCCAGCTGATGTGGTAATGAGATACTTGGTGGTGAGCCCAATGCCTCCCTAAACTTTTTAGGCTTGAGTAGTGCCACATAGCTCCTATTTCATCATTTGTCCAGTTCATTGTCTTGTTCTCCAGAGAGAACAACCTCCTCTCAAGACAAAAGTGGTTTAAAACCCCTCAAAATTTCTGTAGCTCTCTTAAAATTTTACTCATGTTTTCATCAGGGGCATATCCAGACTACATCTGCATAATCCTTGGAGCAATATTGTCAGAGCAAACTATGTGTCCATTCATCTTCTTTAAGGCTTCTAGATATACAAAATTCCCAATTTTGCCTCCAGAGGTTTTCCAGAACTTACCTAAATCTTTTTCGCCGGTAAAAGTAATCCTCTTTTAAAATCTTCCCTCTGTAGATAAACTTGACAAACTGCAGATTGCCATTGTGTTTGAAAACAGGAAGCAAGCATAAGAGCTTCTCCTTCAGGGAGTCCTGCCTCTAGTCCTTTCTGCCTCTCCACTTACCACAGCTGCTCTTCTATTTCTGAAAATGAAACAGACTTTCTGCACATACACAGACAAAACTCCTCTGTAAAAGAAAAGTCAGAACTTTTCAATAATTGCCAGTTTTGGCAGAAGTAGACTTAAAAAAAAAAAAAAAAAAGAAATTAAATGAACCTGTGTCATAATGCAAAAAAACATCCTGTTTAGCATTTTCAGACTTTTATTTCCAAACCACTTTGTGAATACTTTATACTGGCCAACGAAAGCCTAAGCCTTCTTATTTTTTCTTAAAATCAAAAGTTTGAATTGTTCTGAAATACAAGTTTTATAAAAAATGTCAGAATCAAAATGCATTTTGAACTTACAGGATTTCCCTCTTAAAAAAAAAAAAAAAAAGACCTGATTCTGAATGATATTTAAATCACTGTCATTTTTTTATCCAACATTCATGGTAGAATCTTGAAGCACATATTACTAACAACATAATCTGCTCATTTCCTTCTCCCAAGATGGAGAACAGTGTTTAAAATGAAGGTTACAGAACAAGCTATCAGTAAAACTAAAATTTTCCAGTAGATGCAGATATATCCTTCTGACTGGCAGAAACCTGTAATTCATGTCAGCCAAAAGAGCCAAGAAGGAACAAGAGCTGCATGCTGAACAGCATGACTTCACATGAAAAGATAGCAAAATATGTGCCTGTCTCATCTAGTGGAAGACCTCTTTTGCACTGCAACAAACCTCCTCAAGCAATTTACTTCAGTTTTGCAACGCTGGGAGACTTGATTATATCAGAGGGACTCTTTCAAGCACTTAATAGCACAAAGCAATAGAAAGCATTTTAAACATAATTCATAAAAGCATTCTCAGTTCAAATTGTGTGGGTGTTTTTTTTCAAATTTATGGCTCGCTGTTCATGATTTCTAGTAATCTATGTTAGTGACACGCAATTTTGACACTTCCTAGATGTGAAGGGATGCTCTCTCTAACTCTAATAGTTTTCCTTTTTGCATTCTACATTTTTACATGCACTTACATGAATTTTTATGCATACACAAACACATGCAGAAGCACTTCTTACACAGATTTAGATTTGTCTTGTCTCAGGTTACCTTCAAAGTCTACCTCGTGCATTTTGCTGCCCCTACTTTAGGACCCCATACATCATACAACACATATGTTATCAGAGTGCTTAAGTTTCCATTCTCAAGACAAAGAGAAAGAGAAGAAAAAGAATGAGAAAAGAAAAAGAGGAAAAGGAAAAGGAAAAGGAAAAGGAAAAGGAAAAGGAAAAGGAAAAGGAAAAGGAAAAGGAAAAGGAA
>JAYDZK010000113.1:73068731-73092145 GCA_034509185.1 Euphonia xanthogaster
AGGAAAAGGAAAAGGAAAAGGAAAAGGAAAAGGAAAAGGAAAAGGAAAAGGAAAAGGAAAAGGAAAAGGAAAAGAAGAACATAATTCTTGAGAACTCTGAGATTTAGTTACCATCCTAAAATGGATTAAACTTGCTCGGCTGGATTAGGTTGAAGCGGACTTGGCTTTGCAGAAGAGTAATGTTATCACTACTTAGACTGTTATTGCAGTTATTCTCACATTTTCTTGTGTCATCCTTCACGCCAATTTTCTCTGTGGCACGTTTGATCATGGCTGGCTGCCAGAAGCCCACCCAACTGCTCTCTCACTCCCCTCCTCAATAAAACTGGGAGAGAAAAGACAATTGAAAAGCTCATAGATTGAAGCAAAGATTGAGTGATTTCTTATCAATTATCACAAGGGCAAAAACAGACTTCACTTAAAAAATTAATTTAATTTACTGCACATTAAAAATAGAGTTGGATGGCGAGAAACAAACACAAAAAAAAACTTCCCCCACTTCCCGTTCTTCCCGGACTGTACTTGTTTCCTTCCCTCCTGCTGTATTCATCCAAACAGCCTATTTGTACTTTAAATCAAGCTGATTTCCTCTGACAAATATGGTAAGAGGCTGCTTGTGAGATAATCTAGACTATAAATAAACAAATAAATTAACAAATCATACTGTAGCTACCATTCAAGTGGGGCAAAGATAAGGTCTACTTTTCTTTGATTAAAAAGTTTTTCCTCTTTACCAATTATTCCTAGTTAATATTGAGTTCTTTTATTTCATTGCCTTTACTTCACCAACATTTCTGACCCAAAACACTAAGAGAAGTTTCTTATCTCATGAAAGAAAGTTGCACAAGTACTCAAAACAAATTTAGCATTTTTTCTCTTCTCCAAAACAGTACACTGGGTAAATAAAAAAAGAATATTAATGTGCATTTGGTTGCTATAATCATATTCAAACTTCTCTGCCAGTCCCATGACAGTGCCTAGATCAAGAGGCCACAGAAAAAAACTTTAAAACCTTTCCTGATTAAGGTATTTTGTGTTTTTTGTTGATGGACAGCTAAATTACTCTTGATTCTTAACTTCTAGATGCTACAATGTCACACAGTATAAGCAGATTATTTTATTAATTATGGGTTTTTTTATAAACTAGCAAGACATATTGTCTTTTTCCCTGTTTGCCTTGAGGAAGCAGGGGATTTAACTTGATTTTCTGAAAGCATATGGGACTAATGGAACTTTATGATTATCAAAGAACTGTCTTGATTTTTTTGTCCAGATGAGCAGTTCTGCTGGGCACTGCTAGTGATTTAAATGTCCTTAAATATTCACTTATTTGGGATAACCTTTACAGCTCAGCTTGGCTCACAGATGACCTCTAGCTGTTTAACCAGGCAAAAAGTAATCCAGATACCTGACGGCAAATATCATCTTCAGAGTCTGATGATTTGTAAAAAAGAATTTTTACAACTTGTTTGGGCTTGTTTGTTGCGGAGAGAGAAGTATTCATTCTCTCTTGACATGCTCTTCAGATAACCAGAAATATTGGGAATTGTTGTGTAGGTAAAACTACTATTTGTAAATCTGCGTTACATACTATGAAAAAAATAGTTGCATCTAACAGGACCTGATAATAATGTACCCTCACAAATCTGTTTTGATTACTCTTTTGAATTCTACTTTCTCAATCCCTGGGATATGCTCAAAAACAACAGTACAAATGATTCACTTCAATGTCATTAATCACAGGTAAATGAGGGTCTTCTAAACTTACAGTCAAGACAGACATTTGCCTACAACTTATCTGAGGGAACTTCAATCTAGAGAGACTGAAGGTATAGAAAAAGAGGAGTAGGAAATGATATCAATTAAGTTGACAGAGCTTACTAGGACTTTTCCTTGCAAAGAAAGCGAGATTAAAAAAAACAAAAAAAATAACCCAAACAAAACTCCCCCCCCACCAAAAAAAAAAAAAAACCTGGCCAAAAATAGGGTAAAGACCTTCTTCTCAGTCAGCCTTCTTCCCCTGGCAAGGAGTCAAGCACCTTTACACCTCTAGCTATTGGGCTGCCTGCATCTATCTAGACATTTGTCAGCTCTAGATTGTGTGAGCAAAATGCATTCTGACATCTAAGTGCTAAGAAAAAAAAAAAAAAAAGCTTGTAAAGGATACCTTTGTGCTTTTATATCTTATAAGAAAGGCTTTACAGAGGCTTTCATTTGCTTCCAACCCATAAACTGCACCAAATGTATGGGCTCACAGTACTCATAATCCCATATAACCTATATTTTCTTTTTTATGATCACAGGACAAGGGTAAACTATTGTCACATAAAGTAAGTGAATGCCAAAAAACCCTCAGCAGCATTTAATGTCCTATATTTGCCAAATAACTTTGACTAAGAGAGAAAAAAAAAAAAAAAAACAAAAAACAAAATCCCACAAATAGAATTTCCTTTTGTGAAACCAATCTTTTTTTAAATAAAAAATCAGTTTAGGATGAGACAAATTGTTTTATTGAGCCAGAATTCAGACACTTAAAATTTGTCATCTGAGCAGAAAATGAGTATGGGGAAATTTGCTATAGGTTTATTTATTAATTAAAGCAAACCTTTAAGTGAACAGTTTCAACTGAGGTTGTGTTATTGTCAAAAAACAATTTCCATAACTGTTTGATCAACAAAAACCTAAGGCTGTGTTGGGTTTCAAAGATATGTCAGTCCCTGTATGTTTATCTTGTTAAACTGAAGCATGAATCTTAAGTGATAATGATTTTAGATCCAGTCACCATGAAGATGGGATTTTATTTTACTGTCTCTTGAGTAGGATAACTCCGGATTGCTCCAGTGGATATTGTTTGATTTCTTCCTGAAATCAATACTTCAACAACTTTATATGGTTTACAAGAAGTGGATGCCTTTCCAAAATGTGCTTATTCTTTGCTTGGTACCCATTTAGGTACATCTGTTATTCAGGTGACAGCCACAGACGCTGATGATGCCAACTACGGAAACAGTGCCAAAGTGGTGTACAGCATCCTCCAGGGACAGCCATATTTCTCAGTGGATCCAGAAACAGGTTAGCAATCCATTCAGTCTCGCTGGAATCAAAATAAATGTATGCTTTTTTCTGTTAAAATAATGTTAATGCAGAAAAATAGCTTTTCTCGGTATAACTAAGGTTTCCAGAAAATGATTGTTAACTGTAAAGGCCAAAGGTTTTTTTTTAAAAAAGGTGTAAAATATTGTAAAGGGCCCAAACACACATAAAAATTAGTCACCAGCCTATTTTACAACAGTTTCTGGGAATTTCATCTGTTTACCTTTAAAAAACATAAATAGGAGCTGGACATTTTCATATTATAAGGTAAAAAAAAAAAAAAAAACACCAACTCGCAAGCAATTACTCTGACCACTGATTTTTAATCAGTTAATTTTTAACTTAGGTTTTTTTTTTTTTGAAGCTGTATTATGATTCCAAGAGTTATGGGAACTGAAGCAATGTTAAAAGAATGAATTGAAGCCTTTTTCACTCTTATGCAAAAATTTGGATAAGAGACAAACACAAACTAAATTAAAAAAAAAAAAAAAAGTGTGAATTTTGGATATCTATGTCTCAAAATTAAGGTTCAGAAAAGAAAGTGGTCACCAGAAATCTCCTATTCCAAATATCTGATCCTAAGGCACTCAAGACTCAATAGGCATTGCATTAGTTTTTCTTGCATGTTATCAAAATTTTCTAATTGAGAATTTAAGTGCAACTCTGTCCAGAATCCCTGAAGTTCCTAATCCATTAAGAGTGCTCAGATAATGGCTAATTTTCTGTTGAAACAATTTGTGTTTTTTTCTAAATTCAGCAAAGACATAATATGCAAAAGATAATTAATGACAAGGCTACAATTTTAAAAGGGAGCCTAATGATTTTGCATTGGATAAAAGTGTTTGGATTTCCCCCTTTTTCAATCTCTCTTTTTTTTCTCTTTTCTCCAGTCCCCTACTCAAAGATCATTACCAGGCATGAGTAGGGAAACAGGACCAGTACCACATGGGCAATAACTGGTGGCAGCAAGTGTTTAGGCAGGCAGACAGTAAGAGAAACACCTGGCCTCTCATCTTTGGTTCAGGGATTATTTTCTCATTTTAATCCAATTTGCTGTTTTATGTTACATGTATTAGCAAGCCTAGGTATGATAATCAGGACCTGGTAATCCTGGCTCAGACATGAATGTCATAACCACTAAGCTGCAAAGGTTTTTTCTTTATTTCACTCACTTGCTAGAAGTATAAATTTTCCAGGGTTGCCCTTTTTTTTGTGTGTAATATCAAACTGAGCCTATAATGAAAACCTTCTTCTGAGAAAGAAAAGGAAGGGCTGTGAATCCTCCAAGCAGGAAAGGACACTATGCTTACATTTTCCCTCTACACAAGAGAAAGCTCTGCTCATTCCAGCTTTGAAAAGCCACCACTCTTCTTAGCAAAAATAAAAATAAAAATAAAAAATAAAAATAAAAAACTTTGCTTGGTTTTCACAAAGGAACTTTAATGAAAAGTGGTGTACTGCATCACTTTTGGTTTTCTCACCTGAGACGTTTATTTTTTTGTGTGTACTGCAAAAAGTGTCTGAGACTTTCAAATTACAGTTATGAAATCCTTCAAATTGGACACCCCAAAAAAGATTTTTCAAAACTAATTTTAGACTCTTGTCCAATTCTTTTATTAGCTGTAGCCCCAGCTGACTTATATTGGACATCACTGAGCATCAAAATCAATGATCTATTACAGACCAGAATAATAAATCCTGGGCGTGTTAGAGTTCAGCCTTGTGCTATAATATCAAAATGTCACCAGGGCTGAAGATTACACAATATAGTAAATAATAACTGGGGATAGAAACTGCAAAATTTCATTCATTCAATGAACATATTGATATTTTTTTCATTAAAAGAATCATCAAATTGATTTAGCAAAACAAAAACAATGAATAATGTCTGCTACATTTTTTTTTGTATTTTTTCTTAAAATCACATTAAAGCATCCATAGATTGAAAGGTTTATTGCAATATCCCTTGTTGTGATTGCTATGGATTATCATCTGCACAGTGTATTTGACATGAATCCATCTAACAGCTCTGAGACTATAGTGCATGGGGCTTCTCCTTGACCACCCTGTCTCTCCTTTTTTTTCACTCCTTCAAGGCATAATCAAGACTGCTTTACCAGACATGAGCAGAGAAAACAGGGAGCAATACCAAGTGGTCATCCAGGCTAAAGACATGGGAGGCCAGATGGGCGGACTATCAGGGACTACCACCGTGAACATCACACTGACTGACGTCAACGACAATCCACCTCGCTTCCCCCAGAGTATGGAGCATCTAATAATTTGGTTTTCCAAAGAACCTCTCAAAAAATCAGCTGGTTTGCTTTGGCCATCTGGAAGTTTTGGGTTTTTTTATCACTGTTTTTGTAGTACTTACCCACTGCTGCGTCTGTTTATTTTGCAGCATCCCAAGGAAAATGGGAATCTCTGCCTACATTTTTTTTAATATAAAATTCTTTGCTGTAGTGATAAACTTCTCTTTCTTACTCTGATTACAGAAATATAAACTGTAACAATAATTTAGGCCAACTGCAGGGACTTTAGAGGAATTTACTACAGAATATAAGGATCTGTTCTTGGAAACACTTTTAGCTCCCTATGTTGAAGCAAGCAAATACATCTCAGGTTTTCTAATGTTCTGACTTGCACAGGCAGAGTTGATCAGGTCATTTGTTCTGCTGGTAGTCTAAGCATTTGGTTTAGGTACTAGTAATCTGTGTTCAGTTCTTGAATGATTTTGATAATCTAGGCCAGTCTGACACATGAAAAAAAAAGTTTTTTAAAAATATCTTTGTACAAGGGAAAAAATAGCTAATAGCAGAAAGCTGCACAACACAGAAAGCTTCAGAGAAATACCCTACAAAAATCTTTTTATCCTAGGCCAGTGTTTAAATCCAATCTCACGTTGTTACAGTCAGTGTCTGATAACTGCTTGATAGGCTGCAGATAGGAGAAATTTACAGCCTCTGTTCAGTGCCTGCCAGAAAAGTGTCCACATAATAAAATTTGAATTGCTTGTTCATACTGATGAGAGACCTGTCTCTCTTTACAGATCCACTAAGGACTGAACAAAGAGAGCTGATTTATAAAATGCTCTCCTGGACTTGAAAAGCACTTCAGTACCATGGCAATAAGTACACTCAGAATAGCACAAACTGTTCAACCTAGTGCACATTTAAAATAATATTGGAAAACTTTGACAGCATGGAAGAATGAATCTTTTTGGAATTATAAATTACTGCTTTGATCTCTATCGATGATAACACATTGCTTTAAAAGAAGAGAGGGGAGGGGAAGTACTACAACCCTTATAAAGAAAAATAATTTCAATTCATAGAGTTCATTTGATGAGAATCACCTTCACACGGTAAATTCAAACATCAATTTTTAACTGAACTTCCCGTTTTACTTCATGAGGGGATACTTTTCAAAAATGTATAGCATGATGCAGCCTATAATATTTTGGCAAATAGGAATTCTGGAACCTAAACTATAATTTATGTTGGCACATTGCATTTTAAGCCTCGCATTCTTTCATAAAAGAAAGAATGAAGAACGTATAGAACTGGAAAATAATTTAAGGTTTCCAGTCACCTTAGCCTGTGTTCTTCACGATGGTCTTCTTTCAAAATTAACTGAAACCTCAAGTCTATGAAAGCTTTTCTGATTATTTCAATAAACTTTGGGATGGGTACTTTTTAGAGAAATTTACACAATTTGATGCCTCAAACAATTTTCACCCTAGTATTTTACTTTGAACTTCACTGAAACACACTGTGTGGCCTACAGAAGGCCTGCTGTGGGATCTTCTGATGCTGCATGTTCAGTTGTGCTGATGAGCCTTCCCTCTCATTTTCTTTCTCCTCAGCAGGGTGGTTTTTAATGCTTTCTAGGAATCAAAGAAAGAGAAATATCAGGCAGATTTGATTTCTTCTTAGGTAGTTATGAATAGGGGTACACCTTCAAAAACTTATCTTTTCTGGAATTTTGCTTTTTATGAGGACATTTGTATTGCTTTTTCTCTTATGTGAAGCAACAATAAGTAAAATTATTGCTCAAAGGAGAGGGTGATCAGCAGTTACAAGCAACAACAGTTAATATCAAGCTATTTAAGACCCAAAAATTAATTTCTTAGAGGGACTGGAGAAAGTAAAATGGCACAGTGAAGTAGTGGTTGTTCAGACTTCATCAAGAAGAAGTATTTCCTATTTTGTTTTGTTTCCTAAATGTAGTCGTGGAAAATTAGAAGACATAGGCCTAAATGGAATTAAAATGGTACTATAACGAAAACCTAACGCATTTTGAATTCTATTGTACTATAAACCAAATAGCCATCTCACATGATGAAATGTGTAGCATTCACACAGCACCACAAAAATAGGAATGCTTTCAAACAAAAAAGCACTGAAGGTATTTATCTGGAAGGAGTACTGAGTACCATGACTGAATCTGTTCTTATGGTAGATCTGGCTCAGCTGCCAAACCCTTGAATTTGTCAAGGGTTCAAGGCTTGAAACTCATGGTTTAGCTGCCAGGAATACAACCTTTCATCCCATTTGCAGACTGGTTTAAAGGAACAATGTACATTTTAGTCTGTGTGGATCAGAGAAAAATAGGCTGCTGCTGAGTTTTCACTTACAACATTGACTCACAATTTAGCATCAAGCATTAGCTTCCATTTTGCTACACATCTATATAAATATATGGTATTTTCAGGAACTCTCTTTTGTACTTAGTCTTTACAACTGGGGACAGAAACCCATTCTGCACTTAGAATTTTGATATATTCCTTGTATTAAATGGATCAGGCCCAGATCCTTTAGGTGTCTTAAAAGGGCATGTAAATAGAGGAAAAAGGGTTGTTGCAATAAAGAGTTGACTGTACTTTACCTCAAATCATGCAATTTATATGTGTCCTGTTAGATCCTTTGAATAAAGGTTGTACACTTTATTAGGAGCTAATTTTGTCAGATTCTTAAGGTATTTCTCCAGCGGTATTACTTCACTCAGTAAAGTAATATGAATTCACATGAAAAAACGGATCAAAAAAATGATCAGATTCTGGCATGTTATGCACAAAATATGAACCCATCAGATGTGTTTGGAGTTTTTTTACATTTTCTTGGTAGCAAATAACAGAAAATACTGAATTTTAATTTTTGTTTGTCTTGCTAGTTAGGAAACATCTTCTATGTCTTCTTCTACTTGGTGAAGAAATCCATCTGATTAATAGCTTTTTTGCTACAGGATGTCTTTAAAATTAGATTTAAAAAAAAAATGTTTTCAGAAAATACGTTTGAATTCACTTTCATACACACAAGCAAGAGCAAAGGGTCTGTTTACTCAGATTTCTTTCTAGAAGACTGTTATTATAAAAATAGCAATACAATTAACATGAACATGTATCCAAATGCCCTTTACCATGGCTCTTTAGCATGTATTATCGATAACAGATGAATTTATTATTTTCAAACAGAACACCTACTGGAATATATTTCAAAGTAATTAAAAGAAAAGGCTATTCTATTTTAGTCTCTTTCCAAAATCCTCACTGATTTCTACAACTCTTGTTTGAGAAAAACCTTGAGAGAACAAAACAAAATCCTTTCCTATATCTAAATATATCTAGGAACATTTCTAGATAAAAAAGTATATATATAGTGCTAATATTCAGGGTAAGAACTGGTACCTTACTCTTTTGCACCTTTGGTCCTTAAAACTGAAAAAAAAAAAGAAGAATCACAGTGTTATATGGCTTTGAAGAATAACTTGAAATTTTTTTGACAATTTGTCAATCAACTCCAAATCCTGTTTTCAAGTTTAGTGTCATGACTAGCAGCATTTTTCCTACAGTGTTTGGATCTTCAAGTTAGTTAAAAAAATCTAGGTGAAATTGAAGATAATAAATGTTTCATTTTGCTCTTCTAGGCTCTTACCAGTTCAGCTCTCCTGAATCTGCACCACCTGGGACTCCTCTTGGCAGAATTAAAGCCAATGACCCCGATGTGGGAGAAAATGCAGAGATTGAGTATAGCATCTCCAGTGGGGATGGATCAGATATGTTTGGTATCATCACTGACAAGGAGACACAGGAAGGGATTATAACTGTCAAAAAGGTTTACTTTTTCTCCCTCTCTTTTATATGTACTTAGCTCTTCAGGTGTTACGGTTATTTTTCTTTTTCCAGGGGAAGGGAGGGTAGATCACACAAGGGGTCAGCCTGCCAAGGAGCTGTTGTATTAGTTTTGTTCTTCTCTT
Source organism: Euphonia xanthogaster (assembly GCA_034509185.1). Classification (NCBI taxonomy): domain Eukaryota; kingdom Metazoa; phylum Chordata; class Aves; order Passeriformes; family Fringillidae; genus Euphonia; species Euphonia xanthogaster. The sequence continues at coordinate 73,078,083 of JAYDZK010000113.1, forward strand.
TCTTCAGCAGGTATCTGTTATTTTCAAGTCTCACGGGAAATTTACTGGCATGTCACTTCACATAAAGCAATATTTCAGGGGCTGCTGTCTGTTCAATATATAGACTCTCACACACAGTACTTTCAAATTAGGGCTGTGAAAACTTGGAGAGATTCAGTTCACAGTGAGGTTTATCAGCTGATTGCTGTGTTAAGACTTACAAGAGTGGTAGGCTTACCTGGAGCTTGATGAATTTGCACGTCCAAGACTAAACTCTCCCTCTCTAATCTGTTCAACACCCAGTTATCCCCAGTACCTAAAATCTGTCTTGGTTTAAGTCCAGTCTTGTTGATACTTCAGTTGTTACATATGATGTCAGTGAAACTCCAAAGAGCAAGGACATTCCCAGAAATTTAATTCAAAATACTGTGTCTGACAACATTATTGGTTGCTTTTCAGAATCCAGCCTCTTGAACTCTGAACACTTTTTTTTATTTTACTGTTATTAAATACATCAGTAACATTAATTCATAACTACCTATAAATAAAATACCAAACTATAAGCATATTTAGAAGCACATATACTTGTTTAGTATATGTATCTATGAAGGTCTACCTACATATACTTATATGGATATGCATGATATAAATGTCACATGGATTGAAAATCAAACTTCACAGATTTTCTTTTTCCTGAGGCTCACAGAGACCAGGGACAACTCTGGTTTGTTCCTACTGCCAAACAGGCATGGGTAATTGGTAATGGGTAAAAGAAAGTAAAGAAAAGACGAATAGGACAGAGATCATTTAAGAACTGGAATAATTGATCTTTTTACTACCAATATGATGAGTCAAGATTTTACACAGCTCCTTGTTGTGGACTGAGTAAAACTTCCATGTTTCTATCTTTTTATTTTTATATAAGTCAAAGCCTCCTGTTTTTTCAGGAACCTGAACAATTAATAGGCTGAGAGATCATAACTGCCTTGCTATCCTATAATAATACTTAATTTTAATGTTTATATTAGAATAAGATCTAATATACTCCATCTTCCCCAAGATGGATTAAAATTTTGAGCTTTTGCTGCTAAAAATGTTTTGTCTTTTGATTCAGACTGTAAAACTTACTCACATATTTTTGTAAAGTGATGTAATTTTCTTTATTATTATTATTATTATTATTTGCTCCTCAGCATCTGGATTTTGAAAACAAGATGTTATATACCCTAAAAGTAGAAGCAAGCAACACTCATCCTGATCCTCGTTTTCTTCAGCTGGGGCCATTCAAAGACACAGCTTTTGTCAAAATTTCTGTTGAAGACATTGATGAACCTCCAGTGTTCAGCAGACCCTGGTATTTAATAGAGGTAGATGAAGATGCCAAGGAAGGAAACATTATTGGGCAAGTTGTAGCCCAAGACCCAGATATAGCAAAGAATGCAATAAAGTAAGCCATTATACAATATAAAATTCTTTAGATTTTGTGGGTCAACAGAGAACGATGAGAGTGTAAGGTAGAAAGAGGCTGTTTGGGTAATTAAGCACATAGGGTCTGTTGGAAAATGTCCAAGAGAAATATCTATGTGAGCTTGCGAAGGCAAATACAATTAGCACAATGGGAGGTGCAGAGAATGCTTTTTAAGAACAGCCTACAGGAACCAGGTAAAAAGAAAGGAGATGTCAGCATTTAATTGCCAGCATGTTCTAGTAGTTTCACCAAGCTGTTCACAAAATTATTATCTTATCTAAAACATTCAAAATTTTGTATTTCTGTTCTCCCTGATGCTTGATAGCAGTCACACTTCTGTACATAACATCCATGTTCCATAACTTAACTATTTAATGATCACAATATATTGAATAAGAAATGATTGCAAGAAAGTAATAACAATTAGAAGTAAAGAGTTCAGTGCTGTGAAATTGCTGTAATTGTTACCAATCTGCTATTATTATCCGCAGTGACAAACAGGGCACTTAAGTTTGTCTATTTACCATGCAAGTGATTATGAAAATTGATCTCTGCATTTCTGAACAAGCCTTCTATGTCCTACAGCAGTAAGTGTTGAGGTAGGAGGTGTAAGAGGAGGAGGAAAACAAAATATTTTAAAGTAAAATGTGTATAAAATCTCAGTTTAACCTGATAATGACTGCCAGCTACTAGGCTGATTAAAAAACAGCTTTAAACCAAGTTTTTCCTCACTGGGTTAGAACAAAGCAAAAGCAAGTATCACAAAACAATATTTTAAGAAGTTTCATCTTAAAGAACAAGTAATTGAAAGATTTTTCTGTTGAATTTTGTGGTCCTTGTGACACCTCAAAAATGATTTTTTAAATTGATACTTCCTTGTGTCTGCAATGTGTGTCTTTTGGTGACAGAGTTCTCTAAGAAACAATTAATTTGCAAAAAAAACTTTTCCAAAAAAAGTTCACTTTTAGTTATTATTCCAAAATTCACATTATGAGTTAAAATGTAATTTCAATTATCATAATAATTTGCTCTTCATCCTCCTCTCTTGTCTTAAAATCGCTTCTAAGCATTTGTAGCATGCAGGTAGTTATGGGAAAGCTTAGGTTAATTGTAAAGAAAGCATTCTTGATTAAGCACAGTTAGAATTGGAAAACTTTTAGAGGTGGCTGTGAGCTAAATGGGGGACTGAAATGGGAGATTGTGATGCTCAATTTTACTGTATCTTGACAGATATTCTGTAGATCGACACACTGACCTTGACAGAATATTCAACATCTATTCAGGAAACGGATCGTTATTCCTCTCAAAGCCACTTGACCGAGAAGAAACTCCCTGGCACAACATCACTGTCATAGCAACTGAAATCAGTAAGATGAAGCTAAAATTTATCTCAGAAGAATATTTGAACTGAGAAAATAATTAAATTCTACACTGGTTCCTTGAGAATTCACATCAAATAATTTGGTGCAGGTGTTATGCACTGGCTCTATCTCAAGCGAAGACTTTGGAAAATCCTCAGGGAAAGAGGAGAAAAAATGTCCCTGAAATACAAACACATTGTCAGAATAACCTCTGTAAATGAGAAAAAAATTATGCTTAACCTCAACTGATTTAACTTATCTCAGAAAATGGCTTTGTTTGAAGTCAAGGCTAGGGAAATTTTTTGCCCTCCATATCTGAAGTAAACCCTGGGCTTAATCTTTCACCTGGATTCTTTACTGTTGTGTTAGATACTCTCAGGCTAGATGTGTCTTGCCTACCTTTTTTCTCAGGCAACGGTCATCAAAGGGGGAAACAGACTGATTTTAGTGAAAAACTTTTCTGCCTTTATTCTCCTATAGAGTCCCCTGGAGTCAATGTGCTTAAGAGTCTGAGAGTTGGGTAATATGGAGAGATGAATCATATACCCATTTTCAGAAAGATTTATATCTTTTACCTTTTGCTCTTGAATGCTTTTCATTGTTTGGTTAAAAATGTTCTGCATTTTCAATATGGATAGTGTGAGAATCGTCTCTGGCAATACCTTGAGTTAGGAGGTTTGTGAAGATTGATTGATGATCATATCCTGCATATATCATTTTATTATTTTGTTTTTTACAGTTAGGGGAGAAAGGACAACTTTGGTTTGGATTTTTTATGGTTTTGTGTTTGTGTGTGGTAGTGGTCATTGACACTCTTTTACTGCTTTATTGATTTGAAAAGGTAAATGTTCTTAACAGCTCAGCCTCATGGAACAACTTTTGCAATGAATTATTTGCTGAACTGATATAAAGAATACAACTCCATAACAACTCAGTGATCTGTTTTTAATGCAAATCAATTTGAGTATACTTTATATTATATATACATATTAAATATATAAAATAATAGAAAAATTTGTTTCAATTCTAAATAAGACTTTCATGTATATGTAATGTATGTCATCAGAGAATTGAATATAATTGTTTTAGTATAATCAAGAAAATTGAATATTTCTAATATCTATTGTATATCTATTCTAAAAAAACCCAATTATTTTCATATACATATCTCTTTGTATTGTAATATTTTTTTTTTCAGATAATCCTAAACAAAGTAGCCAGATACCCGTCTTCATACGGATTTTAGACATAAATGATCATGCACCAGAGTTTGCCAACTACTATGAAACATTTGTTTGTGAAAATGCAAAAGCAGGACAGGTAAACCAATACTTATATTTCCAAAGAACTTGTAAGGAAACTATCCGGCAGTGCCATCATGAAGACTTCAACATATTAGTTTGAACAGCAGTACACTAACCCAGCCTCTTCATTTCCTACCTTCTGCAGAAAATATGAGTTGATTAAAAAAAGGACTTAAAAGATGAAGGATAATATCCTAGTACAATAGCATAGGATATAATAAAAAAATGACACTTTAAGGTGGTTTTTTTTCATTTCTAATATCAGAAAATATTTTTCAGAAATAGTTTTACATAGTGCTACAAAATGTTTTATGCTGTACTATAATTCCATTTATTTCTAGATTTTATCATTGACTTAGTTAACGTAGCAACACATTCAAGTACATGAAGCAAGAAAATCCTTATTATGCCTCAGTTAAGAAGATGTGTAAACCAAACTTTTTCAAAAATAGAGGGCAATACAGCTGTTTCTATTGTAGGTTAATGTCTGAGTCAAAGATCATGTATATCCCTTTCTAACCTACCTCAGAATTCTGTAAAGTTCTAAGAGACAAGAAAAAAAAATGAGGATAAAACAAAGTGATAATTTGGATTTGAGTAAGTAGATAAACCAACAGAACTCAGAGCCAGCATATTATGAAAATGTCTTAATATTGCTGCTGTTACAACATCATCTATTTAGGCTAATGCCAGTCAGTCCTTCAGTTTTAAATCCTGAGAAGAAAGATTTTTGCTGAAAGTATTTACAAAAGAACTGGACTTAGTAGCAGATAGGTTAGTTTAAGATTATCTCTCCAAAATGGCTCATGCATGAGCCTCTTCTCTAAAGTGATTAATTTTTGACTGGAAGAAAAAAGTTGAGATCATTATTTTCACTAGCACAAATATGAGTGGGTTCCCACTCTCGGAGAGACAAGACAGGATGAAGCCCTAAGAACAGCTTAGGTCTATCCTTATGTCTCTGTAGCTTTAGGCTGTCATTATCCAGCCAAAACTGGCTTCACAAAAAATATGTGGAAAGGATCAGAATGTATAATATTTTGTTTTTCTTTAGAACACAGTGACCACGCAATGTTCAAAGTATTTATGAAGATGGGTGATATGGATATCCATCAGGAACTCATGTTTTACCTGATTTTTTTACCAGTGTTTAAGTCACAGAATCTTCACTGAAGGTAGCATGGATGGTATCTGAGATGAGTTTAGCTTTTCAGGTATTACAGAACTCCATGCAGAGCAAGATGATGTGTTCTTGCTCAATTCAGATCCAACTCAAGTGATGTTTTATGAATTGTTTAACAGACAGAAAAAGAAAAAAAAAAAGAGAGAAAAAAAGAGTATACAATAGATTGTAGGGAGACTGCATAAGATTCTACTTATTTTTCATTCATTAAACATAATATCAGAATTCAGGCAAAATGGGTTAGGATGGAAGAGGATACTTTGATTTAAAAAATCACTTCCCTTTGAAGAGGTATTTGACAATTTTTTCATTCTTTTTTTAAAGAATGTTTTATTATTTTTCATGTAAATTATATAAATAGATGAATACACACATCAAAGGAAGTGATGAATTAAATTAAAACAGTAGAAGGAATTATCATACCAGAAAAATGAAAAAAAAGTGCTTTTCACAAAAACTAAGGTTTATAATCACATCATCCTGTCTTAATCAGTGACATAAATTGCCACTTAAGAATACAGTTCAAGCCTTACAAAAGGTACAAAAATTCTTCAAGCTTTTGGCTATTAGATCCATAGAGTTTTACTTTATGACTTTTAAGCTGGTTTTTTTCATGCTGAATGCATTCAGATAATTCTAGCCATTAAGTTCAAACAGCTGTGGTAGAACCTATATTCTGTTAGTGTAACAATGTCTCATTACACAAGACAAAATTAAGGTAAATAAATCTTAAAATCTCAGTGTGATGACCAGTAGAAAAGTGAGGCATGTATTTTATTAGAATAACACAAAAAAAGGTTCAAAAGCCTAGAAATTAAGATCTAATTGAAATGAACCTTGTGCAATTTTGCCAACTAGCAAAAAGAGGTTTTGTCATATATTTGAAAAAGTTCAGTCCAGGCATACTGGCTGTCAATTTCCTAAATCCAATTTCCATCTAGTCTAGCATACTTGGTGAAATATCCATGAATGTATGAAATATCATTTACCTTTCTGGTAAATTCTGTGCTTACCTAATAACAGCTATGATAGAGTATCATTAGACAGGTATGCATGTTGTTTTCCAGACCTCCTACACATCTAATTCACCAATGTAATTTCAGCAATTATTTTCCCTCATTGGAAAAACCCACAAAAATACTAGAAATAGAGTGTGTTCTAAGTGTTGCTACAGAAAAAAAATAAGAGATTTATTTTATTTTCCTATTAGTTACCAACTGAGGTCTTCAAGAGTGGCACCTAGAGTTTGTATCTGAACATTTATGCGTAATTGACTTAGTATTTCAGAAGAGACACTGCCTTCAATACATAAGAGTACTTTTATTTTGGTGCTTAAAATAGCAATGGATCTAGAAACATTAACTTGAATGTTTTGGCCAAGGGTGCTAAGTTCCAGAGAACCTGTATTGCTCATGTCTAGCAGTCCCTGGATATTATGAGAAAAATGGAGCCCTGTTCATTTAGTACTATTCCAACCTATTTTAGAGATTGCCTAAACCAGCTTTTTAATTATAACCATTATTGCTTCTTGACACATCGCAACACTGCTTATGCATCTGGTACCATAACAAAAGAATTAGACTGAGAAGATAAATATATCTAGGGGTTTTTTTTGTTTTGTTTTGTTTTTTAACCAGGACCAGTTATTAGTCACACTGCTTTCTAAGCTCAGGTGCATTAGGAAGCATCAGAATGATCAAATATTGTTCTCTGCCACCAAGAAACAGTACTCATTCTCAGCATCAACAGATATTGGACGCATCACTCGTGGTTTTCAGATAGCCTTAGGAGGGTCAGAGGAAAGAAAATCCTACAGAGTTTCTTCTACTCTTTTGTCTCCAAGCAACAATGGTATGATTAGGGAGAAACCTTATCATAAAAGTTAATAAAAAATTATCTTCATTAGGCTGAAACACATTTGTCACCATGAGACTCTTACTCCATTGGCTAGTACACAGGCTAAAGAAAAATAGGGAGCAGACTTCCTCTTGTGCAATTTAGAAACCCCTAATCCTGAAGCCCCAGGGACTGTTGTGGGGAAGGCTTTGGAACAAGCTCTCTCATGCCCTTGTCACAGGAATTAATTGGGTCTTTTTATCTGGATTAGAGGATGAGTACTCTCCATGGAAACCAGGAAGATATACTTGAGAAGGAGACTGATTTAACTGAACAACTTGGTAAAAATTTAGCTCCACAGTTTATTGCATAGTTTATTGTTGGCAAAAAAATAGCTAATTTCAACATCCATCGAGGAAACAACCTGGGTCACTCTTTTTCCCTTCTGATGCAATATTCTTTCCTGCCATTCACAGGCTTTCAGACACCAGAATGTAGAAAGTTTCCTCCTTCAGAGACCCTGCTGATTTTTCTTTTCAGTACTCTCCATACCCTCCCTCTCTTTTTAAAATAGAGCAGAGAGAGATCACTTTTTCTCAAGCGTGCATTGCTAATTATCAGTCATGGTTTAATACACATTGCAGCTGCTTCACTAGGTAGACACCTTTTGTCTTATTTTAGTGAGAGACACATGCTAACAGTCTGTCTTTTTAATAGGAATTGAAGTGAGAGTTTTCCAACTTTTGATTAGCATTCAGTCCTGCTTTAAACTGCCAACATATTTGAGGAACAGAGTCAATATCTGGAAACCAAACTGCTTTGCATTACTGAACGTGAAGTTTTGTTAAGTGGCGGGCATCTATTCAAGCTTGCACATGTGTGATGGAGGCTGTTTTCTGCAGCTAGCACCTTGCAGGCATATAGCTTAGAATTATGTCTGTACAAGTATCATCACTCAGGCTACATAATGAGAAGATGGACATCCACTAACAGCTGGATTGATTTTGAAACACTCCTATGGGCCATATCATCAGGTCTTTTACATAACCTTTGTCCTACGAATTTATGCTTGCTGTTAGCAAAACATTCAAGGTTAGCTAGTGATTGACCCTACCAGATCGTACAGGCAGGAAAAGGGGTAAGAGGAAAAAAGGATAGGAGAAAAAAAGGTGGTCTTCCATCTTTTTCCCATAACATTTGCATACATTGTTCTCATGATTGCCATACATAGTTTCTCTCACAGGATTTAATTCCCCATAGTTTATTGCAGACAAAGTGGTGAGGTCTTTCCAGATTCCTAGAGAAACTCTTGCAGCACCAAATAAGCTCCATAACTTTCAAGAAAGCCAGTGTTTTGAGATCCAGAATTTCTGTTCTCTTATATACCACTTCTTAAAAAATGTTAGACAAAAACAAGCACTAATGTTTCCTAGACATTTCTTTCTCAAGTGCTTAGATATACTTTTAAGTCTATTTCTCTGTTGTACAACAACAAGGTTTAGCTAAGAGCATGATATAACAAAAAATGAAAGCCCAAATGCTTCAAGTACATTAAAAGCCTGCTCCCCTCTTCTGTTACATACAGAAACAACAAAAAACTCAAAAGTTGTTACTGTATCTCTACCTTAACAATATCTTTCTCTAGTGGTCTTTGTGACTGGAAGTACAATTTTTATGCTATATGATAATCACGTTGTATTTAAACTTCAGAAAGGCAATATACAACACTGACCATCTTTATATTTCTGTGAAAATAACAGTATTTTTCACCATATATAGTGAATTTTGAAAGAAAGAATTTTGAAAAAGAAAAAGGTGTAGCGATAAAATAACAACCACCAGTATATTACTGTTTTGAAAAGAAGTAGCAGCAAAATTCTTTGCAAACATTCTATTTGTCTCAGGTTTTGTTTTGTTAGTAGAAATGTTTAACCTGAAAATATACAGTATGTGCCCACCTGTGGACCTCATCTTGTTCATGTTTCTCCAAGGAATCATTCAAAGCATGTGGCTGTAGTTTTTAAAGAGTACACCCAGGAGCCAAGGGGCAACAGCCATTTATTTGCATGACATCCCAAGCCAGCACACACTGAAAAGCCCATCTTAAAAGCATCCAAATGGTGCTGACCTCTGTGCTGATAAAGCTTAACATTTGTTTTAATTGTTCATTTGTTCCTATATTTCTTTTTAAATGCATTCCCAAGGCTGAACCTACAACCAAAACCTTCTACTTGTGCAGCTCTCTCTGTATACAAGTGCAGCCTCAGGAACACTAACAGCATGCTCTGAAGTGCACAGAGACCCTTCCTATTTCAGAATTCCCCCACCTAGCTTCTACTTGCTTGCTGTCTTTAAAACAATTTCAACAGCAGTCTTTGCCTAAGGATGTATGTGATACATAGGAATTTGTTTCTAGGCAGTCCAGTCACTCCCAACCACTTTTTCAGACATAAGTACAAGTAACTGTAAAATAGCTTGAACATAAACTACAATCATAGTTTTGACTGTGGTGCAAGTCCTAAAATCAGAGCATCCAAGTCAAAAATAGGATTGCAATTGCCTGTGTAAGAAGTCAATATTCCACTCTTTTATAAGCCCTCTTAAAGTACAGAAGAACGACAATAAGATCTCTCAAGAGCCTTCTCTCCTCCACACTGAACAACCCCAACTCTTTACAGCACACGTGCTTCATACCCCTAACCATCTTTGTTCCCCTACTTTGGACTCACCCCAATAGGCCCACATCTCTATTATGCTTAGGACTCCACACCTGAATTCAGCACTCCAGGCAGGATCTCACTAGGGAAGAGCAAAACAGTAAAATCACTTCCCTTGACCTGCTGGCCACTCCTCTTTTGATGCAGCTCAGGATACAGTTGACCTTCCGGGCTCTGAGTGCACATTGTTGGCTCATGTCCTGCTTTTCATCCACCAGAACCCTCAAGTTCTTCTCTGCAAGGCTGTTGTCAATGACATCTTCTCCCATTCTGTGCTCTGGTCTACGATTGCCCCGGCCCACATGCAGCACCTTGTACTTGGACTTGTTGAACTTTGTGAGATTCTCATAGGTCTATTTCTTAAGATTTCCCAGGTCTCTCTGGACAGGTTCCCTTCCTACTTTTGTGTCAACCACACCACTCTGCCTCGTGTCATCTGCAAACTTGCTGAGGATGCACTTGATCTCACTGCCTATGTCGTTGATAAAGATATTAAAGAACATCTTTCCCAAGACACCAGTCATTGTCAGAGCACTGCTAAACAGCATGGCTAAATGAGCAGTGGTTCCAAGATCATTAAGAAAAGTTTCCATTGGGAATAATTCTTTTTGCTACTCATTTAACATTGTCAAAGTGCTACAAACATCTTGTCCTGAATGTAAAAGGGAAAACTTCATGTCAATGCCTATGTTTAACTCTTCATTACCCTCAAAGAAAAGTGACCTTAAAAACTTGAATTGACCCATTAAGATCCACTCAAGAGTATGACACTGTTTTTTTAAATACACAGAAATGCTCATGCACATGCATAGTGACAATCAAAATACTGACAATACTGCTGTATTTTCTAAAATGTGCTCATTCACGTGGGATAATATGAAAGAAAGAAAATAATGAGAATAGTTTTATTTTAATTAAGCTTGATCTGCTTGAAATATATTTGAGTAAAAGTAATTTTCTTGAAATAACTCTTCCGTCATAAATCTTACAGCATCAGAGACCTTGCTCTCAAGTCCTGATGAAGAGTGATCATAACTCAATGTCCATAAGTGCATCAAAATGGCTGAATATATTTCTGAAATGAAATCACAAGATGTACACAAAAGAATACTAGCTTTTCTTCATAAAATGAGATACTTAAAAATAGCCAGACACTTTAATTTCTGTGGTGATTATCATTGACATAATTGTCTTTTATTTACAGCTGTATAACTGAAAAAGAAAAATCCTTAATTAGATAAGATTTCTAATTTCCTTTCACCTGTTCATCACTAGGAACAATTCACCTGCAATCACAGTTTCTCATTGTTCTTTTAATCTCCCATTTTTTTCTGCTAGGCAAACAGCTGTTTCTCAATTTTTGTTGCCAATAGTTAGATCAGGTAATGAGGTTGGGTTTTTTTCTACTTCAGCCTTACCCTCAACAGTAATTATTTGTTGTAATTAGGTTCCTCTGTGCCTGGTACAATTGTATTTCTCCATGTGATTTGCACATGAAGGGATTCAAATCTTACAAACACTGAATGATTACATCTCAAAAAGACCCAAGACACTCAGCTACAATTTCTGATAGTTATTGCAACAGGACATTTTCTTCTTGACTTTTTCAGCAAGTAATTCTAAACTGCACAGATGTTGTCACTTACTCTAAATCTCTGTTCTCCCTGGTACTTTTCTATTTCTTCTGTATTTTCAAATTTGTGCTAATGTGAAAGGAATATTTTCTCATTTAAATTTGGTGTCTTAGGCCAATCAAAATATTTGGGTTTTTTTAAGCAATATTTTTAGCCTGTGGAAAACTAAAATTAAGCCAAATCCTGGTTTTGCTTTCTGTGCTAACACTCTCAGAGGCAGATTACAGGAAAGACAAAAGCAATTGAACATTGGAAAGTTATTGACATTAAACTGCAATGTAAAAACACTCTAAACAGGATACTTCACCATAAAAAAGGATTTGACTAATGTGAAACAGCTAAAAATTATTAGAAAAAACAAATCAAAAGATAAATGAACATTAAATGCTTTAAAAGTGAAGAGATTTTTATAGGTAGTTGTTACTTTAATTACACTTAGAAAAACTGCATAATCCTGCTTTGAGTCACATCCTTTTGTGAAAGGCTGATGTTTACAAATTACCATTCAAGTTCCTCAATATACCTCCAATTAAAAATAAATTATAAAAAATATTTTTTGCTTTTTATAGAAGGAGCTCTTGGAAAGTGAATGAGCTAAACATAGACCCCTCAACTATTTCTGTGTTGTGTTTTGTTGTTTTTTTTTTTTTTTTTTGTTGTTGTTGTTTTTTTTTTGTTTTGGGCTTTTTTAAATTATAATTCAATTCTATTAAATGTAATCAAATTATCCAAAGTTAACTAGAAAAAATGGGTCGAATATTTGTGGTGCAGTACAGCACTAGCAGTAGCAAGTTTCTGAATGATAACAGCAAAAAAACACTTTAATATAGTGGTTCATTCTGTGAGATACTAAATACCTTCAAAAATTTAACTGTATCCTCAAGTCCCATTAAGGCCACTGTTCCAAGACAGTATATATGAAAAAGAAATTCCTTATTTGACTGGCACAAAGTTTACAGATTATATTACTGCTACTTTTCAATTACTGTATTTCTGGAAGAAGTCAAGCTGCACCTTCTCTGGAAATAAGAGAAAAAAAAAAGCCTTTGTTAAAAAGTGGCTTTGATATCTGTGGGATTTCAAGACACCCTGAACACTGGAAACACCTGAAAACTCAAGACAGTCATTGGCTCCCTCTTGGCTTTGAAAGAAAAATGTCTGGCTGCTGAACTTATTCTGCCTTTAAGTGCCATAGAAATGAACCTGTACTGAGTTATAGCACCCTCAGTTGAGACTTGCTCCTATTCTCATGCTACCAGTTTCATCATCTTGTGATTGAATGAAAACCTGTCCTTGCAAGCCAAGGTGGACTATCGGCTACTCTCTAGTGTGACAACCACCAGGAAGGGCAAAGGACAGAACAGCCACTCACAGAGCTTTCTGGAGTTACTGTGGCATGGTGTTAAATGTTGCAAGTCAAGTCATAAACTGCAGTTGTTCCCATGTAACTTATCCTTCCTCAGTTCTGCAGCTGTTTCCTTTAGCCTCCCTGTCAGTCCAGCAGAAGATAGATTAAAAAAATAAAAAAAAATAATCAAATTGTTAGCATTATATGTGTCTACATAAACATGAGTACACATTTGCACGTTTTGATGCAATGGGAAAGCTTATGCAATCCAGAGGTACTGCTGAAGCCTCTCTTTTTTTCAGCCCACTCTGCTCTGACCCTATTCTGGCACTATCACTCTATCCCAGCTGGGCTTGAGTGGCCTTGTTAGGGCAGCTATTAAGCTCCACAGCCAGAGGTTTCAATTTAGGGGGGAGTAAAGATTCCCTTTTTATTACCCCAGGAGAATTGAGAATCCTGCCAGTGCAGTACTCCAATTTATCACCAGGAGCAGATGAGGTGGATTGAGAATTAGACCCACTTAACAACTGGTTTACACAGCACTCTCTGTCATTGCTACATGAAGCCACAGGAGGTTTATGGCTTATTCAGAAGGGCAAATGTTTCTGTATCACTGCAAGATAGTGAGTACAAATCAAAGCACATGGCTGTTCTGCAGTGAGGACTGGACTCTTTCTCATCCTATGTTGTGTTTAAACCATAAAATAATTTGTTTACTGTAACCTCTACTGTATCTATGTGGGAAACATTTGGCTTAGGACATCAGTTTTTGTCTTCAGACAGAGTCATTGGATTTTTATGGGACATGAAAAGCAGGGAATTGAAACACAAGATTTCTAAAATAGCATGAAATACTCTTTTCTTTGTAGCTCATACAGACTGTGAGTGCAATTGACAAAGATCAGCCTCCTCGAGGACACAAATTTTTCTTTGAGGTGGTGCCAGAATTTGCTGTTCATCCAAACTTCTCTGTTGTAGACAACAAAGGTAACTGCTGACCTTAACAACTCCCTCCCAAATATCACAAAAAACTTAATTCAGAAACATTTATTGATCCTCTGTTTCCATTCTAGATAACACAGCAGGAATTATGACCAGAAGAAATGGATACAGCCGTAGTAAGATGAGTACCTATCTTCTGCCAATCATTATATTTGACAACGACTACCCGATCCAGAGCAGCACGGGCACGCTGACCATCCGGGTGTGTGCCTGTGACAGCCGGGGGAACAT
>JAYDZK010000113.1:73092159-73111718 GCA_034509185.1 Euphonia xanthogaster
CCGAGGCCTTGCTGCTCCCTGCCGGCCTCAGCACGGGGGCACTGGTGGCCATTCTCCTCTGCATCATTATCCTGCTAAGTAGGTACCTGCAATGAGATGTTTACTTGACCATACAAAAGATCTAGTCACTTCGAGAGTCCTGATATTCTTAAAACCCTTATTCACGTGACCCTGCAAAAAAATATCATCATTACTCTTTAGAAATGTGTGAGAATGGTGAGACTGTGCTACTCAGATTAAATACAATTGAAAATATAGGGTCAGTTTTAGTTACAATGCTTGTTTGAGTAATGTTCATACCATAATCAGATCTTCATTTAGATCCAGAATTTTAAAATCATATTTCTGAAGCTCTGCTAAATTTTGCAACAATGTTATGAATTATATTATCAATTTATGATGAAAGATTTGGAATTTTCCTGTTCAGAAAAAATTTAGCTCAAAAGCATAGGATAGAAATATTCAATTTCTTTCAATTGATAGTGAGAACTGCTGATTAAATAAGTATAAGAACAGAAGTCAGAACAAAACAGTGTTTGGAAGGTAGAAGTATTAGATAGATGTGGTTACATATGAAGCAAGTAGAATAAATGCAGCTCATTATCTGGTGTTAAGAACATAAAAATTTCAACTTGCACGTTTTTCAAGAAAAGTATAATCACCTTTACTTTCCAGTAAAACTGCAGAAAACCTCTTTCCTTTTCCACCTGTCATAGCAAACATAGTTTGCCAAGGCGTCAGTGGGAAGCTACAGGTGTTAGTTTATACAATTATAAGGGGATTTTTTTTTTTTTTCAGTTTTTACCCTGGATTCAAGATAACTTTGTGATCTTCTAAATAGTTGCTATAGGTATTAGAAGAAGGGCAATATCTATAGAATGTATCTATACTGGGCTTAAGGGAGGGAGAATACTTGAGCTCCAGCAAACTGATAAACTGCTTAGATTCAGGAATTGCTGCTGGCCAGGTTTCAGCATCAGCCCCCTTGGATTCCCAAGGATGTTTCACAGGCATAATCAGGGAATCTGCTGATAGTCTGCTGAGAGGCAGAATTTGAAAGGCACCATTCTCAGGAGAAAATTATGGTTCAAACTCTGACAGTCCTAGCTCTTCACCTTGCATAGTTCTTATCATCATGTCAACAAGCTCTGCATCTTTAAAGCCATCCTGCATGCCCCGACAAGAGCGGGAAAAAAAGGAGCATGAAACATATACCTTTACTCACTCAGAATGAAAACATTGCTCTTATTGGCTGCAATACTTAAGTACAGATTGAACAAAGCTGTACTAAACTTTGAACTTATCAAAGTTAAATGTGCCTTAGGGCCACAGCAATAGAATATGAGACTCAGAAGAGGATCAGGGACCATTGCTGTGCAGAACAAGTATGACCACTTTGTGTCTCAGCCCTAGGGTTAGAGACCCTGCTCCGCTTAGCACTGCTGACATATATGAAGTCAAAGAAACACGGCTGTGGAGTATCCAAAGAGAATTTTTAGTCTACAGCTAGTGTGATACTCAGTATCTTATTTAATTTTTCAACAAGGTAGTGTGTTATAATAGTAAACTGGCGTCAACATGCCCAACATAGATGAGACATATTAAGTACCAGGCTGTGAAAGACACTTCATAGTAACCTCTCAGTAATCTGCCCTTTTCTCCCACATGGAGTTCTTAAACTTACTAAAATGTGTAGTTTCTCATCTAGTATTATGTAAAGAAGGGCCTCTGTACAAGTGCAAGGAAGAAAACCCAATACAGAATGGAACATATTTTTATTAATTTTATATTCACAACATAATATCATGGCATGTGGAAGATCTTCATTACCCTCTCCCTACCTGCAGCATGTCAAATCTTCGCTTTTATTCACCAATACTCAGCTGATTCAGAGTACAAACTTAGCTCTTAGGACTCAACTAAACCATTCAGCACTGTTGTAATTTATGGTTCAGCAAGCACTGTTATGTCTCATTTGCAGATGGACTTTCTGGCCTCTCTTATTTACACCAGCTGGAGAGAGATTCAGATTTTTACATGCACTTAAGCATTGAATTGCTACTCAAATCAATAGCATTTAGACACCAGAATGTATTTACAAAATCCGAACTTCATTTTTTTATCTCCCCTTAGAGAGCTTCATTTTTGTATCAATCCTTACCTCTTCAGAAGAGTTATTCAACTAGCACTTCATAAACTAAGGGGATCATGTTTTTTCAAAAGAAGCATTTAGTAACAAAGACAGGATTTCAATTGTTGCAGTCATTGAAGCAAAAGTAGTTTTGTCAATTATATTGACACCTTAAGGTCTTCAGGTTCTTATTTTCAGAGGGACCTGTTGATCCCATATTCAAAAGTGAATTAGACACTTGGGAATACCTAAATCACTAGCTTTCAAGAGTGTGAATAACTTTTTCCAAGGAGATTCAACTACATTTGATGAAAGGGCCCTTAGTGACAGCCAGAAAGTTGGTACTTACAAAACTAAAACCAAAATCAAACCTTAGTAGGATAATATTGTGTGGTATTGTTTCCTTTTGAACTTCAGCTTAGTTGCAAATTTATTTGAAATATAAAATATTTTGATCATTCCTTCCATAGGTTTAAAAAAAGCATAAGTTTTTGATTGCTATCAAATCATTAATACTTTCCCTTATTAACATGGAGATAAATTTTAGCACTACATTCCTACTAAAAATCCCATTCCAGCCTTAAAACCTTTCCAGGTCAAAAGATAAGGTAAAATTTGCCTCATTTATTTCCTTTCTAACGATCTGTTCCTTCATTCACTTTTTGTTTCCTTTTAGTATTAGTTGTCTTGTTTACGGCTCTCAAGAGACAGAGGAAGAAAGAACCCTTGATCATCTCAAAAGACGATGTTCGGGACAATATTGTGACGTACAATGATGAAGGAGGTGGGGAAGAAGACACCCAGGCTTTTGACATTGGCACACTGAGAAATCCAGAAGCAAGGGAGGAAAGTAAGATGAGAAGAGATGTTATCCCAGAAACAATATTTCAGATAAGGCGGACTGCCCCTCTTTGGGAAAACATTGATGTTCAAGATTTTATTCATAGAAGGTTAAAGGAAAATGATTCAGACCCAGCTGCCCCTCCTTATGATTCATTAGCAACATATGCTTATGAAGGAAATGACTCCATAGCAAATTCACTCAGCTCTCTGGAATCACTTACCACAGAAGGCAACCAAGACTATGATTACCTCAGTGACTGGGGACCTCGGTTTAAAAAGCTAGCAGATATGTATGGTGGAGAGGACAGTGATCGAGACTGAGAAAGTAATCTGTGATCTGGTCAGTGTTAGTGGAATTCATGTCTATGTTCCTAGATAAATAAAGTGGCCTACTCTCTTACTTGGGAATAAAAAATTTACAAAAAAATAGGTGTTGTCTTAGTAAGGGTTTGCTTAATCAATAAATAAACGTGAATGAACGACTGAGATTTTAAAAAACACTATAACCAACCTTTTTTGCCTAGAAACCTCTGATAAAAGGGTTTTATAGGGAATGAAAAGACAATAAAAGGCTTTTTGCGCCTTTGATAATTACATGGAAACTCCATATTTTTAAATTGCTTTGCTTTACCTTTCCTACTATGTTGGATAGTGCGCATCTGCATTGTAACTTAATCTCAAAAATATACTTTAAAAAGATTAATATTACTGCCATATTTATTGAGTAAAAAATGTCTGTGTGTTGATTCATCCTGATATTTTTATATATGTATATTTATATTTTTGTATTTTTATTAAATAAATTAGAATTTATAAAAAGACTACTTACTCATGTATTTTGTCAATCATAAAGAACTGCCCAAACTTTCTGAACAAGGAAAGTTCAAAGGAAACTTTGTATCATGCAATACTTCATTTTTGAATGCATCTTCTTATATCAGATTAGTGGTTGCAATATACTGTGCAAAAATGATACGGAGAGAGGGCTCTGTAATGGGAATGCAGTATAGAAAACAGAAAAAACTATTTTGAAAAGGTGATTATAAATAAACTCCCTCTGACTTGAAATGTGTATTGCTACGTGGCATAATAAGACAGTTTCGTGGTGAAGCTCACTCACGCATACCTTCTTGCATCTACAGATGACCACTGAGAGAGGACTGAACAGATAGATGCCTAGGGATCTAAGGAACTATTAAAGTTCATTCTGGCAGATGTGAAAACAATTTTTAATATACCTTCAAAAAATTGAATAATTAAGCTAGCATCAATAATGGAAGGAAGGTTATTATGTACTAATCTTATTTTGGAGCTTTGAGACAATTAGAAAAATCAGGTATATTACTGATCTTTTAAATAAAAGGGAGCCAAGATATAAAAACAAAGTCTAACTAGTATTTTATTAAAGTTGTTAATGTTCTAGTCCTTCAAAGAAGTGTGTACATTTGCATATTTCCTACAGCCTTAATGACAGTCATCAAGCATATATTTTTGTTTAAAATATATTTGCTGGATATGCTTTTTTCAATGCACTTATTTTTTCACAACATAGAATAAAAGAAATATAAGTGGATCACTTGATCTAACAAAGTTGAAGGATTTATGCACATTTGTTTAAAAAAAGAAGAATACAAAACCTCAAATTTATGGAAAAGAAGAAATAGTTTTGACAATATAGGAAGCATATTATCCATAGTATTTCCATTTTTAATATTGACTTTAAGGAAAATCAACACCTACAGATGTTTCAAAAAAAAACCACCTACAAAATAATAATGTTTCATGGTTTTCTTTGTATTAATTAGCCATTTTTCAGCTCTTTTTATAATCAAACTTAAGATACACATTGACAATGTTATGTGGACTATTGAAGCACTTATGTCTTACCATAAAAATAATAAAGAGGCTTCAGCCTCAGAGACCCTTCAGCCAGCCATAAGAACCCACTCCTAATTATCTTTTTACTATGTTGACTTTCAGATATTTATCAAAAATATTTATCTATTATTCTTTTTTTAGTCCTTCTACCATACTCTTCTGCCAGCCCCAAGGATGCATCTCAAGTTTCTTCGCTCCGAACTCCTTTTTTGGGGGGGAAGGAATGTCTGTTTGATTGTTGCTCCAAACAAGCACCTGAACAGCTTGCTGTGAGATGCACATCAGGTCTGTGACACTATGTTGAAAACAAAAAACTTTAGAGTCACGGAAAAGTCAAAATAACCTGCAAATATGTGGCAGCTATTTACATGGATGTGATGCAGTTACAGGGCATTAGTGTGTAACTCAATGACATTAGAATGCTGTTTTGTGTCTTTTGGAGGTGAAAACAAAAAAGTTATGGAGTCTATGTTCTCAACCTGTTGCTGGGAAAGTGAAAGTACACAGGAATCCATTTGCCTTTGAATTCAATTTCCATAACTTTAAGCATTGCCTCAAGATGAGATAAAGGAAAAAGTAAAGGGAGAATAAAAACCCCTGTCCCTGAAGAGTAATGACTGGGGGAGAGGGGAGGAGTGAAATCCAAGCAAAACCAAGAAAGATAATATACAATAAACTACTGTCTTAGAGAAGTTGTATACCAAACTTCATCTTGCACAGTAGAGGACAACTTTCAGCAATCTTGTAAATTATCATCAGAAGCCTGAATATCACAAAGTGAAGTAAAATGACCAGGGAGAGAAAAATGAAAATCGATCCTCAAGCAAGAACAGATACAAGCAAGGTATATACCCCTGAAGCTGACTAAGTTTTTAAGTTGTCAAGACCTGGAGCGGGACACATCAAAGGATACCAGTGTGATTTCAAAGAGGCTACTAGCAAAGGCAGGATAACAGGAACAGGGTGTGAGAAAATCTTCTACCCTGAAGACACAAAAATTATGTCTTAAAAATTATAGATTCCACCTAGAAACAAGTTCATTTCTGTATTTTGGAGGGTTGCCTTTTCTTTTTTGTTGTTGTTGTTTTTGGTTGGTTTTTTGTGATTTTATTTGCTTTGTTTTAGTGGTTTTTTGTTTTAGTTTGGTGTTTGTTTTTTGTTCTGTTTTTTAGTAATTTTTTGTTCAGTAAAAGAACGCAGAAAGAAGTACAATAGAAGTCACCTCACAGAATCCTCCAGTAGAGGCATGTGCTCAGTATCACCATGTCACGGTACCACTGCGGTAATTTGGAAGAGCAGAAAGTCCAAAAAATCAACCAAAAAAAGGTATCTCCTTCCCCTTCTCTCACCCTAGGTTTTCTCATCCGCTGAGTCATAGACACTAAAAAGAGAGAGACAGAGCCCTTGTTTTCAGAATGAGAGTTGCCCATGCTTTCCTGTTAGTTCACTGGTGAGTCCAAGAGCCCTGTAATTTATTAAACTTTAAAAAATTATCTACATGGATTTACAGATCACAGAAATTCATGTAGTTGACATAGTAAAACAAATAATTTCACAAAACTATTGGGAATTTCAAGCATTGTTTCAATGCATAAAAGTAGTTAACAAAGTTGACTCCCAAAGACACAGAGGTTATGAGAGGCCTCTTAGAATTTGATGGCTATTGCTGGCTTCACAGGTCCACATTTGGAAAACTTGGATGTAGCATTGCAGTCCCTGGGTGGGCAAGGAAAGGTTGATTCAAATCTACACAGGGACCATCAGTAAATGTCATTCAGCTCTAAATGCAGAGGTATCACTGCCAGAGAGCTGGATGGAGCTAAGACCTAAACCAATCGCATGTGTAAGCGAAGGAAATTGGAGTTCCTATAAAAGGAGCTGCTGGAATAAACTCAAGGCTGTTTGTCACAAGGACTATTGAGTGTGTGTCGTCTCTGTCTCTGACTACCAACTCCACGTTATACCTGGATGCACCATGGATACTCCTACCCTAGTGTGGTGGAAGGAACTAAGTGACACAGAAAACGCCTTGGAGTTGTCCCATACAAAACGGTATTCATTAAGTTGTTAGCTTCCTTGGCATTTCAAGATGAGTGACATTGATGTGTACAATTTAGAGAAGGTAGAACAAAAAATGACCAGTAAGGACCAGGATTCAGCTGGATAGGCAAATAATATAGGTCCGATAATGGGCAAAAGTGCTGATTGACAGCGGGATATGCCATACTGGTTGAGCATCAAAAAAGCAAAGAGAGAGACAAGAGGTCAGGATTCATTTCAGCGATGCTTCTGCAGATTTTCCTCCCTCTGTGAGAGAACTGAGGCACTGACGTGCTGGGCATTTCATATTTATGCACTTCTTCATCCTCTGGGAAGTCAACTGTGCTTGTTGACCAAAGTTCTGGATCCATGGGACTGACTAATATGTCAGACATCTCTCACTGGGGAGTTCAAGGCCTTGGGACCTTAGAAGAGGCTCAAGAGAAAGGAGAAAAGTAATTTTTTATGGTGCCAATCTCACCAAGGATCTCTTTTCTGCCACTCAGAGCCACTCTGTTGTAGTTCACTGCAATGGAGAAGAAGCAATGGGGAAAACTTAGAATTTACAAGACTAACTCAATCTCTAGCAGAAAACTTGTGATTGCTAAGGACCAAGATAAATTTAGTAACTCCTGAGGAAATACTGTTAGATTTAGTGATCATTCTGAATAGACTTAAATCGATTTTGAATGGGCTCTCTCCAGGGTTAAGAACAAATACGCTTAGAAAAAGGAGTAAAAATGAATGCAGAAAAATGTCAAGTAAATGTTCCAAGGGAAAAAAAAAACAAACAAACATAAAGCCATTCCAGCTTGATGGAGGTCTTGTTTTGTAATATCTGTGTATTTTCTGTTTCTTTTTTCACTTAAAGTGGCTTTTGTGCTATTGTCATAAACTTACAAGCTTACTCTGATAAGTAGTCTTAGTACAAAGTAATGCTGGAGATGATCTCCCACAAAGAGTTACATTTTTCAGTGAAATGTCAAAACAGGCTTCTCATTATGCCAGGTTAAGTAGCCTAAATGCAACCACCATCATACATAAAATGCCTAAATTTTTTAGTCGTTTCATTAAATGACTGTCTTTAGAACAGAATAGTCATACAGAGAACAAAGAGAAGTATATGAAACTTCCATTGGCAGATTTCTTATATATTGATGACAACAGACATTAATGCCTTTTGTTCTACCAAAGGCATTTCAACTACTAGTGGTCTAAT
Organism: Euphonia xanthogaster; assembly: GCA_034509185.1. Taxonomy (NCBI): domain Eukaryota; kingdom Metazoa; phylum Chordata; class Aves; order Passeriformes; family Fringillidae; genus Euphonia; species Euphonia xanthogaster. The sequence goes on from JAYDZK010000113.1 coordinate 73,100,271, forward strand.
TTACAGTGAAAGTCATATTTTAAAGTTACATTTACACTTCATTTCTCACTTGTGCTAAGCAGAGAGTGCACATTAGTGTCTGGGTCATGGCATATTGGAGTACTGTTATATTCTATGTTTTGCAACTGATTTTGTAGACAAACGAGAAGTTTCAGAAACATAATTGAAAACCAGGATGGGGATATCACATTTTTTGCTTCTGCCATGGGAAGATGAATGGAAAACAGAGGAATTCTGGAAGAAGTTTTCAGGAACAGGCATGGATTATATTTTATAGGCACCTGATTTTTTTGTTCTATATGCATCTGCGAATGCATATGCATACATATATTAGAAAAAATCCCCACTTTATCATGTAAAAGGTTTACCAACAGTAACTTTAGGTACCACACCTCATCAAACGGAGATGCCCATCTAAAAGGAAAAAATTCACAGCAGAACACAATACACACTCATCTAGGTGCAAACTGGAGGATCTAAAATAATCTGATTTCACAGACTGATTTATGCTGTTTTAGTATCCTTTTGTTAGAAGGTATATTTTACACTTTGATTCCATTTCAGTTCATGAATCAAAATTCAAATGAAGAGAGATCTGGCCTGAACTCTACTTAAAAATTCCTTCCAAATTTAGGATTTTTACTCTTCATTAAAATCTCACAGGAACTAAATGCAGAAAAGAATGCTGTGAATATCAATGTTCTTGTGTTCCAAAGAAATCATGTTGATGCTATTTTTACAGGGGAAGTGAGTGCCTTTGCTTGGAATCAACCCACTGGCTGTCACAGGGCACCCTGAAGCACAGGAAATCCAGGAACATGTACTTCTTTCCTTTTACCATCCACCCCCCATCATCCCGACTCAAAGCAAGGAACCTTTCTCCCACTTCAGAATAATTCATTAGAATACTTTTTAGAAAAATTTCAGATCACAAGTACGAGCCGAAAAAGTGACACTGTCTTGTCACAACTACAATGTCTTTTTCTTGTGCACTGTTTTAGAAGGAAATACATTTTCATAACAGTCCTGTAACTTAAAATATGAGTACATTCCTGATTTGTTCACTTTATCATGGAATTTGACACAGCTCCTGTCATAACACATATTAATATACCTTTATCAAGCTTTGAATGAACTCTGTAATTTTAAAAGCGTTTGCTTTTAGAGTCAGCATGGCAAGCATTTCTCCCATCACTTCTCACAGGGGAATGACAGGCTGTACAAAGTATGCCTACAAAAACACAGATCTTGATTTTAGTGGGAGTAAAATAATAACATTGTTCACCGCTTATAGTTCTGTCCTTCATTTTACTTGTGGAGTTATGGGTAGACCATTAGCCCAGACTAGAAACAGTTTATGATCTCTTTGAGCAAGGATATCTTTGGAGGAACACAGGATCCCAAAACATGTCCAGGATCATTACAACCTTCCCTTCCCTCTAGCAGCTGGAGGCAGAATGACCACACCAGCCCCTTAATAATGTAAGTAGATTTTTGGCACATAGTAGTGGAAAATAGGGTGAAAGAGTTTCATGAGTAAAAACAGTGAGAAGAAATTTAGGTCTGGGATTTTTGTCACTTGAGACTTGCTCTTTCAGCTGTCAAGAAGCAGGCTGCTAGTTGCTAGGGGCGACGATAGCGATACTTAGTTCTTATATAATGCTTTTATCCCTACTTTTTAAAGCTTTCTTACAAAGAAGGTCAGTGTCATTATCACAGTTTCACAGGTAGGAAAAGGCTCTTATTTGTGTACCAGTTCCCCCAGAAACACCCAGCAGGACAATACTGAAGACAAGCAAAAACCTGTTCTTCTCTCCACAGGCCATAGTACTTTGAGGAGAGCTAACAATTTAGACATTAGTTTATGTACCTTCACTGATAAAAGTAAGCAGATATTTTGCTAGTAATTTGATTTCTCTGCCCCACAAATACCAGACATCTTAAAAGAAGTAAACCTTCCATATGACTGTGAAATGTGAATCAAGGATTATTTCCAAACTAAGTTGCTCTTTGGACAAGTATGTGTTTTAGAGACAAATCCAAGACAGTTTCAAGAGGAAAAATTCAGTTGCTTTCCTGGGCTTGCCTTGTGCAGGAAAGCGAATGAAAGAGGCTTTTAATTCCAGGTACAAAGATAAAAAAGGATGGAGAGATAGAGAAATGTGCAGTAAACCCTCAAGACTGCAGGAACATGCTCAGATTTGAAAAATAAGTAGCTCTATCTTTAATACCTCACTTAAAGCAGATTACAGTGACACAATAGAGGAATAGCAGGTTGTAGTTCCCAACACCAGCTGGTCTCCACTCCTTCAGAACTGATTGGGTTTTATTCCTAAGGACTCCTTCCATGCCTTTTCATTTGATTTCTTGATGAGATATTATCTTTTGGTTGCTGAAAAAAAAATTATTTTTTCTCCAGCAATTTCAGATTTGTAATTTAATGACAAATCTTTAGGAACAAGCCTGAACAGCACTCGGCAGGGATGCAGAGAGAAAGCAAGACATGAAGAGGCTTTTCAACCCCATCCACTGTGTAAATGAAGGGCTTTGTTTCAACTAATGCTCAAATTAGGATACAGAATGGGCACCAGGCAACACAGCAACATCCAATGGGAACCAGAGTGAGAGCCAAAGAGAGTAAACAGCTTCCCACCTGCTAACACATATGCTGCCATCTGCAACTTACTGACCAAAGGGGAAGTTTGATCTTTTCCAAAGCAATGCCAGTGTGTTTTCTTCCATGCCATGGATGAGTGCCTTCAGCCATCCTGCACAACAGTGCCAGAATATTTGTTGTCACTGATGTTCAGCCAACCCTGTACTGTTTTACAGCCAGCTTTTGCACAGCAATAGCAGTAAGGGCCAGATTTCACCCACTGCATTTTTCCTCCCAAGTCATTGATGTGCTGCTGCACTTACGAACACTAAACTCATTGCAAGGTATTGTGAGCACTGTAATTTTTAGAGGCAAAAAACCCCACATGTTAAAGGTCTTTCTCTTGATTTTATGAAAAAGCCCTTAAAAATAAAACAAAAATGAGGTTTGCATTACATCATTGATACAAACACGTTTCTACTGGTGATGCAATCTGATTTAATTCATTCCTGTATACATTTGCAATAGAGTGAAAGCCTGAGGAAAGAGGTAGTATCTTTTATCCAGCTATATTAGCTGCTCTAATAAAGCCAGACATGCTTTTAGACTCATGAATCCCTTCTCATAAGAGCATATTTCTGCAGTCTTTAGGGCTTACTGCACATTTCTTTGTCCATCTTTTTTCCTGGAAATTAAATTTTTTACTTTCATACAATAGTCCTACTTGGAGAAGGAGCAAGACAAAAAAGGACTATTTATATACGAGTTTTTTACTAATTGCTGTGGATCACAGATTTCAAGTAACACTTTGGGAAACATCAGAATATATCATAAAAGAAAGACTTATATCAGAACCATAGCATGGAAAAGGATAGATGTGTGGGAAGATGAAAGATAATGAAAATTTAGGTGCAAAACTCAAAAACATTTTGGGCATATTTTAAAAGCAAGAGTCACAGAACGCAGATGGACTGATCAAAGGACCAAAAGTGGACTGTCAGAAATATGGTCAGGGACAAAACATAGAAATTGGCTAACTAGAAATCTGTTTATATGACTGCATTAGGCTCTTGGTTTTAGCAATAGGGATAACCACAAAACTAGAAAAGGATAAATTTTCGAATTGGTATTGTCTATCATTGTATCAACAGCAGTTGCTTTCAAACCTCTTTCAATCATCAATAATAAATACATTTATATAATTTGTATTAAAAGGATTATTAATTAAAAAAAAAACCTAATTTTTTAAACTAGCTTAGAGTTTTCTTAAGGATTTTTTGTGGCAACTTCAAAATAATTTCAAGTACAATTTCTTCTAAGAGAATATCTTATATTTTGTGACTGTTAGCAGACAATATAGCTCTAGCTTAGAAAATAGTTCAACAAAAATGAGGACTTCAAATTTTATTAACTGGCAGTGTATTCAAGATCATATTTTCTCAGTGTCCTCGTAGAAATATTGTTTTCATTCTTAGTCATGCCTCAAATGCAGCACAGAAGAAGAAAGTCAAGCTGTGTTCCTTTCTGCTCATGCATCACCCATAGTTTTGAAATTAAAACTTCTGAAGTGAAATGTGAAAAAAAAGGAAGGGGAAGATTTTGTGGCATAAAAATAATTGTAAAAAGATAAAGTTTATTCTGATATTGCATAGGTTAAGAAATAACTTGGCCTGTTCTTGAACTCTAGAATGCTTAAAATAATTTAAACAAATGAAAAAAGAAATGTCTCAAACAACTCTCCACAGTAGAATTGCACCTTCAAAATTTGAAAAGAACAAAGGAAAAAGAGTCTAAATACCAGAGCTGGTCTACAAGATACTTCTCTTAAGAAACACAGGATATTCGATATAGAAGTATGAATAGGATATATAGATGGACTATAAGGAAATTCAATATCAAAACACTGATATTTCTTACACTATAGAATTATCTTCCCAAGAAAAATGTAGATGCTCATTTCCTCTTCACAGTTAAAACTTACTATGATAAAACCAAATAGTAATTCAGTAAAGAACTATTGTGCTAGGACATAAGGAATGGAAACAGAATGAAGAAGTAAAAAAATATTACCTTTTTATAGAGTATCATCTGCAACATTAAATAATTGTACATAGATTCCTTTTTTTTTTATTGAATAGTATTGACATGCAGACCTGATTCTGCAGAGATTCTCCACTGACAAACGTTTCTATACATCCAAAATACCCCTATTAAATTGTCTTTACTGGTCCTTTTTTTTTTTTTTTTTTTTAAAGAAAAGGGTCTCCATTTCTGAGCACTGGCACATAAGCATAAAGCCTATGGGGCATGGGAATGTGAGACCTACAACCCTGCTGCGATTTTTATGTGTATATTTTCAAAAAGAAATGTCTATGCTAATAAAGCAATATGCTTGAATCAGCCCAGTATGTGTCATTTATAGGTTCTCTTGCACTCCCAAGGAATATTAAAAAAAAATGATGTTTCATTTGCTTTAATTTCAACATTATACAGAAGAAACCACAAGAAAATATTAAATATTTTGATTATGTTTGAAAAACATTAAACATGACATTCAATGTATCAGCTGTTAACAGCACGCATTTCTTGTGCTGCTTCTCGGGATGTAATCAAAGAAAAACAAATCACCACTATGTCAGATATGGAAATTTAAACCTCAGTAGCATAAACACATTTCGTACACTACATTCACATATAAATATTATCATTCCCATGCGGATCTTTCCTTTATTCTTTCCCATTTTTTGTATAATATAGCACTGAAATTATTTGCTGTACTGCCATTATCATACTGAGATATGTAGAGAGCAGAAGCATGAAATAAAAAAAAAGAAAGAGTGTTTCATTGTCTTCTGTAGGAAAAACCTAGTGGGCACTGGCTTCTGTTGTTTCTATGCCACTTCCTCTGTCACCAAGAAGGCTACCAAAAATATCACTCACAGACAAAACTGCTAACCCTAACAACAAGAAAGGATGGGCTTCTGCATTCGGAGAAATAGACCCAGGGCTCGCTGCCCTGAATCACAGTCTGTGCTATGGGGAGGAGGGTGACAACGGTGAAAATAAAGCAAAACCTGAAAAGCACACTTAGGAACATGGAGTAGATCTTCATGCAGCTTCCCACACTGAAATCTGGGGGGAAAATTTCACAATTTTGTTGCTGTTGGCTTATATTGACAACAAAATATTTGAGGCCAAATTCCTTTACTTTGAAGCCTATTTCATGTGGCATGTTTTAACCCCATCCTGGAAGGTGAGGGTATCTCAGATTCTTGTTTACTTAGGGCAGATTAGAGTGAAATGACACTGAATGACCAATGTATATATATATATATATATATATATTTGCGCCTATTTTAGAAGAGTTTGTTTGCAATGCAAAGGAGGTACGCAGCAATTTTGATTATTATTATCTAAATAATAGATATTTAGATAGATAAAGATCCTACTTAAGAAAATCTATAAGAAAAAGACAAATTATAATAGTAGAAAGATCTGACTGCCCATGGATCCAAGAACGAGAGAGGATTGTTACAATTTTGATGTTTTTTGGTCAAAGTGATGGCTGCGGTCTTGATCCACAAAGGGCAAAAAACCCTAGAGCAACTATCTGCCATAGGACATCACTGAATAAGAATGTGATTTCTACAAAAACTTGTGTTTAAAGAAAAGCAAGTACTCAGTAAGTTGTCATTGTCAAATCTACCAATTGAACTATCATATGACTCCATGCTCAGCATAGAAAGCTGGGTGAAGAAGAAGAGGGAGATACTTGCATTGATGGTGTTTGTGTTCCCAAGCAACTGTCACACGTGATGGGACCCTGATCTCCTGGGAACAGCAGAACACCTGCCTGCCCATGGGAAGCAATCAATTAATTCCTTATTTTGCTTTGCTTGTATGCACATATTCTGCTTTCCCTATTAAATTATCTTCCTCTCAACCCATGAGTTTTCTACCTTTTACCATTCCTATTGTCTCCCCCATCCAGAGGGAAACGTGATGTAGTGACTTGTGTGAGGTCATTTGACAGCTGAGGTTAAACCACAATGCAGAAAAAAACACGATCAAGGCCTAAAGCACCAACTTTGAGCTAAATTTGATGTATTTATGCTATTTCAATACATTTCTCTCTTTTAACCTAGTCTCTAGACAAGACTACTGCTTTCCCCTACCCTTCTGCAATATTTCTGAATCTTTTTTTTTTTTGGCACATGCTTCTTACCAGAATCCTTACTCAAATCTGTGATATTGTATCCCAATACAGCTTTCCAGTTGAATGAATATTTAGATAGGCAGACAACTTCAGAAATATATTGCAGAACCCACTGCGCCTGCTGTGCTTCTCAGAGACATTTGGCTGGATATGACATTCCACTCTGCCAGCTCCCCAGCTTCATGTAAAAGGATGTAGTTGCCCTTGGCAGGGCTGTTCTGCCCACCTGGAGCAGTTTGTCTGAAAATGAGGATACAAACCAAAGAGTCTGCTGCATAGGACCATGCAACTTAGGCAAAAGGAACACACGTGACCAATTTAGAGTGTGGTTACATCGTGGTCAGAAATCAGAACTCTCAAATCCGAAACAGCTCCTCCACAGTCAGTGTTTATGCCTTCTTTTCTTCTTTTTGTAGAAGAAGGATGTATGCCTTCTCTTCTTCTTTTTGTAGAAAAGGGATGCTGTTTTGCATTTGCTACATAAGTTTTATATGCCACTTCTCTTTTCCACAGGTAAGGACAGGTTTTTTTAGCTTCAGTCTCATAGTGGGACTTAATGATTAGAGAGGGAACCTGGTATTAGGAGGCATGTATTAACAGAATAAAATAAAGATAATATTATATAAATTATAAAATACAAAAACCTAATTGGGATTTTGTTAAATTGTGCTATATAACTTATTGACTCTTCTCAAATTATATAAAAAAAAAAAACAAAACAAAACAAAAAGATATTATGAAATCTGCTTTTGTTAAGTGAAGCTACACCTAGATTTTTCTGTAAAATATATCTGCATTCTCCTTAAAAATGAGTTATATCCATCTGCATATGCATCATGTGGGCAACTCCCTTCAAATCGTTATTCAATATAGGTTTTGAAAAACTTTTCTGTTAGAGAGAGGAAAATTTATTGCTCCATTTAGAAGGATAACATCTCCAAGTTCACCAGGAAGAGTGTAGATTTGAAGATGCACCAATACAACTCTTAGTCCTTATTGATTCAGCAAGAATTCTTCCAGCATCCTGGTGATTGTGTAATGCTGAAAGGATTTGTTGAGTCAACCACTAAAACTGCTAAGCCTATGCTATCATAAATGTTACTGCCAGAACTTTTATTCTAGAAGGTCATATGACCTCTAATTATAACTTTTCACAGCAACTCAATACCTCAATGCATCTATACAAAAAGAAAAAAACAGCGTCTTTGTTCACAGTCATTGTACGAATACAGCTATGGTAAAATCATTGGGTTTTTTTCGAGTTTTTGAAAAATTAAGAAATCACTTTTTATATAGCTACTTATTTGCATATACTTTTACAAAGATGCCAAATTTTTTGTGATCTTGTGTCTTAGTAATAATTATAATGCAAAGAGTTAAACTTGTAGCCTGGTACTCCTGTCCTTAAAACATGTAACAAAACACTCAGAATTTATTATTGTAAAGCAATAATGGAAACCTACTAAACGTAGACAAGGAAATAGAGGATGGCTGTATAGCTGGAATGTACAGTGGAAGATCATAAGTCTAACTTTGTTATGTTATAAGCAGAAGGTTTTTCAACACAAACAAGTAGGAGAAAAATGGGTTAGATTGGTAGGATAACTAGGATTGCTATGGAGATAATTAAGGAAGATCAGATTATCAACAATGCCAAATACTGAAATCAGGTTGATTAATCTTTTCATTAGCAGAGAATGAGAGGACATTAACTACTTCATGGAAAGTGGTTTCTAAGGAAGTCACAGCAGAACGCTTACTGAATTTGGACAAATAATTTGCCCCAGGGTAAGAAAACACATCTAAGAGCTGTGATGAAGAACAATAGATTTCACACCCCAAAATACCCAGAAGTTCAACGTGAAAGAATTTCATGGTACTATTACACACACAAAGCACCCTGAGCACCATGAGCAAGAGTGAGAGAGGATAGTAAAGAACTTTCTCCCATGTTACTTTGCTTTCTTCTTGACATTTCTTGTCATGTCCAGAATCAAGATTATAAGCAAGACATTGTTAACAGATAAATTAAGGAGAAAAAAAATGTAAGAGAAAAAAAGGTAAGAAGGAAAGGGGGTGGAGACACAAATGGTGCAAGCTCTGTATTTTTCTGGGAGATATAGCTTTGGAGGAAAGGTGGGTCAGAAATAAGTCAAAGGAAGACATGCTATTTAATTTTTCTTTTTGAAAGACTTGTAAATTAGATTTTGTAGCTCACAGGATAAAACTGTGAGAGATTCTGGTTACAAAATCTTGCATTACTCTCCAAAGTCATTTATTTTATGTCAGTATGAAAAACTAAAGCTCACAAAAGCCATATACATTAAATATATTAACTGTTTATTACCCATTTGTGAACCACAATACAAAAAATAAGGAAAATAATTGCCACCTGATCTCATAATTACTTTAAAGTTACAGAATTTTTATATACAGTTTAATATTTACTTTTAAAAGGCTGGTAAAATTTAGAACTGATATGTCAAAAAATGCCTTTGGTTTCACCCTCAAGCATGTTCTTCCATGCACTAAGCAAGAGGGTAGCATACAGGAAATTCTGGTTTATTGGTAAAGCACCATGGGAATGTTCTCAGATACTGTGGAAACTTCAATTACTTCTTACAGTTGAGGGGTGCAGTCTTCATTTGCTGACATCAGTCACAAAACTAAGAGGTTTTTAAACTATCATTAATATTGTTATTGCTAGAAGAAAAAAAAATAGCAAAAAAGATGAAAGAAAACCTGCTACACTTCTGAAACCGTGGATAAAAGACTTACTATGTTGCTGCTTCCGCTGTTAAGTAGCACATTAAAACCAACTAACATAAATATACACAACAAAACAGGATCTAATTTTCTGGGTTAGTTAGTTAAGTGGCAGAAATTTTATTGATATTTTGTTCAAACTATGACCAGTATTGCTGACAGCTGTATAACTAGATAATGACATCGATGTCACACTTTATTTTTAGGTGTTTTTCTTGACTTAAGATGTTCTGCTCTAATAAAGAAAAAAATGCAAATAGAAAACCACTTTTGTTTGCATTTTAAAATTTATGTTAAGATATATTTTACCATTATACTGACTGGCATCAGTAAGTTCAGGTTTCACAAAATCTGAAATCTTAATCTTTTTTAGAAACATATCAATGTCTGGGAGCATTTTTGTCATAATAAATACACAGTTTTGAATGTCCCCGTGCATATTAAATTGTCCTATGCTTTATCTAAAAGTATGAATCTGTCAGAAATGTGTTGCTCATGTTTACAAAATTAATGGTTTGTTCTAAACAGCAGACATTAGTACCATATTTCTCATTAGTACAATATTTCTGAGAAAGCAGTGTCCTCTTTCGCATTGTGTCTACAACTGGTAAATGCAGATTTTTTTTTTTACTTTTAATGAAATAAATTTAAATTTTTTTTGTAAAGCTACTCTAAAAAATATAGAAACATCTGTACTAGCCTTAAAGATTGCATACTAAAAATATATATTTTTTTAAAAGCACATTTTATACTGTAGATGCATCTGCTGCTAATAAAAATACAGCAGAGATCACTATTATTTTCTTGGGAACAGCTTCTTCTACTATCTTTAATAAAATGTAGGCAAATCTATTAATTAAAAAAAAAGGAAACTATTTCAGATTTCTCTGTAAAATATATATTCACTGTGAGGGTGATGAGGCACTGGAACAAGTTGCCCAGAGAAGTTGTGGATGACGCATCCCTGGCAATGTTCAAGGCCAGGTTGGATAGTGCTCTGAGCAACCTGGTAAAGTGGAAGGTGTCCCTGCCCTTGCCAGAGGGATTGAAACAAGATGGTTTTAAGACTGGAACGAGATGGGGTTCTTTTACAGAAATTGCTTATTAGTCTGGAAGAAAGTCAGACTCATGGAGAGCTAGGACATGCTACTAAGAATGCTTGCAGAACTTATATTTTATCCCCTAGTGTATATTCATTACAATACAGTATTTAATTTTTATTTTTTTTTCCCAAAGGACCTTTTCTACCTTCCCATTCATATACGCCATAACTATCTTCATAAAAGAAGACCTCTTTCATATTTTCTTATACTGTTACTACTTAATATTTGCCACATAAATTATCTGCTGCATGCTCTGCAGATAAAGCACGGAACACAGAATTTTAAATTGTCTCACTCTTGATTCTCTGAGATGGATCTGGCATATCAAATACTTTTATTCAAGAATTCTTGCAGGGTAGGAACCAATTTTTTAGGCTACCATTGACAAATGATATACTGTGCATATTATGCACTTCTCTATCTATAGCATACTAATTGCAGTATACCTCAGCTGTAGGAATCATCTTTCCAAGAAGGTTTGCATAAGCACTAAAAAATACAAGAAAAGAAGACACATTACTGTGGGATGCTGCTGTGAATTGATATGATGTGTCAGGGAGTTACTAGATATTCTGTTTTAATCATTCGGGGGTATAAAATCAAGGGCCTTCGAAAAAAAAAAAATCACTAATCCAAGGATTTTTTGGTGACTTACTTGAAACACTATTCGAAAAACTATAAAAAGTGTTCTGAGAGAAGAGAAGAGAAGAGAAGAGAAGAGAAGAGAAGAGAAGAGAAGAGAAGAGAAGAGAAGAGAAGAGAAGAGA
>JAYDZK010000113.1:73111818-73125623 GCA_034509185.1 Euphonia xanthogaster
AGAAGAGAAGAGAAGAGAAGAGAAGAGAAGAGAAGAGAAGAGAAGAGAAGAGAAGAGAAGAGAAGAGAAGAGAAGAATCTGAGCTTGCCCTTTTTTTTAAAGAGATGGTCCAATAAAATAAGCTTGTTAAACTGCACTCCCTTCAAATCACTCTCTCTATCTCAGGGAACTTAGTTGTCGTTTGTTTTTTGTTGGTTTTCTTTAGACTGAGGCTGACAGAGTTTCAAATATACAAATGAAACATTTCCATTCAATTTACTGTGTCCAACTTCTCTCACATCCCCTCCCCACCCCTGCATGTGAAAACATGACCTGGCCTTGGAGCCTGGAAATTTCCCTATTAGCTTTTGTTTATATATGTATGTATTTTATATGTATGTATTTATATGCACACACATATATAAAAGCTGCCATTACCTATCTCTTAGGAGAGAGCTAAGATCTCTGTTCAGTTCTGTAAAAGAGCATTTAACAGGTGACTACCTTCCCAGCAGAGGTGGAGGAAGCTGAGATGTTCCAAAAGCATATTTCGTGTAGCTCTGCATCCCAGTGCTGTGAAAGGCTTCACACTGCATTTGTCAGGTTCAGAGCTAGTTGAAGTCTGTATACAAGCACTGCATAGTTTATAAATACATACACCTTGTTGGACAGAAGTTTAGAACATTAAAAAAAAAAAAAAGTTTATAGGAATAGAAGTGCCGGATCCACCCTACTTTCCCTTCACTTTCTTCCCCTACTCCCCTTCTAGAGGAGAACTTCCCCAAAGTGAGCCCTTCCAAGGGCTCTCTACTACTCCAGTGTGGGTTCCTTACAAAAGGTGTAGTCCTGCAGGATTAGATTTCTTCAGCATTATTCCTCACAGGGTCACAAGTGTTGCTGACAAACCTGCTCCAGCATGGGATCCTATCTTTCCAAAAGTCCTGCCAGAAGCCTATTCCAGTGTGGACTTCTCAAGGGGTCATAAACCTCCTTTGGGGATCCACCTACAGTGATGTGGGACGCTCCAGAGGCTGCAGGTGGATGTCTGCTCACTTGTGCGGATCCATGTGCTATAGGAGAAAGTCTGCCTCACCATGGCGTGCACTATCAGCTGAGCAGCAGAACCTCTGCTCCAGAATCTGGAACAGCTTCTTTCACATATTTTCATGCCTCTCTTCTCTGGCTGAAATCTCTGCTCTGGCTGAGCAGTAACTTCTCCCTTTTCTTAAATCTGTTTCTGCAGAGGTGTTACCAGCAGCACTAATTGTCTTGGCCATAGTCAATGGTGTGTCCATCTTCGAGCTGGCTCTATCAGACAGGGGATGGAGCTTCCAGCAGCTTCTTACAGAAACCATCCCTGTAGTCCCCAGTGCTACCAAAACTTGGCCATCCAAACCCAATACAAATCAATGGGTGGCATGTACACACTAGCTAGTGCTATAAAACTCTGATAAATGTAATACAATTTTTGTGCTAATGGAGTTAAAATGCTGTTCATTATCTTTCACTCTGCATATGCAGTGAAAGTATATTACAGGAATTTGGCTTGATGAGAAGGGAACAATAGGCATTAGCAAAAGGCAAGGGCTCCTTACTGTTCCTGAACACTAGACCACCTTTCACTGAACTATAATTTGTTATTCTGGCTGTTATGCTCGGGAAGGCTACTAAAACGTTGTATCTCACAGCAAGTTGGTAGAGAAAAAGAAACCCAAGAGCCATTTGGTTTGTCTTGCTACAATAGAGTTGTGAACTTTTAGATTTGCAATATGTCAAGAGGCAAAACTTTGAACAGCTATTCAACACTTAGGAATGATTGTAATGATGTTTAATTCCCTCTTACAAAATTGTTACTATGGCAACTACCCATTCTGATCTGGTGAAGCCAAAACTGCTTTAAAATTTCAAAATATTTCAATAGTATGTCTGTTTTTTTGTTTTTTAAAATAATGCATTTAGACTTCACATGTTTCAAAATGTCTGAATAATAAGAGCACAACATTATGTGGACATAATAAACAGGCAAATGATAACTTGGGACAGAAACATTGCAAGACCTTCTGATAAGAGTCTTTATTGGTGATGAGGACATGCTGCAAAAAAAATCTTATGCCTAATCCGAGCACAAATAAGCACATCTAGTCTTTCATTTTTGTAAGGGTGCTCAGGCTAAGAAATTAAAGCCACCCTTTGACATGGGCATATAATTTTGTTTCCTTTTTTCTGCCTATTTGTTTACAAAAATCACTTTTTTGTTAGTTTTTTTTTTTTTCCCCCTAGAAATCATTATCCAACAATTTGGTTATGAGGCATCTGATGAGAAGTGAATTGGCTTGCTGCTTGTGCTGAGAAGTGCTACTTTATTGTCACTGTACACCCTTCATCTTCTCCTGTAATGCTATTGCTTAGAGACTCAAAACTTCATTGTAACTTTTAAAGGCAAAACTAAGTATTCCCTCAGCATCCCCTGCCTTGGTCTATAACAAGAAATATTCACTTTTGAGTACAAGTCTGCATTCTTTGTAAAAGCAACTTGCTTGATGGCTTCAGTGGGAGTCTTACTCGCAGAAAGAATTCAAGATAGAGCTTATAAATATGATGTGCAGCACTTCTGTATTCCTCATAGGGCAGCCAGAAATATGGAATTGTACATTCACATACCTATTTTCAGAGGCTACTTAATAGAATTACATTGAGTTTTAATAAATCCAAACTATGCCATTTACAAAATATGTTGAAATCATTCTCAAGGAAAAATACTGTAGTTTTTTGTAAGATATCATTAAATACAAGGAGAGAGGAAATGAGAGAGGAAATAAATGGCATCATAAAGCAATGCACCTCTCTTTGAAAACCTCATTAGATCATGAAAAGCCTTATGGACATTTTAAGTATATAAAGCATCTAAATATTTTTACTAAGTTTTTGCTCATTTCAATGCTCTGATAATATTAAAAACTCAAAATATGGCTCTTACAAGTTAAAAAATTTTGATATATGTGAGTTTGGAACAGACAGTGGAAGCAACTGGAATCTGTTCCTTCTTTGTTTCTTTATAGTTTCACGCCTAGCATGGATAGCTATTGTTTCTCAAACAGCTCAAAAATCCTCTTAGGCCCTTCCTGGCTCCTCACTGCAAAGCACCAAAAGACCCTGTCTCAAAAGCAGCTACCACAGACAAATTAGGGCATCTTTCATACTCAGTACAGGGTATGGTAAGAGCTATTATGTGACTTCAGGTGCAGAAAGTGGTGAAAGAGGCACCTCACTGATGGCCCGTTAGGTTTGACAGGAAGACTCCAGACCTCACAAGACAAAATCCAGTAAGCAAGTATGGAAGACTTTAGAGTAATAACATGAAAAGCATAAAGAAGCAGAAAATGGTTTTTTTTTGGCAGAATGGAGTAGTAGCAATTGGTACTGACTGTGAGTGTTTGGGATAAATTGAATTCTGAACCAACAAAATTCATTCTCTCTCTGGGCAAGATAATCTGGAGACAAAACAATTGTGACCTATCTGAGCACAAACCATTAATGGTTATGAAAAAACCCACAAAGAGCAACAAACAGAAAGTGAAAGAGTACACAGGAATAAGTTCCATGAGAAATTCACTGCTGTTTTCAGGGAAGGTTACTTGCATTCACCTGCTTGAACTAATGAATATTAGTTATTATTAGTTAATAACTAATGAATATTAGTTATTTACTTCTCTTTTTTTTTTTTTTGTTTTAAATTTAATGTCTTTTCAACACTAAGCCAACAATGTAATATTTCAGTTAAAAACACAAAAAAACCTCAAATATAACTGTGAGCCTTTTTTTTGTTTCACTTAGATTGGGGTAGGGGCTGTAAAAATGGGTTGACCCTGGCTGGATGCCAGGTATCCACCAAAGCCTCTTTATCAGTCCCCTCGGCAGCTGTAGAAGGAGAAGAATATAACAAAGGATTCCTGGGTGGAGATAAGGACAGGGAGAGATCACTCACCAAATACCATCATGGACAAAACAGGCTTGAATTAGGGATTAATTGAATTTATTGCTAATAAAATCTAATAAAGAGCAGGATAATGAGAAATAAAATAATATGTTAAAAAACACCTTTCCCACAACCCTCCCTCCTTCCCAGCTCTGTCTCCTTTCCTCAGTGGCACAGGGAGAGAAGGAATGAAGGTTATGGTCAGTTCATCACACGTTGTTCCTTCCACTGCTCAGGGAGAAGAGTCGTTTCCCTGCTCCAGCATGGGGTTCCTCCCGTGAGAGAGAATTCTCCATTAATAAATGTGAGTCCATCCCATGGGCAAAAGTTCTCCACAAACTGCTGCAATGATGGTCACTTTCCCTGGGTTACAGCCCTTCAATCAGAGCCTGCTCCAGCATGGGCTCCTCTCTCCATGAGTTTGCTGGTCCCTGCTAGGACCCTGCTCCAGCATGGGCTCCCTACAGGTTCGCAGCATCCTCTCAGGCATCCACCTGTTCAAGCATGGCTCTCCTCCCTGGGCTGCGGGTAGATCTCTGAATCCCTGTGGTCCTCCAAGGGCTGCACAGCTGTGTCATCATGGCCTGCACCATGGGCTGCAGAGGAATCTCAGACCCAGCACCAGGAGCACCTCCTGCAGTACCTTCTGTACTGACCTTGGTGTGTGCGGGGTGTCCCTCTCACATATTCTCACCTCACTCTTCCCTGGATGCAATTATGACTGCACAATTTTTCTCTCTTCTTCTTAAATCTGTTATCACAGAGGTGTTACTGTCATTTCTATTTGGCCCAGCCTTGACCAGTAGCAAATCTGCCTGTGGCGCTCCCATGCACTGCTGCTGCCAGACATGGAGGAAGTTTCTGGCAGCTACTCACAGATGCCACCCCTGTAGCCCCTCTGCTACTAAAGTTTGGCCATGCAAACCCAATAGATAGCATGTTTTCAGTTTGCTTTTGTGACTTGCTTTATATTTTTAAAGAAAACTTCATAAACATAAATCTTGATCTAAATTTATCCTGACATCATCCCTTAAATTAAGTTGAAAAAAAAAGAGAGAAGACAGAAAAAGGGAGAGAAAGATGCAAGCTGAATAAATAGCTCCTTAAATACCCTGAGAGACATTGTAATTGCTTAGGAGGGAGTGCACTGAAATACCAAGTTTGGCAGTACACTCACCATAGTAAAACCAAAGGAACTCTTTGAACTGTCAAGTGCCACAGTGTAAGCCTGCTGCAAATAATCCGTAGAACATTATAAAGGGACTTTTAGAAAATACCTAAATTTCACATACGGTTTTAGCCTAAAGGCAATGGGTGTTCTGTTGTTGCTTTTAATGACACACTATATCATATGCAAGTTATAGGTACATATCAACATCTTGCATTGTATAATCCTACCATACTTCACTGAAATGTTAAGCTTTCAGCACTTTCGCCCACAATATGATAATTACAGCCATTCAAGCACTAAAACTGGCACATTTCTTTTCCACAGAATATCATGGGTTGTTCAGACATTTCACACTCCACCTCCTTCTACAATTTTCTAAGTAGCATTAAGATAGATATAAAAAGTGAAGATGGCAAACGGTGTTTGCCAGGGAACACTGTGAAAAGCAGGCCTTTATCCTCAGTTCTGTTCTTCGCCTGTGACACCAAACTCCAGAAACTTGTTCTCCCTTCTCCTTCCTCCATCATATGATAATGTAAGATATTCCTCTTTGATCTTTCCAAACATATTTCAAGTTCTTTTGATGACGGTGCATATGTAGTTTTTATAAATCCTTTAAATTTTTTATCGTTTTAAAGGCTTTCTGAAGTATAAGAAGCTTTTAAAATTTAATGTTCACACACCCTATCCTCTTGTGTCTATGTTCCAGAATGCTGTGAAAAGCACGCTGACTGCTCTTGTTCTTTGTGCAACCCTCCTGGAATTTCATGGCTCTCCCTGCATGCAGAGTATTACAAATTTAGTTAGTAAGGAATATCTTGAATATTTTCTGCTAGGAAGCATGCCTCTGTAATAAGATCGTCACTCTGATTTTAAAAAGCCTCTGAAAAGGGGTGTGTTATTGCTATTTGTATTATAGCAGTTACATGCGTTTACCAAAATATTTTTCTCCTTTCTTAAAAAAAAAAGAAAAAAAAAAAGGCAAGAAAACCCCACATCACTATTATAATACTGTTCATGAGTATCTGGAATTGAGAAAATTCCTAGAAGTGCTAAAGGCTTAGAGAAAAGGCTAGAAAAGAATGATTGCATTAGTCCTGCTATTAGTTTAGCAATTCATTAGAGTTTGAATTATACATTTAAGTGGTTTAAGTTATACAAAACAATATATCCACAGAGATTCACAGGGTCACTTAGGTCGGAAAAACACCTTTAATATCGCTGAGTCCATTTGGTGTCCCATTAAAATGGACCATCTTAAAATGCAAAAACATTTGTGATGAATTTTAGATGTCATATGCAAGGCAGAAGAACTGAGGTTAGAGAAATAGTGAACTGAAATTTGATGTCTTTTGGAATTCATGAAGATTTGCCAACAAAAACTTGCCTTAAAATCTTAATAAAGAAGTATCAGAAATGAGTATGATAGAAGAAGTCTCTGCAGCCTGACATCCACAACCCACACAAGAGCACAATGATGATAGTCTTCAGCTTTCTGATTAAATGGACAGATGCAAGTCAAAGCTACAATGATCACAATAGAGATGATTATTTTAAAATTTTTTGGCAGCAATTTTGCTGTCTTCTGCAACATCCTTTCAGTAAATTCACTGAGACATAAATAATCACATGTATGCAATTGAAAGTAATTCACTGGCCTTGTAAAAAAGTAGAGGACTGAACCAATGAAAGTTTTCATGAATCACATACAATATTTTTATATTTCACTGTTTTTACTATGACACCTAGCAGAAAGTGCTAGAAAGTTAGAATCTATGCAATGAAGAAAATAAAAGCTGTTACAACAGTATGGTGTTGATTTCATATTTCTCCTTAGAATATACTATTAGGGTCATTTTGCTATTTTGTAGAACTGCTTCAAATGTTTACAAAAACTCAACATGAAGGAATTTTGTTCCTGAAAAGCATCCCACCTATGCAAAAAATGAAATTTTATTGAGGTAAAGGGACTCAAACAGTAAAGTACAGAGAGCAGTATACACTTAAACTTGTGAAGAAAATTATGCATTTTAAAGAAATAAATAAAAATCTGATTATATGAATGCAATTTAATATTCAAAACCAGCACAAGACAAAGGCTTGGATATTCTTTTCTAGTTGCAAATGAAGCCGTTTTCAACAGTGAACATAAATAGTTGGTAGAGGAGTGACTGGGGTGAGATAGAACTCTATTGTTTGAAGCCACCATTATCAGGAAATGCTTCTTCCTCCAAACAGCATTTAAGTCTTCTACAGGTTATTAAATTCAATGGCATCCCATTACATATTACAAATAGCACTAGATTAACTTGATGCCAGCATTCTCTTTTTTCTGTTATACAATATATGGCACTAGATCTACAAAACAGCTTATTTTAGCTTTTAAAAAGAATAAATAACCACACCTCAAACATGAAAGCCAAGTTTGCAGGACTGTGCCAGTATTAATTTTGTAAACTGTCCTCACATTTGCTATCAAAGTCAGGGGTGATCCCTCATTATCCTAATCATCTGCTGTGAGCCTGTTTACAGCTTTACTCCTCATTCTCTCCATGCTTAGCAAAGGGAACCAACCGGCCCTTTACCAGTGGCTTCTTCCCACTCCTATCCTGCCAGCAGCTTTCAGAAGCTGCACACAAACACAGGGCTGCACGATTACAATCCAAATAGTCAGGTACCATCTTTGCTTTGCCCTGCTGTCTGCTACCCAAAACTACTATTAGTATGTGTCCCATGCTGTTTTAATGTGTAACAGACCAAGTAAATCACGACTTCGCTTCAATACAACAATTGCTGTGATATTTGTTTCACTTTCTACTACTCATAAGAAATCCCCATATTCCTCATTTGTTTGAGAAACTCCTTCACATTGAACTATCAAATCAGAAAGTTCTTGATACTGTTACCATAAGAGAATTGTAATTTACCACAGGGCAACAGCAATTTATTTCCACAGGACTTGTCTGAAATGTTCCATACTGCAATGATTGCTTTTGCTTTGCTATTAGGGACTGCTGTCTGTCTTTGTAAGCTGAATCCTGATTTTTTCATCTCTGTAGACAAAGATTTGCAATGTGTCCATTGATTCATTACCTACAAGTGATACTGACTCCAGCAATAAGGAAAGTGGAGGTGGTAGGATTTTCCTTTTCAAGCTTGGCAGCATCAGAATTGCAAGTATAAGCTCTGTCTATTAAAAAACCTCCTTTCTTTTGTGCTGAGAAGCCAGCCAACATTTGTCACTAGAGTAACACAGAGATGGGAGCTGCTTCTTTGTTGCTGAACATTCAAAGGTATCCATTTTCTTTTCAATAGGTCCAGCAACTCCCACTAAAAATCAATGAGGCTTAAGCAGAGCCCCAGGATTTCTTTCTAAAACTAGTACCATTTCTTAACTGGCCTACAGAAGGATTGGTTTCTTTTATGTTGATTTCTTTCAAAAATTCCCAACAAATCATTTGGGTTGACCTTGATAAAAAATACTTAATTTTCAAATTAATTTGTGTGGCTAAATATACTAAAAATGCAGGAACTAGCAATTTACAGTAATACTTACTCATTTTTCACTTCAATGATGCCTCTATTAAACAGTATTAAAAAGACTAACGTATATTAAAAATGAAAATTACTTTTAAAAAAAGACATGAAAAAAATGTATTTGATTCTTTGAAGAATTACTTTTCCCCATTTACATTAGAAACATTCATTCAAAGAACCCTCATGAAGTGAGATGAAACTCAACAATAGGATACACTACAAGGACATATACAGCATGGATGTTACAAGGAATCAGGGACATAAGAAGTATTTTTGTCATTGATAGAACTCCATATTCTACCTATTATTAGTCCAGATCTTCTTCTTAGGTCATATGATGGAAAACAGGAGTGACAGAAATGTAAGTTAATGTCTATTAGTTTCAAATAGGTTTTATACATATTTAATTTGGTTTATTATTTCCCCAGCCCAATTCTTCCACTAAATTTTATTTACCTGTCCTCAATTCCAATGAGAATTGAATATACTTGAGATTATTTATATATCTCTGCCTCACCAGAGATGGAATATAACAAGGCAGAGAAGAGCTCTCTGTGCAGGGAAAAATGAGAGGGCATAGGAGAGAAAAGAATGAAGAGAAACAAATTGAAATTAATTCTGAACATACTGTTGGATAAAATATGAACAATTTCAGGCAATGGTTTTTAGAAAATAGTGAAACACAGGAAATACTCTCTTATGGAAAGGTGATTATTTTTTTCATGTGTATATTCCTTAAAGGTAATCTTTGAATATTTTGGGAATCGTGCAGAGCATTCTTCTGATCTGTTCTCAAAGATCATGCAAATACTTTGCAAGCTTGGGAGAAATTGTTATAAGGCTTCAGCTGAATCAGTTGTTGGTAGGAAAAAAATCAGGTTTCTTCAAATATTATTGGATTCAAGATTTCCAGGAAAAAACAAACAAACATTTCCAATAAAAACTGTAATATATTTTTTTTTTGCCCAAAATAACCCCATGATGCATTTTATCAACAGTTAGAGATGTGACCAGTTTGCACAAGATCACTCATCACACTATACAACAAATGCAATTTTGAAATTCAGAAAATGTCATAAATAACAAAATGACTGAAAAAAAAAAATGAGGTATTGGTTGTAAGTGAAGCTGTGGAAACTAATGGAAAGGTATCAAAGATTGAGGCTAAGAATGGAAGGCTTTTGGAAGTAAATTAAAAAATAGAACTCTAAAGGAAGGAAATGATCACAAATCTATAACAAAAAAGGGATTTAGGGAGTGGAAATATTTGAGAGAAATGACAAAAAGAGAGTAATTCAACTGATCAAACTTTTTTACCCATATGCATCTACTTCTTTAGTCTTCTTTTCATTTGCTATGGCATTAAATCTTCATCCCCAGAGACAAGGAAGAACATTGCTGCCAGAGATAATTATGGCATAGCTTGTTGGAAGCATGGACTTTTCTCTGAACAAAGTTGAGCTGAAGTTGAGCATTTGGAAACAGCTAGTTGACAAAATTAATAGCTGCTTGTCTTCTCCTCACAGGTAGAATTGATTGATGAGTCTGTCTTCCAATCACATCTAAAATCTGGTTACAATTTAAGAATAGTTCAAACATTACTGTTAGATGAAATATGAACAGATAACCTTAGTGCCATAGGAAATACAATTTGAAACCCTTTCAAGAACAAAACAAAACCAGATACCATACAGAGACCTTAAATTGTACAGTGCAGCTGAAGTGATCACTTTGGCATTCATATGGCATTAACATGTAAAATGCTTCAGAGTTTACAATCAATCATCTACGTCATGTTGAGACCTAGAAATAGATGCTTTTTAATTATAAGGTCTTTGTGATACATTTTTCCAACACATCTTTATTCCATTTGACAGACAGGCAAACCAAGTCAGCACGATTTGAATCTATATGATATTCTTGTGTCTTGCAGACCACAAAGAGAACTAGGTATTTCAATTCCAGTTTTGTGCTGTTAGAGGTTGACCAAAAGATTTACCATATATCTACTAAATATTTTTAAGAATAAGTAAATATATAAAAATGTAACAAGATGCTACATCAATACAGCAGAACAAAATAAAAAGAGTCAGACAGAATTAACAAAAGAGAAAAGATACATAGACTTTTCTATGTAAGGGACAGTTCCAATAGGGCATTATCCCCTTCCAAAGTAAGGCAGCTGTTTTACTTTTATCTCCCAGTCTCCTCAGCTTCCCTTTAGCAGTAACTTGAATAATGAGCAGGTCTCTCCACAGCAAAACAATGACCACTTGAAAAATCCAGTCCCACTCCCTCTTGGTCCCAAGAGACAACACTCCCAAACAGTAAAAACCAAAAAGAAAAAGTGACCATAAAAATGTCTTTCATAATCCACTCAACATCCTGCTCCCTAGTGTAATTAGTGCATCTCCTTTTGCAGCCAGTAATCTGTGACATACTTACTAACACGTGCTATATACAGAAGAGTTTTCTGGGAAATCTTGAGCACCTCTTTGGTGTCCTTTCAAGTACAAATATCCAAGTATGCCTTGCCTTGGCAGAGTAGAGAGCTACTCTTGATCAGTTACTTCAGCATAACAGCAAAGGTGTCTCACTGAGGCTAAACATGGTGGGAGAACGGAGATATCAAGTTGTCTTGTGAAAGAGCAGCTATGTTAACCAAACTAAACAAGCCAATTTTAAAGCATGGAAAAATACTTCTCTTCAAGAAGGAATGTATCTTTAGCATAAACTAATGCCACTGCTTATTAGAGTTGTTCCAAAAATTAAAATTTCATGTCTCAGAAAGACTAGGCTTTTGTTTTGCTTTTACTCGTCTTGAATCATAACTAAGCATTGCTGCTGAAGAATTTCTCATGGAATAGAAATTCCAAAACATTTAATTCAGAGCCATCAAAATATATTGAGTCAGCATTGTCAGAGTGGGATCATAACTGAGCCTAAACAGAACTGATTAGTTAAAATAAAGCATTACCATTTGATTGATTCATTACCATTATTGATAGAAGCATTTCCAGAAAAGCCAGCACTTGTGCAACTGGTCAAAATCCTGACTATTGCAAAACCTGAGCTTCAATACCTTCTGAGCGAATCTACATGGCCAGTGACCTTGAGGTCAAGATTTTTGTTGTTCCATAATATTTACCCTTGGAAACACAAGGGTAAGACCTAATGTGAATTAAATTGTATGCACAAAGGGAAAACCCAGGGTACACCCTGTGTTTAAAAGGGCATGCTGTGACCTGCCACATAGGTAAGGTTCCAGAATGCATTACCATGTCCTCCTATGCAACATCTGTAACACCTTCATGTGATCAATATGAAGCTAGAAATACAGTCTGGCATGCTTCATGTAAAGGCACAACATCATTTGGTGTGAGGAATGGAATTTCAATCTTTTGCAAGAACAATACTCATAGCTGGAGCTATGTCTTGGGAGTACAATGGGACTTTCCAGCCCAGAGAACCAGAAATAGTCTATTTGTAAGCAAACAGTCACTTATGTTCAGTAACAGTATATTTTTAACAACTACCAACTAAAATGTACTCAGCCATTCTTTCTGCAACAGTGATGCTTGAAACAATGAGGATTAAGCAAAAAAAGAAAAACATGCTGCATTGAAATGACCTTTTCAAACAACGTTTCGCTGTGTAAACAGAACTCATGGTGTAATTCACCTGCAACTAATGACTTTACTGTGAAATTAATGCTACATTTAGTCCTAGTTTGTAGGGGGATAGAATATAAGAAAATATAGTGTAGAACATAATCTTACCCCTAAGGAGTTGCAGCTGGGCCAATTATCGAAGATTAGGAACAGGCCTGACTTTAACAGGCCACAGCTGTAACCAGTGAGAAGGAGAGTGCTATAGGAAAGTGGGTTGGCGGGGTGAGAGTGGAATTGGAGTCAGTTGGCTTTTTTTGTGAAGAAGAAAGAGTCAGTGCTCTGAAGAGTAGCCCAGGAGAAACCCCCAAGAAGGTATGAAACTTTTGTAATAAGGAGACAACAGTATGGAACCCCTGCAATAAGGTGACAACAGTGGTTTATAAGATAGCTGCTTTCCTGAGATATGTTACAGTCTGAACACAAATGTTAGCATGCAGGAATTGGATGGTATGTTTGATGGACAGAAAGAAAGGACACCATGATTCTGCACAACTGACATAAAAGTTTTGATAGGGATTTGGAAGAAAAAAGAGAACTGAACCTTTTACCCTCAGCCTATGGACAACCTCAATAACTGCTGCCATTGACATTGGCAAGAATACTCAGCTTTCCTCTTAGTTTTAGAAGTGAATCTTCAAGCACATTATTACAGTTCAAATCAATGGTGCACAGCTGGTAATTCTTCCTACGACTTAGCTTGAACTGGAGTAAAAAAGAGAGCAGCTCTAACAAGACTGAAAAGGAATTGCAGTTGTTTTTTAACAGTATCCTTTGAACTGAGCACTTTTGCAGCTGCTCTTTGAGGATGAACCTCAGCTTGTTTCACAAAGTCTGAATACAAATGGAGTGAGCAGATAGTGGGGTAGCAGATGTGTTGCAGACCGACACACCCCACCCACCGAGAGCCACAGGGTACCCAACCGCAGGAGTGGCTTCAGAGGGGAAACTGGAGGACCATGAAGTGTGACCTCAATTTCCACAAATCAGTGGATACAAACTCACAGCAATTGTCAATGGTGCATAAACTGTGGTTTCAGTTAGAGAAGGGCCGCATATATGTCTGACTGAAGTGGGTGAACAGGATCAAGAATAAATGAAATGGTTCAATTCTGTGTGCTACGTGAAAGATGTGTTCCAAGAAGGGCAGATTCCTTCAAATTATGTGAAGGACAATGGCTAAATTATTATGACTAAATAAGAACCCCACAAATTTGATTCTGAAAAAATATATTCACAACTTGGTATCTTTTTCTCTACCCTTGTAAAATAGACATGGGGAGAAAAACCAAAAAACCACAAACACCAACCACACACCAGCATAGTTTTAAAGATATTTTGGAGTTATGTATTGTATTGCACTAAATAGTTATTTAGTTGTTAGCACTGGGTGTTGGAAAAAATGTTACTGGGTCACATATTCCCTTCACATGGTTTCTCCCTCACATAACCCCCTGGTTTCTGTATGCCCTGG
>JAYDZK010000113.1:73132486-73153976 GCA_034509185.1 Euphonia xanthogaster
ACTTAATACAAAATTAGAGACTGCATTGCTCTTTATGACAGCATTCTGCTCTTTTGTTCTTACTGCATTAGTCCAATTTCTTCTTTGAAGCAATTAAAAGCCTAACCTTTCTTTTTGTGCCAAATTAGTAGGAAGATGAATCTTCTTTTACCCATAATTGGGAAGCATTTTCTTTGCTCCTCAATCTAAAAAAGTCCTAAAATCCAACACAGATGTTTTATTATATGACACCTGTGTAATTGTTCCCATGTTGCTAGGGGAAACTCAGCTTTTTATACCTTTGAAATAATTAGGATTCAAGCAATAAGTGTTGCTTATCATAATGCCTGGCTAGATAATGTTTGTCAAACAATTTAATGAATTATGCCATAATAATCTTCTGCATGAGTTTAAGGTTGCTGGATTTTCTATTTGTTGAAGTGTGACAACCAATTCAGCATGACACAACAGACAATCATGACAATGTGAGATATATATTTGAATGATATATTTACTGGGTTTAAGATTACACAATGGAAATAAAAATTTGCTATAAAAGGACAGATTCAGATGGATGATGCTGAAAAAAGAAATCAGTGGCTCAGATTTTCATAAAATCTACTAGATTTAGTCCATACCAAAGGTAAGTCAGGGTTAGCTTCTTTACTTTCTCTTTGAGAACACCACCTATATATGAAAAACAAAATCAAGAGCTTCACTGGCATCCAGTCATGAGTCCTGGCATCCAGTCATGAGTCTCAGCAGTGGGCTGAGATTTTTCTTCTCATAGATCATCAAGTCCTGATTACACGGTCTTTGAATTTTTGTGGATTTTTTGTCATTAGTGAATATATGTTTCAATAATCATTATTGAACTTTGATCAACACCCATTGTGGTTTTTTTAGCACTGATTCTATCAAGATGGTCCTAATTCTCTTTGCTTGCAGGAACAGTACTTTGTTTCAATGCAGCAGCTACCTCTCCACAAATTAACCCATCACTGTTAGCATAGGAACAATATGCATTCAGCTGCCTAAATTAAGTTTCAGGATACCCAGAAGATTTCATCACCTGCATCCCAGTTGGATTCCAAAGCCAGGTACAAGTTCAAACCCTGGGATTTTTAATGATTTCTCCTGTGAAACCAAGGAAACAGTTTCATTCTGTCTGTACAACAACTCTTCATCAGCAAGAGGGAAGAATAATCTCCTACCTATTATGAGCAGAGCAATTACCACATAAACTAGTTGATACACAACAAAGATTACAAGACCATTTATGGCATTACTTCCATTATTAGAATAATTGCATTGGGGGACAGTATTAATTCGAATTTCCAGTCAAAAATTTTTCACCAACATTAAAACCATGTTTAAAAAAAAAAAAAATCTAAACATAGCAGGAATTCTGTCTTTGTTCCTGCCTGAAGAAGACATGAATCTAGACTATTCTCTTTCATTAGTGCTACTGAAAGTGGCACAAATTTTTATCATCAGGCCTGACAATATCTCAGAGAAAATCAAAGTATCTGTAATCTTGATTTTGAATCAAGATTGCCTTTTTATGAAACACTGGTGCTGGAAATGCTTCAAATCTTAAAAGATTTCAAGAGATGACAGCCTCAGTTTATTTGCTACTCTAATAAGAGTAGTTCTACTATTAAGAACTCTAAAGGTAACATTGAAATCCAGTATAGATGGCAGACTTGAGTGGAGGAAAAAAAGAGAAAAAAAACCTAAAAGATCTATGGAGTAATAAAACATTCAGGAATGTTTATGTAATTTTTACCATAGAAAACAAAATCCCCAAGATCCCTGCCAACATTAAAGAGCCTGTTTTATTGATTCAAAGTATAAAGAGAAAAATTACTGAGGCTTCCCAATTCTTAAATTTTTACACATAATATTTATTGACATATAAATATGATTTTATCAAATAACACAAGGTTAGAAAACTTAAAAACTTCCATATACAAAAAACCTCAACCCAACCAACCTAATAAAAAAAAAAAACAAAACCAAAACCCAGAAAAAACCAAACCCATAAAAATAAAAAGCAACCCAAACAAACAAAAACATAAAAAATAGAGTAGTAAAAGGAAAAATTCCACTTCAAATTAATTCATAAATGTTTACACTGAATCACTCAAGACGTATATTTTAAGAGTTGTAGACAAATTTCCAAGTGGAATTACAAGTTAATTCTATTTTTTTTTTTTTAGATTATTAGACTTAGGTGTCCATTGTAGCTTTCATGTTTCTCTGTGAAATTATCATGTACTATTTTTGTAGTTGTATTGAGTTGGTACTAAGTTCTTCTCAGATAAATGAACATACACTCAAAGACCTAGATTGATCTAGTTACTAATTTGATCCTTTAATTTCTCTTATATAAATAACAGACAAAATTGTGGAGTAAAAGATTATTTATTTTTTCTTTACTCACGTATGTCTCTCATATTTTTAATTCCACCACTTCAGTTTCACTGTCAGATTTTTTTCTTAAAGGATATACACAGATCAATACAGTTAATTTCAAAAATAAAAAAAAAGAGTTAAAAAATCAATTACAGACCAATGAGAAATAAACTCAATCAGCTTAAAATTACTTATGGTAATAAAAAGAGAGAAAATAAAAAGCACTGTATCAGTTATCCCAAACAATGGAGACCGATTTGATTGGACAAATTTTAAAAAAATCCTTTGTTCTAAGTCAATGTTAATAATATCTAAAAGCTTTTGCCTGCTTTTGATCTTTCTTTTTATTACAAATTTGGTTTTATTCTTTTTCTTATAGAGGTACATTAGTGAGATTGGGAGTTTGGGTTGGGTTTTTGTTGGGATTAAAGTATCATTTACTTCCTGGAATATAGAGCTACTAGATCTCGATTTATAATTGCATATGATTTTTTTCTTAATTTATGTTTGTGTTTTCATTCGTCGACTGTTTTTTCAAACTAACAAATGTCTGTTTATCTTGCTCTAATGATGGCTCACTATTGATGAGATTTTAAGTTTTTATTCCTGTGTCATTCTTTCAATGTAGAATTCTCTCTTTAAAAAAAAGGTATATAGATATATATGTGTATATATATGTGGTAGTCCTTATACTAAAGGAAAAATTTTGGGTCAAATCCTCAAAAATGCTGTGAGCTTAGAGAAGAAACCTGTGACAGGGAGGTGTTTGTGAATATCATCATTTTTCATGGCAATTAATTAGAAATGTGTAGAAACTGGAAACTCTTCAGGCATGTCCTGGGGTGACTTTATGACACTGAATTGTATCCCAATTTGTCTGTTTAGCCCAGAAATAAATTTTGCACCTTTCAAACCAGATCTGAGAACAAAGGGAGGGGGAAGCTGTAGCACACAGTTTGTGTGTCCAGAAACTTCATTTTCACTCCACCGTAATTCTTTTTATTTCTTTGGAGTGTGTTGTCTGCAGCACAGAGAGGCTCCTTCGCTTTTAGTTAGTATTTTTTGCTAGATGAGGCAGAGATGTTACCTGGACTGTGCCTTTTTCTTTTTCTTGGAACTGATCAGTGCAGCTTTGGTCTGAAAACTGGGGCCCAGGACATGGCATTTCCAGTGCAGGAGGGACTGATAAGAGACTGAGTGAGCTGAGCTACATGCCACAAATTTGCCATCTCTTCTGAACAGTGAGAGGTTTTATTGCTTAATATTATACATTTTTCCATATTTTGCTTGCTAAATAAACAGTTTTTTCCACTTTTCTCAAAGGAGCTGAACAGGTTAGGTGAGGGGTGTCTTGAATTTGCTTTCTAGAAAAGACCACTTCAGAAGGTTTTGCCAAAATTTGCCCTAAACTAGGACAAGGGATTACACTGTTGAAACTATAAAGCTTCAAAACCAGGTGTATGCTAAAGCTACTTTTGAAATACTTAACTGGAAAATGCATGGCTTCCTACTTGAAAATTTTTACTTTTTTATGAGAAAGAATAACATAATGAAGCAATTTGATTGGGAAATACTACTTAGAAATATCTTGTGATCTCCTGTCGGAGGTGAAACTAGTGTCTCCTGACTTCGTACTTCATAAAACGTTCTTAATCACATTTATATTTCCCATAATGTATCCTGGTCTCATCTTTGAAAACAAATCACAAAAATCACAGAATATTTTGAGTTGGAAGGAACTGAGAAGGATCATCGAGTTCAGCTCTTAAGTGAATGGTCCATACACGCATCAAACCTATGATCAAACCTATGCCATTATTAGCACCATGCTCTGAAAAGGAAAACAGCAGATATTTTTCACAAATATTTCCCTTGAATATTCAAAAAGAGAGACTCAAACAAAACATTTATACTTCCTGAAAAACCCATGCAGAAGTGTATTTTTTGAAAGTCAATTATCTCATACATCTCCTGTAGTTCAAGACTTGATGTTGAATCCCCTCTTTCAGAACTAGTTGGATATAGGGATTACAACTTAGATGTGAGGAATTAAGATTATTTTTAGGAAAAAAGCTATGTTCCAAAATAGGTCTAACTCAACATCTGAATTGTATGTCCTGATTTTGAGTGATAAACATTCCATCAGTTTTGAAGAATTAAAAGGAGAGCCTTTTCTGTTCCAAAATATCCTATAACATTCTAATTTAAGGCTTTGTAGGACTCAGACAGAGAATTGGTTTAAAAGTATCTTCTACAAGCTGAGTTACCAAAATCCTTGAGTAACATATAAAAGCCAAAAATTGGTCTAGCGCAAATGAAGTCTAGACTCCTTATTTGCATTGGCTTTCCTTCTACTGAAAGTGCCTGAAACAAAATGCCTAAGCCTTGTTTCATGTAAAATGAAAGATCTATTGTCAGTATGAAACTAATTTATTTATGTACCCATTTCAACTGGGACACTCCCTTCCTTCCCAGATTCTTCCCTTCAGCCCACAAACTTACATAAAACTGACATCCATCCCATAATCCTAGTGAGAGGCACCAGAACTGAGGGTGGTTTTGTAGCTGTTCAGAAACTGTCAAAGTGAAATTGCTTTACAGCTTGCTGCTGCTTTTTCTCCAAGCTCACTTGATTTTGTTTTTGCTAGCCTATAGCATGTCAAACGTGGCTTAACCTGTTATAATTCAGCATTTTGTCTGTATCTGCTGTTTCTTCTTGCTCCCTTACTGCCCTGTCATGCTGCAGTGTCAGATCTCTCATACAGTTCAATCTACATGCTGTGGACACAATGTGTTTTATGTTCAGTAGTACACATCAATGCTATGCTAACTCTAGGATCACACTAAAGAGCATTAGAGTATTATTTTATCTTCACAGGTTTCAGATGGTTGTTTCACAAGAAAAAACATACAAGGAAAAGAGTATACTCCTCTAAGAAGAGATTCCAGACCAAAAGGATCTGCAACACTGATTTGAAACAAAATGTTAATTATGCTTGGTTTTTGTTTTTTGGTGTTTTTTTTTTTTTGTTTTGTTTTGTTTTGTTTTGTTTTTTTTTTAAAGATGAGTACAGACCTAATAAGTTCATCCCATCTGTGTTGTCCTGTCTTCTGTGTCCCTAGTGAATGCAATGTCATGTCACGGTACTGTTAAAGGTCCTTAGGTTCAGAGCTCTTGTTTTTCCTTCATGTTCATCATCATTTTAGATGTTAATTCTATACAACTTTTTAATAAAAGCCTCTGTGTTCCCAAGTAAATATAGTTGTTCAATACTGATTATGCAAGTTCAAAGAAATGAGTTGAATACTTTCACTTTTCTTCTTCTTTTCAAAGAGATGCCTATTAAACTGGCAGTGATGGAATGATGGCACATCACTTGCATATATTTATTCAGTGAAAAGATCTGGCATGCCATTTGGTGAGAAAGTAATTACAATCTGTGTTAACACAATATGCATGGTATGTCACTGATTGAACATTGAGTTATGTTTGGTGTCAGTCATTTCTGGATTTTTTTTCCTTTTACTGACTGCATATATTATGAAAGCACTGAGAAAAAAATAAGACAAAAGTAAGATGATAGGCATTTTATTTTTTTTACATGCTGTAGCAACTTTTGGGTTTTTCCCTTTGGATTACCCATTTGAAGGGAGGGAGAAAAAAATATTGTTAACAGGGATAATAAGTTAAGTTATATTTAATGACTTTTTCTTCAGAAGATTTAAACAACAAATGTAACCCCAAAACATTATCCCAAGGGAGGAGGCACCCTACTGTGAGGACCTGAAATACTTTTGTTTCCCAACCATAAGTGGAATTCTTTGCAATGATTCTCTGCATCCTGGGAACAAGGTTGGAATGGTATCATTGCTAGGCCTTCAGAATGCCTGAGAAAGATGAGAATTTCTCAGAACTGCTGATTTCATGCTCAGTCCTTAAAAATGTTTATTAAATGTCTCTTTAATGATCGGCCCACTGTTAGCAGTGCCTGTTTATTTCATGAAGAAAACTCTGTCTGGTTATTTGTCTGGTTATGATAAGAAAAAAATAATATCCACTATTTTGACACAGTAAGTTTTCAAAGTAACAATTTCAAGTGACAGACAAAAGAAAAATCAACAAAAATATAGGCGTATCTCTGTTTTTTTTTAACTGAGACCTGTTTCATTCTTGTTCATAACTGATAGGAAGGAAAATACTGTGTACCTCTTCAATTTTCCTATTGTTTAGACTAATCAGTCTCTTCAGAGATTTCAAGGTTATATCTGTTTTCTTAATTATTATCAATACCTTTGTAGCTGGTTCTCTGAGGATATGTGGTGAGCCGAGACACACTGAAAGCTAATGCCTTTTTTATCACTTAGAATGTGTGCTGGTGTCCTGGTCTAACCACATGCAGCCAACCACTGGTGAGATGGTGAGGAGAATCACAAAAAAACCAACAAACTTGTGGGTCAAGATAAGAACAGCTTAATAACTGAAACAAGGTATAACAAAACAAAGCAAAACAAAAACCCTGCAACAACTACCACTAGTAATTTAAAAAGTAAATTAAAAAAAAAAAAAAAAAAAAAGATGCACATTTAAAATTGGTCACCACATGCTGACTGATACTCAGCCAATCCCCAGGCAGTAGGCGGCTCCTCCAGTCAAATTACCCCAGTTCATTCACTGGGCATGGCATTCTACAGCATGCAATATCCCTTTGAAGAGTTCAGGTCAGCTGTCCTACTTATGCTTCTCCCACCTTCTTATGCAGTGGCAGACCATGGGGAATTGAAAAGTCCTCTATTCAGGGTAAGTGCTACTTAGCAACAACCACAATATCAGTGTGTCATCAACATTTATCCCATACTAAACACAAGACAGTGTTGTAACCAGATATAAGGAAGAAAATTAGGCCAGTGGAAACTAGAACAGAGGAGTTAACCCTGGCTGGATGCCAGGTGCCCACCAAAGCCACTCTATCAACCCCCTCTTCAGCTGGCCAGGAGAGAGAACATGTAGCAAAAGGTTCATAGGTCATGATAAGCACAGGGACAGATCATTCCTGATTATTGTCATGGCCAAAACAGTCTTGTCTTAGGGAAATCTGTTTAATTTATTACAAGTCAAACCAAGGTATGGCATAAGAGCTGAAACTGAATCTTAAAACACCTTCCCCCTACCCCTCTCTTCTTCTCAAGATGACCTTAGTCCCAAATTCTCTACCTCTTCCCCTCAGTAGTTCAAGGGCAAAGGACCAGAAATTGTGGTCATTTTATCAGATGTTGTGTCTGGTGTTCCTTCCTCCTCAGGATTCTTCACATTATTTTCTCTGGCTTCAATTGCTCTTCTTCCTATCTGTGTTATCCCAGAGGCACCAACAGGGGCACTATTGCTGATGGGCCCAGCTTTGACCAGCAGGTCTGTCTTGGAGCTGGCTGACGTTGGCCCTATCAAACACAATGGAAATTTCTAGAAGCTTGTCACAGAAGCCACTCCTGTAACCCCCCACCACCAAAATCCTGCAACAAAAAGCCAATATAATTGTGATATTGTTTATGGCAACATTCAGTAACATATATTTGAAATATGATAATTTTTTTTTTTTGTCCCTACATGTGTTTTTTCTCCTGTAAGCTGGATTTTATTAGAAAATCATGCTTTGGTAACTGATTCTCAGTGCAAAAATCCTTAATTCTTTAGGTACTCCAAATAATTTCACTTTTAAGCAACCAGACCCAATCTTCTACCACTTGAAAAGTCCTTCAAGTGTCCTTGGCCACTTAGCATTACTACTTTTCCCATATAATGAGATTTCTTGCATATCACTAAACTCCATATCCCTTAAGACAGTCTTAAAGGATTGTCTTTTTTTTTGTAACTGGGCTTTTTTCCAAATATTTAACAGAATGGGTTTCTCAGACTTTCTGGAAAACAACCACTGAGCATATTTTCCTAACAGTCCTGAGTATGTGCAGAACATGCACTTAAACTGGCTGTACTTCCTTAATTTTCAAATAACATAGAGTTTATCAATCATGAAATAAGAAGTCCCAATACTGTGCCCAGGACAATCAAAATTCTTAAGCTAAATTTGTTTGGTTTTCAACAATTAAGACTTATGATTCTTCCTGGTACTAAAAATATACCATGGCAAATTCAGTCAAGAATGGAGATATCTCTGCAAACTCAAAAGCTCTAGGATTCTGATTAAAAGTGATGCATTTATCAGACTTTATTTGCTCTGGTATGAGCAAATTGTCTCAAGTTATATACATACATTGGAGTTTGACATCACTCTTAAAACATATGGATCATGAATTTGTGTTATCTTTTGAGTACTTGTGCATTAGAACCTCAATGTACTGTGATTGACTGCCAACTGACATTATCAGCAACATTCCTGTTCAAAACCCCAGTTCCTCTGATCTTGCCATTTATTAAAATTCTCAACATTTGTTAGAAAGGTGGGTGGAGAAGGCAATCAAATTTGACTATTTGAGCATAACAAGCATCTTACCCTGGCACAGTGCATTAACATAGCATTGTTGTTTCTGGACAGTTCATTTCCTTTTACCTCCTGCATTTCTTGCCCATACACTGTTACTATGGTGTATCCTGTCAGAGTAATGTATTTTGTCCTCCAGAACAGAATGTGTGTCAGAAAGGTGTGTCAGAAGACCACAGATTCCAAGAGCAAAGCCATTTTGGACCAAAAACATTGCATTTGTATCTCTACTGCAATTGTACCTGCCTCCCTTACTCTGGGACCAGTAAGACACATGGTAGTTTTTCTCAGACTTACTTTTTTCTTCAGAATAATTTTCTTAGCGTTTATGTATCTATGTTCAATGCATTATTCCAGCTGACCACTTGAAAATACTTGATGTTAAACTCTGAATGTTCAGTTTCTGGATGTGATGAGCTTTAGGGGATAATTACAACACCTAGCAAGAAACTAAGTACTTTATCTCAATGATCACTGTCTGGAGCTTCACAAATATTTTCTCTGCCATAGATACAGTAGATCTTTATTATGTTTAGAAATACTATAGAATGAGAAATTGTTTGTTCTGCCTTCTGGGACATTAATACACAGCTGTACTGATCAGAAACTACAAAGATTTGGCTACTTTGGCACATCATGACACCAAATTGGCACAAAAGTTTAAAAAAGGAATATATGTATTTATTTCACTATCAAATCGCATACTGACAGCAGTGGAAAAGTCCATGACTCAAAAAGTATTGTAGTGCTACTAATGACTTATGTTTTAGGTAAATGTAAAAACTGGCATGTTTCATTTTTCATTGACTAAGACAGCAGTAGTATGCAAATAGGGGTTTGCAAGTTTTAGCAAAAATTATGTCAATAGTCTTTATTTTTAGAGCAAAGCTTTAGCTCACATAGTTTAATGTAATTTCTTGTAGTTTAAGGGTTTTAATAGTTACAATTTTTTTCATACTCATGTCTTGATTCCTTAGGAAAACATGCAAATTTTATCCTCAGCAAGGATATTCTGAAACATCATAATTTCTATAGAGAAGAGCCTCATATCAACAAGGTTTGCTTTATCAAATGATAAAAGGACTCAGATTCAAGGCAGAGCTCTCAAAAAGCTAAAGGTGATGTCTGTGACACCTAATAAATTTGAACCTTAATCTGTTAAAACACAACAAAAAAGTAGAATGCACACAGATGCTAAATCACTGCATTTCATCGTCATGAAAGTCTTGATGAAAGTCTCAGATTCTTCAACAGCCCCAAATCATTGTTCATGAATGATGCGGACACGTTTCTAGGTGCAGCGAAACCTAAATTGTGAATAGTGAGATTAGATACATATTCATCTTTTCATGGTTTCCAGATATCTAAAATGTGGATAGGAAGGGCAAAAGGTGGAAAGGAGTTTAAAAAAAACCACAAACACTTAATTAATAACTGAATAGAAATTACTGCTATAAAAGAAAATATTTGGATCATCAACGCTTATTGACAATAAATAGGAGAGAATATTTGAAAAGAAAATAATTTATAATGGACAGAGATGCTTTATTGTAATATAATTTCAATTTAATTTAACTTCATGAGTCCAACGGTATGTTTTTTTTTATTCAAAACTATAAAATATTGAAAAACATCTAGTTAAGTATTTGTAATGGCTAGGTTCATTACTATATACCCTATGAAAGTGTTCTATCCTACCTTCATTATGTGCATATAACTGGGGTTGTGTTCTGTACTGTTATACTGAAATTGATAAGAGAGTTTTAAAAACATTAAAAACATATTAAATACATGCTAAAAAATCTTTACTGAAAATAGAAAACATCAGAAAAAAAAAAAATTGCCAAGATAGGGGATTAACACTATACTTGTGTACTCTGCAGAAGAGCTGACAAATTTGTCTCCTCAATTTCAAGGTGTTGATTATAATTTGTACTGTATACAGACTTCTAAGTGTGCATGCATGTATCTTAGAAACATGAGTGTGTACTTAATTAAAGGAAGCAAGTGTGGTTGTGTAAATAGCCAGAAGTTGTAACTTCATTCTGATGCTATGTTTGCCATTTACTTTAAAAGGTTTATCTAGGCCTCCTTATGTCACTTTGATTCATGGTGCAAGAATGTACACACAGGTAAACAATCTTAAAGACCAAAATGATGAGGTGAGCAGCACGCATGCTGGCATGATCTGCAGTGGGGTGATGCAACGCAGTGCACAAGGGGGCTTCCTGAACCAGAGGAATCTCAGTCAAGAGGAGAGATTCATCAGAAGCCAGTGGTTCATGCAATAGTGACTCTCAAGATGTAGGCGAGGCTAGGAGAAGTGGTGGCCAACAAACTCCACAATTGCTGCATGTAAAAGGAGCCCCTTGGGAATATTAGAGACCAGGGAAGACAGACAGGGTATGGTATGTCAGCCAGGGCTGTAGCACAGAAGTTTCCACAGGAGTCCCCCTGGAAGAGTATATGCATAAAAGGTGCTGAAGCCCTGCCAGCTCAACCAAGGAACAATGCCAACCCTCTGGCAGAAGCCATGGCCACTCTGAGGTCTATGGCTGACTCCGCAACAGATGCAGATTTTCAGACAGCCCCCACTGGAGGACACCCCCTAGTGCCAGCCGCTCCGTGAGCCCTGCTCTACACCAGGACCAGCCGGCAGACATGAGCACCCCTGTGGGAGGTGTGCCCAGGAACAGGAGCTCCTCTGGTTAGAGACAGAGCTCCAGGAGGAGGTGAGTAGTGTCAGGAGTACCAGGGAGTCTGAAAGAGTGATAGATTACTGGAATCACACCTTACCTTCCCAAGGAAAGGTCTCACAGGTAGACAGGATGCATAGAATCATTAAGGCTGGAAAAATGTCACTGGCACAAATCCTATAGGAAGCAACTGAGGGAGCTGATGCTGTTAAGCCTGGAGAAAAGGAGACTCTGAGGGAACTTATTGCTGTGTACAACTACCTGAGAAGAGACTGTAGTGAGGTGGGAGTCAGTCTCTTTTCCCTGAGTAAAAAGGACAAGGGAAAATGGCATTAAGTTGCACCAGAGGAGGTTTAGATTGGACATTAGAAAAAATTTCTTCACCAAAAGGGGTGTCAAGACTTGAAACTGCATCCCCAGAGAAGTGATTGAATGACCATCCCTGGGGGTGTTTAAAAGGACTGTAGATGTGGCACTTAAAGACATGATTTAGACATGACATGTGGGCTTGGCAGTGGACTAACAGCTAGACTTGATCCCAAAGAACTTCTCCAGCCTGCATGATTCTGTGATTCCAGTTTGATCTGAACTGTTTGCAGGGCATGACACAGCAGAGGAGGCGCATTTGTAAACAGAACAATGTTGGTCTTTTTCTGTTTCAAGCAGTATAACCATGGCAATACAGTTTGAACAGTATGTTAATGATTCAGACTATTCATTTAGAACCTGAAATAAAGGAAAAAATCAAAGTGGCTAAAATCAAAGGTTTTTCCCTTATCTTTATTTATACAATTGTCAGGCTGAGAGTGTTGATATCTTCACAAGCTACAGGACAGCTAAATTATTCTTTCATGTTTTCCTTGTCACTCAAAAATAAAGAAAGGGGGGGTAAGATGGGTATTATATTTGAGATGTTTTTTCGATATACAGATATTATCTGTCAAAATTATCCTGTCAAAGGTTTGATTGTTTCAGATAATACTCAGCTAATTTAACCACAGTGCTAAAACTGTCAGTGGTACCCTTTGTGCAGTAATTGAATGGTGCTAAGGAGCTTCATGACCTTTAAAAATGCCAGCTCCCAACCAGGACCTGATGTAAAGTCTTTGCAAGCACACACTTCTTTCCACAAGATGTAACTGCTGCAGCTGTCACACTCCATTTTTTTTTAATGTCAGATTCAGTTTTGTCCTGTGTTTGGTATTCTGAATTCTATGCATACTGGTAGATGACAAGTCTTTTTATTTATTCCATTTAATGGTTTTTAGAGATTTAATCAAAATCATAGTGTTTGAAAGCTTTTGTCTAAAGCATGAAGGATAATGTCTTGTTTCTGACTATTTACTGAGACTTATGTATTAGAGGTCATGACCTGAAATGTCTGTCAGTTTCCATTTTCAGTTAGAATAGCATTTCACCTGAAGAATTTCAGCATTTATTTTAGAAAAACATGTAATGGAATAGGTTATCTGAGCCCTAAAATTGTTTATATTCCTATTATAGTGACGTTCAAGAAGGTCCTCTAGACTAAGAGGTTTAACAGAGTAAAAGATCTATTCATCATCCTATTTTATTAGCATCATACACATATGCTTTTCCACATTACTGTACAATATAATAATATTTCTACACAAAAAGTAAAATACAAAATTAGAAAAAAATGTGAATTGTAGATAAAAGGAACTGATATTTCACACATCAGATTCTGAGCTCAACAAGAGGTGTTTTAGGTAGACCTCAGGAACACTGAAGGAGTCAATGCCTATTCTTCCACATTGATACCTCTGACAAGAATTATGAATTACCCTTAAGAAAGAATGCAAATAGGCATGAAATACCCTTAAGAAAGAATGCAAAAACAGCAAAATGCATTATACAGAGAAGTCTTCTAGCAGTATGTGAGAGAGACTGTAATAGAAAATATAAAAATATACAAAAGTAAAGAGAGAAAAAGTACTTTCTTTCAAAATTATTATTCAAATGAATTTTTTTAAAATTAAAAGTAGGCAAAATATAGTGAACATAGACACATTTAATTTCACTCTTCTAGTTATTTGTTTGCTTGTCTTTATCCCAACTCATGAGTTTTCTAATTTTATTCTTAGGATTCTCTTCCCTATCTCACTAGATGGGAGAGAGCAACTGGCTGTGTGATGCTTAGTGACCAGGCAGGGTTAAACTATAACATATCCCCACATATCTCCCAGTGGAGAATTAGAAAAGTACAAGGAAAATTTCCATTATTATCTCTTCACAATGCTTTCTCCAGGTAAATAGCTTTATTCATGGGATGTTCAGTGCTCCAAAGACTGAGTAGGATCTCAGTTTCTGTTATGACCACAATCTAGAATGCCAACAGCATTTCATAAACCTTCAGAATATCTTGCAGTCTATGAAAAAAATTTCCTTAATTTTCCCCACTCAGGTCTTTTCCATTTTTTATTGGAAACTATGCAACATTTTTTGTGTACTATATCTGCTGTAGTAGACTTATATAGACTTTTTGTCCATATAAAATAGACTTATATTGACTTTTTGTCTATAAAAAATATTGATACATTTACTCTTTAAAATTAACCTTATTCATATTCACCTTTCCTTTTTACTTGCAGTTGTCTTTTACTTGCAGTTGGCTACTTATCAATGACCTAACCATATTGATTCAGATTTTATTGAGAGCAATACTGGTTTTTAGATGTATTTACACTCTCTGCTGGGCTGTTCTGCAGTCGCTCTTCAGTCATGAAATCATGAAGTCTTTTTCAGTTTGAAGAAAAAACAACAAAGACTTTAGACAGTTTAGAGAAGCACTTTCAAGTTAGGAAAGTATGTGACCTTTATCTAAGCAGTCCAGGCCATTCTCTAGCAGTAAAATTTTTTTCAGTTAATCAGCTTTTTGGCTGAGATTTTCCAGTTGTATTGTCCTCAGCTGGGTTAGAAACTTCTGCTTAATGTCTCTTTTAAGCAACAACCTGCCTATCTTCTGCTTTCCACATATATTTTCCTATAATAGATGTATAATAGATATAAGTGAAAATGAAAATTTGTTTATTTGTTCAGTTTGAAGATATAAGAAAAGTTTATTATCATACTTTTTGCAATATTTCCTGTATATGTTCCTATCATTGTATGTTTGTGGTACAAAAAATGTGTCATGCTGTGAACAAAAGAAGGGAGGCCTCAGCTAAACTCTGGAACTGTGAACTGTACAACCATGTCATTCAGCCTGTGTTGTGAACAGAAACTTAGCACTTATTGGAAGAAAGGCAAGAAGAAGTGGCCTGGTTTTGGAATTTTTATTATCAAATTTTCTGGCAAAACTCCCACATATATGTTGTATACATAAGTTTTGGTCTGTGCCAACTTCAGAGATGTAGTAGATACACTAAAATTATGTACTGCTACGATGGCATGTACCCAAATTTTGGCTGGACATCATGTCCTGAATATTGCCCTAGTATCTTCTCTATAACAATCAAGGTTAAAGAACTAACAGGAGCATAAATCTCTGATACAAAACTTGTGTTTAGTCTGATCTATTATGGGTCCAATAACCTTTTTAATAAAGTCAATAATAAGAACATGAATGCGTCTCAAATCCAAGACTCACAATAGGAAGTTCTACTAGGAAGTTCTTTGAAGTTGTTATTTGGTTTAATCTATCTAAAAAACAATAAAGGAAAGGTTTAGCCATTTTATATAGAGAGACATATAATACAGAGACATATATACAGAGACATCTGCTAGAACAAAAAAAAAATTTAAAAGCAGAATAAAAATCATCAGCCTTAGGCAAATTGCAGCTTGTCATAGCACATAGTTTCTGTGCATTGACAACACTACTGTGTGAACTAGCATGGAAGTAAAAGTTATTTATGCCTCAAAAAGTACAGGCCTGATCAAAAAACTTGATCAAGTTAACCAAAACGCACTCGTTGATTTGTGTCTTGGGTCAATCCCTTTGCTTATATAAGTAACATTTCCATAGTTTTTCTCCTAGTCTTTGAAAGGCAATTTGCCTGTTGCTTGTGAGAAAGGTTGATATATTAAAATTACTAGTTTCTGACTCTGGAATTTATTTTGTAAGATTTTATGAACAGCAAAATGTTGCATCACAGCAACTTCCTCATAAATGTGACACTTAATACTTTATTTTCCTGCCATAAAATGAAATTTTTTTTTTTTTGTGTCTGTATGTTTTCATGGTGAAAAACATTTCATCTGGGAATTTAGTAAACTGTAGAATGGAATTCTATTCTGCTTCTGCTGTCTTGCCAAGAGGCTATTGTTTTGATATTTACCACTGTGGTGTTTGAATTCTTGTGTGCTAGACAACCAACCTCATCTCCAGGGAGAAAAAAAATATTTCAGAGTATTTTAGAAAGAATTTTGTATTTCTCCATAGCCTCAGAGACTATTTTCTGTAAAACCTACCTGGAAATCAAGAATGTCTTCTGAACAGAGTCACATTGCTCTCCTAGTGGTCTGAAAGCCGTACAGCTGAGAATGGAAGTATAAATTATCTGATTAAAGATATTCTCCCTGTGGAGTACATAGGTAAACATCATACCCCTGAGAATTTCTTCAGAGTTACCTGCTGAGGTAAAATTCCTGCTGTTGAAGATTTAGTCCCCTTGAACCTAAATTTCCTTGAAATATTGTTTCTCCCTCACAAGTTTAGACTGCTACCATTTTGCCCTGATTCCTACTTCACTCTCTGTTTTACAGACCTGACCTAGTTTTAAACAGTAAAAAAATAGAAAGTGGCCTTCTATGAGTACATCTGCAAGTAATGTTAAACCAAATATATACAAGATATGTAACAATCTAAAGTTGCTGGGTTTGAGCCCCCAGGTGGCATTAACTGATGCAAGACTATTGGCAGACACCTTTGTTTTGCCCCTTTTTACTGGGTTTAGGAAAAAAAAAATTAAAATTTTTAACATTTCCAAAGCCACACCTTAAAAGGTGACAGGGCATATCAAATGTCAGTGACAAAAGGCATACAGGATACTTGCCCCATGCTGCATATCTAAAATTTTGGAAAATAAAACTCCAGACTTTGAGTCATCAGGCACAGGAATTACACATTTTAGGATTTACTTAAGAAAGGCACATTTTCAGTTTAAATTCTAAATTAGAAATACTGTTCTTGACACAGATGGCATCCATTGTGCTTTTAGTACCATTTTTCCATTAGTAGTTTTCCAGAATAAGGTAGCTGTCTTCAATATTATACTAAGTAATTGTAACTGTAACAGTAGACTTTCATATAAATAATTGCTGACGTTTGTGCAGGACTCTAGAGGTCTGACAACTTTTTTTCTTGCTTCCTCAGCAAACTACTTCAAAATTAAGCCCTACATGTGTT
Source organism: Euphonia xanthogaster (assembly GCA_034509185.1). NCBI lineage: Eukaryota > Metazoa > Chordata > Aves > Passeriformes > Fringillidae > Euphonia > Euphonia xanthogaster. The sequence continues at coordinate 73,149,445 of JAYDZK010000113.1, forward strand.
ACACATCTAAGATAAAAAATGTTTTGAAATGGCCAGTTTCCTGAAGCTAACAGTGCTCAGCCCTGACTAAGATAAAGGCCAGTGCAAACATGAGTTCATGAATATGAAATGAAGATGAAGCAAAAAACAAAACCAACACACTAAAACAGGCAGTATAAGTGTTTCAGAATACAAAAATATCACTGAGGCAAAATCTTCTGTCACCTACGTGCTGATTTTAACTTCAGACCAGGTAAAAATGCACGCAGATGGGCTGTCAACACTGATGATAAAGATGATACTCCTGTTCTCTTGCAGTGCCTCGTCACCATCACATTTACTATATGTGACCTGATACTGTCTGCTGAGAATTAATCGTGCTCCACTACAGAAAGTCATTTGGGGCTACTGATCTTCACAAAAGCGTCTTAATCACGAGCATAGGTGCACCAGATTAATCAGTGGTCATGTTATGCTGCAGAAAGTATCAGACATTGGTATACAGCCAAGGGTATTTTTTTTTTTTCCAGCTATTTATTTGGTTTTAATTTTTTTTATTGTACCCTTAAGGCATGGAAGTTTTAGAGTTCTGAATGCAGTCATACTTTCTTGTTTTGGAATGATGTGTGAACAGTTAAATTATCATTTCTATGTGTCAGACAAAGCTTATGTATTATTACCATGTAGCTAAAATTCCTACATTTTTTGTGTAGTTCATTATGAAGGAACAGGTATAATTTCTCTTTCAATTCTAAGTCACAGAAATATTTGAGAGAATGCAAAAAGGCTGCATGAGGATTGACCGAAATTAGCTAGGGAACATAAACCCCATGGCTTTTAAACTTTTCTGGAAGTCCAGACCGCATAGTGTTACTTGATTGCTTCTTGGTTTCTATGAAGGTAGCAAAACATTAACACTGTGTGATTATTCAAAGTGCAGACTTATACTGCTCTGTTAATGGTCCCTAGCTGAGATTCCAGTGAAAGCACAGACAACCAAGCCAATTTCTTTAAAAACAGCTCCATTGAACAAGCTAGAGGTAATATTATAAGTAAGAATGCAAATTTTCTTGTGTAGATAAACTGGTCATTATATTTATACACAGCTCATCATGTATTTATTGGGTTTTACTGCTATACTGAGGAGAGGACAAAAAGAAAATAAAGAAGGTGATGCAAGAAAACCACAATGACTCTATAATGTAGCTGTCCTTCTTCTTGTTTTGTTTTTTTTTTTTCTCTTTCTTTTTAATTGGGGAAGAAAAAAAATAGAAAAAATGAAGAAATTGCAAACACAAGAAGTAATTAATGTAAAACGATGTCCACAATGTCCATGTACCTCAAAACCTAACTTGGAAGGATAAGGTTTTAAAATGAAAGAATAGCTGCACTCATGTCCATTTTCTCTTTAAGCATATACTTACCTGTGTAGTTGCTGGATCGAAAGAAACTACTTTCAGGTTGGCTAATGAAAAGCATCAGCAGCATGGCATAGGTCACCTCCAGTATGATGCCTGTTCAAACTTCCTGACCTAGAGATGATCTCTCATCAGAGTCTTCAGCAGCAGACAGAAATCTGGCAAACTGGCTTCCCGGCTTTCCTCTTTTAACTGGCAGAATTTGTAAGACAACTGTGAAATTTATAGCAATAATAAATGACTAGATGTTTTTTTCCAGTAAATGTCCTTTCCAGTATTCCAAAAAGTCAGTCAAAGTGTTAATTCATAGTTTATACACACACACAGAGGCAAATATATGCAAATACACCAATGCACCTCAGTGAGCAGGCTAAGGACTTCAGACAGCACTCAGGGTCTTTCTTTCTTTCTTTGTCTTCTTTTTTGTTAATGAGCTTAAGACATTGATGGAGGGAAGCTAGAAGGCTTTTCCAGCCTTGGCTTTGTCTTGAGTGACAAGTGATATACAGAAACCTGATAAATAGTCTTCATTATGTTTAAGTATTTTCTAGCTCTTGCCAGACATAAGCTACTATATTTCTACTCTCTTTTGTCATCAGTTCTTATTATGTATTTTAGTGTATATGAATAGAGCCTTGTTAGTACTTGATTTAGGGCAGTTATAAATGCCCTGAAATAAACATATGTAGGTATGAAAATGTTTCATGGCTCTGATACTACAGAATTACCCATGTGTCAGCCCTAAAAAAATACTTTCCTTATTTGAAAAGTAAATTAAAAAACATTATTATGACTTAGAAAGGAAGGAACTAGCATAAAAGAGTATTATAGTTTGTCATTCTTTTAATGATTTTTATTCCTTCAATAAAGAGCGAACAATTTATCTTGTCTGAATTAAAAAAAAAAGGCAAAAAACTTGCTAAAAGAGTTGTCAGTGTAATATAACAGAATATTACAACTTCTGTGTTACTCTGTTTAACACACATCAGTGAAAGGCTGCAATATAAGTTCATTTGTCATTTAACATTTATCACTAGGCTGTTCCTAGGTAGTCTGAATTATCTTTGTGTGAGCAGATAATTAATAAAGGCGATTTTAAGAAAGATTTTTAAAAATTTGTTTTCTTATGTGATTTTCTAACTATTGCATATTATATATTGTAAGATCCCATTAAAATAGTATTTCTATGCCTAGATCACAAAATGATGAAAATAATATACATATTTTAGCTGAAATTATCAGCCTGCAATAAGCAAAGTTTAAATATGTTATAATTAATACTCTCTTTAAATAAATTATTCATAATTGGTTTAAAAGCACAAAAGCAAACAGTGTGTGGGAGAAATGAAAGAGTAAAAATACATTAAAAATAGTTATTTCTAAAGTTTTAGAAATGGGTTCAGTTTCTTATGGTGAAAACTTGGAAACTGCCTTTATAATACTGATAGGAGTGTAAAGCTGGCACACACAAGTCATAACTGCAAATGTCAACCTTTAACCTTCTCAGCTGAAATGACTTCAAAGTATTCACTTGACCAAGGCATAACCTGAAAGCTAAATGGGTTGAGATCACTCTGTCTCTGATGACCTAAAAGGCACATGTGGGTCGTGCTTCAGCACTCAGTTGTTAGTAAAGCTTCTTAGCACACATGAAACTGTGGGCATTGAAATCTTTATCTTAAAAAGAATTTTTAAAATTCCCCAGACTGGCTGAGTTTCTCTGGCTCATTTGCTCTGCTTCCTTTCTCTGTGCAGAGAGAGAAAGATAAGTAGAATTCATGCAGAACTATGCTATGCTATCAAGGAAAAAGTGACTCCCTGGGACAGACTGTATACATTCTTTTATGGTTTTAAAAGCCAGATACATTTTTTACACTCAGTAAAGATCCCCTGCCACAGCATAGCCCCCATTAACCCCTCTGTTTCATAGAGCACTTATGCGTGGGGTGAGCAGGGCCTGGAAGGAAGACCTGAGTATGACCTAAGGCAAGTGAAATTATTTGCACTGTTATATGAGACTATTCTGGTGTTTTCTTCATATGTTACTGATGCTTTGAGCTGTATTACATTATACTGTTTGCTCACTGACCTCTTAGGGAAAGGGGTAAAAGCAAAAGCCTGAGGGATAGATGGATGGATGGATGGATGGATGGATGGATGGATGGATGGATGGATGGATGGATGGATGGCAGAATAGAAAAATCTCATTCTGTGATTGAAAATCTGCACGAATTTTGGTGCCATTTTCTGTGTAACATCAGAGAATAGGTGCCTGAGACCATAGGTTAAAAGACATTTACACATATAAAATTGCATCTCTCCTTTCTGGGAGTAGAACTGTTTATTAACAGTTCTTCAGGAAACAGGATTTAACTCCTTCCAGAGATTCAACTGTATTTGAGCTAAGTATTGGTTTTGATACAGGATAGCTAGGTAACTTTGGCTCCACTATATGAGGAAAGGCTAAATTGTGAGAAGGAGCTGTGAAGTCGAGAGGTCAGAGAAACTCAAATAAGAAACATAAGACAGCAGAAAGAGGTAAAACAGTTGAGACAGCAGTAGTTAGCTGAGCAAGGACTCAAGAAGAAAATCACAGACATGAAAAGGTATAGGATCCTAACAAAAAAGCAGGGAGTCATAAGATGTCAACTCAGAAATACTGAGAATGAGCCCTTTCGAAGGAGGAATGGAATCCAACCCTTCCCAACAGTCTGATGACGGCTTGGACAGCAAAGACTCACCTGTAATATAAATGGTTACTGTAATAGCTCTTTAACTCTGACTACCTATTCTGTGATTTTACTATTAAATAATTGTTTTGCAATTCAATCTCTAAGTGTATATCCTTACAGAGGTATTTTGTTCATTTTAAATGTCTTCTGCACAGATTGACTTGGAGAGGGTGGACACAGTGATTTTCTTGAGTTGTGACCCACTCACCCAGAAAGAGTCAAACTGAACGCAGTCATGTTGGCTAAGTGGCCAATCCAAGTCCCCTCTTCATAATCAAAGGCATAGCTCACAGTATGCTCTGATGACATTCTGAACCCCAGAGACCACTTTATGATGACTAAGCCTGGAACCCAACATTTTCTCCACAGAGCCCTACTTCGTGCACGCAGTCGAGTGGGGTAG
>JAYDZK010000113.1:73154076-73172725 GCA_034509185.1 Euphonia xanthogaster
AAGCTGAGGGAGCTAAAAGGGACAGAGTATTCAGCATTGCCACAATTTATCAAAACCAGATGTAGCAGAAAACAGCCATTTAAAAAAGTATCACATATACTCTATGCGCATTATCTACCACTCCCTTGCCCAAGTGGTCTTCCGGCACCTCACCTGAAAGAGATGGGCTTCGTTCTAGTTTTTTTTTGTTTTATTTTCCTGGCAATGCAGAAATTTTAATAATTAGCTGATTGAAGGAGGGTTATAAAAAAGACATAAAAATCAACTGTCAGTAGTATTGCACAGTTTTACAAAGTTAGTTCTGGCTTTGGAGCTTTGTCTTGGACATTAGGAGAAAATGTCTACCATGTATACTGGGAAAGTAGTGCATAGCTGTAACAGACTAGGCAGGATCTGACTAGTCTGCTGGATCATTGTCCTTGAAATTTTCCAGGATTTGCCTAGCCCTGACCTAGTACTGGACATAGACTAATTTCAGGTGAAGGTCAGGAAAGTTGTCCTCCAAGATAACCTCTCACCAAAAATTCTATTAAATACTGTACTCTACAGGTAATTTGAGTGAAAAAATGTCAGTTGTCTTTTATAAAAAATGCAGAAAGGACAGATTGTAAGCAGTGTTACTTTTTTTTTAACTATATGCATATATTTTTGTGTTGATTGCTGTCTACCAACTTGCAGATGAGAATAAAAGCTTGGTAAGGATGCTGTTGGCAGTAACCATTTCTGACCTGAATCTCTCCTTCTGGTGGTCAGGATTTCACAGCATGTATATTAGACTTAGTCTTTTATGCCCACCGTCTGTTTTATATTAAAGTCCTTCATGCCTTAATCCTTTCTGACTTTATTCTGTCCTTCCAAATCAAATAATGACAGAAGAATGTTAGCTTTGAAGCACACTGATTTCTAAACTATTTCCGCACCACAGAAGCTTAACCTGAATGTCACAGTGTAACTACAGTTAAGAAAAATGGGTATGTGTGTATCTATTTGAAAGTTGAATCTTCCCTTTAGGAACGTCTCTCATAACTGAGGGAATGTTATGAGGCAAATTCTTTTAGATATGATTCACAATAAAACTGTTCATACAGCAATAACAATTTATTATCTTCACACTTGGAGTTGGCCCTCAATAATAAAATGAAGGATTACTAACATTACCTTTCTTTCTTTGTGCTAATACAAATTCTCAAGTGCTCAGCTCAAAAGTGCTACTAAAGAAGAATTTAAAGAGTAATTGAGAATTTACTTGCTCTAAGAGGAGCAGGACATGAGAGTTTGTTATGAGAAGCATGAAATTCCAATATTGTGCATCCCCTTTTTTCCAAAATATATTCAGCAAGGGAAAAACAAAGTCTAAAATCCCAGATTTATGTAAAATGCCTAACTGATTAAAGAACTTATAGAATCGTGAATCACAGCTACTTCTGTTATATCATTTAGGTTGCCACTATACTGTGTTTAAAAGGGGCTTTACTAATTTTATTAATCTTATTATAGCTGACGCGTGTTTCACTCACATGGGCATGCAGATTCCATACACCCTGAAAGCTGATAAGCAAGTATATAGATGATAAACAAGAAAACCTATTCACAATAAATTCTGAGTCAAACTGTGTTTGTATTGTGTTTTAATGACTATTGAATGTAGACTCTATAACAGATATATTGCTGAACAAATATGTATAGTAATCTGGTAATAACAAAAATATGCAGTGCATAATTTTTCGTTATCCATGAATACACTATAAACTTTTTCAAGCATCAAATTTTACCCAAAGTCCCAGAATTTAAGTGGTAAAAATATCCAAAATGTTGTGAATTGATTAATTTTTTTTTAATGAGAATTGCAAGATTGTGTAATTTGATTCCATTTTCCACTGTTACTTAATTACGTTACTTAAAACTTTATTCCAAACAGTGACATAAATCTCCCCTAAATTCAGTATTCTTTTGCAAATTGCATTCAAGACAATATTCTAGTCTCATAAACTGAATCAGAAAAGTTCAATAGAATTTAGCACCCTAATTGTGGATCCTGGTAACTTAGTAAATGAAAATCCTGTGCAAAAAGGTGCCATAAAACTTCCTCCATTTTCATCCATGCAAATAGAACTCCATAAATAAATAAATAAAAGACACAATTAGGGGACAATGCAAAATACTCTTACAAGGTCAATCCAATTTACATTTTGGGCTGTGTGAAGAAAGTTTAGTTAAGCCCTCACCAGTGCACAAAGCAGAGAACAAGGAAAAGAAAGCTCCACTCACTTCATCCCAGAACACAGGGAAAACAGCAGAGACATTTCTCCCCTTACGTGCCTCATATCATCCTATTCCCATCATCATTCCAGTGACATTTATTTGAAGTGAAGGATGAGAAATCAAGGGTCAGGAAAATGAGACAGAATGATGCCTTCTGTGCCTACCTTCCCATTGACCTTATGGTATATCTTGGACTCTTGCAACTGGAGGCCCTTTTCCTCTCCCTCTCTCCATCTCACTCCCTTTTGCCCCCTGCCCCTCTCCACTCCCCTCTTACAGTCTTCTCAACATATATTTTAAGCCTGATCAAAAAGCCAGTAAAAGCCATGCCAAGTGCCTTATTCTTTCTGGATGCTCTAAAGTCTGCAAGTAAAAGTTGCTTCAGAACTCTGCTCTTTCTTCCATGCACTACCAAGAGTATATCCAACTGCTTTCCCCTGTACCCGCTAAGCAGGATGGGATATTGTAAGCATTTTCCTTTCTACACAGAATAATTTAGGACTGATCTATACTTGAAAGGAGCTGACTTGCAATTGCTACTGCTGATGTGTCCCTTAAAGCAGAAATGTCCAACAGTATCATTAACATAGCAAGTGACGTGGGCTTTATTTGCAACACAACCACATACACTGGAGAAAAGCTTTTGAAATGAAAGTATAATCAGATGATTACTTGAAAAAGAAAATATAGCTATTCACAATAAGAAGTCAAAGGAATTAGTTTCTGACAGGTGAGTTCCTAGTGGAGAGGGAGTAAAAATGATTGTCTTCACTTTCATTTGTGAAGTGGGACGTCTCAATGACATAATAATTACTTTCCTTGTCCTATGCACACAGAAATGTTGCTGCAGAACCTAAACAGATATGTAAGCACTTCTAAGAAAATAATGAAATGCTAATAATCAAGAAAAGAAACTCTTCTATGGATAGCCACATTCATAAACCTTACTTGCAAAGCTTCTGAAATATCCATATCAAGAGAAATATCCATATCAACATTCAGTCCAGGCTGTGTATATCTGCCAGACTGTGCATATACTGCCTGTAAGCACCACAGAATGGTACTGTAAACTCCTTTCAGCCAAGCCTTTAGTATCACTGAAATAATGTTGGGACCTCCAAAACTAGCATATATCTGGATTGAAAGAAATGTTGAAAGACAATGATAAATACATAAAAAAAAAAAAAAAAAAAAAAAAAGGAAAACCAATCTCATTCCTGGAAATCAGTTGTAATTTCTGTACCCCGGTGATGATTTCCACCTCACTGAAGTATTGTCTACATCAGTTCTGAGGATGCAGAAAACATAGGGTTTTTTGGGGTACTGGTCAGCCACTGGGAGCAAGAGACTTCTTGGTAGGCAGAATGGGGAGCATTCTGGGGAGAATGCAGCCAAGAAAAAAAATTATGATTGAAAGGTAAGCATGTAGTCTGAGGCAGTGAGGACTAGGAATGAATGGAATATGATGGGAACAAGCAGAAGGGTAAATTGATTGGAAGGGTTTTCCCTGAGTGTTACTAAAACAGTATTCCTGTTGTCATACAGGAATGCTTCATCACGCACAGTAGTTCAGCCTCACAGGGTACCGAAAGTTAAAGAAAAAACACAATATCAGAATAGTACAATTCAGACATGACATTTCTGAAACTGAGGCATGCAAGAGAGGAATACTAGTGGTATTATATCTTTTTACCTTCAGTATTGAAGTGGTCATATTCCCACTACTATGTAGCTGGTTAGAGAAAAGGGACGCTTCAAGAACTCTTTAGTTTAAGCCTGGCAAGCCATCCACACTTGTTTCCCAGACTTGTGCCAGGCTGCCTGACAATATTTCATGATCACATGGCCGAAAACACATTCATGAATATATAAAGAATTATCTGACAAAATGTTTCCAAGCTTTTCAAGCCTGCTACTGAAGAAAACAAAATAATCCTATTAAATGTTTTCTGTCTGCCCTTATTGTTGTACAGCAACATAGTTCTCAAGCAATACCACTTTCTCCAAACTCTGTAATAAGCCATTACCAGCTTTTGTGCAGCTGCCACTGCTTCTGACTGGCTTTTGTACAAAGAGTCATTGCCAATTTATTGTTTTGCCCTGCATTTCCCAGGGCAAGAGCCCTTACAAAGAAAAGATTCTGAAGCTGGTCATCCAAGCCTGTCCCAGGTCATCTCAGAAGCTGGCCTATTTACAACAAATGGCTGCAACTAAGAATCTGTTACCAGCTTGTGGAAACTTAGAGGAGTTAAGAGAGGTGAATTCAGGTCTGCAATAAATCAGGAAACAAAAAACAAAACAAAAACCAACCAACCAACCAACCAAAGCAAAAACAATTACACCTAACCTGAGGAATTCGTTGTTTTATTTAATTATCCTTGAGACCTAAGAAGCAGAATGAGAAAATGGTGCATTGTGAAACCAAAGGACTTCATGAGTATTTCAATCAGCATATTTCATTATTATCTTACCCTCAGTGTTCCACTTTTCACTGCTGCTAATCATGCCTTAACTGCTTCTTCACCTTACTAGATTGTTCTCTCCTTTCTAATGGGGTTGGGAAAATGGTAACATATTTTGAGAGATCCCTTACCAACTTATTTTGAAAGGCCCCATTCCAGCTTTCTCTAAGCTTCAAAAAAGCCACAGCACAGAAAGCCCAGGTTTTATCTGTGTTGCTCTAAATCCCAGTTTTGGTCATGTTCCTGTTACACTATTTGCGTTATGAATGTCATCTGTCTTGGGGGAATTACAGCATCTAATACTAGAGATACTGTGCATCAGCACGGCAAAAATGCTGTCTGAAAATAAAATACATAACTCTCATTTGATATATATTTATTGTTTTAAAAATCCCATTTCCTGCATTTAGCTACAACTCAGTGAGTATGTAGCTTACTTCATATAAGGAGATTAAAATCTGACTTGTTACATTTATGGCACCACAGGCAGTTTTATTCTTTTATTTTTAAACAAAACAACTCCAATTTTTGAGGCTTTCAGCAGACAACTAGGAAATGTACAAGTACCAAAAAAAAAAAAAAAAAGGAGGCCTTGATCTTACGTTGTGGTTTGCAGGAGATAAAAGAACAGAAAAGCCCAATGATGCATTAATGACAGCCTCTAAATGCCCTGCCTATCAGCCAAACTAAGGCCCACAAGACAGGAACAGAAGGTAAGCACACAGTTTATGATTCTTTTTTTTTTTTTAACCTGTAATGCTTTTGGAAGAATTGAATTCTAGCAGTCACAAATGTTTCGACAAAGACAGTGTTTCCACAATGAAGACTGCAAAGATAGAGGGAGGACTTCTGTGTGCATGTTAACTCTGAATTAACCTGCTTGGGACTAGAAGCAGCCTAGCTGTAAAGCACTGATCACTCCCCAGGCAAATTTACGTTGCTTCTAAAGTAAATTAGCTCCTTCATAGCATGTCAGAAATGTAAACTCTAAAATTGTGTAGACAGAATATTCTGAGGACATCATCATTTGAGTCATGCCTTTTAATCTTACCTTACTTATTGTTCCTGTTCTCTTGCCCTGTTACCCTGAGAGAGGATTTGTAAAACAGACATTTCTTTCCAGCATATATCACAGTACTGAGGTATGAACAGGTAAGTGACAATTTCTAACATCATTTTCTTAATACAAAGCATAGAACCTCTCAAGTTAAAGTAATGTTGCCCAGGGGACGCATTTAATTGTTAACAATTCCATTTAATAGCAGCCAAGCACATGTTAAATGGTCCATTTTCACCCATGTCCTTTGCCTTCATTCCTATCGGTGAGAACAAATATTAAGATCCTGGAGTGCTTGTACTGAAAGCATTTTAACATTCGCATATTATATTAGAGAATAAATTTTGTGTTTAGACAATTTTAGAATATCTAATTTTACTTCTTTCTAAGCCTTCTGAAGTTTATCTTACCCTAGTAAGATACTATTTATTCCAATATATATTTTAGCTTCAGGCTGCTTACCAGTGAATTCCATTAAATTTGAAAGACTGATCAAAGACAACAGTTAACCTGCTTATATGCTCTGAATGAAGATGGTAAAATATTTTGATGCTGATGGAATGAGAATAGGTCAGTTCCTAACAAATTTGTAGCTGGTGAGAACTAAAATGTAAGTTAGGATAGTCTAAAACATATTCACTTTGCATTCAGGCAATAATTGTTGCCTAAAATCTTATCTGATTTATGTTAGCATGGCTGATCATTAAATGAAAGAAAAGGAAATGAAGTATATAATGGGAGATACATACCCAAGACAATGACAGATATCAGCAACCAATTCAACAAACTCATAGTCACATATAGACTTAAACATCATAACTCTGACCAGGGTTAGGCAGATCAAAAACTGAGCTATAATTTTTTTCTCTCATTCAGATTCTTCATGATGCACCAGTGGTTCAGGATGTTGCAATCACACTATTGAGGAAGAAGAATTCTTCCAGGCGTGAGGATATATCTGTGCTTGTAGTTATTCTCTCATTCACACAGTCACTCAAAACCTGTCACCCAGGAGTGAAAATTGTGAAACCTGAAATGGTGCAAGCATGGTGAAAACAAAAAGGGCAACAAAATATCATTTTCTGTCTTTTTATTAAGTTCCTGTGCTTTTGAAAATCTCTTTGCTAATTTCCTCACTGTCCATTATCACAGATTTCTTATAATATACAGCACAATTTAATCAATAAATATAAATGGGTGGGGTTTTTTTTCAGAATTTGATAATAGGTTCTTCATTTCTGAGTGCTTCCATTACATGGTATCTTTTCCTTCAACTTATGAGCTAAAATGGAAATGCCACTTTTTTTTTTTTTTTAATTACTAAGAATTACTTAGCTGTTTTTATTCTATTTCTGTAATTATTTCATTACTTCTTAAAAAATGTTATTTAGAACATTTTCCTTTATTTTTTTCATGAAATTTTCCTTTAGGGGAGAAACAAAAGTTTGAAAGAGAAAGACAGATTGACCACTTAAAGAGTTTAACAAGTCTCAAAATGCAAACAAAAAGAAAATAGATTCTTTAGAGGTCTGTCTTGTGGGGAACAGAAAAATTATGTTTCCTCTTTGCTAAAAAGGAGAAATTGCATACTTTTTCAGCTAAATAACAAGACAATATAGTATTGGTATGGGTTAATCTGTTGGTACACAATGTTGTTTCTACTCAGAGAACATTTTAATAAAATATTTATTAGGTCAGGTTGTTAAAGTATAAAGGATTTTGATAGTAAAAGCAGAAAACAGAGAAAGTAGATCAGGCTTTCAGTGATGAAAAAACAGTAAGGAGGAAGAAAAAAAAAAGGGGAATAAAGGGAATTGTACTCTATCATGAAAAAAAAAAGAAATTATGTACAGAGATATAAAAAAGAGGGAATGAGTTATAAGAAGGGGGTAAAGGATAGGGAAAATAAAGTTGTGAGTATGAAGTTCAATTAAGTTATCAGAGTACACATTGAAGCAGCAAATCTGAAGATATGAACAAATACATGAAGTGGAGGTGCTTCAGTTTTCTGGTCTTTCATGTGAAGTAGTTCTTTGCAAGGAAGTGCAATATGGAAAATTATAATTTTGTAAAAAAATTTTAAAAGGAAGAGAGAAAATCATTAAAATGACTTTTTAATGATTTTCTTTCTTCCTTTTAATTTTTTTTTTACAAATTTAAGACATAAAAATTAGGGAATTGTAAAGAGAATCGGACAAAGGCAGGAGGGAATTGAAAGAAAACAAAAAGGGCAAAAAAGCTGGTGAATGGTCTAGAAAATAAGTTGTTTGAGGAGCAGTTGAGGGAGCCAAAGTTGTTTAGCCTGGAAAAGAGGAGGCTCAGAGGAGATCTCATTGCTTTCTACAGCTTCCTAACAGGAAGGTGACACCAGGTCAGGGTCAACCTCTTCTCCTACCAACTAGTGACAAGACAAGAGGAAATGGACTCAAGGAGAGGTTCAGGTTGGACATCAGGAAGAATTTCTTCACAGAATGAGTGATTGAATGTTGGAGTAGCCTGTCCAGGGAAGTCATGGAGTCACCTCCCTGGACCTGTCCAAAAAATGACTGGATGTAATAGATAGTGCTGTGGTTTAGTTGGCGTGGTGGTGCTGGATCAAAGTTGAGCTCAATGATTTTAAAGTCTTTTCTAACCTTAATTAATTTGTGATTCTATGAAAAGAAGTAACCAGTATTGCTATATTAAACCCAAAAAAATGTGAGAAACCAAATGCAATGGAAATCTGTGTAAAACTATATTTTGAATGTGTGGGTGACTGGGTTTCAGGATAGTGCTTCCATTCTCACAAGTACCACATTGGCACCTTTTAGTAAAAGGAAAGGCTACAAGTTAAATTATGTAGCCTTTTAAGGTTGGATGGAAATGTTCTATGACTATCTGATTTTTGCTTCCCTTAGCAAAAGCTTTTGAAAAATATTACTGGCAAAAAACCAACAAAAAGTTATTCAGAAGATAACTCAGTGTGTATTGCAGAAAGAATTGTCCTAATGTAAAAAGAAAGACCAAGCAGTGTTTAAGGAAGATGAGGTCAACTGTACACTTTTTTTTGAAGTGTAGAAAAGCTGAAAGACAGAGCTAGGAAGTACACAACTGATGCTACAACAGAGAAGGTAAACTGATCAAAAGCCAGGGTGAATAAAGAATAACAAAATGCATGACAGTGTAGATAGTCAATATAAAACAGAGAGTTGATTGAAGGAGGAAAAGGGTTAATATAGAACATTTTACAAGAAGAAGGAAAGAAAGTGAAAGAAATTCAAGCAAATAGAATGAGATGAAGAAACTTCATTAGCTCTGGCCAATGCAAGTGAAAAAATAAGATCTTTGTAAAGAAGAGCAACAATTGCCCTGTTTGCATTAAGGCTTTCTTATGACTTTCTCATGTTTCAATAAGTGGAACTCTTTAAAAGGCTGAAGCTTGGATGGCATTTCAAAAGCATGAGACTTGCAGTCAGATAGGAATTCACAGAATCACAGAATCCCTAAGTTGGACGAGACCTTCAAGACCATCAAATCCAACCCAGCCCTAACACCTCAACTAAACCATGGCACTGAGAGCCACATCCAATCTTTTTTTGAACACATCCAGGGATAGTGACTCCACCATGTCCCCAGGCAGACAATTTCAGCACTTTATCACTTTTTCCATGAAAGACTTCTTCCTAATATCCAACCTGTATTTCCCTCGATGCAGCTTAATGCTGTGCCCTCTTGTTCTGTCCAGTTGATGCCTGGAGAAAGAGACCAACCCCCACCTGACTACAGCCACCTTTCAGGGACTTGTAGAGAGTGATAAGGTCACCTCTGAATCTCCTTTACTCCAGGCTAAACACCCCCAGCTCCCTCAGCCATTCCTCACAGGGTTTGTGTTCCAAGCCTCTCACCAGCCTCATTGCCCTACTCTGGACATGCTCAAGCCTCTCAACATCCTTCCCAAACTGAGGGGCCCAGAACTGAACACAGCACTCAAGGTGGGGCCTCACCAGTGCCAGGTACAGGGGAAGGATGACCTCCCTGCTCCTGCTGACCACACTGTTCCTGATACAGGCCAGGATGCCACTGGCCTTCTTGGCCACCAAGGCACGCTGCTGGCTCACGTTCAGCCGGCTGTCAACCAGCACTCCCAGGTCCCTCTCTGCCTGGGCACTGTCCAGCTGCATTGTCCCCAGCCTATAACATTGCAGGGGGTTATTGTGGCCACAATGTAGGACTTGGTTGGCACTTGGACTTATTAAACTTTCTCTTCTTGGACTCTGCCCATCCATTCAACTGTTCCAGGTCTCTCTGCAGAGCCCTCCTTCCTTCCAACAGATAGACACATGCTCCCAGCTTGGTGTCATCTGCAAATTTACTAATGAAAGACTCAATCCCCTCATCCATGTCATCAATAAAGATATTAAATAGAACTGGTCTCAGCACAGACCACTGAGGGACACCACTGCTGACTGGCTGCCAGCTGGATGCAGCACCATTCACCACCACTCTCTGGACCCAGCCATCCAGCCAGTTCCTAACCCAGCAAAGAGTGCCCCTGTCCAAGCCATGGGCTGCTAGCTTTTCCAGGAGTGTGCTGTGGGAGACAGTATCAAAGGCCTTGCTGAAGTCCAAATAGTTAACATCCATAGCCTTTCCTGCATCCGCCAGGTGGGTCACCTGGTCATAAAAGGTTGGTGAAACATGACCTACCCCTCCTAAATCATGCTGGCTGGGTCTGGCCATCCTGTAAGTGCTGTGTGATGACACTCAATATAAACTGTTCCATAACCTTACCGGGTACTGAGGTCAGGCTAACCGGACTATAATTACCTGAATCCTCCTTCCCACCCTTTTTGTGAATGGTTGTCACATCGTCCAGCTTCAGTCACCTGGAACCCCCCAGTGAGCCAGGACTGTCAGTAAATGATGGAGAGCAGCTTCTCAAGCTCATCTGCCAGCTCCCTCATCACCCTGGGATGGATCCCCTCTGGGCCCATGGATTTATGAATACCCAAGCAGCTCAGCTGTTCTCTGACTGCCTCCTCCTTGATAAAAGGGACCACTCTGCTCCCTGAAACCCTCTGCCAACCCAGAAGGACTGTTGTCCTGAGTAAAAGCAATCTTCCCACTAAAGACTGAGGCAAAGAAGGCGTTAAGAACTTCCATTTTCTCCTCAGCTGCAGTTACTAAGTTCCCTCCCTCATCCAATAGAAAAGAAAGGTTGCTCTTACCCTTCTTTTTACCATTAATATATTTGTAAAAGCATTTTTTATTAACCTTTACAAAAATTGCCTAACTAAGTTCGAACTAAGCTTTGACCTCTCTAATTTTTTTTCCTACATGCCCTAGAAGCCCCCTTGAATACTTCCTGAGAGACCTGGCCCTCCTTCCAAGGATAATATATCCCCTTTTTATTCCTAAATTGCCCATTCAGGCTGGACTTTTTCCTCATCTACTCATCTTTCAGCACACAGGGACAGTACACCACACATGTCCTGTGTGACATTAGGGAAGAAATTTCACTGTAGAAGCTCATGTAAAATACAATTGAATGTTATGAAGTGCTGTAAGATTCTTAGAATGAAGATGAAATAAGAGTGCAATATCATTTATTGAATTTTTCTGTTTCATGGAGGCTGTGAAGGACTGTTTAATACTTTTACGTATTACTTTTAAAAGAGTTCATTTATTGGTCTCATAATCTGGAAACAGAAGTAGGTGGGACAAATTGTCAGTAGAGTTGATGACATGGAAGAATTATCACATTATAAAGTGTAAACGTAGGATAATTAAAGATACCACAAGTTTTACCAGACAGTATATTTATTGTTTGGAAATCACCAATTACATTCCTGCCCATAAAATGAAAAATCTGGAAGTCAAAAATATTGTATTGGATGGTATATATTCCCAAAGAATGAAGGACCACATTTTTCTCATATTTATGTTACAGTAATTTAAGCAATAGTTAAGACAAAAATAAATCATAGTTTGAGCTTAGGTTCACAAAGCCAGGATTTACTGGTCCTGTTCATCCTTTCCTCCTCTCACAGCCACAAGCAACTCAGGAATTTTGGGGACTGGCAACTGATTTACAGTTTTTGAAGATCCCTATTCAAAGAAGAGATTTCTTATCTAATTCCATAAGAATAGAGAGGGTACATCTATACCAGCTTTGACTGAAATAAGTCCATGCAAAATTGACTTTATTTCCAATTTGCTTTCAACAATCCTTTAAAATCAGTAGTTAATAACATGAACTAAAAAATTTATTTCTAAAATAGGTATTCACTCTGCACCTAGAAAACCATAATATATCATATATGTGTGACTGCTGCATTTTTTGTGTCCCTTTGTCCTATCACTGAACTCATAAATATGTATTCATACCTATTCAGTACTAAGCACTTGTGATTGAAATCAGTATTAGTGCATATGTAGAACTGATTAAACAAGTGAAAAAATTAGAGATGTTTGTTTTAAAGAAAATAACATTTAAGTGACTTGAGTTCTAAGGCAGAAATATTCAGGGGCTTGGGATGAAAACCCACACCTTGTAGGTATTTTTAGAACCATGTTAATTTTGCAGCTAGCCATTTTTTCCCTGCATATATAGTTTAATAATGTTTCAAATTTAACAAGTAAACATTCTGATTAGAAATATATAATGATCTATACCTCTTCAAGATTTCAGAATTTCATTCTTCACTGTATATATTAAAGACTATGTGATCTTGAAAGGCTGCTAGAAGGACACATACCTAGTCAAGACATTATAGCAGGTTAGCATCAAAGCTGTGGAAGACAGAGCTGAAAATATAACATGCCAAAAATCCCTTTCATCCAAATTTACTTAAATATACATGTATAAAATGTACTTTTGTGCTAATTTGATTAACATGAAGGAAAATCCCATTTTTCCAGTAATATGCAGTTATCAGAAAAGGCAGAAAATCAAAATTGATCGTTTTCACCTTACAGACTTTGACTGTTATGAAACATAGGGATTAATATAATTAAAGGCTTTTACCTCAGTTAATTATTCATGTAATTGGTTGAAATAAAAGGACATCCCATTATTCCATACAGTCAGGCCTACTTATTTGCTCACTTCTGCTAGTTAGGAAGCAAAGGAAAAGATAGGAGGTATACCCATGACAAGAGAAGATGGAAAAATCCTGTTGCAGTCTTTCACCTAGTAGTGGCATGGCTCACTACAAAATAACCAACTAATTCATCTGCCTTTTTGCAAATCAATCCCAATTCATCAGAAACATTTTTTTCCTGGCTTTAAATAAATGCTTAACCCATTTGGTAAGTTAACTGTGACCTGTAGGCTGTTTGCAATTACTTTGTTATGGCTTTTGGCTAAACATTTCTCATGCTGTGTTTACTCATTGAAGTTTACACTTCTCTTGCTGTACCTGGATCACTCAGGATGCTTAGAACTGGATGTAGAAGTAAAAAATATTTCCTGAAATTCTGGTGATCAGTGCTAAAATTTCATCTAACTTCAGATGCAAAATCACATATAAAAATGCATCTTTAATCATCTTAATATAGAAGTGCATCAAATACTAGAGCTCCATAAATATAAAGCATATAAAATAATCTGTGCATCTAAAAGAGATTTGCTATTTCATTTCCATTTAGACAATAATCCCTTATCAGTAATACAACTATACACATGCTATGTAATATATATAGCTACATAGAGTTAATATGTGACTCTGTTCAGGGCTTTCTTCATCTGCTCAGCTGCTGGCAGCTAATGGACCATAGCAATCTTCTTTAGCAAAGCGTTTGGAACTAACCCTCCCACCAAGTCATTTTCTCTCCCACCCTAATACTAAATATTGCATGACAGCTCAGTTATGAGTGCTACTTAGGGCCTGTCACTACTGAATGGTATACATCACAGAAGTCTTCTTCTGAACCAGGACACTAGCACTGAAGGTTATAAACACAAGAAGGCAGTTCTCTTTCATCTGTCCTTTCAAAATAATATGGAACATAAATTGAGTGAATGTACAAGGGCAGAGTGACACCATTGAGCTGATACATCTACTACACATTTTTGGTATTTTTAACCTGCCTCTGCTAAAATGAAAAGTCACTAACCATTGTGTCATTGGATCTATGCTTACAGAATCAGAGATGATCAGCTAGGAAAGCAGAATTTAGAAAGAATTTCATGGGAAGTTGAAAGGGATGCTGCTGTCTCTTAAGGATTCTTTATTTCTTGAAGTTTCATTTGTTTTCACATAAATGTCTCTCTTATTGTAAATAAAATATCTGTGTGACTTTCGACTAGACTTACTTATAGGTAGTTGCAGCATTAAAGGCATTATTAAAAGAATTCACTGCTGCTTGGTGCATATTTACAATAGTACACCCTTCAGGTGCTTCCCTTTCATTTTTATTGGATTTTAAGATATTAACTTGAAATCAGTTTACTCCTATTATTTGTGTGTTAGTCCCTCTAAAAAAATCACAATTCTTGAAACAGGCCACAGAAAGGAATTTTTTAATATTGATATGCAATAGGTTGAGATGCAAGAGGCTGGAAGAAAGTATCTACAAACATAAACCAATCCATTGATCTGAGATAAAAAATCTTTTTAAGATCAGTTTAAAATCAGTGGGGTTGCTGCTCCTATGCCTTGTGCTGTTCTGGCGTCCCTGAAGCTGGTACTGCCTGGATGCTGCAGAAGTGCTGGGTGCCAAAAGGAGCTTGGGGGAGGCAAGAGCCAGCCCTCACTGACCATTTTGTGACCAGAGGACCAGACCAAAGCGCCCAGTGGGACCATTTTCTGGGTTTTGTGACCTTTCCAAGGACCTCACCCTTTCTTTTAAATGAGATGTCAAACAGGGACTTTTTGGAGCTGAGGTTTCTGCTTGGGGCTCATGTATGTGCTCAGCACAGGACCCAGTTTCCTGGTATGCCCTTAGGGGAATAGGAGAGAGGCTGTTCTAAACCCACACTCTAACTCCTTCCCATGGCCGCAGCATGGAAAGTGGAAGATTGAAGTGGAAGATGAGGCTGGCAAATTTATCCCCACAGAGGCAGGTGGTGTGGAGCCTGCAGGGAAGATGGGTGTGGTGAAGGAAAATGGGAGAGAACTACTCTCAGGGAGCAGTCATCATCTGGGCCACAGGACAATGGCCATGCAGTGCAGATGCGGAAGCATGAGTCAGCCAAGGCTTGAAGGTTGGTGCCAGGTGATCTGGGGCTGCTTCCATTATGGATGTCCACAAGAAGCAGAACCCTTGATCCCATCTGCAGCCCTGCTCTACCACCTTTCCAGGAATTCAGCAGCACATTGTTTGCTGCAGTTTCCTTGCCGTTGAAGATTGGAGTGATTTTGAGGCTTTTTCAGACCCCAGGACCTTTCCTAAGTCATCATGATGCTTTACTTTCATAGAAAATTTTATTTTCACTTCTACATCAAAGAAGTGAAACAGCATAAGCTGGATGCAATAATAAAATTTTTACCAGTTGGGCTCAGGTTTTTTTAGTTACTCAATGTGCATTCCTTTACCTAGTTCAATGCAGACGCTGTCTCAAGTGAGGCAGGTGCTGCCAGCAGCCAGCTGTTGAGGTGGACGACGGTTGCTGCCATTAAGCTGAAAGTACTTGCTTGTCCAGCAGCTCTGACAGGTAGCATCAGCTGGGGAGAGTCCACGCTCAAATCAAATCGTTCTGATAATTTCCATCTGACGATACAGAGTGATTGGTTGGCTAGAAATACACCTTTAAAAGCTTCACAGCAGTGGTTCTAATGGATTTGTCAGAGAGAGTTCTACAGAGAGGTTAAAATTGGCTGTCATTCCATAGCATTAACAAAAGGAATGAAACTCTTTGGTAGGATGATACAATTTTGTTTAGAAATAACAGTGAGCTGTTTCCTTTAAAAAATGTATACCGACATCATTCAACTGGTTTTAATACCTATCAAACCTTTGTAATATTTAAATTTAAGGAGGGGAACTATTATTAGGTGACATATAATTATTTTCTTTTCTGTCGTTTCTTCATTATACTATTTATTTGATCCATTTCCACTCAGCAAAACAAAGGTATACCCCTGGAGAAGGAGTAACCAGGACATTAAACTTAGCAGACACAACATAACATGAAATTTTTGTGGAAATTTCAAAGAACTTCAGCTAATAAAAATGTTTTAAACCTTTAAACAGAACCAAAATTAATAGTTTTTTCAAGTTTTGAATAGGTTTATGTTTTTTTTTCATACATACCAAAGATGTCTTCTTCAGAAGCATAGTCTCCTATTATGTTTTAATAAAAGAGCCTAAAAGTCTATGCAATAGAACAGAAAATAATAATCCTTCCACCAGGGGCATTCTGAATTATGCTGTGTGACAACTTTTCCAGCTGGGACTCCAGGTGGCTATAAGTATGCCATAGCAGTAATAAAGCAGACTTCATTTACCCACACAAGCTCTGATCTGGAGAACATATTTAAATCTCAAATTTTTAAACATAAATTTAAATGCTATGTTGGCCTGCTGTCTTTAAATGCACACGTATCTTCTTTTTCACACAAGAAAAGCTACACTAATCTCTACAGAGAGCACTCACTTGAATTAGCTAAGCCTAAATGTAAAGAACGGGTACAGTTATTCTCTAAAAAGCAATTCATCAATTAAAGATGATTTTATACAAAAGCCAAACCAAATGAAAACTGTTCTAGTAAGGAAAGCATGTTTTCCTCTATCAATTACTTTGAAATATCAGTTTCTACCCTATATCCCACAAAATTTCACTTAGACAAAAACTCTATCTTTTTTTTTTTTTTTTTTTTTGCAAAATTCATGATAGCTACCTCTCTAACTTCATTGTAATTTTCTTAGGATAAGTATGACTTTCTGAAATAATAGCTGTCGTCTCTCTAAAACCATGGACAAAAAGATGAATATGGAATCTATTTCTAAACAAAGGTTGAGTAATTTTATTTTCTAAACTTTTGAGTAAAAGCTAAAATAAATCATTCCTTCTAACATAAAAAGTTATCATAAATCACATCCTCCGATTACAAGAAAAAAAATTAGAAAACAAACAGGCCAAAATTTGTTTTAATATTTTGTTCCAGCTGGATGATATAAACTTCTGTATGAAATCAGAAGGAGCCCTATTATGGATATAAGTATTATGACAAGAAAAGCCTAAAATATAAAGTAATCATTTTTTTTTATGTAACACACTTCAGTATAAGAATATGCCACATCTGTGTAGTGCTGTATTAAGTTTTTATTCTAATGTGATGATTGTCATAAATATTGGTACTCTGCAGAGATCACTGAAGTATAGAAACTGTGGTAATAGGTTCCATTATGATATTACTGTATCTCTTCTTAAAGTATTTATCTTGATTTTTCTTTAAAGCAGTTATTTCTCCTTAGTAAAGATCTTTAGAAACTCAGCAGTATCATATTGCAGAAGATTAATGGACTTTACAATGCACAATTTACTTCATTAAATCCTTAGTTAAATTCTTCGGATATTTTGCTAGTGCTAAAATATTTTGAGCTCATTTATTTCATCCAAAGACAAGAAAGTGAGGCAAACTCATCCTAAATTTTTCAGTCTAGTGTTCTACGGCTCAATTTCATTTAAAATATGCCTACTAGAAGCCAAGTCAGCTTTACTCCTCTCTCGCTATTTTCTTTTGTTGTTGTTTCAGTAGGTTAGTTACGCAATCTCTCACAGCTTGATAAAACAATTTGCATTACATAGAACAACTAACAGAAGTTCTGTCACATAAATCAACAGAAGCTAA
This sequence comes from Euphonia xanthogaster, assembly GCA_034509185.1. Classification (NCBI taxonomy): domain Eukaryota; kingdom Metazoa; phylum Chordata; class Aves; order Passeriformes; family Fringillidae; genus Euphonia; species Euphonia xanthogaster. The sequence goes on from JAYDZK010000113.1 coordinate 73,171,635, forward strand.
AATTGTAAGCAAATATTAAAACAGACAAAGCACAGTCAAAAATATTAAGTTCTTCAGAAATTAATTTCTCAAAATAAGGAGCTAATATAATTCTTACTCCTATCTCACTTGTTCATCCAAATAAAAATAATGCTAAGATGTGGAGAGTTCTGCTCCTCTACTGAAATTAAATTTTGTTACTCAACTGCACTGCTCAGTGTCAAGTTAAAAATAAACACCATGCTGAAGACTTTCCATAATTCTGTATTTGCAAGGCATTGTTCACATACTTCTCATTTCCTCTTCCTATTTTACAATCTTGCAGACACTTTCAGTGTCCTCATAGCCTATTTTCCTGCACTGGGACTGATAAAGCCAATTCTGTTTCTGTTCTTAAGTGTATTAGTAGAATAAAAGAAATGAGAATTTCTTGGGGTCTCTCAATATTTCACCAAAGGGTCCTTTTTTCAGAAACAGTCTAAAGTACTCTTAATTTCAGATAAAGTAATACTTGCTTACAGTAAATAGATTAAAAATATGAACCAAATTAGCAATTATTAAAAGAATGAACAAATAGGACAAATATAAGAAATGTGAATCTTATGTATGAGGGGACACTCAATTTTTAGTGAGAGGACTGCTTCTGAGGAACGACTTTAACCTTCTTAGTGATTTTGAATACACCTAACTAAAGGCGTGCTGCCTCTGAAAACCAGATCTTTTTAGGCTGTTTCAAAGACAGAATCTTCAAGCCATTTATTGTTTTCCAAAATTCTGATTTTTCAGTTGAATTTTCATTTAGTGACATTGGATTAGGAAATAGCAATGAAATTAGGAGAAAATTCTCAAGTAACTGAAATAACACATCTACAGTGATATAACAAAGTGCAAACATTGCCACGTTTGTCTACAATTATAGGAAAATACCTGCCTAAGAGACACACTAAGTGGTGTCACTGTATCTTTGCTTGAGGCTGCCCAGACACACCACATAGCCCAGGTGTAGATTTACTAGGAAGGCTAGGTGTGACTTTTGATTACCAGATATCAGAGCTACAGGCTAGAGACAAAAAAAAAAAAAAAAAAAAAAAAATGTTATACTGCTGTACAAA
>JAYDZK010000113.1:73207587-73221230 GCA_034509185.1 Euphonia xanthogaster
GAAGTGGCGGAAGGAAGGAAGGAAGGAAGGAAGGAAGGAAGGAAGGAAGGAAGGAAGGAAGGAAGGAAGGAAGGAAATCAAGAATGGGATTTTTCCATTATCTGATATGATGTTATAATTCATCTGATATGCTGCCATTGAGATTTAGACTTACCATGGAATCAAGCTGATGGTACCCTGCTGTAAATACTTTCTTCCCCTTTTAAGATCCAGAGTCTTTGTCTGTGATCACCAATACAATTTGGCTACATTTGTTACATGGAAAGGGTAGAAAATAATAAAATTAAAATTAAAGAAGGAAAGAAATTCTGTTTTCATGGTGTTTAAAATTGTTACATATTTATATAGTTACAGTTTCTTCCACTGTTTCACCTTTTTTATTTTTAAACACATTTAAGTTGCTTTAATCAATGCATTGTAATTGATCTTGCAATGTAAATTATTTTTTGACATTTATTGATATCTATTATCTGGTATTTCAATCCCTCCTAGTCTTGTGTTTACCCATAAAGAGCCAAAAAATTATTTCTGTGTATAATTTTGGACATCCTATCTTGCCTTAAAATTTGTATGCTTTCAACGCTTGACACATACTGAATTTCAGTTCTGAAAACCCTTGTGTGTTTTTTTGTGTTTCTGTAGCAGAAATGTGGATCTTTTAGAGGGGTGGAAGCAAATAACCATTTCACATGTGTCTTCACCTTGGCATCCTTTCCCATCATTGCATATAAGCTTGTAATCCCTCTCATCCCCTAAACAGGTAACTTATTATTACACCAGACAGTTTTCTGTCCTTTATCTCCTACATTTAGGCTGTTACTAAATCCTGCAATTTTCTCTTTAGAACATCTACAAAATCTAGTCTTTTCATTTAATTTCTGTTTTCAGGAAGGAGCAGTCATTCAGGAAATAACTGAGGCATAACAAGGGCACTGACATGTCTATCATGTACTTCACTCCTTTCTTCTTGGTACTTCAACTACTCCTTCCTTTGGCTCTAGTTCACCTTCTTTCCCTCTTGGTAATTTCTTATCCTCTGCCCTGAAGGCTTTCTCGTTCTGTGTCCAATATAAGTCAGTTATGACTTAAATATTCAAATACTTTTAAAAGCACTTTGGTGTCATGTTCAAGACTGCTCCCTATAGACAAGAGTTCAGTCCTGATCCTTTACATAACAGGATATTCTGCTCTTTCAGACAGGACTCCTTATTTTCACAGTTCTGTGAACAATGAAACAAAGTACAATTTTTAAAGCATTAATGACATTTTAAAAATTATTTCTTCATATTTTACCTGTGATTTTTTCATTACTCTTTATTTTTTGTTGTTGTTGTTTTGAGTTTGATTGTTATCAGACAGTGGAAGCATTAACTTTTAGCACTGAAACCAGAAGTACAATAGTACAATAGAGAGGCCTAACAGTTATGATGTGGTCGACAGTTTCCAATTCTAATAATCCATCTGGTATAATATATTCAGTTGAATCCTTGTTTGTCAGTCTATTTAGGATATCCTTGGGGTTCTAAGATCCTGTTACTAAGAATTATGAAAAAAAATCATAACATTAGTCTAGAAAATGAAACAAATTTTATTCTTTATAAAGTGCACATCAATTTAGGGTTGCTAAAATTTTGCACTGATCAAAAGAGGAAAATATTTTCATGATTTGAATGAAAATAATTCTGGAATGAAAATAATTCTATATCGTATTTTGCAGAACTGCAGGAGACTGTAAAGACTGTAAGGTGTAGGTGGTGTCCTCCTGCTTTATCAATATCCTTACTCTTAAGATGAATTGCATTAAAGAAATAGAGAAAGAAGATAAAATGATGAAGGTTTTTTGTGTTTGGAATCCATGATAAACCTTAAGAATAAGAAGTTAGTACGTATTTTCTTGTTTAAAAAGCTTTATTGTATTGCAGGTCTCTTTTTAATGTTCAAAAAGTAATTTAGTTACCTTTGGTGCAGTATTGCCTGTGAGGAACTGATGAAGCTGGGAAAGAACAAATTAAGCAAAATTAGATTGCAGTCTTCCCATGGAGGGAGAGAAGTTAACTCCTGTTATGCATTTAGAGGCATGTGAGTATGATGACTACAGTTCGCTCTTTTTCCCTCCCTTATACACTACTGCACATTCAGGAGAAAGGCTAGAATACTTAAATAATTGTTTCTACATTGTTTAGACCTTTGTTTATATTCATTTCCCTTCAAGGAAAAAAAAAAAAACAACCTACAAACCAACAAAAACAAACAAACAAACAAACAAAACAAAACAAAACAAAACAAAAAAACAGAAAAGGAAATACAGTTACCACTGAATTTTGTTAGAGAATAAATAGCAGCCCTGAGTTTGGTTATGGATGTTTGTATTGCTCTCATGAGGTAGCAAATTCACAGCGCCATAATCTGAAGTTGTTATCCTTGTAGTACAAACTTTTTTCTCCCTTTAGGCAAATATTTCAGCAATAATCAGCAGGGGTTGCTTCAAGATCTGAAGGATTTAGGTTCAGTAATATTTGGATTTTAATCTCTTGACAGGGTATGCCAAAATGAACTTTCTGTTACTGAGAGCTTTTAGAATTTCCTATGATCTTTTTGGGGAACTTTTAGAGTGAGAGCCCATTTTAAGTGCAGGAACATTTTGATCGGTTTTTCAGACCAGGTTAGAAAGGTAATCCAATTTTAGACTGTTACAAATGTGGAGTTTCAGATGTATTTCTAAACTTCTTTCTATTGTTTTAGATTTAAATTTCATCACTGGGATTTTCACACTTTTCAAAGGTTAGATTTTTTTTTTTACATAAGTTCAATAGTGATCTAGTACTTTTAAGCAAATTCTAGCTTTGATTGGTGTGGTATCCATGAAAGGCAAAGAAAAATGAAAAAAAAAAATCAGCATCCTTGTGCAGCACAACTTTTTTCATGTGAAATGATCTAAACAGTGCATTTTATTGCTTTACTTCACATGATAATATAGCTAACACTAATGCCAGGAGGATAAATAATGTGCTTAGCACACTCTGCAGAGAATGTAGGGTAGATTTTTTGTATGAAGAAAATTGAATCACACCTAAATTTACTTACCCTGACAAATTACCTCTGCTACATTCTATGTCTCTATTCAATTAAACAAATATTCTGTCAGTCGAGCATTATTTAACCCTGATTAAAATTGCTTAAAATAAAATTATGATTTCTTCCTTATCAAAGATTCTTTTGTAAAGAGCAGCACTTTGCAGCTTTTTTTGCCTTAATTTATTCTTCATTTGTGCCAAAGGAGCCAAGTTGGATTCTAACCTTGACCAAATTAGTAACTGAGACTCATTCAGAAGAGAAAGTTTAATCTCAGGGGTAAGAGGTTGACATTAAGATGCTGTTAGAATGTAATGTGATAAAAAAGAAAATAAATTCCATGCTGCTTGAAATGAACAACATACTTGAAGCTCTTTGAAAAATGTGCTTTGTATTTTTGAAACTATATAATCACATCATAATGGACTTGGGCCAGAGCTTTTGCCAACAATAAAATTTTCAGTTGCATTTTTATGTGCTAATTAAATGCATTGGTGCAATAAGATAAGGGCACTTATGACTAGCCCTTTCTGGTTGCATTCAAGGACTTCCACATTTTTCTTAAATGGTGGGGCACAGAGCTGCACACCGTGGTAATGAGGAGGCCACACCAAAGCTGAATACAGTGGATAATTACCTCTTTTGACTGGCTGGTGTTGCTGTTTTTGATGCACCAGAATGCACGTCTTCCTCTGGGCTGCCAGGACACACTCCTGGTTAACATTGAGCTGCTGCAGGCCTGCACCCTCAAATCCCTTCCTGCAAGGCTGCTCTCCAGACAATTGTCTTCAGATTTATACTTGCATCCAACATAAATCTGTCCCAGGTGCAGAATCTGGCATTTCTTGTTAAATTTCATGCCACACCAGCAGTAACTGCTGCTGCTTCTTTGTGTATTGCATAGATTAATATAATTTATGTATTTAGACCAAAAGATGTGTTAGTAGAAGTACATGCTTAGAGGTATTATCTTTCTGTTTCCAATTAATCAGTAAAGGAAGCCTATAGAATACTTTTCATTTATTTGCAAATAAACCAGTTGCTATATGGATTGTTCAGTCTTTCAAATGTAATGCTGTCTGTACTCATAATATGTTGGCCAATGTCTACAGAACCGCTAGAAATTCTACTTTACAAATAATCTCAGATAGTTACTTGCACACACACATCACACACTTGTTTGTAAAAATTCTCTTCTACACCTGCTTTCAAATCTCCTGTAATGGTATATGAATAAAGAACAAGACAATTCCACACCTCAGGTTGACATTTACAAAGCTGTTCACTATTTCTGCTGCTTTGCCAAGGGGCAGTGAGGGTTGAACAGCTTTCTGTTTTGTTTTCTTTTTTTATTTCCTTTTAGCTTTCTTTCCAGGCAGCAGATGCTTCATGCACTTGAACATTCTAGCAGACCTAGCTAATCATAGCAATCATGCCCCAGGGAGGAGTAAAATACTGTTCCTCCACTTAAAATCATTTCTTCATCTGATGCTTGAGAAGGTACTAGTTGCCATTAGAGACTGGAGATTATGGGAAAAGGCTCATAGATGGAAACTACTGCCTGAGCATGCTCTGCAATGGCTCTGGGAGGAAAGGCAGCAATCCCAGATGTGTAAAGATCAGAGCAATCAAACCAAGAAAGCCTACACAGTATTCTACCTCAGTGAGGGGGTGAGGGAAGGACAGCATCTTGAAAGAAAGAAGATCTAATGAAAAGAAAAAGAAGGCAAGACACAGAAAACATACTGAGCAACAAAACTATGCATCTGTGTTTGTATTTATAGCTGTGTCCGTATTCAGTAGTTCCTACAGGGAGAGAAGAATGATACTATTGGTGGGGAAAGTTGTGGGGTTTTTTGGTTGTTTTGTTTTGTTTTTTTTTTGTGGGGTGATTTTTTTTTTGTTTTTTTTTTGGTTTTTTTTTTTTTTTGTGTGTAGCACATTATTATTTTTGTTCTGTAGTAATTTTATACTGTTCTTTTTGTTCCGTAGTAACTTTATACCTAGAACAATGACTAATCTTATTTTGTAGCTGGCCTTTGGGTTTTATTCAGAATTCCTAAAGCTAAATAACACAGACATGGGAATATATCTTTCTTTGAACATGTCTTTGTTTATGCAATATGAAATTAAAGATGGGATGACTCTGTGTCTCCAGCCTACAAATGGCAAGGAACTGTTGAAACAGGTCCAAAGAAGGGCCACAGATTTGATAAGAAGACTGGTGTATATCCCCTATGAAGAAGGGTGAAATTTGGGGGTGTTTAGCCTGGGGAACAGATTGTGTGAAGACATCATAGTAACCATCCAAAATCTGAATGGGGCTTACAAGGAAGTCGGAGAGGGACCTTTCATCAGGAAATGTAGAGATAGGTCAGGGGGGAATGGCTTATGATTGAGAGTAGGTTAGATTATATAGTAGGAACAATTTCTTATTCCAAAGGTATTGAGGCACTAGAAAAGGTTACCTTGATAAGTTGTGGATGCCCCAACTGTGCCAGTGTCCAAAGCCAGGTTAGATAAGGCTTTGAGAACCCTGTTTACTGGGAGGTGTCCCTGCCCGCAGCAGAGGGACTTGGGGCAAGATGATCTTTTAGGTCCATTCCAACCCCTTAACATTCTATGATTCAATGGAAAAGCACTTTGCCTACAATTCCTAACCAATGAGGCCCAATAATAATGATAACAACTCAAAACTAAATAAAATGCATGGGAGAAGGTATGAAGAAAATTAACTAAAAAAATATGAGTCTTGGTCTTGACCAAGACTGGATAGAGGTCGGTCTTGACCAAGACTGGTTAGAGGTCTTAGGCCGGTTCAGAGAGATTAGTAGTGACACAAGATGAACATGATGAAGTAGTAGATGAGATGAGAGGTAGAATATTTATTTATCTTCCCACTGTGAGGAGAGTGTCTATGCTACTAGTGCTGCCAATTCACATCTTCTAGATGCCCAGTTAAGGAGAGATCAACCCTCACATGGGTTGTAAAAAGATAATGGCTTTTAAAGGACAAGGGACAGATGTCCATTATCAATTATTTTCTTTATTCCTTACACTCTTTTCTTCATCTTCCCAAATGCTGTTATTTAAAATTCACTCTCAGCAACTTGAATACCAGTCATTGCTTCAATGGCAAAAAAGTTGCACAACAGCAATTGGGGTTTCTAAATGTGGAGTTTAAAATGCAAAAAAAGGATTGAGAGAGAACCTTATTTTTCTGAAATATTTGTCATTTTTTTACCCCCAGCATTAAAATGGGAATTACTAGGTATACCTAAAGCTATTTGCCATTCAAAATGGTTCCTAAAAAGAAAACCAAAAAATGCTTAAGCTTTTGGCTGAGAGTTGATGATATAGTATTATGCTTTATTTTATAGAAATAGTTTTTAATCAGTCAATGGCTTTGCTACTAATTTGCAACAAGTAAATTGCAAGCAACACTCATCTATTGCATACATTAAACTTGGTTTATTTACATAAATGTCAGCAATTTTGTTGTTCCGCAACCCTTTTTTTCTCTTTTTTTTTTTTTTTCTTTATTTTTTTTTTTTCCCAGCAACCAGAAATTATTTTTAAGAACCAGGAAATGCACTCTAAGGGAACAAAAATTTGCTCAGATTTGCACACAATTGCAGCTTCATGATTGTTTTATTTTGCAGTAAAAAAAAAAAAAAGTTATCTGGGGACCAACACCAATGATCCAAGCCACTCCAAAATCTGACCATTTTGCTGTATTGTCTTGCTGTACTGGTGTGGAACTGATTGACTTAGGGTAAGAGAGATGGAGAAAAAGGAAATTAAGCCAAATCATGGCCTGAAATCTATACTAGGCATGCATAATGATAAGATATATATATATATAGAGACTCTTGCTGAGAAAGATTTTGTGCCTTTCAGACTCCAAAATATTGTGTTTATTTGTGCTTCAAAGACAGGAGGACAGAATGCCTTTGATTCTGTGTCTGTTAAATCTGAATGAGAACAGGATAGCCACTAAGCACTTGCAAGTATATTTGAGTTTTTGTAAGAGCTTTGGGTGAGGCCAATTATGATGGAACTAATAGTGGATGATTTTGAATTTAATTGCTACTACTAATGCAGTTTATGTAAACTTCCTGGAATCCTGGAAAGTATTTTGCTCTGAATTACTGTAATTGTTCTGATTCTTTATCTCATTATAAAGAAGCCCTCAGAGAAATATTTGGCCCTATGCCTTTCGATTCTAGTTCTTTAAAACACAGCCACAAATACATCTTTCTTGCTCAGTTGCTATGCATCAATATTTTGTTTCAGTTTATTGAGATAGTATTTTACCATTTTATCTTAAGTAACGGGCATTGTATTTTTTCCTTTGAAGCAAAAGATTTAATATTACCAAAGATTCTTGTTAAAAGGAAAAAAATTGTATCTTATAATGGTAAATAAGAATAAAATTAAATTTTGAAAGTGATTTTACTGGCAATAGAGCAGAGGAACCAAAGGCAGATGAATGTGAGCAGAGGAGCCAAAGGTAAATGAATGTAAGCATCATGTTAGCAATGATTTATTGGAAGAAATGATTAAAGGAGTCTCCAGAGAGAAGTAGCTTACATATATAGTTTTATAACCCTAACAACAAAAATAGAATAATGCTGCGTGGTCTTCATTCTTTTGGTTTTCTATATATTTCATGGTTGCATGGATTATGCTGAAGCTGAAGTATCACATACTATCTAAGCACATGATTTTACATTTTACATGTTTTTGTCCATTATAATATGGCTTAAATTCCTTGGCTAGTTATTTTGTTTTGTTGCTGACTATCCTTTTGTATTAATGGATTGGCACAAAAATATTCATCAATATCAGAATAGCAGCTATCCTTGAACAGAACTAAATCACTTTCTCCCTATATAGTCACCCCTTTTTCTTCCAAGACTTAGCTTCACTCTTTCATTCCCAACTATCCCACCTCCCACCTCACCCCCTCCACCTTCTGTAGCTCATGTGGATGGGAAATGGGAATTGTGATCACTCTCTACTTGTTCATCTCTGCTGCTTCTTGCTCCTCCCACTTTTCTCCCACTCCAGTGTGACTTCTTTCCACAGGGTGCAGCTTCCTTTAAAGCAAATCTACCTTTTAATGTGTGGGGTCCTCCACAGGTTGTACTGCAGATATCTGCTCCAGCATGGTCCTCTCAATGACCTGCTTTACAGTTAAAAAGACTGAAAACTATAAGACAGGCAGAAAGATTCTCAGATGTTATGGAACAGTATATCTCCATCGTCCTAATCAAATCTATAACTTAGGCTGGCTTATGTTCTGGTTTGGGCTGGTTTAAGTTTTGTATTGTCAGAGTTGGTTCTGCCCTGTTGAAGCTATTTAACTAGTTTAAACTTTCCGCAGTGAAGTCAGCACAAAAACAAGGAGGATGCTTCAGGGAATAACAGAATACTTGCTATTTTTACTGTGAGACTACACCTGTTCATTTCGTGTTAAAATAGGTAGGCATCATATGATTTACAATAATTTAGGCGTCTGACACATGTAAATTCTTACTAAACTGCATGAGCATGATGAAAATATGGAACTTCAAATTCTGTCATGCACTGTTGCCTAACCACTCCCAGAGCAACACAAGAATGTACTTGCTGCTCTCAAAAGGTGAGTGAAAAGCCACTAATGATAAATTTATATACTCCCTTTGCCTTTGTGTGAGGGGAAGGAAACAAAAGAAACACACAAGCACAAGGACTCAGTTTTGCATTACACATCCACAGCCCCCAAAGTCTTCCACTGCATCATTTTGCTAAGAAGCAGGTGCCATAAACAGCCATAAGTTTTGCTAGACATCAGATGACGGAGCAATGGGATATTATGGAGTGGTGATACAGTCATTTCTACACTTAGCTTCACAATATATGTTGGAAACACAGTTCGGTTATTAAGACACAAACCCATAAAGAGGAAGCACACCAGCATAGCATTTCATATTATGTAAAGGTAACCATTACATAGCAACAAAAACTACATTAATATGACAAAAAATTGTGGTTGATCATTTTCTAGGTTGTAGATGTATAATGTACTTGTCATGACTTTAGTGAATCCAGGACCAAAACAGCATTTTACATATTGTTTCTGTATTAAATTGTTGTTTTCCATAATTAATTAATTAAAAAAAAAATGTTATTTCCTTCCACGGGAAAGATGTAAGAAAGGCACATTAACCTACCAAATGTTACTACAGTTCCATATTGAGCTACTTGTGGGAGATATTATCAGCTGTACCTTGGGTATTATTGAGCAAACAAAACCTCTTTTGCATACACATTTCCACTTGGCTTTTCCTCACTTCTGTAATTAATTTTTAGATTAAAACATTCTTTACCTATCATACTTATCCCTCTCTAACACTGAAATAATAAGGAGCTGGCTAAATCTAAGTTTAGTTAATGCAGTCATGTTTCTTGGGAAATACATTTTGTGAAATTTGTTCTCTGAAACCATATTCATCACCTTCTGCCCAAAACTTGAGGAAGGATAGAAAGAAAATATTATCAGTATTTCCTATGCATATGTGAACAAGTCCTGTTCTACTTTTCTTTCTTACTGAACCTCTTTTCATGAGGAAGAGAACACTTGCTGAAATAACTGTCACTACAAGCATCTCTGAATCCTTTATACATGTCCTTTGTGGCAGGTAGTGTGGAGGTAAGAAGAAGGGAACAAACCTATAAACCTATAAAAGCCAACAACAAATTTAAAAGTTTACAACATTAATGGACAAGAATTAAGGATCACATTTCCCAGGACTTGTTTTGATCATTGTACATTTCAATGCCTTTATAAGCTAAAACTTGTTCCCTTTAAAGAGAGGCTGCTGTAATCAGTAACATGATGCATTCATAATTTGCCTTTCAATCGGTTATACACAGCGCCATCAAGAAAGGTGCTCCTTCATTTTAGTAGTCATCTATGTTCTTTGTGAAATGTGTTTACTCATAAATATGTAATCCACTGGTGTATTGTGCTATGTATCTCTCTCAAGCACCTGGTCCACCGAGATAACCACTTATTTCTGTTACCATCTGTGATAATTGCAACAGTAGAGCTTTATTGGAAAAGATTTATGCTATAAAGCTGTAGGTCCAGTGTTCAGATGCAGACAGTGACGACTGAGAAGAGGCATAAATTTACTGGTATAAGCCCAAACCAAAAAAAAAGGAGGTATATATTTAAATCTGAGGCAAGGCATGTAAGAAAACATCTGTTAAAAATATGTAAGTAAGAGTATGAGAATACAGAATCACAAATATTAGAAACAGGGTTATGCTCACTAAATTAGCTCTGTCCATTATATTATGATGCTAAGTTTTACTTCACAAAATCTTGATAGTAATTTTTTTCTTAAACAGCAATTTTTAATGTAGATTACACTCATATAATAATATTTTTTTTAAAGTGCCACTGATTTTTTTTTTCTTAAGAAAGATAGTCCCAAAGATAATCCTTGCATTCATTTGGGAGTCTATGGGTTTTTAATTATTCTGTTTAGCAAACAACCAGGTGCTCTTGGAGCCTTTTTATACTACTCTGTGCATGTGTAAGCTTCTCTGACAAATAAATAAATGTACCTAGCTAGTTCTTTTCATACACAGCATACTAATAAGCTGTGAATCAATGACTCTCACCTAAATCAAATTGCAAATGATTAGTGGCACCACATTTGTTTTACATCAGCATTCAATACAATCAATGTATTTTTCAGTCATTTTTAATATTCCATAATTTTGTATATGAGCAATAGTTTTGTTTGATTTCTTTTCTTTTTAACCATTGTACTTATTTTTACCGACATTGAATGCTGCAGCTTCTTACATGTCTATAACTAAGTAGCTAGCAGGAGACTGCTTGCCACAAGAAAGTAGAATAGTTTTGAGTAGCTTGATCATCATATAAAAACATAGCTATTTTTCCTTTTGTGGGATTTACTAAATAATTTCAAAATTGCAGTAAGGTCCATGTAAGAAAACAAAATTGATTGAGATGTAGACAACGCTGTTTAAGTCAAACACCATTTTGTGGTGTTAGGATAGAGACAAGCAGCTCTGATGGATTGTTTGATATATGTGATTAATCTCATGCTTTCTTTTTTAAGCATTATCTTCTTTTCTTGAGGTAGCTAAGCAATTGTTTTGTTTATCATCCCGGTTAATGCTGATAATTCTGAGGATTTGTAGCCAAAGGAACAGATGATAAGATGAAAACACCAAATTTCTTTGAACTAACATTTCTATAACCAGCAGATGTGTATGAGTGAACCTAAAGCTTTCAAAAAACTGCTTGGAAATTTTCTAAGCCATTACAGCCGAAACTTCTGAACACTCATTCTAATGATTGGAAAAGTCTGCCTCCTGAATGACTGACACAGAGTTTTAAAAATACTCCAGCTTAAACTTCATTCCTCACTGTAAAATTTTTGTCAAAAAACACCCCCAAACCAAATTCAAAACCAGAACCAACGAACATCAACCAACCAACCAACCAACCAACCAACCAACCAACCAACCAACCAACCAAAAAAACACCCAAAAAATAAACCAAACCAACAAATAAACAAACAAAACCAAACAAACCAACCTCAAAAAACCTCAGCTTGTCTGGACCATCCCTTACTGTCTCTTACTATATATCATCTCTGCTGAAAAAGTATAAAAACCAGGAAAAAGAAGAGAAGATGTAATACTGAGCTGGCAAAGAGTGAATGCATTCTGGTCTAGTGGAAGATGCCCATGGCCATGGTCCCTCCCAAACCACACTGTAACTTAAGAATTCTACAATTCTCTGATTCTGTGAAAGAGATTTTACATGAAGAAGTGAATGCTGACCTACAGTCCCTGACAGGGACAGTTCTTGTTTGTGAGAATCTAGTGTAAAATTTGAAAGATATTACAAAATCAGTAGCAATTAAACATACTATTTTCAGTAGGACCATATTTGGGATATTCCAATACAGCAAGTAATTTTTATTCCAACACAGGTACTGTGCATGTGCATGGAGAAGCAAGGTGTCATGTTCAGAGGACACAAGGAGCACAGCGGCACTCTTCAAATAGGGGAGGGCTGTGTGCTGAGCACACAGGATGCCCTCCTGCGTGTTGGGCTCCCTGGACACAGGATCAATTTAGAGTTTGCTTTTTTTGTTTTGCTTTTTCTTTTTTTTTTTTTTTTTTTTTTTTTTTTTTTTTTTGTAAAAGATAATGACATGGATAATTTTTCATAATTTCCTTGGCTCATTTCCTTGGTTATTTATTTACAGAAGTGTAACTTAGAAAGGATTGTTAAGATTATGACACGTTCACAGGGGAAGTAAAGATAATTGGTCATAATGGCTGTAACATTTGTTTTCTACTTGGCAAAGCATAGACAGTGCTGTCTTTAGACAACTGGCCCCAGATGGGCAGCTTTTTGGAGAAGGAAAACAAAGTAGCGGGTGGAAAAAAAAACATTTGTTGGATAATTGTCTTTCTTGGTAAAGCACCCCCTTTTCAGTGAGGGAGGGCTCTTTTTCAGTTCTCTCCTCTAAACTACAGAGGTCAGATATTTAAATGTGTCCCATGGTTTAAATTATTTCCCTAGCCACTGGTTTGGGAGACATGAGGAGGAAGGAAAGCTCCCTCCTTTTAGTCCCTGATTGACAAGTGAATATTCTTTTAAACACTGGGGTTTTTTCTACATTTTCCCATAATTAAAAAAAAAAAAAAAAAAAAAAAAAACCACCAAAAATAGAACTGGTTTGATTTTTAAGCAAATTAAGTATGTCGATTCAAACCAAGTGCTTGGCTTCAGTGAAAACAACTGCAAAACTTGATTTTGAGATGCTAGTAATTGACCTATTCTTCAATTTCCTGGTTTTGCTATTGAATTGAGGAAACACAGACATATGCACATATACATACACTTCCTTGAGAAGACTTAAAACTAGAATTTGGCAGTGGTCAACAATAGACAATTTCTAAAGAATATGGCATGCCAGCTGCATATGTTCCATTTCTTTACCTTTCAGTGCAAAGAAAGCAAAGCACAATAATTTTCTATCCTAAAAGTGTCTGTGCATCTAAGAAACACTTGAGTAGATAACACTTATTACTAACTCTAGGAATCACTGATTACAGCAAAAATCAGGAAAAGGAAATAGGAAAAAACCAGTAGCAATTATTAATAGTTCTGTTTTTATGTTTTAAAACATACAAAACTTTTAAGAACCTTATATTTTCCTTTTTTTTATCTGCTTGGATGAGAAGCACCCTGTTACCAAGCTTGAACTCTTTTGAAGTACACAGAAGGCATACATCTTAGACAGATTACACATCTGTAGCTCAAAAATCCCTGAGTGTATGAGTACAGCTACTATCTGAAACTAGAATTCTCCTTTCTTCTTGCAATTATCTTCTGAAACAGATTATGCACCACCAGGAGTTTCTTTCTCTTTCTTTCTTTCTTTCCTTCTTTTTTCTTTCTTTCTTTCTTTCTTTCTTTCTTTCTTTCTTTCTTTCTTTCTTTCTTTCTTTCTTTCTTTCTTTCT
>JAYDZK010000113.1:73221247-73278265 GCA_034509185.1 Euphonia xanthogaster
TTTCTTTCTTTCTTTCTTTCATTCTTTCTTTCTTTCTTTCTTTCTCTTTCTTTCTTTCTTTTTCTTTTTTTTTCTTCCTTTCTTTCTTATTAAAGATTTTTACCAGAGATTATTGGCAGTAAGAAGTAATGAAGAAAGAAGAAAAGTGAAAATAATACTAGCAAGAGAATCATTTTCAGAATACTGCCACGTTCAGAAAGTACTTCATTATTTCACGTGGAGGATGTTTTTCAGAAGATATGCCAACACACTAGGGACTACATGGCTTTTATGACTGTTGGTGTCTACAATAGTGAAGATTTTTATTTAACCTTTGCACAGGCTTTGCTAGCATATTGCAAGGGACATAGCAAAGAAAATTTTCTTGGAAATATTAACTTCTTAATCTATTAATTAAAGTTCATATCATAATCTAAATCTCATAGAAGCATAGAAGGTTAGTCATGGAAGATACTGATCTTGAGGTAGAACTCTGTAAGTCGCATGGACACAAAGAGGAGACCTGCATTGCGTAGGAGTTGTGCATAGTGATTCTATTTTTATGCTTCACAGAAGTATAGATAATTTCATAATTTAATCTGAATTTAATGTAATATATAAATATGAAATTATATTGCATATAGCTGATTGATTCAGGAGGTAAGACTCATAGGAAGTAAATTTTTTTCCCATTTGGCCTTTTTTTGGAATGGCAATCATGCTCAAATTAAGACAAAAGGTGCATGGCCAATACTAATCAGAAGCAGCATTAATACCAGCAGTTTCTGGTATAAGTGCTCCCTTATACATTACTTAATAAAGGATTTATACAATTTTTTCTCTTGAAGGATTACCAGTAGGTGGTTTTCTTTAATTACAGAATAATTATGATCTGAAAATCTCCAGTCAAACATCTCTGTCCAATACTTTTTAACTACCATAGAATATGGGTTTGGTTTCCTTTTTTTCTTTTTTCTTGTTTTTTTTTGTTTTTTTAATCACAACAGCTGCTTTTTGATAAGTCAAAATTACTTTCCTTGTATCAGGAGCCAGAATTATAATATCCATGCAATAGATTTGGAGTGTTAAAAATTATTTATTCCAGACTTGATGAATTATGGAGAGAAAACTGAAATGACATACACACTTATAGCAAAGAGTACCCTCGCAAACCTGGTTATGAAAAGTTATGATAACCCAGATAACCATGTTTAGGCAAGATCCATAAAAGAACTCAGAAACCTATGTGTCATCACACTGTCTCTATAGATTCTTCTGTTAAATAAAAATAATTTTTCAGCCACCTAAAATTCATAGGAAATACCACTACTTATCACATAGTTCACAGGAATCTGTACCATTCAAGGCATGACCAGAACTGCTCAGGCTGATTGCTAAACACAAACTGGGTATTCCTCTTATTCTAAAGGGCCAGAAGATTTTTAAGAGAAAAATTCATAATTGCACATGTACCTTTTCCCATGGAGTGGGAGGTGACACTGAAAATTGCAGTGCTTTGAAATTGCCTCACCATGGATTCAGATAGCTCCTTCAGCTTGTGCATTTGGCAAGAATTAAACCATGAAATGTGAACCTTTACAAGTATTCTTTGACCTACTGAATATTTATGATCCTAGAAAACAGAATAATTTAATGGTATAATTCTGTTCCACCAAAACCTTTTGCATTCTGACAGAGTATTTACCTTGGAGGAAAAAGAAATCTAAAATTCTCTCAGAAAATTTAATCCTGTTCCATCCCACTTGGGTTACGACTCTTACAGCTGTGTTACAGCATCAAAGGAGACAGGAGCATTGCCTTTCATTTCTGTATGATTCTAATGTAAATTCTGTTGCTTTTTTGTCAAATTGCCAGAGCAGATAACCCATGGGGAGTTGCACAACTAAAGGCTAAACACCTATGTCAGGAGAAGGAGTGGTTCTCTAAGTTTACTTCCCTTCTCCTCATTTCTTATTTGGCTGCAAATATGGACAGGATCCATATTTCTTTTATAAAGACAACCTTCTACAAGGAACAGGTCAGATAAAACACTACAAGGCGAAGAAAGTGATTCTCCCCTTGGGACACAGACATGAAAGATAGCACTTGATGAAGCAGACAGAAGGGATTATCATGGTGAGACACTGAGGAGCAGAGAATAGGCAGCTGGGTCTCAAAGGAGAATAAAGCAGTGCAAGAATTAAAAGGAGCAGCATAAGGCTTATTGTAACCTTGAAAGCTACTGAGCATACTGAAACCTTCCTGCAAGGTTTTCAGGAGAAAGGATGGATTTTCTCATATAAACTGTTTGTATTTCTAGTTTGTCCGACCATTAAGCAGATTTTCTAGTCTTAGAAACTTGACTTGCTTTTTTTTACATTCTGCTGAAAACTGATTTTTCTCTAACCCTCTTTTTTTTTTTTTTTTCTTTTTAAATTTACTTTGAGGACTACAAAAACGTAGACAAAGCCAACTCCCTGCTCTGACTTACACAGGCTTCTGTCAGACATATCTATGATATCTCTTCACCCAGAATACTGTAGTTTTCAGTTCCATTCTAATTTTCATGTATTTTTTAGCAGGTCTTGACTCCTCATTTGATGTTTATATTTCTCCAGGCAAGAAAGAGAAAATGCTAATACACAGGAGAATCACCTTACAGCTACTGTGGTTTAGGTTAAGGGAGTTTTAACTCCTAGAAAGAGCAGATGTGTGCTTTAGTTAAAGGATATGATATGCCACTTTTGTTTTTATTATATAGTTTCTGACACCACTAAAATTCCTGTTTGCTTTGGGGTAATTTTTTGCAACAAATGTTGCTCAACATGATCCAGCAAAACGAATGTCCACTTTCCTGAATACAATTAATATTTATAAAATGGATTCAAATTCTGATTGTTATTCAGATGCATAATTGTCAAAATCCTTTGACACCTATAATATCTATATAAAATCCACTGAATGCTGCAATACCTGGCATATAAAGTTAAGAAAACAATTTTTAAAAAGGAGGAGAAACCAATCTTTTTATTAGTAATTTATCTTTGTGTTGCCACAGTTATAATACCATCAGCTACCTGATACTACTATCATATTTTATAATATTTACACAGAGGTTTTATTGTGCATCTGTTTAACCATGTAAAACTACAATGTAGTTACAGAGACATTCCAAAATTCTTTTTAATAGGATCATAAATGGCTTGGGTTGGAAGAGACCTTAAATATAATTTAGTTTCAACCCCACAGCCATGGCCAGGCAAGCCACTCACTTGATCAGGCTGCTTAGGGCCCTATCCAATCTGGTCTTGAACTCTCCCAGGTACGGAGCATTCACAACTTCTCTGGACAACCTGTTCTAGTTCCTCACTACCCTCAAAGCAAAGAATTTCTTCCTGAAATCTAATCTAAATTTCTCCTCAATTCAAGCCATTCCCTCTTGCCCCATCAGTGTCTGCCTCTGTAAAAAGTTCCTCTCCTTCTTTTTATAAGCCCCTTTTAAATACTGACTTGCTGAGGGTACACTTGATCTCACTGTCTGTGTCACTGATGAAAACACAAAAGAGCGTGGGCCTCAAAAAAGGTGCCCTGAGGGACTGCATTTGTCACCAATGCCCACCTGGACATGGAGTTACTGACCACAACTCTGTGGCTCTCCATCCAGTTTCTTTATCCACTGAATAGTCCACCCTAAAAAAATCCATGTGTCCCCAATCTGAAGATAAGGATGTTCTTTGAGACTGTGTCAAAGGCCTTACAGAAGTCTCAGCAGTTGACATGAGTTGGTCTTCCTTTGACCAACGTAGTGATTCCATCACAGCAGGGCACCAGAATTGTCAGGCTTGTTTGGCACTTGGATCATCTCCTTGTCTTGCATTTGTCATTACACTTCCATAAACGAAGAGGTGAACCTCCCTAGTCTGTTGTTCTACGGGTCTTCTTTTCTCCCCTCTGTACAATAGCAGTGATGTTTCCCTTCTTCTAGTCACCAGGGATTTTGCCTGACTGAAAGGATTTTTCAAATAGCATGGAAAGTGGCATGGCAACAGGATCAGCCAATTCCATCATGACCATGGGATGCACGTCATCAGGTCCCACAGACATTTTGTTGGCCGGGTTAGAAATTTAGGTCAAAATTACAAATCTGTAACATTACCAGATCATTTTTAAGATGAAACAGTTCCTGCTGCTGTATCTCAACCAGGAAAAAAAAAATAAAGAAAAGAAAAAGCAGCTCCCCAAATCCCACCTAGTTAATTTTGAGATCCAGTTCAATGACTTATAAAAAGGTCAGTATAATGTTGTTGCCTGTGATAGCACAATACTGAATTTGATGACCCTTGTGGGCTTTTGTAGTTCTGTGATCTGACAGAATGAAAAGAGCTGATAAGGAATCAAAAATGTATACATCAGGGAGACCTGTCTTCTAAACGTTATATGTTTTTCAGACAAAGAACTATAAGCGTATACTTAATGGAAAAAGATAAAAATCCACTTTGTGTTTTTTGGAGGTTTTTTTCATAAATGTCAGAGAAAGAAAGAGAGATTTGTTTGTATAAGTTTTAATGTTGTTTCAGGCTCAAAATTCAGAGGGAAAGAAAAGAGAAAGAGCAGAGGGAGTGGAGAGAGGGAAAAAGAAGAAAATAATAATGAATTTCAAAAACTAACTCCTTTGATTACAGAAGTTCAATGATTTCTAAAAAAATCTTTTTGATTATTTTTTAACTAAGTCTGCTCTGAAGAAAAAAATTGGAAGGCATAAGCCTCACTTCCATGACATGAGAATTCTTGTTCAACTGGCAGAAAGAAATCTTTGCTTTAAAATAAAATAATACTCCCCTAGGAGATATAGCTGAAATTTTACCCTTCTCATATTCATACTATGCCAGCTACTTACTCTAAAATGGTCTAATGCCTCATATTGTAATATCTTGCACTTTTTGGTTAATCTACACATTGAAAACTGATTTAAAGACTGAAAAATGAAAATAACACTCAAGGAGAGGCTGTACATTGCATTCAGCTTGGCCATATAAAAATGACCTTACAGGAGTAATTCCAGCCATGCCAAAACTTCTAAATATCTAATATCTTACTGATATATTTGGATAGTCATCCTCAGGCCTTTGTATTGGACATTTATTCTACATGAAAACTGTGACCAACTAAGAATTATAGCACTTTGCAGCCTGTTCATATTCAATGACCCATGCAATTAATTACTGGAATCAAGCAAGTTGATTTACAGAGGAAGCAAATCTGCGTTTGGACACATAATCAATCATTTTCATGTTCAGTTATTGGAACAACAATTGCAACTGCAACAATTATGATGGGAACATAGCATATGAAAATCTTGAGCTTTGGATTTCAGGATTTCAGAAAGTTACCAGTTAAAGCAGAGAATATTTGCTTGCCCTTTTCCCTCATTCTCAGCACACAGTCCTGCAACATAAATTTTATGCTGCTAACTGCATAAATATGTAGTTAGGGAGAAATAAATATATAAAAATACTATCAGATCATATTAGAAATACTGTCTTTATTATGTGTTTTAAATAGATAATCCTGATACATACATGTAGGTGCACTACTGTTTTTCTTCAGCCACAGCTTCAGTCCCTTCACCCACTATGCCAAATCAGCTTTCATTAAAAATAGGCCCAAACTGTATATTGTTGCATATGGGCCATATAAGCCTTTAGCTTCTACTGCATGAATTTTGTCTTATGGTGAACTTTGCTAAGGTGTTCTGCAATTAATTCAATTTTTCCTAGAGAGCAGAAGGGGTAACTGTTAAGGGAAGAAAATCATTGCTATCACCAAGGCTTGCTTTTGCCTGAAATTGTATGCTAAAGAAGTGAATAAGGAAGGAACAAATGATTTTTTTCATTCTGTCTAACGCTATGATATTTTTATGATTGCAGATAAATTCAAAGAATGCTCAATAGCACCATCCAGACTAAAGAAAATAGGAGAAACCAGAACAATATTGAAGGAAGATATTTCAACACCTATTCTCACATTTGGAACATTATGAGAAGTACAGAGCAGAATTAAGTATTTAATTTTTTTTCTCATATTTTTCTACAATACAAAACAAAACTTAGTAGAAATGGGACAAGAATTTCTTCATTTGTGGTGCTACTACACTTGGCTTCCAGCTAATTTTTTTCATCTGGAACTTGAAATCTCAACATATAAAATGTTACATTAAATGGAAAGAAATGGATAGGACCAGCAATAACAAGAGAAACTTACAGACAATATGAAAATAGGATGAGTATACAGAAAAATGACAAAATGCCATCATCTCTCTGTGGTCACAAGCAAAAGGTATCAGACAAACAGTGAGCCATTAGATAGAGAAGGAAAGACTGAAAGAGGCCTAAATTATAAGTACCTTGGGAGAAATACTACCAAAGTTTTGAATCTTCATTCAAGATAAATCTGTTCTTGAATTCAGTAATTTTCGAAAGAAATTGATCTCGCACGCAAATTTGGACTTCAAATCCAAAATTAGTTATTAGCCAACTAAAAGGCCTTAAGAAAAAACGAGAGACAAAATTAAGAAGTCAAGATATTAATCTTTCTCAGCAAAGTTCTACACAGAGATCCAAGACTGTGTTTCAGACCTGTTTTCATGGTAGCTCTTCTACATCAGTGTTTGAAAAGTGAATCCAGAGGTTGGTGATCAGTGACACAGAATGCCAGTAGCTAGCAGGGTACCCCTGGCCTACATGTTAGGCTTAGTCCTGCTTAACATCTTAATTAGTGACCTGGACAATGGCATAGAGTGTAGCCTTAGCCAGTTTGCAGACAACACAAACTGGGGGGAAATGGCTGACATGCCAGAGGGACATTCTGCTATCCAAGGCGACCATGGAGAAATGGCCTGACAGGAAGTTCATGAATCTCAAGAAGAGGAAGTGCAGATTTTTGCTCCTGGGGAGGAACAACCCCATGCAGCAGTATCTGCCTGAGGGGCCTTCCCCGCAGATGGGAAACAGCTTTGCAGAAAAGTGCTAATTCAATACAAAACAAGATTCATTTCAATAGAGCTTAGTGGTGTGCTGTGTAAGAAGATTGAGGAGCAAAACAATTAAACATGAGGATTCAGTACATTCATTTCAGTCCCTTACATGGACCAGCATTTAAATGGTGTTGTAGAAAGCAACAGCAAAAATAGGAAGAAAGTGCATCTTTATCCCCATGCAATATAGCATGTAGATAAAAGAGCAGCCCCATATGGATTGATATCAAAAAGTGTAGATAGCAATAAAAATACAGCAAGTCTAAATAGCAATAAAAACATTGTTAATGGCTGTTTGTTATAAAAAGAAAATTATAATAATTCCGATTTGTGACAGTGAAGTTGGGTAGTATTTTTTAAGCAAAGGCCCCTCACAGAGTAATGAACAAGGAGGTTTATGTGTTAGCCACGAATGAGAAAATATAAGCTGCATCAAAGCAATTGTATTATGACAGAAAGCTTTTTCTTACTCTGTGTTTGTTGGCTTGCTTTAAGGCCATGCAAAGAAACAGCTCAGTATATCAAACAGCGCTTTCAATCAGAGTTATATAGTGCAATACTACTGAAACCAAGACATCTGCTCTCTATTGCTTTAAAGTAAGTTTTTTAGGTAGGGTGACAACATTTACCTTCAGCAAATCTTGAACTGGCCATTTTCTAATACTTTTAAAACAGATTAAAATACTGCCTTTCAAAAATTGCAAATATTTCCTTTAAATTTATATATGTACTACCAAAAATTCCACAGGGTGCTTTTGGAGCATTGTAATCTCATCTCTGCACTGTAAAAAATGACATCATTAGGGTAGACACAAAAGTAGTGAAAGTGCTGAAAGGAAACATGAACTATGAAGAGAAGTTGAGAATAAGGAGATTTCTTAGCCTACAGAGGAGATAAGTAAGAGGTGATTAAAATATAAGTACCTTCCAGGAATTTTCAAAAAAGAAAATAATAAAATAAAGGCAGTTTTAGCTTAATTTGTCCCTGTAAGAAATAGAATAAATAAAGGCCTGAAATTAAGAAAATGGAGACCAAAAAGTAAAAAAGCACTGTATAACAGTTAAATCAATTAGATAGTGGAATAACCTGCCAAAACAGCTATTATCACCAAAAGCATTCAAGGCATACCACAGAAGGAACCTATAAAAAAAATTGTAAGTAAAATTGAAAGTACAGATGACAGTAACTTCTAATTCTAATAAATGTATATTATTTAAGATAATACAGGACATTAAAACACCAGCAGTAGAAATAGCAATGCACACAGGTAGAGTTGCACTTCAAAGAAATATTTTCATATGTATTGGTATGTTTTTAAGGGACATAGTTGCCATAAGTTCAGGGTAATTTCTCCTATATCAATATCCCCAGTATCCTTTGGGATACTCTGCAGGACTTTATTATTATTAATATTAGTAGCATTAGTAGTAGTAGTAGTAGTAGTAAAATATTTTTGAAAGTTTTAGGAGGTTTAATGTTGAACAAAATGGTCTATTATCTATGTGTTCAAGACTATATTTTCACCTTGATGTACAGTTCCAGCACTTAAAAATACTAATATAACAAAGTTTACACAATATTATTCTGAGAAAAATGTCTCCCTAAAGTATGAGGACCTTGCAATTAATTTCATCTTTCTCATTTTTAAATGTTGTTTTATTTAACATTTTTTTCAACCTTTCTAAGACTACCAAATCAAGAAATCTCATTCTATTTTCAGAAAATCCTTGCAAGATATCTTGATGGGTTATAGGCAACTTTCAAGGTAATGGACAGTGTGGGTTGTGTTAATGGGAGATGTATGCTCCACCAATGCACAATTTCCATGCAAATCACAAAGTATCAATGGCATGCTCCTTCACTATTTGGTGCCTCAAATTAGTTAGTAGTTAAGAAAACCAGTATCACTACCTCCACCACCACCACCAAAAGCCTCACAAACACCCATTTATTTAAATTCACACAAAATGCAGAACAGGACATGTAGCACACAAACTCACAAAAAAAATGCAGAATGCAGGACATGCAAAAATGCCTCTTTGACACAACAAATTATCATTCAGTATTATGCTTTCCCTGCCTGTACAGAACAAAACTCGATTTTTTCAAAAGGTCTATTATAAGAGGGTTTTTTTCTCAAAAATTTCAGCACTTTATAGATCAGTTTTTAGCATTTTTTTCCAGTCCTGAGAGGTTCAAAAAATTTTTTTGAAGAAATATAGAAGTTAAGGAATTTCTGTACAACAAATAAATGCAAAACTGTGGACAATTTTCAGCTAACATTTTCCTATGGAATTTTTTTTATCTCACCTCTTCAACACTAGGTGTATACCTGATAATCTTATTCCTTTGAGATTGCCTGAGAACCTTATTTTAATTTTAAAGGAATATTTAAATATATTTTAAACAGAAGATATTAAGAAAAATACCCTAATTAAACACAATATTTAAGCAACAATAATTAAATTAAATGAAATACAATAATTAAGGCATAATACATTAAATAGAATCTAGTCCTTGGAGTTAATCAGTAAATTAGTTTCCTTTAAATAATAGCATAAGAGAAATAGTATGTTTCATTTGGGTATCTTCATAAGAATTCTGGTTGCACTTGAGAAATTTCACAGAAAATTTTGGAGAATTTTCTCTTCTCTTATCTCATGAAGAAAAAAAAATTGCTAGTTGCATAATAAATCTACATCCCATTATGTTCTCATTATACATTTTTGTAAAATAAATTGAAATTCATAGATATGTACTTAAAAAACACCATTCGCACATCATTTAGGTACACAGAGCAGCTGGATGGTGGGAGCTGACAGAGAATGTACAATAGCTCTTCCTCACATAGTAAATCCATTTATTTTATACTGGTGAGTATTCTTCCAGACAGTTCAATCATTTTGAAAAAGAATGAGTTAGAAAAGGGATACTTTATAAAGGTCCCCACACTATTTTTCTAGAACTGTCTCTTGTGGCTCTTGCAATCCTAAGCAAAACCATATAAGCAGATAAACAAAAGCAAAACCAAACCAAACCAACCAAACAAACAAAAAAGAACCCAAACAAGCAAACAAACTCCACAAACAAAACCACACTCAACCTCTCATAAAGATAGAATATGATAAATTGAGCCAAGAAAAGAGGTTAATAAATTTATGTCAGCAATTCTAGAAGAAAGCAGGGTGTAAAAATAATGAAGGATCTGAATGGAACACTTACCTTCTAACTGAATCGCAAAGTTTCTAGTTCTAGCAATACCTATCTCAATTTTAGCATTATTGCTGAGGATTTAACCTTGTGTCAGAGACCAAAACTTAGCCCTCAGAAAATTTCAAATTTTGGGAAAATTCAAACATTTTAGAGAAATTCTCATTTTGTGTGGCAGAGCTGACAAGTAGGATTGAATTCTTTGTGAAGATGCTAGGAAACAATCTGGTTTCTCTAAAATTAACAAGGCAGTAGAGTCTGTGTGATGATGTCTTAACTTTGCGCCAAGATTTAAGATGTACTTTGGAATCCCAGCTTCTGCATAATTTTCTAAATGTGCTTTACTTTTGCATTTAGTATTGATTCACATTTAAAAAAAAATAATCTATATTCCAGAGGGCATTTTTGCATCTGAGAATTTGTCTACAGTGTTCAGATATTTGGATCAACTGGCTTAATTATATAATTCTTATTGCATTTATACAGTGACAGAATTTAATCCTTTTTTAATTCACTGCCCTAACAGCTTTTATAAACAGAAAGTTCAGGAAGGAAAAAGGATTTCCTGAAAATGCAATTTATATTGATTTTTCATATTAGTTTTAATATATTCAGCTCTTATCCACAGAAGAAAAAAGAGGTAGGAAGAGATGAAATAACATACTTAAATTAACAAAGCAGCAAACTAGATCAGTATTGACATATTTACTTGTAAGTGTGTGGCTTTGTTCCCCTTCACTTTCATTGCTTGGGAGCATGATGGTCTATTTTGCCTTGCAGATTTGAGATAGCATCCATTTTTTTCAAAATGCAATTTCTGCCACTATATTATCACTGTCATTTCTGGTTCATGCACTGACTGCTTTATCTCACCAAGAGTTGATAAAAGGAACCATAGATATCTATTTCTAGGGAAAAAAAATGTATATATAAAAAAGGTACTTTCATTGTTACTGTGGAGAAGAGAGTATAAAATATATTTAAATGTGTGATTTAAATATGTACAAACTTGTGTATTTTAGTAATCTGTTCCTGCATTCCTTAATATTTTATCCTTCATTATTTCTAGGAGTTAAATGTATTTAACTGTTTGGTAGGAATACAATTTTAAATTAAATAAACACTGACCAGCTTCCTTAGGAAGCAAAAATAATATTTCTGGTTTGGTATATCACTTGCTGCCTCAAACTACTCAGTGGAAGAATGCCTGAAGTGCTGATTGGCCAGAGCTGACAATGAACTTATTAAAAAACTCATGGATAAGAACAAACCAGCCAGTTTCCTTTAATATAGATATTGATAGAGACCAAGAGTGAAATTATGCTGAGATAAGGAAATGTGTAGCAAGATGAGTGGTTGTGCTGACTGACTTTCCTTGAAAATGGGTTGTTTTTGTCTCTCTCCTGCACACACATAGAGCCCAGAGAATCAATCTGTTTGCTGAGGAGCCCTCTATGTAGAGAAGTCCTATTTTTCAGGTCTTTTTTTTTAGGGAAAGAGGTTACATAGCATTCACAACAGGCTCATTATAGCAATAAAAATGCATTTAAACACAATTAAAAACTAAAATTGAGGCTTTCCTATATGAAAAGACATTGAAACAAGCTAATATAAAATAACAATGCTAAAGGATAATCCCTGCTATGCTTGCATACATCTTTTGTCTATACAGCCACGTATTTATGAGTACTTCATGAAACAAAAGACAGGAGGATGGAACTGAGAGTTACTTAAGCTGCTTGCAAATATACACCTTCAGGAACTTTGAGAAGCTATTGAAACTCTCTGCAGGTTCTACACAAACTGTTGGAGGGCTTTTCTACCCAACAGCTTTCTTACCTGACTAATTGTAAATTCTGAATTGTGGAAGGCAAAGAGGTCAAAATCTGTCTTTCCTAACAGAAAACTAATTTCAGTGAAGTCCATTAAATGAATAGAGATATTTCATATCCAGTGGGTTAATAAGGGGACAATTTATCCTCTTGTATTTTGTGTTCCCATGTAAAAATAAACTGAAAGATTAAATTACCTGGAAAGCATTATTTGTGTAGAAGTCTTTGGTATAAATGTGATGAGTATTATCTGAAGTAAAAGGAAGCATCTGATTGTGCTTGTTCTAAGCACTAGTGTTTAATAATTTAATTTTATTGATCTCATGTTCCTAACAGTCTTTGCAAATATGAGTGTTGTCAAAGGAATCAAGCCTATTAAACCCCTGCCTCCAATAGCAGTGGGTTAGAGAACTGAATGTTTGTAAATTCTATTTACACCTATATGAAGTGCTAATGAAACAGTCTCAAATCACCAGTTTTCAGAATTTGAATTTAGGTTCTGTAATGTAAATAATTTTGAAACACTTTTAATCATTAAGAAAATAACTCACAGAAATGTGAACACTACTTGGAGGAAAGTTGTTAATCCCTGAAACTCAGGGATTTACAGTTCAGTTCTTTATTTGTGTACCCACCTCTGATCCCTCACACCCCAAAAAGAATGGATATAAGTTGAACCTAAAGATTTCAACAAAAGAATACTAAAGATGTATCAGTACTCTATTACTATTCCAGTTACATGAGTAAATTTGCATTATTTCACAAATAGTAGCAAAAAATGCACTAAGACTTTTCCTTCAAACAATGTTTAAAATAATGAAAATACAAATTCAATATTAAAAAATTCTTAGCTACATTTAACAAGTGGCTACAAGACACTCACAGGCTGTCAGTAACTATTTCTTTGTACACATATTCATTACATATTGGGACAGTGATAGCCTCCATTTGTCAAAGTCATTTAAAATATGGATAATGTAATCCTGAAATTAGGTATAATTGTGATTTTTTTTATCATTTTCTTTCCATTAAAATTAAGTACCACTTTTGTGAAGGAAATCTTGAAGAAGATTGTCAAGTGCATATCATATATGAACTGCTATACAAATGACATTATTCATAAATTAAAATCACCCATGACTGTATTTATAAAATCAGACATCTGTGAGTATTATTACAATATTCTTAACACAGAGACTTTTAACTGTAAAGAACCATTTTTATTTTCTTTTCTTTTCTCATCTGAAAATAAAAAATGGTTACCATTAGGGTATTTTTGCCCCTACATTTTTAAGGCCATTAAAGAATTAGGATTTTTATTAAAAAAATAACAAGACCTTAAAATGGAACATTCACAGATCTCAATTTACAGAGAATAGAAAGAAGTTATTAACCTCATTTAATACAGATTTAAATAAAGGTTCATGGGTAGTAAGGAAGTTAAGGTTAGCCTTATAATCAATCATGAGTAAATTCAGATCTTTGGTAACATCTCTCTTTGCCTCAGTGGAGCACAGATTCATACTCTTCATGGTTTTTCAATCTTAAATTTTTGTGGCCAACCTCCTACATTTTTAAGATTATTTCAGTTTTGTTACTTCTTTCTGGCAATATTTATGCCACTACTTTAAAATACAAGGCCATCATGCTTTGTCTTAACATTCAGTAAATTCAACAATGAAAATGAAAAATGACTGAATGTACTTAAAAGATATAAATCATTATTGAACCCTTTATGTTCCTATATCACCATTTATACCTTTGACGTGAAATTTGGCCTTAGGTGGGAAGTGCTGTTAGGACACTTTGCTTCACTAATGGCTGTTTAGTTGAAGTCTAAGTGGAAGAATTATATTGGCTCTAATAAGGCAGGAACTAATGACTTGCAGCACTTATATAAAAATACCACTCATGTATTTCTAACTATGGATTTCCTTATTCTTTCAGAAATAGTTCCTTCTCTAAAGCATATTGAATAGTCTCACATATCTAACCTGAATAAATGCATATGATGAACTTTTATGAGGGCTTTTTTATTATTATGAGGTCTCTTTTATTGCTTTCCCTTTCTCTCCTCTTTTAACCACAGTCTATTTGCCAGCTTCAGGTAAAGAATTTTATGCAACACTTAGACATTGCTGAGTTACTATGAATTCTGATTAACCAAAAGGGTCAACTTTCATTAGATAGTGCATAAAACTCAGTCCATTAAATTGTCCATTTCAAGCTTGCAGTAATGGCTTATGGGTTTGATTATATTAATTAGTGCACCTTCTGCATTGCCAATCTAAATGGTTATTTTAAAGAGCACAGAGGTTCCCTCTTCTAGCGTAGAACTAGTTTATAGGGAAGAAATGGTTGAGGAGGTGACAGATTTAAAATTTAATAAGTTAACTGAAATACAATAGATTAAAAAAATAAAGTCATTGCAATAGATAAATCATTTTGTCAAAGAAGTTAGCATATCATGTCAGCTACAGTTTAGAAAAAAATAATCCCAAGTCATTACTTTTTACAGCTTCACTTCGAAATTAGGGGCATATGATTTTATTGTCTTTGGTCAGAGAAGTCCTTTTAGCTGTTCATAACACAAGGTCCAAACCCATATGTTCATATCTTCAATGACTCCTCGAAATACATAAAAAGTTACTGGATTTCTAAACCCTACTCTACTCTAAAACAGTACTAATTTCTACCTCATCAGATAATACAATGAAACAAACCCAGCCGTTGTTCTATCTAGCGTAATATTCTACATAAAATAACAAATCCCTTTCCCAACTCAGCCAGTCAATGATCAAAACAGATGAAGAGAAAGGGAGGAATAGCCGACCTTCACAGACAGTCCTCTGAATGGGACCACTCAGTGAGGGTTGAGTCAGCTCCAGTGGGAAACAGGACTCTAATTCATTACCATCAAGCTATTTCAGTGATTAATGTGCATTTAAAAAGTGAACTGCATCTCAGAAGCTTTACACCAGGAGCCACATTTCTCAAAAGGAACAAAAATTAGTTTTTTTTTTTTGTGTGTGTGATAACAGCACCAATCTAGACATGTGCTAGACTTCTGTCAATCAGAAGCACAAATTTGGTCTCATGTCTCTTCTAGGTAGGTGCAAGAATCCAACTTCCAAAAGCTGAAATTAATTTTGGCAATAATATATCTGATACCAATCTGCCTCTATTCCTTCCGTGACTCCCATTTCCCATCAGCTAAGCAACATCAGCTTTTCACGCTAAGGGTCTGCAACTTTTAGTTACCCAGAGGGCCCCTTCTTCCTTTTCTGACCTTCTCATGTCTAAGGCATACATATGATGTGACAGAACAAGGGAAGCTGAAAGTGCATCATCTAAGTTTTAATTTGTCCTCCCTATCTTTTTGAAGTTCTTGGTATGACTTTCTGTCCTTGCTAAGGTGTTCAAGGTCCATATGTAGATGCTAAAGAGGAGTGCCAGAGAAGACACATGCCCCTGGCATCTTGCCTTTTTTCCCCTCAACATCTTTTCCACCTGGGAACAAGGCATCCCCTTCCACCATCAGAAATACTGTTCTGTGAACATCGCTGCTTGGATCAGGTAGCTAGCTCCAAGAAACCCTACATAATCCATAGGGACTGAAACTCTTTGAGAGGCTGGTTCACAGCAGTTGTCAGCTTGAGACCTCAGGTCCCTCATATCAGAAAGCTAACCTTTCTGAATATATGGCAACATGGCCTACATCACTACTCTTTTTCCCCATCCTTCCCTTCATTCTTTAGTTGACAAACTAAGTCATGACAGTACATGACAATAAACCATGTCTTTGTGTGGGAGTGAGATGGAGGGTGATAATGCTGAGGTTTTTGTATTATCATTCTCACAAAAAAAAAAACAAAAAAAACCACACAAACCAAAAAACCCCTGAAAAACAAACCTGAAAAACATAACCATGGAAACAGAACTTTCTTTCAGAAAAACTACAAATTTGTCCATTGTTTTGTATTACTGCATACTGAAGCAGAAAAAATTAATAACAAACACTTTCCTTTTTTCCATTCTACTGATTTCTGGTTATATCTGCCCCTGGCAAAAAGCTGCCAAGTGATCAGCACAGGACCAACACAGACAGCAGTAGTGCAAACTTGCTATGCAGTGTCTCAAAGCAGCACTTGTTATATTTAAAAGATTCAGGGCTTGAAAACAGAATGATAAAAAAGGGAAGGTGCACAGCTGCGCAGCTGGGCTGCCATTACTTGACCACACTACACTGAGCAGTGGTCATAAGTGCTCCAATATAACTGAGGGTGTTTATTCCCCAGCATGGAAGAGGCTAGATCTCCCTCTTCCTGAATATTCTACCTACTCTACCTCCGATAATAAATTCATGGAGAGTGTATATAGCATGTAGGGTTTTTAGATTCTTTCAGTATTGGACTCTGTGGTCAAAGCAGTCACAAAGATAATGTTTGAGAGGCAGAAATTCCATATCTAAAAATGTGCACCATCTTTCAAAACATTGTCCTCATCATCACATTATTGCTAAAAACTTGGTCTGACTACAGTTCATCAGAAATAATGTAGCTATTTACTTGGGTTTTTTTTTTTGGTCAGGTTAGAAATATTTATAGAAATCCAACATTTTTGATAGAACTCAATAAAATACATTGATTTTGTAAAATTTTAAGAGGAGTTTAAATTAGAGCTTGTCAAACTGTTTCTGTGAGTAATTTCAGTTTTAATACTATTTTTTAAAAATCAATAACTTTAGGTAACTAAAAATGTTTTCAAAAATTTGAACAGGGATTGAAAGTTCTGAAGAACACTTTATATACAGAGAACAAGTATCTGTAATTATATCCCAAACAAAACAGCCTGAGAGTTCTGGATTGTTGAAAAGGCAACCGCTCTTGATAGAAAAAATTAAATCTGAGCACAAAATTCTCAGTATAACAGTTTTAAAAATAAAGTTTTGTATTAACAGTTTTTTTATCAATTTTCACAAAATTTTCATGAAATATGAAAGAACATTTCAAGATAGAATTCAAGAAAATAAGAAATGAATGCCGCTTATTTTAAATTTACTTATTCAAGAGGCTTACTGAATTTATACTAATACACCAAAGGCCCAAATTTAATATATTATCAAGATATATGGGAAAAAAAACTTATGAAAGTAATATTAAATCAGAATGATGCAAATCATAATGGGTTTAACTTTATTGTTAGAATTAATTGTACAAAAATGTCTAAATATAATATAATTAATTTCCTTGTTCTTCCAAAAAAACTATTTCAAGTGAGGTATTTGTTTCTATTTAAGGTTAAATAAAATCAACTGTTAGAATTTCCTAAAGAAAGAGGAATCTGTTTGTTGGTTTTAAGTTAGACATCAAATAATACAAAAAGCAGGTGTACTTTTCTCTGAACTACAGAAAAACAGGCAGGGTCTATCTGATTTATTACCAGAAGGCTTACCACAAGGTTGAATCTGATATTCTTTTTTATGAAATTCTGTGAATGAAAATCTCTGCCCCTGTAATGTGATGAAACTCCAGTAAAATGAAGCTATTGTCACTCATCTGTATTTGTACTAGCTAAAACCAGAATATCCAAACTGTTTGTATGTTGGTGTAATGTGGGTACTTGGAAAGATTTACAGCGCTATAGAAAGAAAAGTGAGAAAGAATATTTGTACTTGTTAAAGCAGGTGTTTTTATTACTGTTGCTTGTTGTTGTAGAACACATTTGCATAGTCATTAGTAGGGGAGATACAAGCATTATAAGAATTACAACTAAAATCTACTTTGATATAGTTTCTCAAAGGCAATTTTGTGTTGCTGTCAAGAACCTGTGGAGGTCTGTTTGGTTTCAAACACCTTAGTATTCAGCACCAATAGTAATATAATAGACCAGTAGCTTTTACTCACACTCAGATGCATACTGTCTTTCCAAGGTCTGTTTCATAGACCATCCCGAAGATTTCATATGTGAATAGACCATCAAACACAGGATGCATGTCCTATCCAGATGACATCCCATTTTTCTATTTGTGAAGAAAACCTGTATTCTGACCAATAAAAATGTCCCTTATTTATTACTCCTGTGGTATGAAAGAAACAAAAGGCTACAAAAAGCAAATTCTCAAAATGCCTTACATATATGCACATCTAAAAATAGCCCTATGCTGATATTCAACAGTCTGCCTTACTCTGAGAGTGAAAATAAATTACCAAACTGCAAGAGGAAAAATCAGAAGTATTTAAAAGACAAATAGCCGTTCTCTCTGAAATTCAAAGCAGTGTGAAATGGAGAAGTCACAGCAGATTAAAAAACAAATGGGAAGCAGAAATTTAGATTGCCATCAAAGATAAGAAAGTTCTAAGAGAATACTTCTGTGCTCTTTCAAACTCTTGTCACCCTTTGCTTCACAGCAGATGAAAGAATTGCAAAGGTTGACTTCTGGAACACTGCAGCAAGGAAAAGAGAAAATGGAGTTGTCATTGTCCCCCAAGAACAGGGGTTGAAGATAGCTGGCATAGTTAATAATGCTTATAGACATGACATAAATTGGAAGACTGGAATCATGAGCAATAGTTTCCCTCTATTCTACTATTGAACAATAAAGACCACTTTCAAAATACTTGTGCATTTAAATGTAGTCAGTTCACTGTGGCTATAAGACATTCTTTTCCATCTCTTGCTTCAAAACAGGCTGGCTGTACATCCTAGCCTCTGGATCCATGGTATACTTCCAAAAAGATTCCAGCTAGTGGATTGGATACTGCACAGAGATCATATAAGCATTCATCAAAATTATATTTGAGGGGATACAGAATGACAGCAAGTTAAAAGAAGGTCTTGCTTTTAAATAGAATAGCTGAATCCTCAGCTGACCACTCCTCAGAGTTAGCTGACATGCGCCAGCTCACTAGCATGTTGTGGGGTGACAATATAATGCTGAGTCAAGAAGCCCTGTAACAGTACCAAGAGAAAAACAAAGCAAGAAACAAACACGTGGATCAAAGTGCCATGGATTTTCTCTAAAGCACTCCTGGAAATCTTTACAAAGCCTATTAGAAATTCGGTGTAGCATTTTCATTGGAGGTTTCCTAATTTTTCCTCTCAGAGATAACTAAGAGAATGACAGCAGTGGATTGTCATCATAGTCTTGGAAAATTAATCGCATCACTGCAAATTAGCCTCCTTTAGCTACTTATTCAGAACTGACCTTTTACCAACAGACTGACATTCCTAAGCCTAGTTGTGAATATTTTATTATCTGGTGAATCCCACTAAAACACTAATACTCTCTAAGTACATCTCAACCTTCATTTCAGTATTCCTTCAAATATTGCTCCTGGAACTTTTTGCTTCATAATGAGCGCTCCAAAATTTTTTCATAAAAATAATGCCTTCTTATCCAAACATAATAATTCACCTTTTTATTTTGACATGCTATACATTTTTTTCTGAAATCCATTTATAGCATCTTTCTCAGGACCTTTCACCTGCCTTGATACTGCAAGGCTAAGACCATTTGGAATGTCTTCCTCTATTTTGTGTCTGAATGGTTTCCTAACAGAAAGT
Source organism: Euphonia xanthogaster (assembly GCA_034509185.1). NCBI lineage: Eukaryota > Metazoa > Chordata > Aves > Passeriformes > Fringillidae > Euphonia > Euphonia xanthogaster. The sequence goes on from JAYDZK010000113.1 coordinate 73,240,869, forward strand.
TTAATTTAACAGCAGAGAAGTAGATCTGAATGTCAGTTTATGTGATTAAAATCTCCTACACATACACACATATATGTAGGAAGGAGCAGAGAGGCACAGTGCCAGACACAGGAGCCCTAATAACCCCTTTGAGAAATGAACTCCAGGGTTTCCCACAGTGATCCCAGGAGAGTCTCAGCTTCCACCCATATCAAGATGGGACTAGCCACCACTGTGAGCCAACACAAAAGTTCTGGAAGTCACCTTTCTAACTGAGGGGCTTCACTGAACAGAGGTATGGGGCATATTATGAGATCACACAGGACATTCTAGGATGGTTAGGGGGAGGAAAAAAAGGTGGAAAATGGGAGGGAGGGACCAAGGTGTGTTGGGGAGGAACAGCATGGACAAAAATAGAAAGATAAGATAATAAAAGGAACATGTAAACAGGTGGCTGGCTGTTCACCACAAATCTGGTCATACCATGTTGTCAACACAGTCTTCTCTGCTCTCTTACTACCTTCTATTCTCAACTCAGGTGTGTTTATGTGGGTCTGAATTTCAGCACATGGAATGAGTGTGGGTATGAAAGTGTGAGAGGACTGTAACAGTACCAAGAGAAAACTGCAGGGGCCCTGGGATCTCAGTGGCTCATTTTTCCAGGTGTGACAACTGGGAAGACTTGGATCCATGAGCAGCAAAGGGATAGATAAGGTGCGTGAGCCCAGCTTCAGGAGCAATTCATGTTATGCATGTGCAAGTACATGCAGGTGTGCATGGGTCTTTCCCACTACCAATCCTTCCTCATAATCAGGCATTGAGTGGAATGGGAAGAGGCCATTGGTGCCATTTGGGCTAGTGTGAGGGCTGAGCGTATCCGGGACACATATGTGTGGTATGTGTGTCCAGATGTGCATGTGTGTGTACATATGGTACATGCTTGTGTTTGAATATATGCCTATTGTGAATCCTTACTTTGCAGGCAGGAGTTACAGCAACCTCAGGTCTTTCAGATTATGAGATTCAGTAATCTCCTCACCCTGGAGACCACAGTATGTGCTAGCAGATATGAAAAGCACAGTAAAATCATTAGAGTAGGTGGACATATGAATTTAAATAGACATCCAAAGACACAAACTGAGAAGCAAAATACTTCTAAAATGGAATATTTAGTTGCTTTGTATCATGCTTAACATACTTTTAGGTCTTAATCTTTCAGACTTTGATTTCCTTATGCCAGTAATGCAAATAAGTAAACCAAACGGCCTAAGACTTAAGTGAAAACAGAAAGTCATCCTGAAAAACTATAAAAGGAAACTCATACTTTTATTGGTGCAAAATAATGGTTTTGAGAGAAAGAGACCTTGTGACAAGCTTTCATTCTAATCAAATATCTCAGCCTTCAAATTTAGTAAACTGACATCCCAAGTAAAGAAAATGCCACTTGTGAAATCTGTGGATAGCAGACTCTGTGTAGTGTGATATTCTGTGACATTCTCTAAGGACCAGAAATGTCACTAAAGTGCCCTGCTTCTGACCAGCAAGAAGAAATGTTGAAGAATGACTTCAGTCAGTGAGGGGCTGGCTGAAGACCAGCTCTTATGCAGAGGACAAGAGAGGCAGGAGGTGCCCAGTGTTGCCACCAGCTGGCAGTGAGTCAAACACTGCTGCAAGACAGCCATTTCCACCACTTAACAGGTTCTGCACAACAGAAGAAGAAAGAATACCTTAAATTCATGCAAATTGGTAAAACAGATATTATTACAGTCTATATTCCTCCTTTTCTCTCCTCTTTCCAAGTCCCTCCACAACAGGGACTTGATTCGCTGTTTGTGAGGAGACAGCGACGGTCTAGTTAGGTCAGTCAGTTTGGTCTATTTTTCCCCGAGATTAGGATAGAACTCAGGCCAGTGTTTAATTATGGGTCTTTGAAATTGAAGCTGGCTCCCATTGCTAATCAGAGAATGGTAAATTTACTATGCATACATATTAATAGCATCTTCATATATGCACATATATTTCTAATTCAAGACAGATAACTACCCTTAAGAAGAAAGACACATTACACAGATACTTTGTGTATATACACATATGTAGTTATATAAAAAATATATGGCTTCTCTTTAAGTTCTTTCTTTGGAAATAATGCATTAATTCAAAAAAACAGTTACTTATCAAAGATTTAACACAATACTTCAAGTTCTGTTGTCAGAACATACAATATTTTCTTGAGTCTTATATATCCCTGAGCACCTAAATGAGTTAATATTTCCTTTTTCTCAGTATGACAATCCTTCTATTAGAAGAGATAAGAAGAGAGATTCTCTCTCTAAAGCAGCTGATCTTATCAAGCGATAAGTGAACATAACAGGAATTTATTACTGACTGAATTTTAAAAATGCCTTTCTCATACAGTAAAACTATATTATTCATATTATGAAGTGAACAAATAGTAATTAAAACATGGAATGTTAAAACATTTTAGTTTGCCAGAAAAACTGTAAGTGACAGAATTCCTTGTGGAAGAAAGATTCATTTCAGCAGGGAAAAAAAGCCATATGCGTTCTTATTTAGCTTTTCAGAGAATTCACCAAAGCCTGACCCAGCTGGGACCCAGTAGTCTGCCTCTAGCTGCAGTAAAAGCTTAGCAAAGTATTGAAGAAGAAATATAAGAATGCTCATATTCTTAAGAACATTTTTTCATGATATTACAACTGAGGTTCCTTTGTATAGGATCATACTACAGGGACACCAGTTTTAATATTCAACTTCTAACAGCTGGCATCTGCTGCTTTAGAGAAAGAGGAACAAATATAATTCTCCTAATTATCTGTATCATTATTCTTCTTACTTCATAAACTACGTCTGCCTCCTGGGTCTGTTTTATACTGATCTCAGTTTCTACCAGTTGTCTGCAAATCATTACCAAACTCTAGTCCTATTCTTTAACCCTTGTTCCTTCTTTTATTTGAGAACCAAACATAACAGGTGACCATATTTAATGCTGCAGCCATGCCAGGTTTATATGTATTCAACACAAACACATTGTTTTGGATGTCTGCCAATACTGCTTAGATATTCCTTTAAAACTTTGCCTCTCACATCTTTTAGAAGTCTTGTGCTTTTCCTACTTACTGCTTCATTTGCTTACAAGCACAGACTCTAAGGATCAGCTCTCTGTTGCATTGTAAAATTGTACTAACAGAACATAATACCTTTGTTAAAAAAAAAAAAAAAGCACCTTAAGTTTTTAATTTGCCCTTAACTTAAGCACTTTTAAGCATCTATTCTTACTTCTGTGTTGTCACTGCCACAGATGCCGCATTACTTCCCTAACCACTCACTAACACTCCACATCTTCAGGATAGCATTCTGTGTTCTCAGAGGAGTCAAGCAAGGCCTGTACACTTAGGAGTGTCATAAAATCATTCATGTGCACTTGCAACAGTGTGGTTATGTCCTAAGACTGTACTTAGAGTTGATAATGAGAAACTTCCAAGAAAAACAAGTACCATATGGAAGGTTTTGAAACAAGGACTGTCTCTGAGTTTGTACAGTGTCTGGCTTAGTATAACTCTGCTCTTGCCAGTCCTTCTGTAGTCAGTATGACTAATAGCAATTAAAATATGTTTTAAAAAATATCAATCACAACATTTAAAATGTTTCTACTAGATCCTGTTGATTAAGCTGTAACCAAGCCCTATATTATTCTTTTTATCTACAGCTTTAATCATCGTCACATACTCTGAAAAGTTATATAGGTTAGTAGTAATTTCTGAATGAAAAACACAGCATTAGACAAATCTGATGCAAATTAACTAAAGAATATTTTTAATCAATATCAGAACATTTCAGATGCATTGTAGGAACTGGCAGGGGGTTAGTAGAGAAAGTTATTAATACTACTACTGATTTTTCAACAATAATATTGAGATTATAAAGTGGAAAATAAAGAACTTTGCAAAACCTACAAAAAGACATCAGCAAAGCAGAAAGGATTTGGCAAATAAGAGCAAAAATACTGACTAAAATTTTAAAATTTGGAAGCTAAACATTGAATGCTAATAGGAGTGCATAGTAGTCCTGTTTTTAATTGATAGAGGTTCAAACTGTTTTGTAGATTAGCCATTTTTCTCCGAAATTGGTATAAAACTTTAGACCTATATGTTTAATATAGTGTGAGAAGAATCTCTCAGCTTGAATATGAAACTGTCATAAGTTGTAGTGGTTTTGAATTACACTGAAGATATTACAACTGATGAAAAATAGAGTACTTACAATGGTTGCACATGTGGTTACTCTAATAATTATAGTGAATTCTTCCAATGGTGCTGCTAATGGTAGCAATTGAAGCAGTAGTTTAGACTTCATATAGATTTGCACTGACTCCTGCATAAAGTTAAAAGGAATCCTTCATATGTTATCAGACTATCTATCAGAGGGCAAATTTAGTAAAAGATTAAAAATTCTTCACCATAACGAAAAATCTTACCCATTTGACAAGTAACCCTGGCAAAAAAAACAAAAATGAAAATGTAAACAAAACCCAACCAAACACCAAAAGCAACAAAAACAAACTGAAAGAAGTATGTTTCATTCTTTTCAATAAGATTGAACAGAACAGTCAGTAGAAGATCCTCATCCCTGACTTGCTTACTGCTCAACACAGACATTCCAGGCAGAGAACTTTGGGTTATCTCACCACCTTTCTTTCCCAAAAGGAAAGAGTAAACATGATGTGCATCCATATGGGAATCTGCAGTAATCACACAGCCTCCTGCCAGCTGTATCTGACTTGTGTACTCTACAAATTATACAAGATTCAGAAATATTTGATTTCATTTTGATATTTTTAATATTTACCAAGAGCTAAATTCAATTCTGCATCCAATTTACTTAATTAGACTAGTTTTTAAAGTGTTTCAGACTCTTTCTTCTTCTTCAGTCAGGTAGTTGTGCCCTTGAGATATCAGCACTGCTGATAGTTATAACAGACCAGACAAGAAATTTTTATCTACCTCAAACAGATTAATGAATTCACGTCTTTTACATTTCAGTATCTGTGAAAAAAAAAGGCTTTGTTGGATAACATTAAAACCAAGATTTTAAATAGATTCAAGTTTTTAAGTGTTAAGAAAGATAAGTGCTGGAATCACCAGGAAGTACAAAAAAAAAAAAAAAAAGTGTATATGTAGCTCTTAGTTTAATTGGGACCTGAGTTGTGAAATCTTCTGGAAAACCTATTGAAGAAATAAATATTTTAATGAAAATTCTGTAGCAGTTTCCCTACAAATGGATTTTGGAAATATTTAATCTAAACATCTATGCATGGTTTCCAACAGATATAAATAATAACAGATATAAATATCCAACATATGTGAAACAATAACAACTCAGAGGATCAATTTCTGTTGTTACCTCAATATCTGGTAGTGATGGCGTTTCTGTTGCCTGCAGTCACAATAAAAGTTTGTTCCTTAAGGTAACTGTGGAACTGTAAATACCATCTGAGGAGATTCAAATCACAAAATGATAGATGCATTATTCTTCATTCCAATCTGTTTTACTGGTATGTGGTACTTCCAACACAGCTTAAAAAGTTACTGCAATCATTACAGGACCCAGCTTTTTTTCTGCTCTGTATAACAGAAGTACAACATGTAAGAGCTTTGACAAAGACTTATCTTGCAATTAGCATCACTGAAAGTGGGTCCTCCTGTTGGTCATACCATTCGGAACCTCACATTTTTTAAATTATTTAGATATTCTCATAAATAATGTACTATGACTACAAATTTCACCATATAACTGTGATGGAAACATTGGGTGAAACATGCAAAATTAATTTCCAAAGTATAGCAAAGGATTTGCTCATGAATGCATTTGCTCCTCAGAGGATGAAAAGGAAGGAGAGAAAATCTTGTTCATTAAGTTGTCTTGCAACCAAAAGCAGAAACATCTGCTAAAATCATGAGCAAGCTGATGGCTAGATGAAGCAAGGAAGATGGAAAAATTAGATGTGCATTTCATTTAAGTTTCATAGACATCCTTAGAAAGAATATTGTTTAAGGTATTATCCTTAAGGCATGGGTTTGATCTGAAATATGGGTGCAGAATTATTGTATAGGATCAGTCAAAACATGTACTATTAAATGACTATTTCTTCACCTATTTTTCTCTTTGATTGTTTCATATTTTTACCTATTTTCTATGTAACTGCCTTTTTTTCTGGTCCATATTTTGCTTGCTCTTGATGATTGAAACTTCAGCTTACACATTCATTATTCCACTGAAAAGTGCCTTTTAGGGGTTCTGGCTAGGTTATCATAATTGTGACTGAAATGTTACACAATACTTTAGATGGAATTGAAGCAATCAAATACAGGACTCTGCATAAGCCCATTTGATCCCACAACCAGATCCTAGTGGGTTTTACTCTTCTACATTTGTTGCTCCTGGATTACACCAACACAGCAGTGTGATTTCCTAATGGCTGCAGAGTCAGTTCAAATAAATCTGAATTCCCACAGATTCTCAATGACTTGAGGAATTTTCTAGTGAAACAGAGCCTCACATGAACAAACTGGACTGGAAATAACTAGGAGAAAGAAAACTGAAAATTATTTAAAAGGCTTATTTTCTTTCTATTTTTTTTCTCCTTTTTTAAAGTATCTACTGCTTTTTGATATTTTTAAGTACGGTTTTGCAACAGCCCCTTACTCACCATATCATTGAACTAGATATGACTCAGCCTTTACCTTTACCTTAAGGTAAAGCAACCTTAAGGTTTGCTTACATGAAAGACTGATTAGACTTTGAAGAATCTCTAAATAGTTAAGTCAGAACTGAAATAAGATGACTGTACATATTTTTTTTCTATTGCAACCATGCAGATCAGGTTCCTGCTTATGCTCTTAGGCTTAGTCTCCGTTAGTTCAACATCTCACTAAATTAAAGCAAACTCTTATTCTTGCTTATGATCTTTCACTTTTTTACCATTTCAGCAACTCGATGACCAAAGCCTGATTTCAAACAACTAACAACTCTACCCTTGAACTCTTTGTTTCACACTGTCCAAAGTATATTCTATTTCCCTCCCCAGTGTGATCGCTGGATACAAATAAGACATCAATATGCTACAGAAATAATTAACTCAAACTAATTCTTTTTTAGAGAAATGTAAAAAAAGTGTAAACAAAAAAAATCAACTGTACAGTTCATCAGTTCATCTCATAATTGCATTAATATTGGTGAATTCTTCCCCACACCTACTTAACTCTAATAGTATATAAGTTTGTCCTGTGACCATGTTTAAAATTTCACTATAGCACTATATTAATTCCAGTAAAATTTTGTAAAACTAGGTGATTCATTGTATCCCATGAGATGGCTTAAGGATTATTCCAATTTACACTGACATAAGTGATTACCCACAAGGAAATACAGCTGTGGCTCAACCTAAAAAGCAAACATTAAGACTATACATGTTTCTTCAGTCAAATCTTTTTATCCCTACTGAACTAGGATTGGGAAATTTAGAGGGATTAAAGTCTTTGTATCAATATTACTTTGAATTTTTGCTTCCTTTTTTTCATCACGCTTTTTCCTGAGGCAATTAAAACAATATGGTAGCCAGACTGTGCTAGAAATTTGCTTCCAGCCCTTTGCATTATTTCAGAGGTGTTAACCAAGACAGGATAGAGCTTTGAAAGAATTATTTACTTGGGTAGCACTTTAAACAGAATAAAAAGTTGAAAAGGTAATATATTTTTTTTTTTCGTAAGTATATGAAAAGCATCTCAAACTTAAAAAAAGCCACCAAGGTAAATAATTTAACATAATAATGAAAGAGCTTTTTAAAAAAAAATCATGTAAACATAAGACAAAATGGCAAATTTATTCTGAGGGACAGGGTCAAAAATTATCAGAAATTTTATATTACAGATGCAAACTTTGAAAGTTCAGTTTAAACAATTCTCCTCTGTCAGAAATATAAAATATATATATATATATATATATATACACATATACATACACACATATATATGTATGCATAGATAAGTATATATATGTGTGTGTGTGTGTGTGTGTGTGTGTGTGTGTGTATAAGCTTTTACTCCAGGGATCTGGACAAAGAAAACAGGTAGCTTTGCAAAAAATAAAAAGGGGTTCTCATATTAGGAGAGAGAGAGTACTGCAGCACACCACCAAGTGCTGCAGTACTGACAGACACAAGAGGAGCAAGTCCTCACAGCTTCTCCCAGGGACAGGAGTTTCAATGTGTCTTCTTGCATTGGTCTACAAGGGCTAGGGGGAAGGATGGAGCAGCTACCACATGATGAAAACCTGCAGTAATATGTGAAGTGCTGTGCACCAGCAGCCAAAAGAATGAGATACTGAGATAATCAAGAAATAAGCCAGGTACCAGCCTACCAGCTTCCTTGGTGGCACTACATCAAAGCTTCACTGATGATCTGTTCTCACCCAGAACATTTTTCTTCTCATGGTTCAGTGGTATGAACAAACACAAATTACCTGACACATACAGCAACTTTCCTTCCATTTGGTGCTCTGTTACAACAGCCAGCATGTGGTGGGAGGGAGAGGAGCCATGGCTCTGTAGCTTTCTGTAGCTTCCATTTGTCTTTCTGATTTGCTCTCCAACTTGCGTGGGTGAGAAAAAAAAGTGGCCTGAGAGTCATAGCTTATCCATTGTTTATGAACTGTGACAGCAAAAGCCTATGCAAATAGTTAGGTGTACTCCACTTAGCTCCATATGCAAGAATAATAATGAAAACAATTTTTCTTGGGGAGGGAAAAAAAAAACCCAAGTAAAAAAGAAAACAACAAAGAAGAATAAAAAGAGGCTGAGCCATCAAATAAAAAGGGAGATGAAAAATGTTGTGAAAATGCTGTCCTCTGAAGGATGTATGTGCTTAATATCGGTATATTTTCTTCATAATAAGAGAACAATGACAGAAGTTACGTAACTAGCTCAGTAACAGGAGTAGGAAGAGTTGGTTGCTTGAGTTATCAGCAACAATGAACTGTGCTGATCAATTCTTCAAATTAGAAGGTGGAAATAATAATTTCAGAACACATTTTTGGTCACATTCAATGCTGCTCTAGAAATGAAAATGGTACCTTTGAGTGAAAAAAGTGAATATAAACAGAAAACTCAGGTAAAAAATCCTACTTACTGTCAAGGCTGTGTGTGGTTTCCTGGGAGGTTTTTGATATATCTTTCTTCCAAATGTCATATCTGAAGTCTGATCTTTCCTTGACTCTTTTCTCACTTGTTCTGATACTCTCTATGCTGTCCTGACCCACAGAGATTGTCACTTGTGTTACTTTCTGAGAAGCCCCTTGGTGAGGTGAAAGTTTTTGGAAGAGCCTCAAGGAACTCTTTTTCCTTTTTCCTGTGAACTTTGTTTTACATAAGCTTGACTGTGGAGAAAAGAGTTCATCCTTCTGTACATCCTGTGCGGAGCACTACCCTTGACAGAATGAGGATGTTTTTCAAACACAGAATTTCTGTGTGTTCAAATTTTTGTGTGTACTACATATAAGCAGGCTTCTTTCACAGCAGTCATACATGGAGCTTAGTTTTGGTTGTACTTTAGTTCTTGTTTTATTTTTTAAACATATTAATTTATTGTAGTAAATGTAAAATAAATGCTTCCATTTCCTTAATTTTAATTAACAGAAATATATATTCATTGAATGATTTGGGTTGGAAGGGAAACTTCTAGGCCAAACATCCTGATAAAGGCGGGGACATCTTCCATTAGAGCAGGTTGCTAAAAGCGCTGTCCAACCCGGCCTTGAACATTTCCTGTGATCCAGAGCTTCTCTGGCCAACCTGTTCCAGTATCTCACCACACTTATAACAGTTTTTTTTAATTATGTCCAATCTAAACGTATGCTCTTTCAGTTTAAAAAAGTGCCCCTTTGTCCTGTCACTACAGGCCTTGGTAGTCATTCCTGTATTTTTGATAAACCCCCTTTATATATTGAAAGGGCACAATAATGTGTTCCTGAAGCCTTCTCCTCTCCAGACTGAACTCCAACACTCTAAACCTTTTTACATAAAAGGTGTGTGACAGCCCTCTCATTATTTTCAAGACAAAAGCACATTGCCAGCTCATATCCAATTTCTTTTACAGTAGACTTCCCAAGTCCCTCTCCATAGGGAAGCTCTCTATCCATTCATGCCACAGCCAGTATTTATACTGAGGACTGCTTCACCTGAGGTGCGGGTACTTGCACTTGGTCTTCATTCGAGCAACACCTCATGACGCTCAAATGAGCTGACTCTTCAAGCCAGTCAAGGTCCCTCTGCAAGGCATCTCATCCCTCAGCTTGGTGTCATGCACAAACTTTCTAAGGGTACACTCAGTTTCACTATGTATATGATAAATGAATACATTAAGGGGTCCCAGTATGGACCATAACTACCATATGTTACCAGTTTTCACGTGGACATTTCCTCAACTTTGCTGCATTATGAGAAATACAGGTCCTGTCCCTATTGACACAGATTTTACATACAGCCCTTCTGATTCTTCAACATAATGTTGATCTTTCCATGTTATTGTATTGTACCAATATGAGTTTTCCAGTCTGGGAATCAATATTCAGTGTTAAGGTTTAGTAGCCTAAGATACAGAAAACAAATGTTTTCCATATTAAAAATACAAGGTAAGGGAGTGCAAGAAGTCCAGATTTGTAAAAGGTTTGGGAAAGGCCTCTGGGTCACTACAACATCAATACTGATTAAAATATTTTTCAGTTGGAATATAATTTGCTTCCTTGGACTGATGAGAAGTTCACAGGAAGAATGAGTTTACTCTGCAATGCAAAATGAAGAAAGGAGAACAGGGAAGGTAATGTACATAAATTAAAAAGTAAAAATAAATTGCCAGTGCTTTTATCTTGGACAAATAGGTCTAGTTTAAGTTAAGGACCACTTTGTTGTAAAGTCAGCTGTCCTCACACTTCACACCAGGCGTAACATTTGGGGTGATGGACATATTTGTTCCTAATTTTTAATAAAAAGTTCTGTGTGGGATTGCCATTTAACATCATTTTTTTTCATAGGTCTGTACTTAAAGCTGATCAGGATTCATCTTGATTTTGGAATAAGTTTGGCAATAGTGTAATATTAATTATAAATCTCAGCAATGTTGTTTTACTTGAAACTAATAGTCAAAATCTTTTCTTCATTGAACATACAAGTAAGTGCCAGTGTGGTATTTTGAGAAAATAATAAATCTGTTTTTCAAGAGAGGATGTTTACAAAACATGCAAATTCATCACTGGTCAAAATGTCTGAGGCAGACTGTTTTGGATATCCAGGAGTTTTAGATTCTACACCAAAGCTTTCCTGGACACTGTGAAGAAAAAACTTATTTTCACTCTTGTATCCTTGATCAGAAAACTCAGTATGTGTATCTCACAGATTGGCAAGCTGAAGCTCAAAAAGAGAAAGCCTTTTTTAATGTAATGGGAATTCAGTTTCCTGTCAAGTCCAAGAAATAACTTGCAGTGCATAAAGCTAAACCTGTGCATGTCCCTGCAGAATTTGGACCTAACGTTATGAGAGAAGGATGAAATAGTACAGTATTAAAGAGCTCTGCTTGCTCCTCTGACATGCTGTAAATTTTCTGTTTTGCTCAAAAAACAGGGAAATGCCTGGAGAATGTGATTTTGTGTTTTATTAATGTACAATCTGAGCTCACAGAAATTTAGGAGAACGTAGAAAAAAGCATAATTCTCAACATTTTGACAGGACTTGTTTAGTTCATTTCTTCATATTTTGAAAAGTAAAATTATGCTTTCATTTGAAACTGCCTGTGAAACAGTTTCCATGGGTGACATATACAGGGAATACTTCTGTATATATTTAGCATTCCTGTAACAGAACTATTTTTTATGGTTTCATTTCCAGGATTATCCTGTAAACTATCTAGATGAGGCTATCACAAATCTGAGTATAGATGAAATAGCTTTTTTTTTTGCTTGTTTCTGTAATTCACTGTTATAATTTAACTGCCTTAATTTTAGCACCTGAAATATATTTCCAATACACAGTAATGTAAACAATGCAGGAAGAAAAGATCATGGTGTCAGTCAAACACAGGCACCTGGTGAGCAACTGAACTCAGCAGAGAGGTATAACCTGGCACAACCAATCTAGGATTTGGGGGCTAAGTTTGTCATAGATTTTTATTTCAGGCTGGAGCTGGGAAATGCTAGTCCCCATCTTGCCTTAGTTGCCAGCGGCCATGTGGGCAGTAGGTAGAACAGTCACCTTTGTCTGGGAAAGCCACGAGGGTGAGAGTTTTGGGGGGTGTTCACCAACTTGCTTATTTTGTTCCCAAGGGTGAACACCTTTTTGTGGGTAAAACACCTTCTCTTTTTAAATAATTTGCTATTAATACTGCTGTTGTTATTGTCAGATTCTTATTCCACTGCTTTGTGCTTTCAGTAAACTGTTACCTCAAGCCATAATCTTGGCTTTCATCCTTCCCTTAACAGAAGAGGCATGTGTTAGAGAAGTGGCTTTTTTGGAGTTTAACTTCCAGGTGGTGTTAAAACCAGCACACTAATTTTCAGGGCACTTAGTTGATGTTACTATACTAAAGGAAACAATAATTAACATTTATATTTACTAATCACATTTTCTTTGAAAAGTACTTTAAAATTCCAGGAGCTAATCAAGGAAAAATGACAATTCTTTGCTTGCTGAGATCCAGTTCATGCTCTTGAGTCTCATCTTTAGATTTCTTTATAATGGAATGACTGGTTCTGGAAGGGAGCTGGAATTTCTGATCCATGGAAAACTTCAACTCATCAGTGTATTTCATCTGGCAATCTTTTTCTATTAATCTGATGATTAATAGATAAAAAGATAGATATATAATAGAGAAAGCTATATATATATATTACCTACCTTTAAAATTTGCTTTACCTTGATCTACTGTATTGTGCAATTGTGTGACAAGTTGGTATTTTTGCAGAAGCAATGAGAAGGACCAAACGATCCAAAAGAACAGGGAAAAAGGTCTTAGAAAATAAAAAAATGGTACACTGAGTCAGAAAGGAAGCAATTTATAATAAGTAAAACTGAACAAAAATGTCTAAGTGCCTCACAGAAACCTATAGCCAGCTTGTCCTACAGCTATGACAGTCAGCTAAATTTTGTTATTTTTGACTGATATGACAAATGTTGATAAAATACAAAGACATGCAGGGCACACAGATCAGCACCTGTGGAATATTAAGGAAATAACTGATTTAGAATAATATATGTCAGTGTCTGGGACATCTCTCTAAATAGTGTAGATGGGGAAAAATATGATTCCTGTTGAAAATAAAAATTCATTAAATAAAAGGTTTTGAAAACTATCTGAAATAATTACTAGTCCAGTGGTCAGTGCAATATTCAGTGCAAAGAAGCTGTGGTTCATCTGGCAAGCTGATGTGATTGTTTTTGGGTTTTTATCTCACTTTTTTTTTAATAAGTAGCAGGCAGAGGTAGTGCTCTAACAGTCACGTAAGAAATTAAATAACCTGATATGTTTTGCATATGAAATTATTTTCTTCCCGTGAAGGTCAAGAAAATTGTGTGGGATAGAAAAACTGGTTTACATTCATTGCCATAAAAAATTATACATAAAATGCCAAGTTGTTTCAACTTAAGATTATGTCAACCATTAGTTAGAAATGTATCCCAACAAATGCATTGGAAACGTCTTAAGGAATAGCTTTATAACACTTACAAGCCTCTCTCTGCAGGATGTCAGGTATACTCCTGTTAGTAGAGAAAACAAAATAGTTTGAACCATCCATCTTCATTTGAAAGATAGCAAAACTAGATCTTTCTTGTAAGACAGTAGTTGCTGGATTTGTCAAATGTGTAAATATAAATGAGAAATTATTAACCAAGCCTATAATATTTTCTTTTTTATTCTGTAGCATACACCTGAAATCTGTCAGTTCTAATATCCCTGTCAGTAATTATGAAGCTCCTCAAAGCTATTTGTTAGACGCTACATGATAGGTTTTACAAAATAGCAGCTTCTTGGGATATTCATATTTTGCTTCAGAAAAATAATAATTAGTTTTGCACAGTCTCATAACATATCCTGTACAGGAGTCCCTCATTTATGCAAGGAGAAAAATAATGAAAACAAAAAAGTAAATAGCTTCTTCTTTCCACTGCTGCACTTGAAGAAAACAGCTAGGTTGAATTTTGAAGTCTATTCTGAGTCTGCTTAATGCTTAGAATGTCATTAAAATTTTATTGAACACTTCCTTATGCTTAAAGTTCATCTAGGAAATTTATAGTGCATTAGGTTATTTTATGCATGGCCTATATAGCGCATAAGGGGCAATACTGTCCTGCTTTAATGTTAATACAAGAAGAAAAAGCAGTCTTCTTTCTTACACATCCTGGGCCAAGGCAAAGGAAAATCTCTGTTGGCACTGCAGTCAAGACTAGCAAAACTATAGGTGGAGGAACATCACAGATCTGAGTTGTCTCTATCCTTGAGTTTCTGTTTCCTGGGCATGTTCTATTTTCAAAATCTTCATTTTTTCACTCTGTTTTCTGTTAACCATTTTGAAGCTATATGGAGAACACCAGTAAGGGCAACAAAGAAAGAATGAATGGGACTTGACGAAGATGAATTATAGAGGATTATTTAGATCAGCCACTGTGTCTCTGTAAAGAACCAAAAATCACAGTCTAATGATTAATTCATTCCTTTTCACAATATCCCATCCCTCCCTAGACAGAGGCCTAACACTGAACAGCAATGTGCATACAAATAGGGGCTCCTGTGTGTCATTATTTGCTTTCTGTGTGGTAGTGACATGGATTTAGGGCTTTGCTTATCACAGGAGTTCTTGAGTTTCTGGACCAAACCCACAAATTCATACAATTGCTGTTTTCTGGAACCATATCTGACACAATGGCAGTGATAAATAAAGTATATTTTCAGCCTTGGAGTCTTATAGAGAATTGTGGGTGGTATTTTTGCACCCATCCCCTACATATCTTCCTTCTACCATTTTCTTTCAGAAAATTTAAATAAATTACAAATTTCATTTATTTTATGGACAATAGATCTTCAAAAAAACAGTTTGCTTCCCTGTCCCTAGAAATGCTGCCAAAACCGAGGACTATGATCACCCATTCCCCTTAATTTAAGCTAACTTTTGTTGTGGCCAAGTGCTCATTGCACTGAAGTGAGACAAAACATGCTGTCTAATGTTGGTAGGAGGCAGTGGAGTGAAAGAAATCTTACACACTTTGACTGCTAAAACCAATTCTCAAAAATCTACCCATGTGTCATTAAACAAAATGAAAATTTTAGTTTAATGCACTAATTTAGAAAATTTTTAAAAAATTAGGCACTGTATGGTACTCCAAGAATTCCGAGATAGTATCAAGAATAAACAGAGAGGTAAAAAATATTAACAAGAAAAAAAAAAGCTTGGGTTTAATTTTCAACAGCAAAAACTACGTGGTTGATCTTAGATCGCAGTCTTATGTACTTCAGGTAAGAGTACTCCTGTAAGAGTATCCTTAACTCATAGAAATATTATGGGGAAACCCATTAATAATTCTAATATAATGGACATACTATTGAGGTTGTTGATGATAAGTCTGTATGGAAATGGAAATTAGCATGGAAATCAAGATGGGATATTACAGCTATTATGTGATATCTACCCTATGGATACTTTTATGCTGCAGTAAATGAGGACTTTTGTAAAAAAAAAATAATAATTTAAGTTGTTTTACATCTTAGAAATCCCAAACAAAATGGCCTATGATTTGTTTAGTAGGAGAAATATTGTCTATGCTCATGGCATAATACAAATCTCTTACAGTGACGAAAAGGCAATATATTGTAAAACTTGTGTTTGGGGCAAAATTGTATCTCTCTTAAAAAATAATCTTGAAATTATCAGAGAGAAAATTCAGTCCCTAAAGTATTTCAAAGCTAGGAAAGAAGGATAACTTACGGGATGTAGATGATAGAATTAAATGATCCCTAGGAAAATTACATATTTTTTCTACAAAGCAAAGGAAAAAAAACCCACCATTTAATTAAACCAATCCTAATCACATTACATGACAATAAAAATAATATTTTTAATTTTCTAGAATATGTACTGTGCATAATAGCAGCAGTTTGCTGCTGCTGTTTGCAGTTTTATAAATCAAGAATAGCATGTTACATTAATTTTTATTAAAGGAGCGGGGATTATCAGAAAAGCCTTTCAATTTAATTTATGATTGTCTATCAAATTGCATTACTCTTTTGCAAAATCAACTTTCTGTCTGCATACTGAAAGTGTGACTGTGCAAGCTAGTTCACTGGGAAATATGAGAGGGAAAGAAAAGGAAAAAAGAGAGAGAAGGAGTTAGATGCTATAGAAGCAGAGGTATAAGGGAGAGAGACAATTAATTCCATTAACTAAACATGCTAAAAAATGCCTAGCAACAATTTAATAAAACCAAATATTATTAATAGCTTCAGACCTGAAATGGGATTATGTATTGCTACAAAATCTCATATGAAATTTTACAGGAGATATTACTTAAACTTCTTTGCCAGTACAAAGTAAACTTTTGTTGATAAACCAACATCTACTGAAAAAAAAAATAATAGAGTTTATAATTATGCATTTATTATCTTCCTATATGCTTAAGGGATTGTATCCCTGTCTTAAAATAAGCATGACAAAAAGCTAAATGGACTTCACATTTGTGTAGTATATGCTTATAGGAATAATTTCAAATATTAAGTAAAGATTTTACAGTGGTATTTGAAACATTCTGGAATACTGATAGTAAAATAAAATGTGTATTCTTTATCTGTCATTAAGGACAAAGATTTCTTTATGTTAATCAAAAATGCTGAATCACTATCAGCCTCATTTCCAATGTAATCACTGTTGTTTTCTTTCTATTCTCCTGTATTTTGAACATTTGTTTACCTATGGGAGCCTTTCTACAAAATCAGCTACTGTTAACGCATCATGATGGTTTTAAGTAGGAGCCTGATTTTATAGCATTTAAGCTTTTACAGTGTCCTGAATTGAAATATTTATGACTTGGCAATCAGTTCATGTTGAAGGCATTCAGGAAACATAAAAAAAAATTTGCTCTTTTATAAAATCATTCCTGAGAGTTGTTTAATAAAGATCCAAGTAAATTTCTCATTGAGTCTAGCATGTAAATTTGTTGACATTTTCAATGAAGCATTGTGTTACACAATCAGTGTCATTTCTTTGGGTATCAAGAGTATATATTCAGGAAATTCAGGTCCACAGTGGAACATTCAGTGTTTATAAACATGACACTAAATGTTCCAAATTTGGAAGTTTTAAAGGTACTACAGAACCCACCATACATATTAACCCATTTGCTGAAAAAAAATAGACTCACTGATATCAGGAGTGTACAGCAGTGTATTTTTTTGTTAATTTAATTAATTGCTCATTATTTATCAATATCAATGTCTTTCATCAAGTGATCTTATAAGTAATTTCAAATAATTAATCCAGGAGATTCTCAAACTGTGTCCTGTTTCTACAGAGCCAACATTTACCATTGCATTATCCTCCCACAGCCTCTGAAATTATGCTGCTGAGTACACGGTCTCTTCCAGTCAATGCCCTGATCTGAATGAGTGATTGTCCACAGTGACCAGGGTGGACTGTGGCATCTGCCTGTCCCACCATTCAGATGCAATCTGAAAGTGTCAAAATGCATGAGATCATGATAGATTATTGTTTCTATTATTTATAATAAGAAATTATTAGAAATAGCAGCTACAAAACAAGAATGTTAAAAATTCAAAGCTACACTTCTGACATGAAGAAACAACTGATTTTAATTTATGTGGATTATTACCTGCAACATACAATCTTGTAATTTCATAAAGTTCTTAGTATATAAAGCAATGATATACTGCATTTGAGGGGGAGAAATAGCAGGTCCAAAAGATAAACTTTTTCAAGGGCTTTATAGTTGCCAATAAGAAACTGGAAAAAAAATCATGAGTTCTAGTAGAACTGTTTGAATTACATTTGTGGCAAACTGATGTTAGATGAAAATAAAATTATTAGCACACTAATAAAGAGAAAATAGATAAACACTAGAAGAAAACTAAAAATACTTATTAATGTTTGAAAAATGCTGACTAAAATCTAACAATTAAAATTCATCCGAATCTTAATACTATATTGAATTAATTTGTACATATAGACAATAAAGCAAAAATGAATGATGTTCATATAGAAGCTAGCACTAAAAATAATAAATATACATAATTAACCATATATGGTGTGGTTAACATTCCTTTTTATACAAGCACATAATTTGCATGCAGAAAGATAAGATTAGCTCAGCTGGTTAGAGCATGGTGCTAATAATGCCAAGATCACAGGTTCAATTCCCTCTGGGCCATTCAATTAAGAGTTGAACTTGATAATTCTCCTGGGTCCCTTCCAACTCAAACTATTCTGTGATTCCGTGATTAATTATGTTTTAAATGCTTTTTACTTTATTTGCCTGACATTTCAGTTCTTAACTGTACAATCCTAATATTAGTTTAGGATATTAAAAAAAAAATAAATAGTTCACTCCAGTGGGAAAGAGATATTAGGCAAGTATATCCAGCAGAATTTTTCCAAAGTACAAGTTTGGCCTCTTCTCAGTCAAAATTATACTGACGTGATTTCAATATTTGCTATCTATTTTATATTATCCAGAAATGGCTTACAGTGTTTGTAATAAGGACTATACAATTTTAATCTCTTATTCACTCCTGGGTTTGATTTAATATCTGCTTGGCAATTAATGTAATGAATTTAGTAAGAGAGACTGAGAGGATGGAGCTCTTTTGGAGCAAACACCTGGCATACATCAGTTGCTATGGTGATTACCCAGATGTGCAAAGAAGTAGGGGAAAAAATAATTATTAAATATTCCCATGGTAAAAGAAAAAAAAAATCTAATTGATAAACAGCAACGTAATAGGAGTCAAAGTCTGGATTTTCAAACCACAAAGAAAAATGTAATACATATCCTACCTGAGAAGCATTAGGAGAGTGAGTAACCTGCAACATCTAGCACAGTGGTATAATGATGATTTCCTGGTGTGCAAATGTAATTTCCTGCTCAGATTTTTAAAGGAGGTCCCCTGAGAAAATATCTGAAAAAAAGAAAACATGAAAATTGTCTCACCTTATCTATTCCAAATTCTCTCTTGGTTTCATCATGCCTGGGATACAACAAGGAAAGCAGAAAGGCAAATGGGAGAATTTTAATATTTTCCTTGGTCTGAAAAGACTGTGTCACATTTAGGATTTCATGAATAGCCAAATATTAATATATTAATTTTTCTTCAGCAGACTGAACAAAAATGAATATTCCACTGCCCAATATAAAATTCAACTGCTGCTTCTGCTCATGGTTCTCACAGGCATGGTTTGCTGCTTCTGTGCTCAAATCTACAACTACCTCATGAACTGTTAACATCACTTACACAAACACACAGAGAAGAAAAATAGGTCTTGATTATGAAATGAGACTGGTGAATATTATTGTTTATTTCACACTGCATCTAAGACTATTCCAACTGCATAGTCCTTGGAATTAATCTAGATTTGCCACATTGGAAGGCAACATAACATTTTGCAAAGTGGATATTGAAGCCCATTGGAACCTAATGATGTATAGTGACAATTATTGCTTGCAAAATAAATTATGTGAAGAAGACTATTGTATTAAATGACAGAGAAATAATAGCCTTAGCATTTTTTCTCCCTAGAGATTTTTAGACAAAGAAGGTGAAATGCAGAACAACACTAACTGTACCATAGGGAAGAGTGCTGAGCCAGATTCTTATCCCTATGTTAAGCAATGCCAAAAGCCACCAGGGAAGGCAAAAAAGTGAAATTGAGTGACTACAGTTGAAAGTCTGTAGCTCCAAAATACCTCATTAACATTTCTTCCCCTGAATTGTGTGTAGCACCTCTTTTCCCTTCTCTTTTTTCCCACAGCAGCTGACAGATTATGCTTCGTTCCCACATTTACTTTTAATAATATAACCTAGGGACACTCAACAAAAATACCATCCTGAAATACTGCACAGATAAAATATCTTATATTTGTTTTTAAATACATTTGTAATGGCTAATAAATGCTTCAAGAGAGAAGGAACTATCTATTATCTGCATGAATTCAAGGACAGCAGGTTTTTAATTTTCCATTCTTTGGCAGATATGACAAACATGTTTCTCTGTACTGGTTCCAGCTTACAATTTTAAGCAAACTAAAAGTAACAAATGAAATGAAATGAAATGAAATGAAATGAAATGAAATGAAATGAAATGAAATAAAATAAAATAAAATAAAATAAAATAAAATAATAAATACAATAAAATAAATCCTATCCTCTTTGAGTGGAAAATGAGGCAACTTACAAGTGGGTTGATTGAATGAGTAAAAAGTCATGATCATACATGAGGACACTGACCTTCAAATAAGTAAAGCTAAGCAAAAAGAGACATCAAATGCATTGCGTCCATCCAAGTTCTAGCCTTTTTTCCTCTATTTTTTTTTTTGATTATTAAAGAAAAGGGGGAAGAAACTAAAGAAATGGAAGCTAAGGAAGATGAGGAAGATAAGGAAGATGGATGGATGGATGGATGGATGGATGGATGGATGGATGGATGGATGGATGGATGGATGGGGTTCTTGCAAACTATAATGTATTTGTGAGCCTTTTCTGAACAACTACCCTTGAAAACATCCCTTTGGAAATCCCACTTCCAACAGTCAAAACTAGGGGAGTTCAGATTGAAGAGTTTTCTGACTTGTAGTTTCTGTTCTATATTCAAACATTAAGTACAAGGTTTTTCAAAACCAAGAACTAGGACAAAGTAAGTTGCAGTTAAAGTACAAGGTAGTATT
Source organism: Euphonia xanthogaster (assembly GCA_034509185.1). Taxonomy (NCBI): domain Eukaryota; kingdom Metazoa; phylum Chordata; class Aves; order Passeriformes; family Fringillidae; genus Euphonia; species Euphonia xanthogaster. The sequence goes on from JAYDZK010000113.1 coordinate 73,261,849, forward strand.
TTTTTTTTTTTTTAAGCTAGCAACATGACTGAATATTTAATGTTCTCTCCATGCAGCTAAAGGATGTTAAAGGCTCTTAGAACAGTTTACTGGAATGATGGTGGGAGCTGTTTATATTCAACTCAGTAAAGTAGGAATTTAGGGTGAAGCGAAGAGTTAATTTCAGGGATGTTGCAGTGACCTTGACAAATTATTTTATTTGTCACCACGGTTGGAGTTGAAGAAGTGTCTCCATTTTTTTAAACTGTACATTATACGTAATGAAAGACCATGACTTTTGTCTTAATCTTCAATTATTGCATGCATAAAAAGAGTACTATTGAGAGCCTATATCCTGTTAAATTTGGTCTGGATCTTATTCCCTTGATGTATGCAGTTGGTTTCTATGCCTATTTTATAAGACTCCCACTCTGTGACTATTCTCCCACAAGAACTGCAATTATGCATTTGATTTTAATAACTGGTATAAACCTATAAGTCTCCAGGCACTTACAAACACTTATACAGGTTTTTAACTTCTTGTATGTGGGCTGAATACAAGTATTTGAAAATCATTACTGCTCAGGAACACAAGCTCATGCATTTTGTGTCCTCAAAGGAGTAAGAAACAGCCAGGGGCAAACCTCACTTCTGTGATAGGATAAAGTTCATTGGCAGCAGAGTTAGCATGTAGATAAGCTATCAGGTATATAGTGAGGACATGAACTCCCTAGTGTGATGTTGAGAGTCATTCTTCAAGAGCTGTCTGCTTGCAAAGACCTAGTTTGTGGCAGTGGCTAAGGCAAAGCTAAGAACAGTCCTGCAGGAATCCTCAAATCCTTCTTCCCCCGCAGGTATTTGGAATGTTCCTTCAATCAGAGATATCTGTAGCAAAAGTAGCTCTACCACTTAAGCCAGAGAATATATTATTTTCTCTTTCTTCTGCTCTGTGTTGAAATACCTATTCCACATTCAGCTTCAGAAAAGACAGTTTCACAGAATAAGAAAGCACTGACCAAAGCAGCAGCAGCCTTACTTTTCACTACCAGAGAGGGTCTGTGTTGATTTCATGCTTAAAAGCTGCTATCCAGTATCTAATTCATGGTATTTTGCTCTCAAGAAAGACTCAGCACCATTACAGAAGTAGGAATTGGCATGCTCTTCCAGTCTATAACTACTTCAAAGGGAAATATTTTGTCTTTAGTGCAGACCTTTCACGTGAGGTATAACAACACAACACTTTTGTTCTGCATGGGGGACGACATTAGTATGTTGGTCTTTTACTTGCAAGATTATAAATAAATAAAAAAATAAACAATAAAGTGCTGCATCTTGTGTGGTCTAGTTACCTTCAGCATGATAGGCTATGGAAAGAGAAGATGAGGGTGGAAACAACTGAAGACGTCACTTAAAAGAGCACATTAAGCAGGGAGATGGAGGTTTCTGTAAGAAATGTAAGGGAAAACAGAAAAAGAAGAAAATGTAAGGAAAATAAAGTCGAAGAGGATCAAGGAGAAGGAGAAGAACAAATGAAAGGAAAAGCAGAGAAAATAACTTGACCACTTAGGAAATAAAAATGCAAACTGTCTAGAATAAAGTAATGGAGAAGCAATTACTGAAGGTTTTACTCTTTCAGATATGCTATTCTATTTGATCTCTTAGAAGAAATCCTCACTTTGGTTATCTTAATCGAGCAAAGCAAGCACCAAAACCTACACCCTCTTTCATACAGCACATCTGTAAGGTGATCCAAGACTGCTTTTCTCCACATCTTCTAAACTGGAAGAAAATAACCTGGATATTTTCTCTGACTAATAAACAGTATTTACAGAAAAACAAAAAACCAAAACAAAAACAAACAAAACAAAACAACCCAAAAACCAGCTCACAATGCAAATACTGTAGCAGTGTTTTTACTAGTGCTCTGGAACTCATGTCTGTCCTTCTGCAATGCATCTGAACATGGTCCTCATTTCTATGCCAGCACTAGCCATTTTGCTTTTAGCTTCCATTTACTTCTTTTTTTTTCAAACTTAAAATCTGAACTGAGGATTTTAATACTTCCTACTTAGTTTCTTTAAATAAAAAATAATGTTAAAAGTCATGCATCACTGAAATGCATTAATCATGACTAAAAGCTGTGACCATGGCTACATGAATAAAACAAACACGTTAAGAGTTTCTCTGATGCCCCTTCTTCTTCTTCCTGAAGTCTGGATGGCTGAATATTTTTTCTTCTTTATTCTTAAGAGGTCACTTGGGGTTCAATTGTGATAAAGACATAAGTATTTCTTACAAGCTTGTACCACAAACTCATTGTTTCTTTGGCTCACCTTCTACTAAAAGAAGGTATTTTTCTCCCCTTTATCAGTTACATCAGTTGTAATAGGAGATCCTTGAATAAGTGACAAAAAGAAGGCAGAAGCAGGAAATAAACAGTAGTATATCACACCACTCCCCCATGATAAAGGTATAAATAATGGTATACTATTTCAGTACATGCTGTTAACTGCAACACAACTATGGGAATGTGAGTTTCTTTCTATATACCCGGAAATTAGAATAAATCTAATCCCTCCCTATGCTTCAACTCAGTCACCTCCCAATGCAGAAGCAAATAACATTTAGGTAAATTTAACATTGTGGCAAAAAAGATTGTGCTTATATTTATTACAGAAATGATTAAAATTTGCCAGAACCAGAAATGCAGTATAGGAAAACATTGCAAAGTTCTGTCATGTAGCTGTATCTCTCAACAGCCAAATTTGATGACCTCAAAAGGATGTGGCACATATGGACATATACTGTCTTACCTCAAAACAATGAAAACCTGGGTAAAGAATGTATTTCCCAGGCCTCTGAATTATATTGAAATTAAGTATTCAGTATAATGAATAGTAGAAAAATTAATCTGAATTTCTTCACATCTTCACATGGGGAATATTATTAGTTTCTTAGTGAAAAACATATAGATTTTAATCACTATACTGGTTGAGGGAAGAACGATCTTCAAAAGGGACAGCCTTTCCAGCTCAGTCTTAGGACACTTACTTGAGACCTATCAGTTTCTGACTCTACCTAACCCGACACCCAGAACAACTGGGTTTCCTTCTCATCCAAGCGATGGAGCAAATTTTTGACAAGTTCACAAATATGTGGTCAATACAATGCCATGTTTGCAAATAAGTATTATCATAGTGAAAATTGACATTATCTGAGGAAAAAACCCCACTTCCCAGATATACTGTCTGGCCAGCTGCACAGATCCCCCCGTCATACTGTATACACAGCTATTAATCTTGAAAGTTGAGGCCTGACTGGAACATATAAACAAGTTCACTGGGTTGACTGAAGCAATACCACCTTACTATTCCTTTAAATCCTCTGGACTACCTAGGAGCACATAATTACTAATTGACTGGAGGAATAAAGCCAGTTTCTATTTTCCTGGGTGTATCTGTTAATTTATTGCTTGCACTTACAGAACTGGAGACTGAAATGTCCCACTAAGATACAAAATGTTATTAAATAGGCACTAAATTAAAATAATAGAATTTCTTAGCTCGGAAACAACCTTTAAGATCATTAAGTCCAATGGTTAACCCAGCGCTGCAAAGTCCATCACTAAATTTTGCAGCCAAGAACCGCATGTATACATCTATTCACTACATGCAGGAATGGCGACTCAACCATTTTGGAGCTGCCCATCCCAGAGCCTGACTACTCTTTCTGTGGATAAATTTTTTTCCAATATCCAAATCAATCTCCCCTGGAGCATTTGAGGCCATTTACTCTTGTCCTGTTGCTTGTTACTTAGGGGAGAGACTGACCCTCAGCTGGCAACAATCTCCTTTCAGGTAGTTGTAGAGAGAAACAAGATGCCTCTCTGAGCCTCCTTTTCTCCAGCCTAAACACTTCCAGGTTCCTCAGCTGCTCTTTTTAAGACTTGTGCTCCAGATGCTTCACCAGCTTCCTTGGCCTTCTCTGGACACTTCAGCACCTCAATGCCCTTCCTGATTTTACGGTCCCAAAACTGGACACAGGATTTGAGGTGTGACTTCACCCATTGTTGAGTACAGGGGAGTAATCACTGCCCTTGTCCTGTTGGCCACTCTATTGCTGATACAGGCCAGCATGCCATTGACCTTCTTGGCCACCTGGGCATACTTTGGCTCATATTCAGCTGAGTGACCCCAGACCCTTTTCCAATGGGCAGCTTTCCAGTCGCTTAATTGGGTATTAGGCTAGATGGGCTAGCCAAAAGAAGGAAATGTAGTACACTGAGATTTGCACCCACCCCTGGGCCTATTCTATAAAGGTTTGCCAGTATGAGTGATGAGTAGTTCAAGTTCTCTGTACGAGGTTTGCTACGTGGACTTTTACTTGCTATTAGCTTGAATCAGACTGTCAACAAAGCAACTTTTTGCTCTCAGCAGAGAGCTTGATGGAATTATATGTCTCCATCAAATTTGACAAAGTTTAATTACTGACCTGGAAAGGAAAACATTCATATTCCTTTACTGGTTCCCAAAGAAATATCTTTTTTTTTATTATTACAATTTTAACTAAATGTGATGTGGAAAGGATTTCAAGATCAGGTTCACAACATTCGATTATGTACATTTTGACTCCTTAAGCGTGGTGGTTTTTAGACTTAAGGTGTAGCAAACAACTGCCTGTTTTTATAGCAGACACCACATATGAAAGATAATGGAAAGAAGGAGACCTAGAGTATAGCAGAAGACCAAAGAATTCAAGTATCAGTACAGAAAATTTAGAATGAAATCATAATCTGAACCTTGCAAGGTGAAGCCTACTGAAGAAGACAACAGATGCCTATTTCTTATTATTAGGTTCCTCACAGGTGAAGTCCATTTTTCTAGTGGACAGTGAGGGTAATTAATTCTTCATAATTTTATTTAACTTTGCAATATTAACTATTGCATTGTGCTTACCCTGGCTGGGTGCCAGACACCCACCAAAGCCTCTGTATCACATGCCACTGGATAGCGGAGAGAAAATGTAATAAAGGATTCATTAGCTAAGTACTGTGAGAGATCACCCATCAAATACCACCATAGGCAAAACAGACTAAAATTAGAGATATTAATTGAATTTATTACTTAGAAAACCACAGCAGGATAATGAGAAGTAAAATAAGACCTGAAAAATACCTTCCCCCCCACCCTTCCCTCCTTCTCAGCGCTACCTCCTCAGCCAGTGGTGCAGGGAGACAAGGAATGGAAGATAGTTCATCACACATTTTTTCTACCACGGCTCCTGGACAGGAGTCCCTCCCCTACTCCAGTGTGGGGAGTCTCCTATGTGAGACAGTTTTCCATTAACTTCTCCAAAGCGAATCCATCTCATGGGCAACAGTTCTTTATAAACTGCTGCAACATGGGTCACTCTTCCATGGGGTGCAGTCCTTCAAGGACAGCCTACTCCAGTGTGGGTCCCCCATGGAGTCATAAGTCCTACCAAGGATCCTGCTCCAATGTAGGCTCCTCTCTCCATGCTTCTACAGGTTCCTACCAGCAGCCTGCTCCAGCAGGGGCTGCCCATGGGTTCTCAGCCTCCTCTCAGGCATCCACCTGTTCCAGTGTGAGTCTCCTCCATGGGCTGGAGGTGAAGCTCTGCATCCCCATGGATCTCTGAGGGCTGCAGGGGTACAGCTGCTTCACCATGGTCTGCACCACAGCCTGCAGGGGAATCTCAGCTCTGACACCTGGAGCACCTCCTGCCCCTCCTTCTGCACTGACCTGGTGTGTGCAGCTGTTTCTCCCTCATGGTTTTACCCTGCTCTTCTCTGGATGCAATTTCAACTGCAAAATAACTTCTTTTTCCTTCTTCTTAAGTATGTTATTGTTCTACAAGGTGGCATTACAACCATTTCTAATTGGCCCAGCCTAGGCTAGCAGCACGTCTGTTTTGGAGCCAGCTGTCACTGGCTCTGCTGGACATGGAGGAAGCTCCCGGCACCTTCTTACAGAAGCCACCCCTGCAACCCCTGTGCTATACAAGGCCTGTTGTTCAAACAACTTAAAAATCAACTAAACTTCTGGAAAATGGGCAAAATTTTGGCAACATTTCCTTGGAATTTTTACAGTTGTTATTTTAACATTTTGAAGGAGACATCAAATTAAGGGATTTTTATAGGAAATGCTTAAATTAGGCAATTTCTTGACTAATGGATTCTAAAACAGGCAAAGTGTCTTGAAAATGTATCATTCGGAGATGAAGAAAAATTGAAAAAAGTAAATAGAAAAAACAAAATATCTGTGGTCTTATAAAATGCATAACATTATTAATTAGCTAGAACTAACTAAATTATCAGCTTTTTCTTGATATTAGAAATTTAGTAGTAGGCCAAAAAATTAAAAATACCCCTTGGTTTATGAATAGGGCAATTATATGGCCAATATGTCAACTAGAATAATTTTGTCATTCAAAGAAGTTGTTAAGAATCACCTTACTAAAGACTTTACATCTAGGAATTAGTTATCCCCAAGCTCATACAGACTCCATAATCACTCTTGTGTTTCATGTGGGTAATGATGTTACTGATTTGTGAGAAAATATTTCAGTTTTATCCAGCTTCCCTTTTTCATCTCCAGGTGTATTGAAAACATGCTTTTTCTTATTACAACCAGAAAAAACAAATCCAATATGAACATACTTTGTGAATAAATACATAAAATATAAAAGCCATTTCCACCGTACTATGTATACTACATAAAATACACTCCCATTGTACTTTTCTATATAACTATAGCTACATATATTCCAAATACAGACACAGATGTGTTACCCCTCAACACTGGATATTCTGCAAATCATGACTAGAAGTCTTCTACCACATTGTTTTTCTGTTGTTCTGCAGGTAGTTGGAACTTTCAACCTGAATTTTTTTACCATTGAAGCTTGGCAAGAATGGGATTTCTGTGTTCTAGGAAATTCTACCGATGGCAAACATTTCCGTATTTAACCAGACATTTCTTTTACTGGATTTTTTTTTTTTTCATTTTAAAACATGACAGGTTGTCCTGGCTTGTTTCCTTGTTTTGTCATATTGGATAATTAAGAAAAAAACAAACAAAAAAAACCCCAAAAACAACAAACAAACAACAACAACAAAAAAAAAAAACCAAAAACAAACAACAAACAACAAAACCCTCCCCCGATTTTTAAATGAAGTCTTTGAATTGTCAAAACCTTAGTATTCTTCCAAAGTTAGAACTGAACCCTAAGCCACAATGATTGCCTTCTGAAAGTTAGGTATCTCAACTGTCTTTTTTCTGTAATCAGGGAAGTGAGAGAAGCACCTCTGAAATATAAGCAATCAGTTACCTCAGGATGGGTTGAATCATGCTTCATTCACTACAGGCAGAGGCACAATATTTGCCTGAATAATTGCTGAACCTGTAAATAATTAAGAAAGGATGTCTCGAATCTGGATTTTTCTGCCAAATATGGGTTGATGCAGCCTCACCTTTGATATCAGTAAAATGATTTGATTTTTGCCACAAAGCCACAATATAATTTTAGTTCTCCACAGTCCAAGATAGTTAACTAAATGCGCAGAAGTTGGTATGGCACTTTCACCTTGTGTGTTATGATATTTGTGTACATTATGTCTGCATTCCTCTGAAAAAGTGTATGCTGGATGGAGTGATTGCTCCTTCTGCAGGAACAGCAAAGCATCAGTCATAGAAAAGGCATCCCAGCTAGTAGCTCTGGGAAAGGCAATAGGGAACACTCTCAGGACATCTGTCACTTCTTGTGTACCAGTGGCACTACTGTCTCCCATCTCTGGGGCAGACCACAAAGATGTTAGAAAGAGAACTCTGCAGATGCCAAAAGAGACCTGGTAGAGTTTGTTCCAGCTCAAGTCCACTGATATGATAAATTAATTTGGAGGTAGGAATGTGCCTGCAAAGCCACATTAGGAGAATATCTTATGAATTGCTCTAATTTCTGTTCTAGCTGATCAATCATTTGCAGCTTTTTTAAGAGTTCTGCAAAAATTTTTCAATTACATCTTTTTCAGCTTTAAGGTTTTGGAAAAGCGTCAACACAGCAAAGGTCTGGAAAAACCCAAAGTTTTATCATTTTGGGAACAGGAAAAACAAAGTTATGGAAAAAAGCTTAGATATAAGTTAATACTATTGGAGTGGGTTGACTTTGCGTGGATGCCAAGTGGCCACCAAGCAATTCTATAACTCTCCTCCGTCAGCAAGAGGGTGAAGAAAATAGGATAGAATAAAACTCATAAGTTGAGTAAAAGAGAAGAACCAAAACAAAACCAAAAAGTCTTGTGTTTGCATTCAAAGAGATAAAGATTTTATCTTACATCAGCAAGTAATGCTCAGCCACTTCCTGGGAAGCAGGACTTCGGTAAGTATAGCAGTGCTCTGGAAGGCCAACATGTTAAGTAATGAATGCCCTCACTTCCTCCTCCTTTTTCCTTATTTTTATATCTGAGCTGACATCATATATCATGAAATATTTCTTTGGTCACTTTGGGTAAGCTGCCCTTGTTATGTTCCTTCCCAAGATTTTAACTACGCCCAGCCTTCTGATGAGGGTGCAGAATGCTAAGAGACAGCGCTGATGATGTGCCAGTGTTGCTCAGCAGTACCCAAAACTCTCGTGTGTTACCAACACCTTTCCAGCCACCAATGCAAAGCACAGAACTGTGAGGGCTGCCATGGGGAAACAAACTCCAGCTCAGCCAAACCCAATCCACTGCTCAGCAGAGTGGGAAGGGTACTTCAATGGTTTCTTAAATTGATCATAACCTTAGCAAAACTGACTTGTTGAGGGAAATGAAGCAAGTCTGACTAGATTTTACAATGATGGTTGGACTGAATAATTGGAAAGACAAAGGAAAAAATGTGGAAGGAGTAAAATTAGAAATCCTGAAGGACAATAAGTAGGCCAATATAATGCTCATTCAATGAGTTCAGGGTGACTATAACAGCAGTATCCTGCAATGACTTCAGAGAAGTAAGGCTGCTGTAAGGAGGTCTAGAGAACAGATGTTGTCATAGTTAATGTAGGCAATAATAAAAGCTTGCACAAATGTTTTGACTGCGTGCACAGTTGGACTGACAAGGTTTGAGAGAAACCCAGTGAAAGCATCCCCCTGGAGACAGCAGGAGTTTAAGCCTGACATTAGTGAAGTAATTTGGAAAACAGTGATGTTTCTGCCTAAGATGGAAAATGAATTAGTGAAATGTTTTTAAAGAGAAGATCAAGAGACTAATTTTGGCCATAATGAATTTAAAATACCAACTGGATACAGTTATTTGTGAAATGAAGACCAAGATCCTTGGCTGGATGAAAGGTAATAGATCTTTCACAGAAAAACACATTTTCAAGTAATTTAAATATCATTCTGATACATACTTGAAAAGTAGTGATCTATATTTTTACTGTAGACAGGAAGTCAAAATAGCTGTCAAGAGGTCATGAAAATCATAAAAAAAAATTAATTGCAAGGTGTTGATAAAATAAGAAAGTCAATGTTATAAGTACAAGTAAATGTATCACTTCTGGAACATTTATTTACATCCAGTTGGAATTATATTCAAGAGATTCACTAGTTTATTCCCCCTCTCAAATGTCCAGTTGTAGCCTGCAATACATCTAGCATTATGCTTTAAATTTACACAAGTTTACGGGTCTAAAAGGTTTGCATCTCTCCTATAAAAGACTTTCTTCTTCTAATTGTATTTTTCTTCTTTTTCCTCCCTCTTCCACACTTTACTGGGAGGCAGTTTATCTGTTGAAATACATTGAAAGTTTATATCTAAAATAAATATTCATAGTGCAAGAGTTTAATAAGCTGTAAAAGACATTTTTATGGTGCCACTAAAAAAAAAAAGTGAATTTAATTAAAAAAGGTGATGAAAGAATGTGAATTGACATAAGCTTGTTTCATACAGAGTTCCATAATAGATTCAAGAGCCACTTGAGATCAAGGAAAGGGAGGGAAGAGAATGGAAAGCAATTTTGCTGGAGGGAATCTCTCTTGCTAGAATTATAGTGAATAGGGAGAAAACTAGAAATAATAATAAGAAAAGGTTCAAGAGCCTCCATAGTAGATAAACTGCATAGATAAACCAGGGATTTTTATTTTTAAAGGAATGCTGGCCTCCATATATTTGAAGCTATCTCCACTTCCTCAAATTTTATGATTGCTTTAAACTCCAGATCATAAAAACAAAAAAAAAAAATCCTCCCATGGTTCATGGGTTTTCAGTCTTTCTCTTTTCCATCTCCCTCACACAGAGAAAAAAGCAGAGCATCTGGTTTTGCAGTTTGGAGTTGTGCCCTTGGCTCTTGATAAATTAACATATGATCAAACCCATTTGCACCTGTGCAAACTGGTAGTCTCTAGCCAATGTTGTTTTTCTGTTGCTTTTTTTTTTCAGTTGATTCTGCTAGATTTAGCTAAACTTTGAAAAGTCAAGTGCAAAACTAAAGCAAAAAAAAAGCTGTCTAAATACTGACTCATCATATGTTTATCGAATGCATTCAAATGTATTTGTCTATTTGCATGTCTTGAAACCCAACAATTTTCATAAAGGAACATTGTAAGTTAACAATACTTTCTCATCTTCACAACCAAAAGATGTGAACATTAAGGGTATTAATCTTCTCAGGCACTGAAGAGAGAATACTTGAAAGAAACAAGTAAGACTCACACAGACCTTCCCTCCTTCACATATTTTCCTACAATAATAGTGAAACACCACATGTTTGCCAAATACTTTCCAAATCTATAAAAATATGACTCTGTTACCAAAATACTATTTTCTATAGTGCCAAAACAATGCATCACAAAGACATAGATATTTTTGCTTGAAATTAAAGACCAACAGGTGATTTGGATATCCCAAGGCAAAATTAGGGATCGTTAGCATTGACAAAACAAAATGTTTACTGTTATCATAATCACACACAAAGAAGATTATGTCTGTTACAAACTGCCCGGTTTCAAGTGTTTCATGAAAATATTTCTTATCTAACAGATTTCCTTATCTCACTTTAATTAATTCAGTGTTTGTACTCAATCTCTAGTTAACGTTCTTCACGCAATACATTAGTATTTATGCATTCATATATAAGGTAATTTTATTTAAAAATTGTTTAGTTGCAAGATGAGCATCTCAGAGCCTCCTGAGAATGTGTTCATTCCAAAAATTGCTGTAATGTAAAGCAAAGATTTCCTCCATCTCTCAATATTAGAACTCATAAGCTCTATTTATGAGACCAATAGAACATTTTTACTACAGCAAATTTAGAGTCATTGTTCTTTCCTCTTTGTTTAGGCACACAAATGTTCAATCCATTTACAAGGGTGTACTTTGGAAACAAGCCTTCTGAGGGCTATTTATGCTATGTCTATTTCTTTAGAAATGGTGAACTACTAAAGTATTTGGTACAGATAAATAACTTATGGACTTTCCAGAAGTTCTAAATGTGTCTTTGTTTTCTATATTTCAGATGTTAAAACAGATTCCTAGCCAATCTAGTAGTTTATTGTAAAATAAACTTAGAGAAGGAAAATCAATCATTTCAACTTGTTGCAAACATGAACTCCATATAACTAACCTTTTCTTCATAAGACCACAGCAGTTGTTGTCCTCAGACCTTTTCTGTTCAGGGTGATTACAGTTTAACTGCCTGTCGTGTCTTCTCTAAATAACCATTCGTCTCAGCAGAGTGACACAGTCTCAACTGCATTGCTTGAAATAATGCATGGGATTAAAGGGGAAACAAGTGTATTTGAATAGTCAGGATAAAGCCAGATGCATTTAACATTGGTGCAATTTATTAACAATAAAATACATTGTATTTCCCTGACTATTTTTCCTATGATACACACAGACCTGTTGCAGTTATAGTAGTACAAGTGGGCTGCAGAATTTTTATGTACTTTTGTCCATGAACATTGAAGAAAATAGATTTTTGATCAAACCAGAAGTTGTGATATGTCAATTCTCTAGGGAAATATCTGAGTTTGCATTTGAATATTGATGTGATAGATGAGCTTCAAATGTTTTTTCCTACTAAAGACGTAGTCATTCAATCAGAAAGCAGCTGAGAGCATGAAATGGTGGGGGCCTGTTCCAACCTGTGAATAACAAACCTCAGACAGCTGAAGACATCTTCAAAGTGAATACATCAAATGACTTCTAGCCTACCATATGTTTAGATCTAGTCTTCAGTTAATAATTGCAAAATAATAACAATCTGAAGCTGCTTACATATAATTTGCAAGTGTAAAATAGCCAAATAATTCACTAACTATAAAGAAAGATTTGAAGGACAAAAATTAGCCCTTTTACAGTAAAGGTTTCACTGACAGTTAATTCAGAGAATATATAAGGGGTCTGGTGGAATAAAATTACTTCAGCTAGTTCCTATAAGACTACTAGTACTTTTTAGAAAGTAATAAAAATAGAATAAAGTCACAAAACAAAAAAAAAAAAAAAAAGGCAAAACCCCACCCCTAAAAAATCAATTATTTTTCTGTCTCAGGATAATAATTTTATGAAAACAGAATCTATATTTGCCAAACAAAGGATGCACATAGAGAATGACTTCATAGCATAACACACTGCAGGAAAATAGTTCTGTAATATGGTGTGTCCTTCATGTTTCTAACTGCCTTGCAATCACATTTCTATGTATTTATCTCTCTCACCCTCATAAATCTTTCAGTTCCTCTCCAGTAGATTGCTCCATGGCTGCCCCAGATGGACAAGTGACAGCATATGCTGTGGCCGTGTGTGCCGCTGCTGGCCAGCAAGCATGTGCATGCTGATATATCTAACAGCTGGCAACACAAAACTGGTAATTGCTGATCTCATAACACTTGCTGGAATTTAATTATGTTCATGACCTTTAATCCTCTGTGAATTTGGCTCAAATTGTGAAGTCATGGAAAACTTCTTGAAGAAAGGCCATGTGATTGCAACACTGCCTTATTTCTAAAACATATCCTCAGAATTTTTTTCAGAAGTAACCTAAGTGAGATGACAGCAGTTAGCAGTTCAGAAAATTAAGGATCAAGGTCTCTTTAACATCTTTGTTGGCAACATGAACAGTGGGATTGAGTGGGAGCAATTTCACTGAAAACACCGAGCTGTCTGATGCAGCTGACATGCGGAAAGAAAGTGATGGCATCCAGAGGGACCTTGACGAACTGAAGAACTGGGCCTGTGCAAACCTCATGAAGCTCAACAAAGCCAAGTGTAGGGTGCTACACATGGGTCAGGGCAATCCCAGGAACACCCACAGGTTGGGCAGGGAGGTGGTTGGGAGCAGCCCTGAGGAGAAGGACCTGGGGGCGATGGCTGATGAAAAACTCAACGTGAGCCAGAAATGTGTGCTCCCAGCCCAGACAGCCCATGGAACCCTGGGCTGCATCCAAAGGATTGTGGTCAGCAGGTCAAGGGAGGCGATTATATCCCCTGTGCTCTACTCTGTTGAGATCCCATCTGGAGTGCTGCATATACTTCTGGAGCCCCCAAAATAAGAAGGAGGTGGAACTATTGAGGTTAGTCCAGAGGAGGAACACAAAATTGATAAGAGAACTCGAACCGGGGCTGTTGAACCTGAAGAAGATAAGGTTGTGCAAAGACCCCATAGCATTCTTCCAGTATCTGAAGGGGACCTGCAGGGAAGCCAAAGAGGGACTTTACATGACAAAATGTAGTGATAGGTCTAGAAGTAATAGGTCAAAACTGAAAAAGGGAAAATTCAGTTTAAATATTAGGAAGAAATTCTTCAGTGTGAGGGTGGTGAGGCACCACAACAGGTTGCTCTGGCAGGTTGTGCATTCCTGAGCCCTGAAATGTTCAAGGCCAGGCTGGGTAAAGCCTTGAGTGAGCTGGTCTACTGGGATGTGTCCCTACCTGTGGCATGGAGGCTGAGTCTAGATGATCTCTAAGGTTCTTTCCAAACCTTAACATTCTGTGATTCTATAAGGTCACAGCAGTATTTTAGTCAGGGGATGGATATTAGCACCAACACTGAGGCTGATGTGCAAGTCAGATTATTTTAGTCTTCTTTATTGCAGAGTCTGAATAATCCTCTGGAAACTAATTACTAGCTATCAAAACTATTAAAACAACTGCAGGAAAAAGTGATCCTAAACATATACAAGTGCACAGAAAGATATGCCAAAATGCAAATTCTTTCAGTATGAGACTAGAACTCACCATTAGTGACTAGTATGGTTTAATTTCAGAATAATTTATTAGTCTATCACTGTGCCTGCTGAAAATCAAGTGCTTGAAAAATAAAGCATGACTGGAAAATTTAATAGATAAGAGGCAGAAGGAAAACGAGAGAGCAGGGGATAGCTTATCTTTGGAGAAATTTTTGTAACAAATCAAATTTTGCAAATTCAAAAGCTCTATGGAATATTTTATTGAAGGCTCTTAGTTTAGAATGTGGAAAAATAAGCCATGAAGAATAGAAAATCATGCATTATATCAAAGTAAAATGATACCTAATTCAACAAAAAACCTGTCTCGAATTTGTACACAACTATTTGTCAAATAATTCCTAATTTTAACTAATGAACAATTTTGTAAAAATCAAAAAGAAGGAAAACAATATAAAGAAAAAATATAATTGCTATTGACAAAGTCACGTAATTCTAAGTTCATCCATCTGTAAGTCTGAAAAGACAAAAAACATATATATCAGTAGTCAAAATATTTAAAATGCATCGAAATTATGAAAGACAATCTTTAAAAAGGTGAAAATCAACACAGAGCATTCTTCTTGAGGGTAGCTTGTCTGCATCTTTTATACTCACTGAATCTTCTACACCAAAATAATGGTCACCTTAAAGCCCTCATGTTTCTCTCCCACTTCTGAAATATCACTTGTTTTCACTCTTTGTGACACATTCAGACACACATTTTGGTTCTCCAGATTCATAATTACACTTTAAAAAAGAAATCAGTGCAAGTTAAATGTCTATTTTTTTTTTTCATCAGTTCTCAGCAGATTTATTGGTAAGAACTTACCTCTTCATAGTCTATGTTGGTCTTGAACCCTTGGGAGAAAAGCAAGCACAATGGCCTGGAATCAGACATAGAAACACAGCTAAGATGTACTTCTCTGATCATTTATTTTGACTGAAAGGGAGGTGTTCTTTCACACTCTCTAGTAAATATCAAAGCTAACTAGGATGCAACACCTTTTTCAGTAGCAGACAAAGGAAATATATGCTCTAGCTGAGATAAGCACCATGCATTATTATGATTCAGTGCTTATCTTGCCTTCTCAAAAGAGTGGGTAAGTGCATAGGCTATACAAAGACATTCAGTGAGAGAATTTCAGCTACAACACTGTTCATAGAAATGTTTTAAATAGAGGTCCAAAAGGAAAAAAAGCCTTGTCCCATTATTAATTTATCGAGTTCAAAGACTCTCCCTGCAGAGCTGACATGATGACACAGAAAATAATATATTACAAAGAATAAGGTAAATGAATACTTTAAGTTAGATACAAATCCAAAACAGCTTGAACACAACATATTATTGAACCCAAACATTTGAAATACTCCAGGATTGTGAACATTAAGATCAAAAATTCTATAATTAGGTTGTAAAATATAGAAAGGTTGAACATATATGTATGTGTTTCTTCCTCTTATGACCTACCAGAAGGTTGAAAAATGTTGTTAATGACACTAACTTCAGGTCAGTATCAATATACCTTGTGCCTTCCTATTTCATAAATAGGAAGGATGCAACTAAAGATGAAAATCAGCAAACTGTATGTTCAGTTTTAGGAATATCTTAGAAGAGGTGTATATTTAGTAGGAGTCACTAAAGACAACTATGCAATTTTTCTTATAGGCCACTTATCTGTACTTCCATCTTACAAAAAATGACAAAAGTGAATATAACAAACACAGATACAACACCAAATCAATTTTCAAATTTAAATACTATTTTAATACTCTGTAAGGCCATCCCTCGTACTTATAAGAAAATCCAGACAAATCCAGTGGAAGGAACTCCCCTATATAGTCTGTTCCTCTCAGACCTTTCTATGATGTCCATTCTTTGTGATCAATAATATTAAGTTGGTGATACAAACATACCATAATATTCTACATGGGCTGCGTTTTGCCCTGATTTTGCTGACAGTGATGATAACAAAATAATTCTATCTACTTCACCTTATTTATGCAATAGGAAAATAGCACTAATTCTATTAAAAGTGGTTTTTATGTTAGTGCACTAAGGAAATTCAATATAAGGTTCCCTCTAAGTATAATAGTAATCATCCACATATCTATATACTTTTAGTTGGCTTTGCTACTCTGTTTTATTTCTAATTGAGTCTTGAAAAGAATCAATTAGAACTAAATCTCAAATTAATTGAAATAGAAATATTA
>JAYDZK010000113.1:73278273-73297393 GCA_034509185.1 Euphonia xanthogaster
TCTGCAAAATGGTCACTCGATCCCTTGATAAACTCAAGAGCTCTATCCAAAATTTAAGTCCAAGGACCCCGTTTCTATATACCATTCTCAGGAGAAAGAAAAAAAAAAAAAAACAACAAAGCAAAAGTCCTGTATAGTGGTAAAATAATTCCAGAAGATTTGTACAAAGTTACACATCAGCATGTGTAATACATCAGGATGTTTAAGCAGCATGGCACCTTTTTATTAAGAAAGCACAGTTTTCAGTACACTTAGGCCTTTAACCTTGATAATGTCTTACTTTTATCTTCGTGTCTGTGGAAAACAGCATTACAGGGGCTCATTATCAGAAAACTGCAATTTGGAGGAAGTACATCAGAAGAGACAGTCAAGTACTATATCTTAGAGACTACCAATTAGTTCTGGTTAGTTCTGTTTCTTTATGTTAGTAGCTGTAACTTTGGTGGAAAATGCATACAAAACATATGCAGATTGGGATAATTTAAAACTGAAATACTATGGCAATTTCAACTTACTTATTTAATGAATATTTTGGTGTCACAAAATCCACACATATTAAAAAAGCTATGAACAAATAATAATTCAAGTGACCAAATAACATTATATGCTATTATGATGCAGCCTTCATATTTCTTTTTCCATTACAGAAACACAGTACCACATATAGGTGTTAATACTAGTAGTTCCAATAAATCAAACACAAGATTTCAAATTTTCATTCTAAGCACCAATATCACACAAATGCAATGTGAATTGCATCACTGAGTTACAAAAAAAACTCCTAACATTTCAGTATAACTTGCACTCTATTTGGCAAGTAGAATTTAGCTTGATCTTTCTCTACACAGGATCAGCTGGAAAATATACAGTGCAGTTCATGATGCACTACATGGCCATTATGAGCATTCGTGCCCGAGGTAGCAGTGTTAAGCCTGTCTTTTATTTAGATTTTTTAGTTTCTGTTTGTTCCTGTGGTAATTACTTTACAAGAAGGCACATTTCAGTGTAGACTACAGTCAGACTAAGCCTGTCCTGATGCATGTTTTGTTGGGTTTTTTGCAACACACTTCACAGACGGTATTCTAGGCTACATGCTTAAGGCAAAAAACCTAAACCCCCCATGTCCTATAAGTCCTGGTGATCTGGAGGTTCCAAAGCTAAAGTAACAAAATAACCAGAAATCCTACTTCCTACTTCCTTCTTTTCAATTTATCATTAGATTATGTGAAACATTTCTTGTAATTTCAAGGCTGGTCATTAAGGACATGAATATTTCTAAGTATTATGTTTTGCATAAAACACATTAATGAGATAAATATCTTAATTGAGCTGGAGCACAATAAGATTATAATACCAGACTTAATTGAGGTTGTTGTCATAGAATATGTTCAGTTGGAAGGGGCTCATCAATATCACTGAGTCCACCTCCTGGCCCTATGCAGGACACCACCCCAGGAGTCACACCATGTGCCTGAGAGCTTTGTACAAATGCTTCTTGAACTCTGTCAGGCCTGCTGCTGTTACCACTTCTCTGGGGAGCCTGTCCCAGTGCCCAATCACCCTCTGGATAAAAAATGGTTTCCTGATATCCAACCTAAACCTCCCCTGACCTCAGCTTCAGGCCATTTCTTCAAGTCCTGTTACTTGGTCATGAGAGAGAAGAGATCAGTATCCACCCTTCCACTTCCCCTCATGAGGATGTTGAAGACCATGATGAGGTTTCCCCTTAGTCTCCTCTTCTCCAGGCTGAACAGACGAAGCAACTTCAGCTGCTCTTCATACAGCTTCCCCTCAAGGCCCTTCACGAGCCTCATTGCCTTTCTTTGGACGTTCTCTAATAGTTTAATGTCTTTCTTACACTGCAGCACCCAAAACTGTCCTCAGCACTTAGGTGAGGCTGCCCCAGCTCAGAACAGAGCAGGGCAATCCCCCACCTTGACCAGCTGGTGATGTTGTGCCTGATGCATCCCCAACATAACTGGCCTTCCTGACACTGCTGACTCACATTCAACCTTCCATTGATCAGAATCCCCAGGTCCCTTACCACAGCACAGGTCTCTTACTCCCTAGACTATACATAAAGCAGGGTTGCCCCATCCCAGGTGCAGAATCCAGCACTTGCCCTTTTTATAGTTAGTGATTGCCCATATCTCTAATTTGTCAAGGTCTCTCTGCCCTTGAGAGAGTCCACAGCTTGTCCAATTTAGTGTCGTTGAGAAGCCTACTTAGCATTTCTTTAAGTTCTTCATCCAAGATGGTAATCATGTTGAAGAGTAACACTATGTTAAACAGTAATAAAAAAAAATCATAAAAATAATCTTTACAATGCTTCTGTGTACCAGCAAAAAATTTTGTCACTTAACCATGCTTGAAATAATAGGAAGCCCTGTAGCAGAAAACTGAATATCCTAATATTTTTACAACTCTAAAAATGATGTTAATTGCTCATTTATTTCATACATCAAAACCTAGGTGTATGACTTCTTTTTTTTTCCGAGATATCTATTCTATGGTAATAAATTATATTTTAGTGCATAAATTATTCATGACCAAGTTTGCCCATATGTAACTGTGCACAGAGATATTTGAGCAGGTGCGGTTCGGTGCAGTAGGATTTCTAGCCTCAGAATCAGTAGGTGTGCTGACAGAAAGTCATACATGTGCAAAAATGTCATCAGTTACATTATCTGTGGTTCCAAAACTAGTGTGGTGCCTGCCGGCTCCAGAGTTATCCTGCCTATTCTACTGGCCACTGTGGACATGTCCTTAGTAGTCTGGGTATGCCAGTTGTTGAGATTCAAAAAATAAGTCTTTTGATAGTTTTGTTTTTCTGGAAGAACCTAAGGCAAGAATTCAAAACCCACATGAAAATCTCAGCTTGCATGCTAAAAATTTTGCTTGTAATTCTTCAAGTCATGGAAAAAAGCTTTGAAATTTCACTGAAAAGGTACACTAAATGACAAGAAAGCTAAGAGAAATACAAACACCCAAATCCTTTTTTTTTTCCCTTCCAAGTAGTGTAATGTTTAATGACCCTAAAGTCTTGAGATATTTTTTGGTTTCCAGGCACTGAAAAATTCCTAAAACAAAAGTAAGGAAAAACCAGTCAGGATAGAAGCAACACAATGGGTATGTTACACTGCATATGGTATATCCATAGGAAAGCCAGAATTTTTTGGGAATATGCAGCTTCCAAAGGATAACCTCACTCCACTGCATCAAACATAGCTACTGATGTGTGCTATGTGTGCCCCTATTACACTCCGTCTTCTAGAAAGTCAATAGTAAACCAATCACCATTTCCTGAACACAGGATCTACATTTCTGCAAACTACTCTTAGCATCCATTACACCTATTATTTCTAGTACCAGAACTTCATATTTTGAACTTGTCTTTTAACATTTTTTTTTTAAAACCAACCATTTGTTTGGCATATCATTATGGCAAAGATGCATCATGAAAACAGAAGCAGCGAGGGATGCTTTTAGCAGTAAAATGTTTTATTGTGAGCCTACTCAGGGTATTTAATGCTCTTGATTTCTCTAAACTCATTGGAAGGTGAGTATGTTTATCACTTTGTATGATGCTCTTACCACTCTGGTTATATGGTGTTATGTCCAAGGTTTGATTTTATAAACTAAAAAAAAAACAACATCAGGGTCAAATAGTCTTGCAGACCAGCAGTGAGAAGTGTGAAATTTAAGGAGGAAGACAAAGTATATTGGAAGCTTCCATCCCCACTGGACAAACTGTTCTATGCTGTTATTTGTCACTTAATAAGTGTCCATATTTAATAATAATAATCATCATCATCATCATCATCATCATCATGTCATAGAGGAAAATAGGAACATAAAAATATGATGCTGCTAAATTCAATTTACTAGACAGGCCAAATCAGACAGAGGCAGTGTCAGGAAAAGCTTACCCTCATGCACACACACACAATTAAATGGGATTTAATGGCACAACACAGCATTGACTCAGGGTAGTCTCAATGTCTGGTTCAGGACAAGAGGTCAACACTCACATCTTTTTTGTCTGGGCCTTCTGTTTCTTAAAGGCATTGGATGTCCATGTAGCAACACTTTCCCCAATCTTTCTTACTGGTGGTATTAAATAGCAAGATTACATACCATCAAGTCATTATCATACTGTACCTTTCCATCAGTTTCAGGTATTGTTCTGTGTCAAAAATGGGTACTTTAACATCACTGAAAAAATCACCAGCAAAGGTATCAGCAAAACCAGGTCTACTATAAAAGCAGCAGCATGACAAAGTCCATTTGCAAAGTTTGCTCTATTACTTACTAGATGGTTAAAGCACACTGAGATAAAAAGAAAAAAACCCAAAACATCCAGAGTCAACAAACCCTAACTGAAATAAACCAAACCCTATCTTATGTGGAGGTCATGGAGGAAGACAAAAGGATAGGAAAGGGATAAACAAGATAAAAAGGAGTGTGGACTAAAGGCCCAAGAGAACTTAAACAATTTTCCAAAGGACTCATATAAAATTTACTACACCACAACAGTAACTTATGTACAGGCCTAACTTAAAAATCTAAAGTATTTAAGAATCTATTAGAGCAGCATTCCGAGTACATTTGCTGTGGCATATTCACACTTACATGCACACAGACATAAAGAGTCTGCAAAGGGTACCAGTGAAAAATTCCACTCAAATTCAGTGAAAGAGTCACTGAATTTTTGAAGAGCTTTTGCATCTTCTGAACAGGCAAAGGGTTGAAGCTTAAGGAGTGGAGGGTATCAATCCAGGATCCAATGCTGCTGTTTGGTGGTCTTTCAAGTAAAAATCTTGCAAGTTCACTAGCTCTGAGAGGTCCTACTAAGAGGGATGTTGCTGGTTGCAGCCTGCTGTGGTCCACAAAACCTTAAATAGTCTCATTTTGGGCCACTGCTTATTGGCCACAAGAAAGTTGGTTTAAGCAATTTTTCATCCTGGCTCCAATCTGGGTTGGTAACTTTCTTTGAAAGTTTAATAACATAAATATTGTTCCACTTATTCTTCTGTTGGTATTCAGGAAAAAAAAAAGTGTCCAAGGCTGTTCACTAAAAAGAAAGCAGGTGTTTGTTAGGAAAGCGTAAGTTCCTGGGAACAGATAGTCTTTCTGATGAGCTCAAGAGGAGCTCAAGAGAAACTCACCCAGGTGCTGTTTGTCAAGGCTGAGGTGTAATAAGTATTTCTCAGATCATAGCTGGGGGGGAGGGAGGGGCATCACCACCTGCTGTCACGTCTTAATCTGTACAAAGATTCATCATACTCTGTTTTGTTTTCATTATCCTGACATTCACATATCATTATATTCAATTACTCAACCCTCGATCAAACCAACATTATGAACCTCCTGTGTCAGGAGTAAAAGAAACTTTTCTTTATGTTCTAGCATGCTCATTTAAAATTAAATTAAGAAATTTCCTGAAGAATTATCATGCATATTTTCTCCATTTTTAGGGAAGAAAATTAACACTACTCAATTGACCATATGCTCAGGTGAAGTAAACCCTGGTAGCATGACTGACTTGAAATACTTCTAGGCCTAGAAAAGGACATACTCTGATTTCTCAGTTCACTTTTTTCTCACACCACCACCTCTCCTTCATATCAGTTTGACTATAGCATTAACAAAATATTAATAGTGATTGAATGTGAAAAGAAACACTCTTAGAACAACCAAATACTCTACCCCTGTTCAGAATTTCTTGTTCTATCTGCCATTTTGACTGTCAGATCCCTTAATGGACTCTACTTTCATAGCATCAGCTGATTTTCTCTGAAATGTTAAAAAAACAAAGAAAATTTTTAAAGCTTTCTTATAGTTTGTTCTGTTTAGATATGCCATTTATATTTATTAATCCTTTACAGACACTGTCTTATTCTGACAGGCCTATTCAGATAGTGTTGAGAAATTAAAACTATATTTCCCTTATTTCCTTTCTTGGGGCAGATTCTGCTTTCATTAAAAATGAGTGTTCCAGAGAAATAATGTTGCCTTAACCTCTACTTCCAAGATTTTCATGCAAAGTACTTGGAGCTACTGATGAGTTAAAAACTGGACATGAGCTGGCTATGTGCACTTGGGAGTCCAGAAAGCCAAAAAAATTCTAGCCTGCATCACAGTATATTTGGCCAGAAGACCAAGGGAGGAGATTCTGCCCTGCTATGTCAAGCTCCAGGGTCCCCAGCACAGAGAAGACATGTACCTGGTAGAGTGTGTCTGGACGAGGGCTATTAACGTCTGGACGGATTAAACAGCTTTGCTATAAGGAAAGAGTGACAGATTTAGAATTGCTCAGTCTGGAGAAGAGAAGATTCTGTGGAGGCCTTTATTGCAGCCTTTCAGGCTTAAAGGGGATCTATATGAAACTTTTAGGGACAAACCTTTCAGCAGGGCCTGCTGCAATAGGACATGGGTTAACGGTTTTAAATAGAAAAAGGATCAATCTTAGACTAGATATAAGGAATAAGGTTTTACAATGAGGGTGATTGTCATAGCTTAGGGATTGCATTCCAACTTTCCCACCCCCTCTGTGCCCATGCTTTTCTTCTCATCCCAAGCCAGGTCCCTTCTTCTCCCCTCCTTCCAATGCCAAGAGATAACCTGAAGTGGTATGGAGTAACAATCTAGACACATCCTCACTGCCGCTGCAAAAAATTAACCTTGTCCTTGGGTGAAACCAGGACAGTGATGAAACACTGGAACAGGTTGCTCAGAGAGGTGGTTGATGCTCCATCCTGGAAACACTCTAGGTTATGTTGGATGGAGCTCTGAGCAACCTGATGTGTTTGAAGATGTCCCAGCTCCTTGCAGGTGGCTGGACTAGATAACCTTTAAAGATACATTTCAACTTGAATCAGTCTATAATTCTATGATTTTCAGAAAAAAAAAAAAATCACATTTTTGTAGCAGTAGTTTGTACATAGGGTGCCACAATATAACTAAGTAATTCTTTGGGATTTTCTTGCATTGCTTATTCTTTTTAATAATGCATGGAATTTAAATATCTAGAATAATGTATCTTTATGCACTTAAATTAAAAAACGCAAAAAACTAAATTGAGTAGTGGTGCAAGACCCTTGCCTTTGCACTTTTCATAACCAGAATGATGTTCCACATTGTGACACTTCATGATGCTCAAAAGAGCTGTCACAAAATTAAATTAAACATGATTGCCACCCACTGTGTTTTTAGAGAAGAGGAATCTTAAAATATACTTTAAAGATATTTATTTTGGAGAAGGTTTTCAAATATCAGATTCATGGGCAGCAATATGAAAAAGATGGATAGGATGGATGGATGGATGGATGGGTGGGTGGGTGGATGGATGGATGGATGGATAGATGGATGGATGGATACAAATGGATGGGATGTAAATTCTACATTTTCCAGTTATTATATAGTAATTTTAATTTATAGGGTGAATTAAAATAAGTGATTGTAGAATTACTATTCATGCTTCCTGAAAACAAGAGAACATTTGATAATTAATTAACAATGTTTTTAATGTATGGATTTTTCCTCTTGTCCTTCACCAACTTTTCCTGCTGGTCTTTGCATTATTTCTAATGTAGCAAGGATTTCTCATTGTCATGTTTATAGAGCCAGGCACCTTGTATTTGACAGTATGAGTGAGAGTTGATTGTTCCTAACCACCTCACCTTTATAATTTTAAAAACTGACTTGGAACTATTCTATCCTTCTGGAGATTCTTTAAAACTTTCTGAGTATGAGTAGACAAATCCTAAATCCTTTTTTGAAAATTAGGCTCTTTCAGAGATATCTCAAAACTAGGCTTTCCAGATACAAAAGAACCCCAAACCACTTCTCATTTTTGAAAATGTAGACTACATCTTGTGCTAAATAGCTTTCAAAGAAGGTACTCATACACAGTCTATAAAATCAATGTGTAAAAAATGAAAAATCCTGTACAGGTCAGGAATAAACTGTAATACATGAAACAGTTAAACTTCCTTTCTGTATCCCACAGTGTGAGATGGTTTCTTATCTTTATCTGAAGGCCACCTGACACATGCGGTTTTGTACCTGGACTTTTAGAAAAGGATGGCAGTCTGAAAAAGAACAGGAATACTTCCATTGCATTGAACATGACTCATACCATGTTTCTATCATAGAAGATGCAAATATTTGCAAATGAAAAATATTTCTTTTAATATATTTATATTATAAACTTAGGTGACATTTGTAAGCTTTCTAGCATCCAGTTATGTTTACAGTAATTTCTGTAAAACACAATTTTGTATTCACAAAATAACTATGCCCTAGTGAAAGCTTGAATTTAGCCTGCCTTTTTGGTTTGTTTTTTTTAAATGTGCACTTAAATGGAGGTGGCATTCTAAAACATGTCCTAGTCATACTGTGACTTTTCTGCCATGCAAGGATAATAGACAAACACAACAGGAAAGGGAGTGAACTAGGCATTGTATAGAGTAGCTTGTAAACAAATAAAAAGTATTATTTATAACCTAAAAAAAAGAGACAACATTTCAAAAAATTGGGTGTATTTGGAATGAAGGTCATAAGAATTTGAAGCTTAGAATATTTGACTATGACTAATACCACAGTTTTTTTAGTGTCACCATTGTATATGCTGCAGTTTTTCTACTGTTCATATCTACTTCAGACAGGTTTAAACACTTGGCACCAAGAAACCTCTCCTTAAGACCAAAACATGTAATCCAGACTTTGGTATGGAAGAAAGACACAAATACACACACTTGCTACCCCCAAATATTTTTTTTTCAGGAGGACAGAAATGCTCACATACTCTTCAGCTATTACCAATATGGTATTCATTGCAGAAACAAAGGGAAAAAAAAAAAACAAACCCAACACTGGAGGGTATGTTAATAACAATCAGTACATTCTTCTATCAACATTTCATGTTTCTTCTCTGCAAAGCTAGCAGAAGAAACTGTTGCTTGGTCATTTTACTATCCTGAGACAAAAGGAAGACAATTACAATACAAACTTCTTGACCTCTCAACACTGTAAGAAATTACTCATTTCTTTCCCTTATTGAATTCAACTGTCCTTTCCAGCTACCAGCAGAGAGATGATCAGGACAATGTTTCTCAGAGAGAATTCTTGGCTCTTGATTCTGCACAATTAATCTATAAAAATATAAAATTGAAATCAGAAGATGGAGAAAAGGTTATTAGGATAGTCCCAAAGTTTTATACAGTTACTCAGATGTCTGCTAAAATGTCAGAAAATCATCATACTAACCTACACCTCTTCCAGCTCTTCTCCTCAGTTAGCAATAAAGTAGACATTCTCTCTCCCCCATTTTAATTTTGTATTTGTCCATTCTTTAAAATTCTAGATAAGCAAGTAATTCACAGTATATAGGGCCCATACTTTCCATTTAAAAACAAATCTAGATTTTGTAAACACCTCCATTAGTGTTGACATTACATTTTAATTAATAGGCAAAGCCAGCTCTTTGTTGAAAACAAACCACAGTGCTTTATCTATGATGTAGACTCATCTTGTTCCAAATACCTACTGATAACAAGTACAAATACATTCATTATTGTTAACACAAGGAAAACTTCATTATCATGCTTTACTCAAATTCTATCCCTGTTTCTTTCATATTATTAAAACACATACAATTCAAGGCATAGGAATGACTTTACATCTTTATAACAATGTGTCTTTTAAGACAGTAGTCGTAAGGTTCTTTGGCTTTCAGTCAAAGTAGATGGACATTTTTCATATCAGTTAGCTTCAACTTTTGATCATAGTCACATAGAATTAAGCATTATAAGAACTGCCCTGCCTAGGGTGTTGGATTGGGTTTTTGTCCAAAAGTAAAAAGTGACCCGAGAACACAGACACTCTAAACACAGAGTAATAATAAACCTGCATATGTAAACAGAATCACAAAACCACAGAACGGTGAAGTTGGAAGAGACCTCTGGAGATCGTTCAGTCCAAGCATTTCCTCAAAGGAGGGAGAACTATGACAAGTGACTCAGGTCTGTGTCCCCAGTAACTACATACATGAAGACTTCACAAATACTTTATCTCCCTGCTCGAAAGTTTTGACCACCTCCAGAGTGGTAGATTTTTTTCATTATTTCTGATTGGAATTTCCTGTGATGAAATTCATCTTTTTGCTTCAACCAAGTTCTTTAACTAGGCCCATTAAAAACTTACCTAGGAATGTCTAAACACAGGGACATAGGGCAATGGTGTTGTCCTGGTTCCAGCCAGGACAGGGCTATTTGCAGTAGCAAGGAAGGGGCTTGGCTGGAACCTGGAAGTTATTCTGTACCACTTCATACAATTCCTGGGGGAAGGGGAAAGGGACTCTCTCCAGGGAAGAAGGGACTCTGATCTGGCAGAGGATATGTAGCAAAGGGGGACATCCAGTATTGTCTGTTTTCAGGGCTGTCTGTCTGAATTGATCTTTCTTGCACCCTCTGTCGTTTGCATGGTTGCTCTTTATTTATCTCATTGCTGGTTTCAAGTAAATTGTTCTCATGTCAACCATGATCTTTGCCTTTTGTGCTTCCAATTCTCCTTTCCAGCCCACAGCAGGAAGGAGGGGAAGGAGAAATCTGGGGAGCGAGACAGCACTGTGTGATTTGGAGAGTCTTATGGGGGCATTGATTTGGGGTATCATTCCTAAATCACAACAGGTGCAGAAGAAAGCATCCTACTTCATAGCAGGATAGACAGCTTTTTTCTTCCTTTTTTTTTCTTTTTTTCTTTTTTTTTTTTTTTACGTGATTTGCACCTTGATTTGTCTTCAGAGTTCTTGAAGATTGATCCCTATTACTATGGAGCTTTTTTCATATATACACAGAACAGAGTTTTCACTGGTTTTAAATTGTTAATAAGTACATTATAAAAAGATTTAATTGATCTTTTACTGAGTACAGGAGATGCCGCTGTATTTGCAATGTTTAATCATAGCCAGATGAGAGCCAGAAAAGAATATGAAATTTGAATAACAAGCAAAATTATTATCCTTTAGAAGAAAAATGGAGATGTTTCCTAGCATGACTAAATATACTCAAGAACTGTATTCATTCAGTGTATTTATGCAAATAAAGTAATATTTATTTGGTATCATATTTCTATTGCCAATCAAAACAAGGAAAAATATTAAAGGGAACTGTGGATAATCACTGATAAGAAATTATATAATAATAAGGAACTAATTATCACTTTCCAGATTTGAGTTTACAGCTTCACATACTGACATAATATTGATAATTATTCAGAAAAACTGTACTCCATTTCATGGGGTCTGTAGCCTTATTATATTTTGTGGTAAAAATTCTGGCAGGAATAAGGATTTTGACATTTAAAGGAAGTTTGTAAATGCTAATAGTTTCAAGGACATGCCATTTCGTGCATGTATTTTTCATAATGAAGAGGATTTTTCTGAAAATGAGACTCCCTTGCAACTTAGCCAGACTCCAGGTTCATGGAAGAATGTTCTCCTGGCAAATTCCTCTACCCCATATGAGGACAGCTTTAGGCCTTGAATTTCACATTTCCACAAAGGAAGACACATTGAATTTACAGTATAAACCATTACACATTCATAAAATACCTACCTACCGCAACATGAATAAATAGGTGGGCTAACAGTAAAATGCTTATCTAGCAACAAAAACTTAGCAACTGGTAAACACCCACCTTTCTGAAGTGTCCTTGAAAGTCTTACAGAGATTAAACTAGCCCATCCCTTCAGAAAGTCCCAACACTTAGCACAGATACACTTCTGCCCATTGGATTGAATTTGTAAAGACTAGAGGAACATTAGATTTTAAGGAGTTTGACAGATGAGCTCCTGTGGAGGGTACATTGGCTATTTGCTTTAATAACAAGAGAAGTTAATCTTTAGCTTTAAGAGGATATGCCTTTTTTTTTCTTTTTTTTTTTTTTACAGATTTTGGATATCATATTTTATTGTCTCTTGAATTTGATATAGTAGGTTTCAGTTGACCTAGCAAAATAGCTTGAAAGCTCTGCCCATCAGTAAGTGCCTGGACCTGAATTACATGGTCCCATTTAGATGGTCCTCTTTACAAAAAGCATTGCTAACTGCATTAATTGCAAAGAAAGGGTCATTTTGCTTCCTTTTAGAGATAGCTTAGCACATGCCATTTGCAATGCCCTCAAATTAATTCTTAATATAGAAAAATTTTTGAAGGAATATTCATAGAAGCAATGATTAATAAATATGGCACTTGTTTTTATAGAGTCGCTTTTCAGAAAAGAATTGTATCTTATATTGTTAAAAAGAACTCAAGGACTACGATCTACAATTAAGCTGGGGTGAGAATTTGTCATAAGTATTGATACCCTGTTTGAACTTAACTTGATTTAAATCACTTACAATCTGTCCTTCATAGTATTAACTTTGAAAATATGTATAACAATAGTTTTGTTAGCTAACAATCTTAGCTGTTCTACAAAGGTTTTGTAGATTTTAATTTATATTTGTAAAGCATTTTTAATGTCATTGCAAGAGAAATCACTGTTACCATTGTAAAAGGGCAAAATAATTTTAGCTAAAGTATACACATTTTCATAGGATTTAACTTCATAAAAAGTAAGCTTGATGAAATGAATACTATCCACTGACATTTAATAAATCAGGAAGTGTATATGAATATTTATGACAGAAATGTACCAGCAAAGAGAAATCTTTGAAGCTGTCAATCTATTTCTCTGCAGAGAACACCCAAACAAATGTAAAGCCAACTGTAAAGCCCAGGTCTTCACTTGGCAAGTTTATTTAAAGGGGCTTAGGCTTTTTTTATACCCTGAGATAGGTGCAGAAGAGAAAACCAACAACATACTCAGGAAATTAAACAAGAAACTTCTACCAGCAAACTTTAGAAGATCGGGAGCCTGGCAGAATTTAAAGCAAACATTCCATCAAAATAAAGCATTTCACAAAGCATTGACTTAGCAAACTCTAACCCAGGAAATTTTAAATTACCCAGATATCCAGAAGAGGAAATCAGGAGAAGAAAAACAGAGAGGGAAAAAAAAAAAAAAGAAACAAACAAAAAAACAAAACAAAACAAACAAAAAAAAACAAGAGAGAGAAAAGTAAGATATAACTGCCACCCTTGGAACAAGCATGGTCTCAGCTGCCACAAAATCCACAGACAAGAGCCACGCAACCATATGTGTCTTTGCACAAGGCTTTTATCCATCTTGCCCTCCTCTGGCCACACCCCCAGGTGGGGCTCGCACTCAGCCACTCTGGGGCTAGGCTGGGGCTCCAGGGGCAGGGTGTGAGACAGCTTCTGGTGTGCCAGAGACTCACAGCTGGATCAGACAGCTCCAAAGGGGGCAGGGTGTGGGGCCCCATCCCACTTCTGCAGAACTTCCCCTGACCTGTCTCACACAACACTTTGGTCGGTTGGAGCCAGTAACCACTTTTCTCAGTCTCTCACATCACCAAGTAATTAACAGGATAGAATATGTACCTTAGTAAAAAGACACTTCTCTTTAGGGGAAGAAAAGAAAGAGAATTGATTAAGTATTTCCAAGTACAGCCCTTTTAATATAACATTGCAGTCATATTAACTGAAGTTTAAATTAGCTGGACTGGACCAAATTATGAAAGAAAAGATTGCTTTTAAGTAATTAGCATAAAATCAGTCAATTTAATGAAAGGCATCCAGATAATTCAATATCATTCTTTTTACTTCTTCTTAACCTTGTTAGCTTTTCTAAGGGTAAAATACCCTGAACTTTCTCAAACCAGCTATTCAATTGCAAAAGATTTTAAGATTTTCTTTTGGCAGTCATTATAAGTTAGGCTGCCAACAGTAAAACCTAAATAAGCTCAGGAATTCTAAAGGCATTATCAGATGTCAGGCATTCTGTACTTAATTGAGCTCAAATCCCTATAACATTTAGACCAGCAGTGTATCCCAAACAGTAAAATATATCCCAATATTTAATTAATCTAGGATTTACTTAAGCAAATCCACTATATATGAAAGAAAAAAAAATCAGTAATTTGACCACTGTGGGCTCAGAAGTATTTGATTGATTAGAATTTTTTTTTAAACATGGTCTTTAACTCAAGCTTAATTAATATTACAGACTGCCTTTTATTCTGAAGCCCAAAAGAACCTGCTCTTTCTGTCTCAGATACAGCAGAATGATATCTCCAAAGATTTTCCAAATGACAAACTTGTTGCAAGGTTAGTGACATATCCTCAAAAAAAAAAATACAATAGAGAAGCAACTTCTGCCACAGAAAAGCAATGTTAAGATGATGAGTAGGAGGCAGGCTGAGATACTTCTATGGTAAAAGTGAAAGAAAGAATACTTGAGGATAATCAAGGATAAGCATGTTTTGTCTCAAACTTTCTATTGTGACAGGAAAATTGTGATTGGAAGAGACAGTCCTGCAGAGGTGGGGCAGCGTTGTTCTGAGCCAACTTCCTTTCTGACTTTGAGACTCATGCTCAATCATCCCACCCTGTCCTCACCTGACTCACTTCCTGAAGGACTCTAAGAGGCTGTCTGTACATGCATGAATTAAGTGGTTTGAAAAATGTCCTTTACCAGGTTAACTATAAAAGGAAGTGGATTAGTCCCAACTGCTCTCTTTTTCCTCTCTTTCTTTGTCTTGCTACCTCAGTCCTGGAGCATCCATGAGGCAGGACTAATGAAAGATATAAAGACTGGTAAACATCTTTCTTCCTTTTCTCCCTTTTCTCTCTTTATTTCCTCCCTCCCTTGCTTTGTCTGGGCAAAGTGCAGCTATAAATCTGCACACCGTATTGAGGTTTGTTGTGAAGATTTGGGGCTTGTTGAAGTCTATTGTGAAAATTAAGTGCTTGTTAGCCAGAACATTTGAGACTAAATAGGATGCTAGATGCCAGAGTTAAGACAATTGTACAGTAAAGCATAAGAACTCCCTAACACAGGACTGGTGTCTTTGTTAAGCCTGACAGGAATTTATAAGCAACATGATGCTCCCTACTGGTTGGTTGTGACATGGAAGAAAGTCAGCAGCACTGACCAAGAAAGGTGAATTGCTTTTTTACATCTTTCCTTTTGTATTTGAGTTTGGGCTTGTAATGTCATCTAACCGCTTCTGACAACTTGCCAAAATGGAGATGACAAAGTCTTACAATAAATTGCTACAGAAATCATCCTTCATCTACTCAGCTCAATGCCACAGCAATTTTTAGCACATACTTTAAGAATATGCCCCTCTTATTTTTAAGTTTTCCTAAACAGCAGAGATAGCCTTAATCATTTCATTAAATAAATAAATAAGCAAGCCAAAGAAAAGACAAGAACAAAAAGCTTTTTCAAATCACAAATAGATATGGAATTGAAAGGTACAGACAAGTCACTGCCTATGACTCTTGATATTGTCTCTGTGTATTAAGAGTGCACAAAACACCTAGGATTCCTATTGTTCACCTTACAACAGAAGGGAGTTATTCATGTTACATGTGCCATAGGCAATCCAAATGAAAGAATTCCTGGCTGGAGAACTGTATTTGAAATTACTGCACAGTAATCAAGTAATCGCAGTGTTTACTTCAGAGGCAATCTTCAGATGCTACTCTTAGCAGTAAACATCTCAAAATTCTCTCAGTTGGAGTCCAGTCCATTGCAGGGCTGATTATTCTTGTTTGTTCTCTTTGTTGTTCACTGATAAAGGAAATGCATCTGTTTTCATCCCTGATTTTGATACTGTTGTTCATCCAGTACTACCACACTACAGGGAACTACAAAGATGAGAATAAGCACCTTCCAGTGATTTAGATTACTCTTAGGCTTGGTAAATTTTGCATTAAGCAAAAATGTTTCTTTCAATACAGAATTCTTATTAAAAGAAGCATTTTTACACTTTTTATCATGGTTTTTTTAAGCTGAAATATTTTCCTTCTGCCTTTTAATCATATGAGAGATTGATTTTAGTTGCTACTCATCACTCTATACCTACATTTTGCTTGAAGTTTTTTTTAATTAGCCAACTCATTCATACACAGACTCACACCTTCAAAATGGTAGAAAAATAAGCTGGAGTACAGGACACATTCTATAATCCAGAATTTAAAATTATAATCCCCAAAGATACCTGTTGTTTGCTTGTTTTCCTGAAATTTTGCTAAACTCAGACTTTTAAATTAGTAATAGTTTTTTCTATTTATAGCTTCTATAATAAACACTATATTGATGAAAAATATAAAAGATTAAGGTGAGCTATCCAATCAACTAAGAACACTAACTAACTAAAAATCACACTAGGGACTTTTATCATCCTTCATTTTTCTAGTCACAGTTAGCTGTTATGGCCTTTTTTCCCCTCAAATCCTGTCATCCTATCCTGTGCATTCACTAAGTGTTTTTTTAACTCAAGCAAGAGAGCAAGAGCTTCCACAGATAAATCAAAGATATTTTCCATGTCTGTTCATTTACAGCATAAATTGCAGCATGCAGTGTACCTTTCAACTGAATCTTTTAATTTATTTTCACCTGTATTTTCAGCATGTGTTTAATGAAACACAGTGAGTGGGGCTAGAGAAGGAGCAGAAGGGCAATTAAAACACTGAAAGGATAAAAGCAGTTGCCATACAGGGGGACACTGAAAAGGTTCATACTTTTCAATATGTGAATGAGAAGGCTGAAGGGAGATGGAGGCTGATGAAGTCGTGAGTGCAATGGAAAAAGGGAGAGCAGATCTATCACCAAATCTCAATAAAACTACTAAGATTTTTTTTTAGAGCAGATAAGAAATTTTTCTTAAAGCACTGAGTAACTTTGTATTAGCAACCAGTCACATAGGAAAGAGTAGAAGTAGATAGTACTGTGAGGTTTAAAAAATACAAGACAAATTCAGGCAGAATGGGTCTATTAAAATGTACTAAATAGAATGGGCAACACTTGTGCATCCTGGGGTGCCAGAGAGAAAATGCTGATCTGTTCATGTGGTTTAAAGTAAATGAGAATCAAAGCCATGTATTGATTTATTAATGATATGCAATTAACCAGCAATCACTGAGCAGTCAATCACAACAACAGATAAACCACAACACTGTATAACTGCAAAATGCATTTACATTCCTTTCCTCAGAAGTTGTGACTAGATAGAAATTTATACTTCTCCTTAGCAAAACAGGCAACTAATTAAAGAAAATTCACAGCTGAATGTTTTAACTAGATTCATTACAAATTCTGTATTGAGGAATCTGCACTGTCATAAGTTGTTTTCCATCCTGGCATACCAAAAGTGCATATAGAAGCTATCCAGATATGCATCTGAAAAAGCAGTTATGTTGTGAGTTGTATTTGAGGCTGGGCATTCAGCTTTATTTTGCAATGATGCATATTTAAAAATGCAAGTCATGGACTGTAAAGACATATTTAATTAAAATTATTTCAAAAAAGGAACTTTGAATCTACTGCTTTAGCTTAGAAAGTCTAAACAATTAAAGGCATTAAAAAGGTAAAGCACTTATAAATGGTAATTGAAACTATCTTCAAGTTGCAGAAAAAATATACACAAGAGCTAATGCATATGACATGAAATAAAAAGTTGCACAACTTCAAAGATATTGATCCTATCTTCTTCTTAAATTTATTTTCTTCCTTTTCCTTCTGCTTATATAAAGAAATTAACTTGGAATTTACAGAACTAGCTACTTTGTTATATTTACAATATGAAAATACAATATTTGAAGACAATATGAAAAGACATAAAATTGCATTAGCAATGTATCCCAAAACAAGGGATAAGAATATACCAAAATTAGCCTTAGACTATGGAACAAGACTAGAAACTGCAAAAGAAAAAACTAATTAGAAAAATCTGATAAAGTGAAAAAGCAATTTTATTATGGTGTGATGAAAGCTAGAACTCACAGAAAACAGTGATTCTTTGATTTCAAATCTATTAAATCAATGTCACTGATGCAAATGAAATCAATGCTTACATGGCAGCTTTATGTAAAGAAATAACCTTCTAGGTGTAAAAAAATCATCTAAATTCCAAACTCATGTATAAGGCCTCCAATCTGACTTCATTTTTGTGACTGAAAACTGCAAATAAGAAAATTACTGTGTTGTAATGGCACCAATACAGAAAGAATATAAGTTCCAGTTTGCACTGTCACATTTTTAATGAGCAAGATATGTTTCAATATTATTATTTAAATTAATGTTTACACTAAAAGAGCCCATTAGCTTGAAGAAAAGATACATAAATTGCAAACTTGCTCACAAACAGCTCTTCCAAAGCTTTTTCAGCTCTGCTAGAGATTATAGCCTATTAGAAAGACCTGTCAGTCTTGCAAGTGTTGATGTTTCAGCCACTTACAAATAATAAAATGCTGTAAAATTGCTTTTGTCTCTTGATACTTTATTATTTTTCTGAGCAACTCCACTCTCCACTTCCCTCCTCTCTCTTCTCCCCTCTTCTCCATTATCCTCTCACTTTTCCTCCCTTTTCCTGTCCCCTCTACATTATTTTTGCACAGCCTAAAAAGTTAATTTGAAGAAAATGGGACTGTCCATAACACAGTGGTTGCAAAGGAACACATATGTTTAGTGCACTCTCAGAGCATCATACACCCTCCAAAACTCAAGTACCTCCCAAGCCTAGGTGGGAATATATTTTTTAAATCCCTGCTTTTGTGAATGTTTAGAGTATCGTTCCCTCCAAAAGCTGAATCTGTTCTCTGTTCAAGAGAAGCCTGATTAGTTTGGACATATGTATTCTCTAATGGTCAAAGTAAATCCAAATGGTAAATTTTTTACTATCTTATGGCTTTGCTAGACTGCAAAAGGGAAACTAACAACTGAAACAAGGATTTGGATTTTCAGTGGCATAGGTAGCAGCTGGTTCAAGGCCCCTGAACTTTCTGAAATCCTGTCATTAAGGAGAAAAGTAGATCTGACCTCCTGTTTTCTTCTATATAGTACAATGTAGATCTTTTTAATACATGCATGCCTGCTAGCAATTTTATTTACTTAATGTTGAAAGTAGACTGAATGATGTGGAAGTTTGATTGTGAAAAGATTAAATTGCTTTAAAAATATTGTATTTTCAGATGTAAGTAGTGTT
>JAYDZK010000113.1:73297493-73316533 GCA_034509185.1 Euphonia xanthogaster
AAAATATTGTATTTTCAGATGTAAGTAGTGTTAAATAACACTCGTAGGATATTGAGAGCTAAGCATAAAATGGAATTAGTTAGGTTTGTATGCCCCAATTAAGCCTTATGTTTACTTCAAATATCACTGTTTCACAGGGGAGTAGAAAGCAGAAAAGAAGAGCCTGTGCTCACAGATCAATTATAAAGACATTACAAAAAAAAAAAAAAAAAAAAACAAAAACCCACAAAAAAAAAAAAACAAAACCCCAATAAACTTGTAAAATAATCAGATTTAGATAAATTCAATAATTACACTGATACTGTAGATGTGTAGATGTTTCCTTACCTAGGAAGAATTTGTTCTTCCCAAAAGTGGGAGATGGTGGCCAGCAAACAGGTAATTCTTTGGAGACTGATAACTGAATAACTGCATCTCCATCTGTCCCATAGACAGCTATTTATCACAGAGGGATAAAGCATGAGGAAACAGATACAGGAGTAGGAAATGGGTGTGTTTCTATCCCACACCAAAGTCCAGTGTCTGTCTGTAAGCATGTATGGGGATCCCAGGGTTCAGTCATTTTGCCATCACCACTCCAGTCCCTTGTGAGAGACTTTCCAGAGAGAGCACAGAAAACAGTAGTGCCAGCACCAGTCTCTTCTGAATTCACAGAGAAGGTCTTGGAGACCTCACCTGCTGCCTTAGCTCCAGAAGTGGCATTAAACAAGCATATCCAAAGGAAAGCAAATGCCAGAATTAAGCAAGAAAGCAAATGCCCTCTTGCATAACACCAGATGTGTTTGCCCCAGGTAGCACTGGCACGTAACACTCCAGTGACATGTATTTTGAGGAAAAAGTTTTCTTGGCTGTTTACCTTAGCCTAAATGGTGGCCCTGCTAAACATTGCCGCCAGAGTAACTTGGTCATTACTGATTTTGTCTGAAATTTGAGTCTCTTCAAGACTGAGACTCACAACACAAATAAAACCTGTCTTGTGAAAGAGTAAAATGACATCTGTCACATTACAGCTGGCTCATTGCACATACCCAGCTGCTTGTACAGCTGAGAGTCTGTCTTGACTGATGTGGCCCTTGCAATGAAAGAGTTGAAATGCAGGCTGGTTAAACAGGCTTGCAAGCCAACAGAGAAACTTAAATAACACTTCGTTACATTTATTTTATGATCTCATGATTTACAACTTTATTTCAGGACTTTGGATATTTCAGAGGGCTCAGCTTACTCCAGGGCAATATTGTGGTAATCAGAATTGCCAGGTCTTTCTATCCAGGAATTTCAAAGAAATGAAAGGTACAAATTCAAATTCAGGGACAGGAAGGATGTGGGTGTGAGAAACAGAGAAGGAAAAAGGGTGCATATCTCTTTTTTTTTTCTACATTTTTCTGAATTTTCAAAGTCATTAAATGCCCGCTAACTTCAGCAATGTAAACAGGAAGGTTTAGGAAGGAAAAGTATTCAAAGCCAGTTTGGAAGTTTGAATAACCTTGTCTAGTGGAAGGTCCATGGCAGGGGGGTTGGAACTAGATGATATTTTAGGTCCCTTCCAACACAAATCATTCTATGAGTCTATGGAAAGAATGGTAATAACCACAACTCATGTCTGGGTGGTTTCATTTCCTTTTCTACATTTTTTTTCCTAAGTTTGCACAGGAAAGGCAGAGAAGAGGGGTTGTTCCTAAGATGGGTGTCTAAAACAGCAACTGCAAAAGAGCAATGGCTTCTTCACTATGTACACCACAGGGATCAAATGTTTTGCATTCACAGGGTCCAAAATAGTATGTTCAGACCTCCAAGGGTGATATTGATGGTCAACAGATTTGCTCAAGAAATCAGGCTTGGTGGCACCTGGTACTTGCACTTCAGGCGCTTACAAAAATGGCTTGCACTTGACTACCCTGGGAAGGCATCTGGGACACCTGTAAGTAACTTCCCAGGATACAGGAAAGGATTTTTCACTTATGCTGCAGTGTGGTCTGGGGTAGCTGAAGGGCTCCAGGGGGCTCCTTGTTGTGTTTAGGGTGCTTAGGGTCAGCACTGCAGAGCACAGCTGGCAGCTACAGGTGCTAGGCAGAGGCCTGGGAGGATGGGTGGAAGGAGATACCCTACAGCACAGAGAAATTGTGTCATCTGGAGGGAGGGGAATGGCTTTGTGAGCCACTTCTGTCACTGAGAGGGGTTTCTGTGCCCCTTTTCTCAGAGGAAAGCACAGATTTTCAGCTTTTCACCAAAAAAATTCCATTAAGTGATTTAGAGGGGAAAGAGGTGATGCTTTGAGAAGAAAAGCTGAAGTAATTTATAGGTGACAAAATGAGCATTTTTGAGGGAAAAACTAAGTTATATTAGAGATTCGTAGTTAACATTTCAGGGGGAAGATGAGGTAAATTAGAGGGGTAATGATCTTACTGAGTAAAAAACTGAGGAGACTTGGAACAGAATTAGTTTTTTTAAGGAAAAAGATGATGAAATTTAGAAGAAACAGAGGTAACATTTTGGAGTGGAAATCTGAGGTATTTGTAACAAAATGAGCTTTTTTGAGAGGAGGAAATATGAAGTAATGTAAAAGAGTGGGAAGATTTTAGAAAAAGTTTTAAGTATTTTATAGGGACATGCCATGGAGGTGAAACCTGAGAGGGCACAGGTTTTGAGGAACATACGTAATACATCAAAACATATGTGGTAACAATTCTCTCAGGGAAGAGAGATGTCGCTAACAGGAGTAGTGTGGAGGTTACTGATCAGGAATAAGGTAAGCATTTTTGAGAGTGAAAGCTGGGATACATCAGGGAATACACTAACAGTGATGTGGAAAGGAGGAAGCTTTAAGGAGGTCATGCTGAAAAATCTATCTCTGTGAGGTCATTCTGGCTTTAGGCTACCAGAGGGTATTTTGTAAAATGCATTTTCAGACTCTGTTCCATATGTATGAGCCTTCCTACCTCACTTGGCTGTAGCACATGCCAATCAAAGTGCACTGCATAAAAAAAGTTGATTTTTTTACCCTTGCAACTGCTGTTGCAGTTCTTGCAGTGGTGAGGCAATTTTGTGTTTGACTGAGGACTACCACAAGGAAACTTGTATTTTTTTTGTCCTCAAACTCTCCTCAGACTCAAGTCTGAAGTCCAGATGGGAGTCTGATGATGTTGCAGAGTACACAACAGATCTTGTGGTTCTGCAAGCCAGTGGAGGGAAAGAGGGAAGGAAGTTTTAAGTCTAAGTTTGGTGATATTGCACTTTGCTAGGCATGAGTTGAAAAAGTCAGGATGTGGGTCTGCAAGTGAGTTCAGCCCCCTGGGGCTGAAACAGGGGGCTGGGCTGTGAGCAGGAAGGGAAGAGCCTTGTGAGGGGCTTAAATTTGGTCCCATGTCATGGGACCAAAGCTGACTGACAACAATATAGAATCAAGAATAATTTGTTTTTACCTCTGAATTTGGTATCAGCACCCACTGAACATTAATTAAGACTTGAATGTAACTAGAAATTTCAACTTTTGAATTTAATCAGAACCTCAATAGGGAAAAGTGATTTGAAAACATATTAAAATTTGTGAAAATTGAAACAGAAAGTATACATTATGAAAATTGAAAATTAAATTTTGATGTGAATGAAGGCATTTTGTGACCTCAGACTGTCATATTTCTGTGTCTAGTTTTGCTTTTATATATCACAAGCAACTTTTCACAGGAGGCAGGTGCATCTCACTACCTCAAAAAGGAATTAGCAATGCAACTTGCAAAAAAAGTGACTTGGTGTACATTGGGAATACAGTACTTCAGACACTTAAAACAATGGGATAACATCAACTGGCAGAGAATTAAGTATTTCTTCAAAAGTCAATACAAATATTAAAGTATATACAATACTTAGGTCTATATGGAATAGTTATATCAGTTTATGCAGTTTATTGTGTGAATGTTAAAAGCTGCTGTATGGTTTTCAGTTTGTAAAAGAGGGAGATGTAAATTATGTATTTGGCTTTTTAAAGACTACATAACTTTGATACTGGTAAAAAATTTTGGCTGAGTAAGATGAGGTGTAGATGCCCACATTTACTTTTTGTACTGTTATGATTATTTTGTTCTCTCACATTGGTTATAATCACTTCCCTTAAGGACCTCAAATGCTGCAACACCCATTTCAAGTGGAATTCAGTAACACCAGTTTCACTTTTTCTTCACTGAACAAACATCAGATTTGGACCTTATTACTCTGACTTATGTCTCTTGATCTTTCAAATACATGAGGGCAACTGACAGATCCATCTACACAGGACCTATAGAAGACCAGCAGCTCTCAGGAACAGGTAATGCAAGTGCAGAGGGAGAAACTACCTTAGCTGAAATAGCATCAGACTTTCATGACTAGACAACTGAAGATCACTACATCCTAACCAAAAATGGTTCCCCTTCCTGTTAGTCTTGTCACTATCTAATGAAGAAAAGGGAAAAAAAATGTCTACTGTTTTCTGCAATAATAACCATCCTCTCATTTTTCTTCAGATGCTGTTTTCATCTTGGGCCTCATAAAAATAATGTTCAGTTGTAAAGAAAGAAAAAATATGATCTTTGAGAAACACATGGTCATTTAGTAACAATTCAAACTTTGGACTACCATAAAGGAAAGACAATAAACTGGAATTATCCATCATACCAAATTTGTTCAGTAATGATTTAACTTCTGTTGTGCCTCAAGAGAAAAATCTGAGACTGTATTTATCCTGAGTTTTAAGTCAAACAGAAGTAAATTAATTTTTAATATAAAATTAGTATTGCTCTGTCTGATGAGGCACTCCTAGAAATCCACTGCATTAAATATTTTGAATCTGATTTTCTCTAAAATACTCCTGGGAATGTGTACAGAGTATCCCTTATTCATGCAGAAATTAAGTAGAAAATAAGCAGCAAGAACTTCAGCATAATAATATGTGCAGAAAGAGAGGAAGCAGCTCTTGAAAGCAATCCTGACACTTTTTCTTTCTGACGTACAACATTTTGGTCCCAACCCTATAGTGAGGTTTTGCTATTTACGTGGGGGTCTCCCCTCCTTCTATGCCAAAAAATGTTATAAAAAGACTGTCAGGTATTAAAAAGGAAATCCAGTACTTGAGGAAAGAAAAGCCGGGCTCCTTGCTGGTGCACTATTGCTGCTTTTGCTGGGCTCAGGGAAGCCCATCTGAACAGCCTGCATCCACCTTTCTGTTCTATCATCAGTCACTCTTAGGACGCTAGTGCCACTAGTGAAACAAAGCTAATTTTAATGCTGCTTAGTAGTACTCGCATGTTCAGAAAAGGCAACAATGGGGCCTGGCCAGTGATGCAGGGTGGGATGGGGTGTCTGAGGTGGGGTGTCTGTCTGCCAAAGCCTGTCCTGGCTCCCACTCAGCTGGCTCCAGAAATTCCACCAGACATCATCTTCCTCAGTCGTGGGTCCACAGTATTCTTTTTAGGGATAACCTTAACAATCTGCTTCCTCCTTTTTGTGCTTATTTTTTTTCCTCATTAATTCCCAGATAAAGTTTGGCCACGTTCATCCACAAACTATTATTAGACTTCTTCCTGGCCACTATAACTGTTGGTATAGAAGGAAATATTGTTTGTGATGCAGCAATAACCCAGGTTGGTTTTACCTGAGCTGAGGACAAGCAGGCCACCCAATACTTGTGTAATATATGTTATGAAATAATTCATGCTTATAGAGGGAATGTATTTTATAAGATTGTGAAATCCAAACGAGCCTCTGACCGCAAGCAGCGCAGAGCCAGATGTCTACTTAGGCAGATGTCTACTTCGAAATCTTGAAG
This sequence comes from Euphonia xanthogaster, assembly GCA_034509185.1. Classification (NCBI taxonomy): domain Eukaryota; kingdom Metazoa; phylum Chordata; class Aves; order Passeriformes; family Fringillidae; genus Euphonia; species Euphonia xanthogaster. The sequence goes on from JAYDZK010000113.1 coordinate 73,303,291, forward strand.
TTCCTGAAGGCAGCAGGAGAACAATACCCAGTTTACTTATGAATAGACATGGCCAGCATGATGATGGTCGTTCTCCGGAGCAATCAAGAGATGCCCAGGAGTGATCACCACCCCACTGATACCATTGATCGAGATAGCAGAAGTGGCCAGAAAAATACGTCTGAATACATGGCTTCCCCTGACACGATCAACACCGGCTACTGCTCGGGAAACAGCGATTGTCCAGCTCTTCACAGTGAAAGAAACTGTCATGCATATGCAGAGTTACAAATAAAATTTGGGTTCCTCTGCCTCAGGCATAAAAAACTGTATAAAATAGCCCCGCAAGAACTGGCGCGCGTGAACAGAGGGAGATCTGGTGCGACAGAGGCCAAATCTAGGTTCACCCAGAGCCGACCCAGGCTTGACGCTGTCTCTTTGGCTGTGGGTTTTTGAGGACCGTATTTTGGTCGCGGGAAAAAATAAAATCTTTTTTTGCAATTTGATAAATTTGGCTTCTTGATTGATCATTTATAACACTAGCATGGTCCTGAGAAAGCCAGTTTTACCACAGCAAAAACTAGCCAGGTTAAGGCAAGCCAGGGCATGTACCAAGACCCTGCACTAGGGACAAGTTTCTGACAAATGAAAGTGATACTGGTTCTGTTTTCTTGATCACATACCTTATACAATCCATTCCTTGTATGAAACCTTAAAAGTAACACTGCTGATGTGTCCTAGTAGGAGTGCTGCTACATGTCAGCTGTTCTTGCACCTCAGAGTCTGGGAGCCGGGTTAAGCCACAACATCAGAGTGTTCAGGCAAGGTCCAAAGGCTGTATCAAACAGTTCCTTCATGAAAGAAAGAGTAGATCTAAAGTAGTAGAGTAGTCCCAAAGAAGACCACGATGGATGCTCGTGGAAGGTGTAGGAAATTCTCTCCAGCTTTTTCAAAAAAGTTGCAACAAAAGAAGAAAGGGACTGAGTCTCTTAGTGTCCAGAAGGTAGCCAAATCATTCTAGTCATATTCTACATCTTTATTTTCCCTTTCTAGTTCCTCATGTCTCTTCTCTTCCATGTAAAGTATTCTATTTTTAATGCAGTACTTCCATGGTTTGGCAAGCGATCTGAGAAAAGCCGGAATAGCATGTTAAAAATGAGATTACATATTGCCAGGGCAGAATCCTCCAGCAGCAGTGACAGTGTGTCTTGCTATGGCAGTTTTTTAAGAGCACTAGTAGAAAGGGATTGTCAGCAAGGATGATCTCAGGATTTGCAGATTTTCTGAACAGCAGTTATCATAATTATAAGTTTAACTACAGATCTTGCAGCATTGCTAGCATCACTGTGTTAGCATGTTATTATTCTGACTAATCTTTCATTTCAATTGCAATAGATCTCAGGGGCCCAGCTGTGAGAGGCCACTATACAAAGCGTGAATAGACTTGCAAAATGAAATGCCTTGTGTACTGAGGTATTTAAAACTTGAGACATGGCAGTAGAAGTTCCTTTTTAGGAAACAGTTACATATTTTCCAATACACTCTAAACAGGCAAAAAAAAGTTAAAATTTACAGAAAAAGCTAGTATTTTTAAAATAATTAGAAATTTGTAACATCATAAGGTAAGAATAATATTTTAGAAGAATAGCTTATTTGTACATACTTGCCTATTAAAATACACACATACTTACCTGCCCTTCTACAAATATTTATTGGAATAATTTTTCTCCTTGTTTTCTCCTGTCAATAGTGCTGTAAGAGTTTATTTCAAAATCTTAATGCACCTATTATTTACTCTGTAATGCATGAATAAAGCAGATTTTCCAAACTCTAAATGAAATTACAGTCTACTACAATGTGTTGGATAGTGTCAAATGCATATAGCAAATTAGATAATCTATCTCCTTGAGCCTGAAATACTTTGGTCCATTTGAAAATGTTACTTAGAAACACAGGAAAGGATGCATAGTTTGATGTAAACTGAAAAATGTAACACATAAAAATTTGTAAACTGTAAAATAAAAATATCTATGTTATGTGTAATTAATAATATGGAAATTTCTAGTGTCTTAAACCAAGCCTCTTTTCAAAAGTATTTTTCACCAATTTTTGGCTCACTTTGCCCCCACTTCCAGTAGTTTTATGCTCCAGGGATCTATAAAAGAGATACTCCTGCTCACATATGAAGAGAAAAAGATTTTTATGAATATCAAACAAGCATAATTTATGCAGAAAGTCTATTTAAAACTCTGTTTAGCACTTTTACTTGCATTAGTAATATGAGAACACGATTAAAATGAGTTTTCCAAAAATGTGTTGGACCCCAATTCTCTCAACTCATTCCCACAGTTACTTAGTTTTCATTGCCCAAGGACTGCTAATATATTAGTATTAACAATAGCCTCTTTATTACCTTGCATAGAGATACTTACATGTTCTCTTGTGTGAATATATTTGCATTTATTTATACACACATGTATTTGCAAACTCATTTAATGAAATCCAGGTCCCCACAAAATAAATTTTAAAAATCCTAATGACTTCAGCAAGAATCAGAGTGCTATTCTTTGGTTCCTGTATTTTATCATCAGCCCTTTTAGCCTCAGAACAGCAGAGCAGCCTATTACAGGTGTATAGATAGCCTTCATGGGCTTTGCATCTTCTTGCATACCACCATGCTCAAGTTTGGCCATACTGGTTCAACTGATTTTTGTGCTGCTGCACACGTGTCATGGAGGCACATGAGAACAACTTCAAGCAAATAACAAACTCTGGCAAAATTTATTTCTCAACAAAAATCAATGGCCAAAACTAACAAATGAAGGGGGTAGGCACAATGACACTCCAATAACATTTAACAGGTTCCAGGTGTGCTGTTGCCTGTCAGGGATATCATTATTACATGGATGGGAATGATGTCCCTAAGTGCACACCCACTCGTGCACAGTCACTGAGAGGCCTCTAACTCAGTGTTAGCCAAAAATTCAATTTGCTTCACCCAAAGGGTCCTGGAATTGCTAAGGATATTCATCAGAAAAACAGTCACTCACCTGGGAGTGAGGGGAGAGCACTTAGTACTGGGAAGTCTCCTTGGAAGCCATCTCAGTTCCCAGGGGATGTTTCCTGTCACTAGCACACTGCTTCAGAAAACACCACACATGATTTCTGTCAGGGCCCCATTTTTAAGCTGGTGGGTTGGAGCTCATGGTCACACATGATCATGGTCCAGAAATGTCTCTGCCTGTCATTGAGTGGGAGTGCTTTCTGTTGTCCAAGGGTTCCTGCCCTTCTCCTTCCCACAGCTGGGGGTGAGGTGGGGTGGGGTCATGTTTGTACCTGTCACAGCTGTACTATAGTGCTGTAAAAAGGGCACAGAAAATTGCTGCTGGCCATTTATCATCCAGGGAAGTGAGTACTCCTGCCATAATACATTATCTGCTATGTATTCTTCATTGGCTTTATTCACAGAAATAATATTTAAATTTTTGGCACTTCTTTACATTTTTCGTGTTCTGTAAATGCATGTGAAATAAGCTTTTTTACCTTTTTAGGCCACACAAACCATTGCTAACAAGATTCTAGAGTGATTTAGGAAGCTACACTAACAGATTATGTTATAGAACTGCTCCATATTTAAAAGAATTCAGGGCTGTCAGTACATTTTACTACCATAAGATATCTTATCCTATCTTATGCCTTATCAGCAGGTTGGTCTTGCCAATTATCCTATTACTCATAATTTCAGATGCATTACTGGGCTATTTGACTTCCTATCACTTAAATCTCTTACCTAAAATGATTAAAACAAAAAGGAATCAAAGTACATGAAAAAGTAATTGTCACTTCAGACTAGTATGTCGAAACCTTGGCATATTTTAAGGATGGACTTAAAAAACACCTCATACAAATTTGGTGATTCAGAACGATTCCCATAATGCATGATTCATAACTCACAGGAAGCAGACACAGCATATGCTGCACTGAGTTATGCCCTCTATTACGTCTCGCCTGTTTACTGCAAGTTGGAACACAGCTTATCTTTGTGACTATTCTAGTCCTGAATCTGTATCTTCAGCTCCCAAACTTAGAAGATTTCTGCACTTATTTTATAAGGAAATCAGAACATCACCACTCTAATTGTGATTATGCATCAAATAGTCTCCTCATTTTAATTGGTCATTACTTTTATTTGTAATTAAAGCAGTTTTTTTTTTTAAGACACATACCTCAGGTTGTGTGTAAAATAAGAAAAAAGATAAACTTTTCTCTCTTTTTTTTTTTTAATTTTTTTTAGTTCCCTACTTGTACCAAGCATTTTTCTTCTTGGGTAAGCACATTTTTTTCAAAATAGTCACTATATTACTCATTGACTTATTTATTTTGAAACATACAAACAATGGAATAAACAGAGAGCAAAGAGGGATGTTTTCTGTTAAGTAATGAATTATTCAAGCAGTTAAAGACAGAAACAATGACTTCATTGAAGCTACAGCTCTCTAAGGCAACACTGTGAAAAAAAACTGTACTGAGACAGAGCTGTCCTTTAAGTTAAGAATCAGAGCAGGTGCAGACTCCGTTGTCTGAAGGTTGTCACTGCCAGCTGAATGGACTGTGTCTCAGCTTTGGCTGGCATGAGTAGGCAAAACTATTCATCGGTGCTCTAGAAAAGGGCAATGGAAAAATGAGTTAATCTGCAGATCACAAAGCCTGAGAGTTGGATTTGGTTCTGCTGTTACAACCATGGGTAAAGGAATGACAAAGCTGGAATGTGGAATCATTTCCAAAACACTCACGTGAAACACAGTCCACAGTGAAAGACATGCAAAAAGAGAATCCACACTGTCTTTAAAATACTATTAATTGTATTTATTTGAAGCTAGATCCAGGATGATGCTGATATTAGAGGCATAACTGATACACATCAATACTTTTTCTTTCCTACTAGTTATTTTAAGTAGGAGAAACATATGCCTATCGATCCTTTTAATACTTTTAGCAAAATACTTTGCTTAACCAAGAAAAGTACCCCATAACAGCTAACAGATAGTTGATTCTCTGACAGACATGTAACTTTCTCTCATGTTGACAATTGCTCTAAACTCTCTTGTGTTGTGAGTGTTTTAATAGCCGGGCTGTTGCCTCAAATGACTCGCCCAGTTTTCAAAAAGATACATTTGGCTCTTGACTTCAGCTGAGGGTGTGAACAGAGACTCCTCCTTCAACAGAGATGCACTCAAAATTCTAGGTATCAATCTCAAATCAGCAGTATTTAAGCTACCTTTTATAGACATCCCATTAGTTATCTTAGTCTAGTCCAGTTGTGAATCCTGGTCTGGACTGATTTAGTGAGAGTGTTTACATTACCTACCTGGGGAATTTAAGTTAGTTAGTGTAAATCAGATGCACAAAGCAGAGAGCTAACTCTTCACATAGAGTGAATCAATGATAAGAAGTTCCAAAGTTATCTTGTCTTCTTTACCATGTTTCAAAGAAGCCTGTCTCTTGCAGCTGACAATGTACAAAAAGTCTTACTTAGGGACATAATTAAGTGATTAGTGCTTTAGCATTTTCTATTCAATACAGGAAAAAATTATGTATTTGCTTTAGACTCTGTTTTGTTTCAGGAGCACAGAAGTTTAGCACCAGTGATGAATATCACAACTGACCTGACTCTATATGGAGTTTGATTCTAAACATTGAGTCTCATCTTGATACTACTTTTGATTCCCAGTGCTTTAACAATAACAAAATTAAGCCACAGCATTTTTCCCAAGATATCCCAACCACACCCAGACACACAGGTCTTTATCTATTTTTAGAACATAGCTATACATTTTTAATACATATACCCTGGAGTTTTCCCAGATGTTTACTTCAGTACATAAAACTTCAGTTTGTACAGAACTCAATGGCTAAGGTACCCTGTAAATGCAACTTGTATAAACACTGAATTGGTACTAAACTGGAATACTGCTTCCTGTCAACTGCTGAACTGATTTAAAGATACTTGTCGCATACAGGCTTATAAAATTGAAATGGTTGTGCCCTACACATTGAACTATTGATTTCAGTACCCACTATATTTGCTTACAGTGTCATAGCTAAGGCTTTTTAGCGTTCTCATAGTATGACTACAGTCATCTGCAAATACTGGCAAAATACCTTCCTGGAACCTAAAGTTTTTCTTTCCAAAATGCAGAAAAGTTGAAATTCTTTGGAGATTTAATTATTATTAGTAGCTGCATTAAATATTCTTTGTGTTACTCTTGCAGTTTAAAGTAGTCCTAAAGCTGTAAGAGAACTCTCCAGTGAGACAGGGCTGAACGGCCTTTTTGCCACGCAGTCATATAGATATCACAGTCTCCCCTGCACCCATAGTGCAGTCTCCCCTGCACTATGATGGTCCCAGCATTTCCTGGGAGTCTCACAGAGCAATAAACACCTAGAATAAACATATATACAGCAAGTTCCATGTTTTTCCAACAATCACTGAACTGTCTAAGCAGTGCACCTGAAATCTTAGAGAATAAGACTGCACTTGGTGATTATCCTGTCATCTCTGTGCTACAAAATTTCTAACATTATTCTCTAGCTCAAGGTAGGATGAAGGGCTCTGTGTTTGGGTGACCTCTTGTAGTGGGTCTGGCATGGATGGAGTCAATTTGTTTCCCAACAGCCAGTATGGTGCTGCACTTCTCATTTGTGACTAAACCAGCGTTGATAATATGTTTTAGCTATTGCTGAACAGTGCTTTCCTAGTATGAAGTCCTTTCTGCTTTCCAATTCTCTCCCTAGTGAGTATTTTGGGGGTGTGCGAGAAGCCGGGTGGGGACACAACCAAGAAAGCTGATTTGAGTTCACCAAGGGATATCTTACCCTATATAACATTATACTCAGCAATAAAAAAAGCTGTGGAGGATTTTGGGGTTTTTCTTTGATGGGGGGTGGGGGAAAGTAGCCCTTGCCCAAAGACTGGCTGGAAATGTTAAGTGCTTTGCTTTTGTTTTTGTGGGGGGTTTTGGGGTGTTTTTGTTTGTTTGTTTGTTTGTTTGGGGTTTTGTTGTTGTTGCTGTTTGTTTGGGTTTTTTTGTTTCATTTTGTTTGTCTCTCCTTTGCTTAGTAAAGTATCTGTATCTCAGGCTACGAGTTTTCTTGTTTTGGTCTTCCTATTCTCTCCTCGAACCCACTGGAGTATGGGGGTGAGTGAGTGAGCAACTGTGTGGTGCTTAGCTGTAGGTGAACTCACAGCAACTCTACATAATCAGCTGGTAACATGTAGCATCCCATGAACTCTCCCCCATATTTTTAGTTATAAGACCAGTTGGAGATTCAGAAATCAGTACAGCTCCATAAAAGCATTAAAAGAGGACTGTACTAGAAAAAAAGTATATGGGGAATGTTTCTAGCATTTTTCTGTAGCTTCCTTATGGGAAGTAAAAAGTGTTCCATTGACTAGGACATTTAAAACCAGACTGCCTTAACAAAAAAAATATGATTGCAGTGAAATCTTTGTCAGTTTGACAATATGATTTTATATTTCTGTTTCTGTGACAGTTCTGATTCTGGAGTTCTACCGAATCATTGACAGCCGTGGCAACATGATGGGAAAGGAGACAGCAGTACCATGCTATTGGAGCTGTGAAGCAGAGAAACTGTTGCTGCTTGAGTTGATTATAGCTGGTAAAAAAAAAACCTTGTCACAATAAAAATACACTGACAACCAGAAACAAACCATCTTTCTAGTCCCCTTGGGCCAATCAGTTACACTGCTCGTGACTAAAACACATTGACCATCTTGCAAGGAACAGCACTGTCAAATAGAGTGTTTTGGACATAGCAGTTTTGTTATCTTTGTTCTCCTTTTTAACTGCCTCTGAAATTTCATTTGTATGCTACATCTTTTTTTCTGTTTTAAACTGTGTCTGCCTTCATGATGATTGAGGTCTTTACTTTACATTATATTGGATTATGTTTGCAATATATTTCAGAATCCTTCAAAATGATAAATGTTACAGTGGAACTATTGTTTATCCCAGTTTTAATGGCTTTACTATTATTAAAAAAAGTGAAGCCAAACCATAATCTGGAGGTTTTATTGCCAAAAAAAAACCCCCGTGTAACTTAAAAAAAAAAAAATCAAGCACCTGTTTCATAACGATATTCATATTTAAGTTTTCTGTCATGCCATGTAATGAATCTCACTGGTTATAATTCGGTTACTTTAAATTAAATTTTAATACTTTCATTTTATTTTTTAAGTAAACTTCCTCTGCAATATGTTATTTTCCAAGATTCTTACATCACATGCACTTTGTTTTGAACTTGATTGTTTCCTGGAAGCACCAGTAGCTACTCTATAGAATCTATGGAAAAAAAACCCCAAACAACTAAACAAAAACATCAAAATCCAAAGAAACAAACAAGAAAAAACCCAATCCTGCTCTAAGAAAACTCAGCACCTCAGCATATGCAACAATTGTCTATCTTTCTCAATGTCACTCTATCACAAATTCTGCTGCAGTTAGAATACCAAATGTATTCTTGAATAAGAACATTTTCCACATCCCACTAGAATATGTGGGGTTATTGTTCTAAGACATTTTTTCCCTCATTGATAGACAATAGGGTGTTTCTTTTAGATCTGTTCTTTGACCTCTTTTTTTTTTGTGTGTGCATGTATATATTGTTGTCTTCAGTATTTACTGCTGAATCTATCATATATATTCTTTCACCTGACCAATGTCTCTTTTTTTTCATGCTTCATAACAAGTATAATAAGTTTACCTGCAAAGAGTAATTTAAAATACATAGATATCTACCAAATCTGTGTCCCTCCAACCTATAGGAAATGAAAGAGGCTGTAAACTCCCGTAACAAGGCAGCAACACATCAGATAGACAGTCTTATGCTCCAGAATAATATTTAACAGAACACTAAAGTGAGCTACAATTATCTCAGGACTATAGTTTTCAACATAGAATAGTTAAATCTAATTGAGAGCTCTAATCTGAGAATATGGAGTCAATATTAAATAAAATATATGTTTTTAAAATACAGGAAGAGAAAATATTCTGTTAAAATTTAATTTGAAATCTCTGCAGATTTCAATGCTCAGATGGTCTGTGAACATGACTACGGTCTCAGGGCCATCCTGACACAGGCACTCTGTGCTAAGGACTTCCCAGTCGAACATTCAAACTAGAATTACAGATTTCTCTTGTACTTGTTATATATGTTTAAATGTGGAAATTAGAAAAATTAAGTATAAAGAGTTCAGTAAGTATAAATTTTATGCTAAAGGTAGGAGTGAAGGAAAAGCCTAAAGAATGAGATTAAAGGCTTGAATGAGCAACTGGTTAGAAGCAGTTTCATCTCCATTGCACATTTTGTGGCTTAAAGGAGTGGTACAGAGTCAGAACTGAGAAAATGGTCACAGCATATGAGAAAGACCAGGGAGTGTTCTGGGATTTTATAGTGTGGAAGTGATGTAAGAAATGGGATTTCAAAACATTACTAAGAATGAAATAATGAGATCTGGGAAGGCTTAGGGAAAGAAAAGCAGAAAGCAAAAAATAACCACAAGATTGTAAAGTGAATGACAGGGCAACTAGTTAGTTGTATAAGATGATAGGAAAATATCAAAGATGATGATTTTGGATGAGAGATTCAAAAGAAAAGAACAGAATAGCAGCAGGATTTCCTGAGGATGTGTCATAGACCGAGAGAAACATGATACAGGGCAGACTAGATAGTGAGAGTTAAGGAAATATAATAGCTACTTGCTGGCAGAAAATTCTAAAATTTAGGGCAAAACGATAAAAAATAATTCAGTAAACACAGCAAGAGAAAGTGAATGGGAAGAAGATCCACAGAAACTGTGACGAAAAGAATAATAATTGAAACAGGACATAAATGACATTATAGAATGAAAAGTAAAGAAGCCGTTCAGAAAAAGTGGATTGCAAAAGTTAAAGAAAGATCAAGAGTGCCTGTGGAAAACGACTCTTAGAGCTTAAAACAAATTATCAGCAATACTTGTAGCGGAAGTGTCATTAATCAATCTCTTTCACACTGGAGTGGGTAGTATGGAAAATCAAAGACAGTGAAAAAAGACATCTCCAAAACATAATGTGTCCAGTAAGAAAGAATATATATAGCTAAAACATTTACTGACTCGGCTGATGAAAAAATCAATATAGCAGGTGGTCATTTCAGGATGAGAAGTTGAGACTCATCCTCATCTGACTTTACTGCCTGTATTTACTAAGAAGTATCCATTTGAGTACATAGGAAAAAAATAGGAAGTCTCACCAGTAGGTTTTTTTCTGCCTGTGTGTTGCAGCCACAATGGCAATATTATTGACAGATGTCCCCAAAACATTTTAACAGCAGTGTATTAAGAAGTCCTTGTAAAAGTAGGCAACATGTGGATATAAATATCAAAGGTAATTGGAATAAACCATGTATCTAGAGTGAGTTAGATTTGACCCAGCCTGCCAAAGTGAAATACAATGAGCTGCAGGGCTATGCAAGTTGAAGAGCTAGTTAAAAGTCAGCTCTGATGCTTAAAAAAACCTAAAGGAGAAAAAGCATAAGGGAAAAAAAAAAAGAATAATGTTTTGAAGACAAATTCAAAACAGTTAGAAGTTTCAAAGAAAACAAGAAAATCATGGAGTATCAGAACGCCTCCTACCCCCAGTTAGTTAAGGGAAAGGAAAAGGAAATAAACTGGTTAGAAAATTGGCCTACAGGGATTAGGTACACTCAGTTTTGAGTATGTATTAAATATAAATGAGGTTAAAATCCAGACCACAGTAATACATTTGGTTGGGTCACCCAAAAAATACAGGCGTCCATGGTGGATATCAGCTCTTTATTTCTGAATTGTTACATTTTTTGCACATGATGTAGCAATATGAGAGGTGAAAACACAGGGAAACACCTCCTTTGTCATGGAAGGTGATATATTCAGACATGGTATAATCCTTCTGCTTATTATCTAATATGACTTTCTCTTGCCTCAATAGAAAACTGTTGTTTTGCATAAGGCTTTGCACACTCTGTAGGCATGGACCAGGTAAATCTAGTTTCTGTGTTTCTATTCTCAGTCAACTGCTGAGGCTGACTGACTGCAGTCAGGCTCCGAACGAAAACATTATAGAGGATGATAATCCACTGAAATATGTGCCAAAAGTGGTTTAGGTATACAGTGGATCAGAACTGACGGACTGTTTTCTACTTTCATAACGCTTGTGCTGTGTAGCCTTTGGGAATTTTTAATTTTTTTATCTTTTATTTTATCATGTTTTATCATTTTCTACATATTCTGTTTTGTGTATTTATTCTACAAATAGCTTGGGGAAGGGACTCACTTTTATTCCAGGTTTGTACATATCTTAATAAAACAAGTTCCCAATACCTGAGTTTCTGGGTGTTACTTTGTCATCAGTAACTACTACAAGAACTTCTGATAAGATTCTGACATTACAAAATGTGAATATCAATTGTGATTCAATAAAAGTCTCAAACCTTTACTCTGATTCACTGTGGATATTTTACTGCCATTTCAGCCAATCCTCACTTAAAAATAAGTATTTCAGTTAGAAACAGATGTAAAATAAATGCCTTTACTCCTATTAGCTTTTTTTCTTCTATCCTGAAGGAGAATTAAGGTAAAAAATAATAATAATTCACATGTATAGATAATGCGAGCTTTTATTACGTTCCTATGGTTATCTGTTCAATTTGCAAACTCTTAAATAAAATAATTTGTGTGGGTCTTTTCCACTCTTTCCATGATAACATCTGTAACAAAAAGAAACCAAACCACCTTGCAAAACAGAGCTTTATATGTCTGTGTTACTAGCCTAATGCCTGATTATAAGAAACTAGGTCTTTGCTTATAAACTCACTATACATAAGACATTTATTGCTATATAGTTCAGCAAAGTCATATATTCATGGTTATAATACAAAACAATATATGCCTGCCCTTAGACTTTTCATGCTCTTCCACCATGCTGGGGGGAATGATAATTATTGGGGTTCATTCTTGGGACAGTGCATTGTGGGATTGAACGGATTTGCACTATGGTTTTACAGTGCTCAAAACACCTGGACCTTCAATAGTCTTTCAGCTTAGTTTGGCATGGTGACAAATTCTACATACACTAACCTGAGCCTTTGGGGTTCGTACCTTACAAAAAGCATAATTGAAACAACATTAGTTTCTGGCACTACCAAAAAAAAAACAAAACAAAACAAAACAAAACAAAACAAAACAAACAAACAAACAAAAAAAAACAACCAACAAACAAAAAAAAAAAAACAAAGGAAAAAAAAAAAACCTTGGTATAAATACAATTTTTTCTTCAAAATGAAAGGCAATAAAGAAGGAAGCACTTCATGCGGTCAGTGTCAAAGTGGAAACACTGACTTTTATTCAAGTACTGCTTTTACTCTTAAATTTACCCGATACAGAAATGAAAACAATTAGTGAAAGATAAAAACAAAAAATAAAAAAATGCAAGAAAGCAATTTAGCTGAAGCATTTTTTAAAATTTTGCTAAATTAAGAAAACTATGCCATATTTTAAAGAAACCCAACCCCACTTCTCTTTTTTCCACACACCACTGTGATGATAACTACGTACCAGCTGCTTGCTTACGATTGGCTCTGATTTTAGATAATGATAGCTCTGTACCCGCTGCACAAGTAAAAATAAAACCAGAATTAAATTTCAAGAATCCCCAGCTTTACCCGAGGCGCCCTGCGCTCCGGGGGTCCCGGCGGGTGTTGCCTGGCAACGGGCCCCTGGCGCTGGGCGCTGCTCGCGCCCCGCGGGCTCGGCCGGGAATCCGCTCCCGAGGGAAGGCGGGGAGAGGACGGCAGGACGGACGCGGGGATGCGGCGCTGCTGCTGGGGGTGGCGGAGAGGTGCCAGGGACAGCTGGGTGAGAGCCTGCCAGGCTCCATTAGCGAAGCTTTTGCTCCCTTCCCAGGGAGGTGCCCCTGGCAAGAAAATGCACAGACGACAGGGGTTTATGTTCAGAAAGGAGACAGAGGAGTCCTGCAACTTTATTCGAATAAAGGGAGAGAATCCACAGGGGCACACGCCCGCGGAGTTTTCTCTCTCTCGGTTTCGGAGGACGCAGCCTCTTTTTATCCCAGACTCCCAGCCGCATGTTGTACTTTTCCTTTCCCCATTGGCTGAGGTACTAGGAAAGTACAGCCTTCCCAAACCACCTACCACATATCCCCCCTTG
>JAYDZK010000113.1:73316952-73372217 GCA_034509185.1 Euphonia xanthogaster
TTTTTTTTTTGGGGGGGGGGGGGGGGGTTGTTTTTTTTGGGTTTTGGGGGGTTTTTGTTTGTTTGTTTGTTTTTGTTCGGAGACGCCTCCCGGTCAGCTGATAGGAGAAATAACTAATTAAAACCCCATAATCCCACCCAATACAAGGAAAGCCCAAAATGCAGCATTCATGCATTTTCTCTATTATTAAAAAAACAGAAAGACAAATCCTCTGATGTATAAATTTTTAATTATTACAAAGGCTCTGCTCTGATGTAATTTGCAATGTTATGTTTTCTTTCTTAAATAAGTTTAATCTTAAAAATTGTATGACTAAATGAAGAAGTTCCTTTTAAAATCTCTAAAAACAGACGCAGGTGAAACATCCATTTAAAAGCCTAAGAAAAAGGCAGATAATGCAACATTTAAATTTATATACATTTACTTTCAGCTAAAACTCCTATTGCTATAAAACACAGAATAGTTAAACAGATTTATCTGGTCCAATCTGTTTTGAAGGAAATCTTATTTATAGGATTGAGTAAACTAAAGTGTTGTTTTGGGGGGAAGGATGTTTTGTGGTAATTTCTAACAATAATCTGATTTTTTTGTCTGATTAAATTGTTGCAATTTAAATTATACCATTGCAGTTGGTACAATTATTTAAGAGATGCAAAAAAGAAACAGTAAGCACTTTGTAAGGAAGAATCTGTTGTAAACAATCAGTTTTTATGTATGTATATAGCATGCATTTTGGCTAAAAGATCTGAAAATAATAATCACTATGATAATAATTACGATAATAATAAGCCACAAACAAAAAGCCTTAGAATTGCCGCTGACTGTAGGGATTCTACAATAATTCAAGATTTATCAATAGCTTTTAGCTAAGGAAAATAATTGAATTACATGATTTTGTGTGTTTCAGTCAGGGAAATTCTTTTCACTTTGATCTATTAGAAAATAGGTTAAATTCAGTGTTCTGTATTGTCAGCTGATAAACTGAATATTAAGTGATACTGAATATTAACCAGTGTATGAGAATATAAACTTGTCAGAATGCAATTTTGTATAGTTAATAGTGAAAAAACTATTTAAATCTTTTACCAGCCTTCCCTGTGTTCTGTAGAGCTGGCACACCTTACCAAACCTACTGTATAAATCACTTTTCCAAGTGTTTCCAAAGCTTTCTATGTGGCCATTTCATTTGATTTGACTAACGGATCCCACTCCAAATCTGTAAATGTGTTTGTAGACATAGTGAGGTTGACCTCACTTCCTGTCTTCAAGCCTGTATAAAACTCAGCATGAAAGAAGCAGGAATGTTGCTGCAGCCCAACAGTGGTGCTCCAGCGACAGTTGTACAGTTTGTGAGATTTTTATCTTCCCAAGACTTAATGGAATAAGTCACATTAAAAATAAAAAAAAAAAAAAAAAGTGTTTATATTATCTTTTTGTTTTGTCCTGTCATTGGTCACCACTGGAAAGAACCTGTCTCTCATCTTTGCACCCTCCCTTCTGGTATTTATATACATTGATAACATGCTGCAGAGCCTTCTCCAGGCAAAGCAGTCCCAGTTCTCTCAGCTGTTCCTCTTCTGTGTGGTGCTTCTATCCTTGTGGTGCTTTACTGAACTCTCAGTAGTAACTCTCAGGCCCCCAAAAATGGATGCAGTTATAGAGATGTGGGCTCACTACTGCTGGATAAAGGTGAAGGATCACCTCCCTCTACCTGTGGGCAATATTTTGCCTGACATAGCCCAGGATACCCCAGTCACCTTCTTTGCAGCAAGAGAACATTTCTGGCTTGTGTTCAACCTGGTGATCACCAGGACCTCCAGGTCCTGCCAAGTTGAATATCCCCCAGATTAGTGCACTTTATTGTTCCTCACCAGGTGCAGGAATTGCCTTTCTCCTTTTGAGTTTCCTGCCATTTCTTCAGCCTCTTGAGTTCCCTCTGGATAGCCTCACAACCTGCAGTGTACCACTCCTCCCTATGTGGTGTCAGCTGTAAATTTCCTGGGGGTACATTAAAGAAATTCCTTGGCCCTAGGTTTCCCATCGTAGAGTCTCAGTTGTCCACTTCCAGGAAAAATAATTTAAAATTTGAAATGTATTGCAATAAGGAAAGCTTGAACTCAGTGTCCCAAAAAGGACCCCACAACAAAGAAATCCCTGGTCAATTATAACATTACCATCTAAGTTTCCAACTCCTTATGTGACAGTTCAATCCAATAAAAATATTATGATCTGGGGTCTTCTGGTTTTTCATTGATTCTCTTCACTGTCTCTAGGTGGGCCATTTTTACTTCTAATGTTGCAGCTTGTGCTGGTGGGATAGTGGCCTTTTTTAATGCCTTGTCTTCCAGTATAAACCAGCTCTGGGGATCCTTTTTACTTAAGTAGGCAAAAAGCTCAGTGTATCCAGCAAAAAGTTCACAGTGTGTGGCCTGAGGCTTCAGCAGGGCTAGCTACTAGTGCTAAGTAAGTGACACTAAGCAACTAATTTCCTTCATTCTTTTACAAGGTACTTTCTGCACTGTCACCCAGATCATTAATTAAGATGTTAAACAGGACTGGACCTGTTATTGATCCCCAGTACACCACTAGTCACTGGTCTCCAACTAGACTTTTTTACTGCTCTTTTTTTGCTAAGTTGGCCCTTTTTTGAGCTCCTTGGAGAGTGTTATGTATTTATTAGCTTACTCTGAAGGAATAAAATTTGGGTTACATTTAAGAACAATACCAAGGAACAAAACAAAACCAGTTGTCGAGTAATTACAAAGCCCAGATTTACCTTCTTCTTGTGGTACAGTGTAGTAGTAATGATCCATGTCAGTGACAAGAAGTAATTGGTTTAATGTCACAATTCCAGGCCTTAGCTGATTTTAACTGGATTCTGTACTTATGGACAGCTTGCATCTCTGAACTCTCATGTCTTTAATGTGGTTTTTGCTCTAGGCCTCAGGTCTCTAGCTTTGACCTTTTTCTTGCTCTAGAATTATGTCATTCTTTTGTTCGTGTCTTAGTTTCACAGCTGTAATTATCTAAAGCAAAGGCAGACTCCAGATAAAATAAGCATAGAATAACAATTCAAGTGACAGAATAACTATCTCACTTATCTTTCAGATTTGCTATTCCAGGGCTCTTGAAAAGCCCAACTTTTATGTTTCTTCCTCAGAGCCCTAGACAACCCATTCCAGAGCCCTAGACAATCCATTCTCACATGGTCGGTAACAGTGTGCTATCTGTATTTTAAGCCATTTGCATATTTTTGGCAACTTTTATAAATGGAGAAGGATGTGAACATATTACATCCATGTAAATAGATACCTGAAAGTGCTGCCTTTTTTAAATTAAAAAAACCCCTTACTGATAAACTAGTGGCAAGAAAGCAGCAGGACAAGTCTACTTGAATGGCATAAGGCAAGTGGGAAGTTGATAGAATGTGTTTTGTCTTTTGTAAACTGAATCTTGACAGAAGTATATCCAGGAGTAGTGATTGTAGTTGGAGAAGTCATTACATACCAAAGAAAATAAAAAATAAATGTTTTTACAGCAATTTGGTTAGTGAAAATATGCTTAGAATAGAGGAGCCAAAAATTAGAGGAAATTACCTAGAACTTCGATTTGGAGCAGAAACTTCATATGTTGCTGGCATGCTCCCTCCACCACTCTCCTCCCCCTTGATATATCAAAGGGGATATACCCCCTAGGGTATATCAAAACTATTATTTTGTATGATTCCAATTATCAAATTATATTCAAAGAAATGGATGTTAATGACATGTATTTGATAACAACTGAGAAGTTAAAGGTAAAAACCCCCCTAAGAATTACTGTGTAAACTACAAAATGGCAACTTCTAATGCAGATACTAGTTCCATTATTGCTTATTTGTCTAGAAAGAAGTGGTGGAGGTTGTTTTTTTTTTTTCCCTGCAGCATTTCATTGAAACAAATGTGTTTATTTTTCTATCACAGAACCAATTTACTGTGAAAAAATTCAGAGTTCAAAAGTGAATTGTTTCTCAGGGATATACAATGAAGCACACAGACACCACTTCTTATCCTCTTGAGGCAGAAACTGTAAATTAGATTTTAACAAGCCAGATGCAGGCAATATAAATTTGTATAACAAGCCTTAGCAATAAAAAAAGAACAAACCTGCTCATTTGTAGTGTGGACATAGTGATAGTTAATACTGAAGTAAATTCAGATTTGTTGTGGTCATTTATGGAAAATCACTGCCATATGACTTGCACTGTACCTAAAACTTTGATATTATTAAATAATAAATGAGTAATAATGATTACTGGAATAATGCTCTCTGGAGATTAAGAACCACAAAGTCTAGCAGGAAGTCTTCAGTAAAGGAAAGAGCTGTCTGTCACACAGAGTACAGTGCACTTTCAAAACCCATTTACAAAATAACTTTTGTGCCCCGGAGCCACTCATACTGGATGTCACTTGGAGTACACTTGTTCAGATCTGTGTCAGTGTGCAGCAAGGGCCAGCTGCTCCCTTAGGGACTGGGAGCTAAGAGTGACCCCAGGCCTGACAGAGCTCTTCCCAACATCCCATCCCTCAGGATCTGACTATGGTGAGCAAAACCTGGTGCTGTGACAGGATGTTAACAATCCTGGAAGGCAAGTGACAAGTTGATGTCACAAATTCTCCAAGAACAGAACAAGGCATCAGGAGTGAGGCTGGAGAAAGATCCTGAGGTCCATTCTGGGGACAGGGCTGGAGACCAGCGCTCCTATGGGGCAGGGGACTGAGGGCCTCAGACTCAGCTGAAATTTTTCTCCAGGCTACACATGCAGGATTGGGAGTTCCCAGGAGAGACTGGGAAAGGCCTGTGGGGTCTGGTAGTGTCCTAAGAAGCCCTAACAATGTGTGTAAGTGTCTTCATATGTGAAAAAGCTTTCGACAGTAACATTTTAGAAGTCATTATGTATGGATCAAATTAATTGGAAAATTAATTAATTAATTAAGAGAGATGACTGGTGGTGGTCAAACTCCTCAGAACTGTCTTACTCATTCTGGATCTTTTGAAACTTATCTTTATTTTTAAGGCTGTCTGCTGAAATATAAAAGGGACTAAGAAGTATATCAAGCAAGCCACAATATCCAGAACAACACAGAAGAAAACTAAAAACTCATACCCATGATCATGAAGTGGCAAAAAATAGCTACACAGGTGTCATGCAGAGATGTAAATCACTATGTCACATATGTAGCTGGACTGTTTGGAAAATGTTAGAATTAGGTAACAGGCTTTCTTTCCAACAGGTGGAAAGAAGCCGTTCCTCAAACCTAGATAGCACAAAGTTGCTGGGAGCAGAAATGCCAGTGTTGCTGCTAATTTTATTGTTTGCTGCCTTTTATTGTTACATTTAGGGAACTTCCAAACTGATGTTCCTCAAAACCCTTCTGTATACACAGTCTGATTCTGCCTTTTCAATCCATTAAGGTTTTTTTTTTTCAATGATGTATGTCTAAAAATTTGTGTTCTCTCATCATTGTAAATATATTTATAATCCTATAATTAGCAAAGTTAGCAAAGTAGAAGAAGTGTAGGATTTATTTCAAGCACAGTCCCAGTGTAACAGTGGTGGTTTTGGACAAGAAGAAAGAAGAATGGTCTATCCATTCCCCAGCTATGAAGAAATAGCTTTTAGAGGCTTGTAGCTGCCCTGACTTGCACCAGAAGAACTAAACTATGCTGGTCTCCTTAAAGGTACAACATGGCTAAAAGCAGAGGGGGTCATAGGGGCTGTGTGTTCTCTGAGAAATCTATATATAGATTTCTGTCTGTTAAAGTAAAGGAAATAATATTTTTTCCACAATTCTGTCCTCTTTGTGCAACTTGCTCAGGTGAGGATGCAACAGATTGGCAAGCTGATACAGGGATGCTTGAAAGCAGTTGCACAGCAATTGCAAGAATTTCAAAAGCTTAACTGATTTTTTTTTTTTTTAATTTGAATGCTTTATCACTAGTAACCAGCAAGCTGTTATTACTTGTGGATATAATCTTTGCATCATATGGAAAGATACTGAAGATCTTGAGTAAAAGTCGAAGGTGTCTTATGGTGCTCATTAATATGCAGAAGTTAAATCACCAGCCAGCAATAGAAAAAGAGAAATGATCACATCAAAAATAAAGTGTCCCAGGGAGAGAATTAATGTCACAATAATTACATGGTTCACAGTGGAGATTGTGTGGTTATTAGCAGTTCTAGAGAGCGAATTAAGCAAGTCAAAATTCTTTTAAAATCAGTTTAATCATGAGAAAAGGTGTTCCCTTGACTCTGAACAACTAACTAGCATACAAGAATTGAGAATTCATGGGTACATCAAAAAGAAAGGAAAGATGGTAATTGTACTGTACTAAGCTGAGCTACCTTCAATTTAAAAAGTGCTATCTAATAAAAATAGAATTCATCAAGTTGTTTGCTTTGGCAAAACACAGCATAGATGCCGCTGTTCATTAAGTCTTAGTGCTTTTTTACATTGTGTGTACAAATTTATTTGTCATGATTGACTACATTGTGCTTTTCCATCATATCAACAAAGTTATTTAGAGGCAATCTCTCTGCCTTGCCTGATTCACTTAGAGATAGCAAACTAAAGTAAGGAAAAATGTGTCATGGACTGGAGAAGAAAATGGCACTTAGAATCACAAAAGTCACCAGAACCAAATCCAAAGTGAATATGTTAAAGTAAACAAAACCTTCTGAAATATTTTCAGAGTGTCTTGTGGTGTCCTGTTCTACCCCCCTCCCCCTCCAGCGTACTGGTGGTTGGCTACCGGGACTGAGAAAACACTGGCTAGCTCATGAATGTCTCTCTGAATGCTAGCATTGACAGTGCCTCATTGTGATGCAGGAGCTATGAGAGAAACTGGATTTTCCTTTTGCCTTAGCTTCTGAGCACACACAGAGATTGTGCCTCTCTAGACAGTATGGTTCTCAGCTACCTTACTCTGTTTATTGTGAAACCATAATCTGCCTGGAACCATAATTTTAATTTGCTGTCTTTTAAAAGTGGTCAGTGGCATGCTTAGCATGCAAGTTTACTGTTGTATTCCATTTAAATAACCTTGCAATTATAGTGTTGTGCAATAAAATAAATCCGCTGTTGTAAGAAATTATGTTCTTGAGTGTGATATGGACAGCAGTCATATTTTTTGTTATTCTACTCTCATCATTTATGTCAGCCAGTGTCTCATTATAACAGTCATACCATTTCATACTGGAATTCATCACAAAATTTTTGCAGTTCTAATGTCTTAAATATTTTTTCAATGTGGAATTGTAGAGATTGTCTTTACTGCATCTCAAAACCTTACAAATGAAAAGTGATCATTATTAAAGGATGAACACTGAAGGAGTTTAGGGCATTAAAAATATCTTTAGGTTATGGAATTTTTAAATTCCAGTATTATATACAATGAAATTTATCTGTTACAATATACTTCAAGGATATATATCTTTTTACACAATGTTTAAAATGCATGCAATTATCAGAATATTATGCAGACTTTATAAGATTTTCCCAGGCCTATTGATAAAGAAAAATGATAAATCAGAAATATGGATTCAGAATTAATTGGCTTTTGTGTATTTAGGTGAAAAAATAATATGAATGTGGAGGAATGATGAAATGCAAATTGACATGAAATTTTAAACATGTTACTAAGCAGCAGATGGAGGATACACATCTATAAACTAATATCAGACACAAAAGGAATATATGACAGAGCTTTCTTTGCCACAGATGAGCCATACATAATGTGCAGTTGTATCAGTAATTAGTAGGGATGTTTTCATTATTATAAGCTATGTAAGGCAATATCTCTTCACCAATATATCTACCCTTGTCTCATGTTATCTGACTTTAAGCTTCTAAAAACTAGTACTCTAATCCAGTTTTTTGTGTTCTCTCTCAAATCAGTGGAGAAAGGATAATGATTCTTTGCATTCTATCATAGATTTGTATTTTTCTGTGGAAACTGATCTCTCTATTGACCACAAATGGAGCTAATAACTGCCAAGTGGCTCAAGTTATGTGACATGAAACCTACTCAAATGAAGAAGAAATTGAGTGAGATAAGGCTTTAAAAAGGAAGAAAACAAAGGCCAGCAATTTGGTAGTATTCTAATCTACGTAAGAAATAACAGAATAAAAAAATATATAGATTGATTTTTTACATGATTTTAGAAAGTAACTATTTAAGCCAAGTATCTCAGAAATGTATAACTTAATATGCTGCTGCAAAACCATGCACAATGCTGCGCAGTGTATGGTTTCAGATAATATACTTCTAGGGAATTCATGCATATCTGAAAATGTATTCATGCTGTACATTTTTTTATTGGTACTCATATAAAGCTCTGAAATATGTTATTCTCTTTCCTTTCTTTTTGTCTTTGTTCTACAAGAACCTGATTCATCCTACTCAAGTTAAAAGCATTTTTTTCCATTTATTTTGACACAGTTTGGATCAATGCCATGCATCTCTTTCCTTTTAGAAGCAAAAATGAATTTTAATCACCAAGAACTTGCAAATGTGTCATTATATAGTCAGTTGCTTAACAAATATAAAAAAAAGCCTTCTGCCATTTATCTGAGAGGCATATTCTAATAACCTATATATTTTAAAATCATTAAGGAACAGGTTACTGATGAAGCAGCTCCTGCAGTGTAAAGACTAAGCAATAAAATTGCTAATGTTTAGTTAATCAGTTTACTTAGCTATTTTAGATGCTTAGACTACGTTATCTTGGAGTATGTTTTTGTAATTACTTATCAATCAATATTGCTAATGTAGTTTACAGTAGACACCAAAAATTAGATTTGCCTGACATTGAAAAAGATAATCTACTCATTTATTTTTTTACAGTAAAAGTATAGGTAACCGTAGAATATCAGCAAAAAAGAGTCTATATTTTTGTCTCATTGTTTTAAAAGATGCATATATGATTCTTATAAAAGCTGAAAATAGGACTTTCTAACAGCGAAACTTCTTTTAAACATTCAAATTCATAACGGTGAACTTGAGCAGAATTACTCTGTGTAGCCTGATGCTTCCTTTGTGTGAGGTTTCAAGAAAGTTTTCACTTTGATTCTTATCAAATGGTAGATAAAAAGAAAGATAAAAAGAAAATTACTTGTCAAATATAGATTCATAGAATCACATAATCACAGGATATTCTGAGCTGGAAGAGACCCATAAGGATCACCAAGGTCTAGCTCCATCTTGTACAGGACCGTCCTTGAGAATCAGACCATGTGCTTGAGAGCATTGTCCAAATACTTCTTGGACTCTGTCAGGGTTGGTGCTGTTACCACTTCCCTGGGGAGCCCGTTCCAGTGCTCAACAATTCTCTGGGTGAAGAACTTTGCTTTAATATCCAACCTAAATCTTCCCTGACATGACTTCAGGCCATTTCCTCATGTCTTGCCACTGGTCACCTCAGAAAATAAATCCCCTCCTTTTTCCCTCACGAAAAGTTGCAGACTGCTATATTACAGAAAAATTGAGAACATATATGTGCATTTTTTTCTAATTTTCTTGGGGTTTTTTTTAAAGTTTTAGTGAATGAAGTGTAATAACTGATTGTTACATTCTTTAGAAAGCCTGTTAGCAGTTAAAGGCAGATGCATACATTCTTACTTAGGCAAGAATGTGGCCTTTTGTAGAACAAGGGAGCCTTGGCATCCTGAAAGCTCTTTTCTAGTACAGAGTGCTTATATCTCTTCCATTCTTTGCAAACAACCTGGAAGCCTGGGGTCACCAAATCCTAGATATCAGTAGGAATGCTTTCAAGATTTTGTTCTCAATTGTCTTATGTTAATTAAGGTGAAAAAAAATGTTTACATTAAGTAGCACTTATTAGAGCAGTCCATAATCAGCTTATTTGTTTTAAGGTAGGAAAGCATTTTAATATATTGTTGAATTTGTAGGCTAAATAGACTAAGTATTTAAAATTGTAATCTGGATTATCGTATGTTAAACGGTAGATGACCATCTTTATCCATAAATGCATGGGCTTTAAGATGAATTGTTACTGTAATATAAAATGGCAAAGGTCTGAAAAGGCTTAACAAGACCTTGAGTGCAATTTGGAAGATCAGAAAACTTTCTTCATTGCTGTTTAACAGAATTGTGTAATATTTTGTCATCCAGAAGTTTATCTTAATATTGAAGATATTTTGGATGTTATAAAGTAATTTTAACTTTGTTTTACATATAGAAAGGTTTTTTAAAATAATAAAATAGCAAAACAATATCAAAATAGGACATTTTTATAACTACTTTAGCAGTTGAATTTATTAATGTACTTTTTCTTTTAACAAAATACACTGGAAGTAAAATAAATAATGAAATAAGGTCTTTAACGAGAGCTTCTTGCTTACATTCTTAAAATCATAAATAAAATTCACAGTCCAAGAACATTACACAGTCTTGTCACATGAAAGTAGATCTCAAAGAGAAAGATTTTTGTCCATAGTTAATGTAGTGATGTTATTAACAATTTTTAGCATTAAAATAAATTTTAATGATGAAGTAATTTTCTCCTTCATCTTCACCTGATTATCATACATTGACAAAAAAAAAATTGTAGTATATATATATAATAAAATCAAAGGGAAACTAATGAAAGAAGTAGAATGCTCAAAAGCAAAGCTTCTGAGAAGCTTTTCCCCTCAAAACTTCTAAAGGTTGTATGAAATTAAAATTATTTTGATTATTTTTCAATTGACACAATACTCATTTCATGATTCACTGTGGATTGCTGTTTAAATGTCTGTGAAAATGGATTTACTTTTTGCAAGCAATATATTATTACAATATCTTAGTCATATTTAATTTCATTTGTTGGTTTTGTTAAATTACTATATAAGTAATTATATTAAATAATTATATGTATAGCTATTATAATTATTAATTTTAGTAATTGGGGGTGATAATACAGCAATATACACTATTTACCCATTTTTTTATATGGGAAGAAAAAAAAAAAAGTACAACAGCAAAAATCATGTTGAACTACAGAAGATAGCAACTTCTCTATTTATTTCTTTACTGGAAGCTTTTCCAGTAAAAGCTACTCTTGCTGTCGTTGAAAAAAATCTCAAGAGAAATAGAACATATGATTCTAAGACTGTCTCTCCTATCCCTGTGTAGACAAGAGGGATAAGTGAACTGTGTTAAAGAAGCTGACAAAAGCTTCCATAAAAGTGACTGCAATATAACTGATAAACTCTAGGAAAGAAGAATTAATCGTAGAGAGGATGAGACATGTTCTGAATGGAGCACATAGCAGACTTACTGCCTTGGTACCTTTTTTATTCTGGTCTCTGTGTGGGATACAGAACAAATAACAATATTCCTTTGCTTGCAGTGGAAAACCTGTGACCAACAGACACAAATCTCCTTTCATTTGTCAATACAGAGTACCCTTTGTTTGCAAATACATTCTTCAAGTTCAGAGCTACCAGACAAAGCAGATGGGAGTTTCTCATCAAAGAGACATGTAATCATCCCCAAAAAAAACAACTTTACAGTGTAAAACACAGAGTGTGAGAGACAGAGAACAAATACATAAAAAGATTCCAGTCTTTCAGTAAATTGAGTGAGACATGGCTTAGACTATTTAGAAATTCTGAACATATTTGGTCGAGTAGAAAAGAGGAAATACTGAAAAATCAAATTTAAAAGAAAATTCAAAAAACAGAACAAAAGAAGAAAAAAAGCCCCAACAAATCAAACCCAGAAAAAAATCCAGAGTGAAGAAAGCATGCCCAAAGTAGAATAACTAGGGGTGTTTTTAAAGAGACAAGTGAAAGTATATTGTTGAAAGAGAAGGTGTAATGATATTATGAAAACAAAGGGCTGGTCTACAATCTCTTAGCTATAAGATGAATATAGTTGCAAGGTGACCCCCAGCCAGGGAGCAATGAGCTTTGACTCCATGATTGCAGAAGGCTGAACAGTTGCTTTATTAAGCTATACCATTTTATATTACCCTACATTCTATACTATACTATACTATACTATACTATACTATACTATACTATACTATACTATACTATACTATACTAAAATAAAGAAAAAACCTGTGACCCTTTCAGACACTCACAACACAGCTTTGACGTATTTGGTCAATCAATCCAAAACACCCATCACCAGTGTCCAATTAAGAAATCCCTCTTCAATAAAGAATCTCCATAACACATTCCATGTGTGCCAAACAACAGATGCAGCAAGTAGAGATAAGAATTATTTTTCTCTTTCTCTGAGCTTTCTCACTGCCTTCCCCAGGATTTTTCCTGGGAAAGTTGTGCCTGCTGCTCTCTGCGAAGAGAGTTGCAGCCACAGATGAAAGAAAAACAGCGACACTCTTTCCTTTGACAACATTGTCATGCTTGAAGAACTCAATTTCCAAATGCAATTCCTGCTAGGAAGAAGCTTTCAAGTCATTCTAAGCATAAAGAAAAGCTTAAGGATGTAGTTGATATTTCATTAGGCTTTAATTGTGCACACTTTTATACTAATAATGACAATTCCTGAAGATAAAAGGAGCTGAGAGGCAGTGAGAGTAAGCTTGTGAGCAAGGGTTTCAGATGGGAAATAGGAGATCCATGGTGAATTTCTACGTGCCATATAATCTCTTGGGTCTACCAAAATTCTGTGCTTCGGGAATATTAAGTGAAGAATAAGTATATGCTTCCAGGTTCCAGGATAACATGATGATGGATGCAGTGATGTTTGTGAGATTTTTATGTAGCATGTTTGATCTTGTGAGAGAATGAAGGTGTCTGTTTCATACTTATGGACTAAAGAGAAGGGATATTTTTTAGATGATGATGAGACAAAGGTTCCTTTTCAGGAAGTATAAAGTAGCAAATATCCTGACTATATAACATTATTTTAATTCATTCTTTACTTCCTCCCTTTTTTCCTTACTCCATATTACTTTATTAATATTAAATTATTCTTTGGTCTTTTAAAATTTAGGAAAAAAGTCTTTGTAGAAGTTATAGGAACCAGTCCTCCCACTGAAGTGCAGTTCAGAAAATCTTGACAAATTGGATCAATTCTGGTTAGAAATATTATTGACATGGTATACGCAATGGAACTTTGGAATATTTGGTTATGGATTTTATGGAATCACATTTCTTGGAGGATTGGAAAGGCAGGTTAGATATCTTTATTTCAGGAATGATTGAAGTGTTTTCAATTTTATCTTTGGCTTGGGCCAGATTGCTTTTCAAGGTTATCTGATAGGTCTGGAGTTTCATTTGTTTGTTTTTTTGATATCTACTGCAGAGAGCAAAAATTAATTGAAGTATATGGAGATAGAGATATGCTGGCAGAGGAATTGCTTTTATACTGTTTTTGTCACTGTATTTCCAGATGCAGTTGTATTGCATCGTAGATAAACTTTCAATTATCATTGACCAAAAGGGAACAATTCTGCAGACTTTTTAAAATATTCCACAATATCATAAAAGAAAATGATACAGCAGAGACAGTGGTAAGCAAAGAAAATTGCATAATATTTTCTAATAGTATTAACAAGCTTAAAGAATTTCAAAGTGGAGGAAAAAATAGTCTACTTATGCCTGTAGTTACTACGCATCCTTATTAAACCTCATCCAAAAAATATAAAGAGCTGCAAAGTGCTTTTCTAACCATGGAGTGGAGAAACAAATAAGTGCTACTTTGGAGGCTTTGTAATCTCTTTAAGAGTTATAAAGATATGAAATTTGGTAAGTCATGTGTACCCAGTAAACATGAAGATCCCAGAAGCAAAAGAATTTAAAACAAAAACTCAGGATTGTGTCTTTAAAACGAGTTAAAATTATTTTATTTTAAGTGGGATTCTTTTCTAGTATTAACATATGATGTTCAATTGTGAGCTGTAGAATCCTCAACATATAACTCAAATGATCCCTTGAATTTAAGCATTTCTAGATACAAGTAGATGTGTTAAATATCTGGACAGGACCTCACTCACATATGCAAATTATCTTACAGTAACAAAATTAATGATTTATAAATTATTGTCAAGTATGCCAAAAAATTAAAATCCTATTGAGACTTTGATAATAGCTATATCAATGAAATCTAATTAAATTATTTTTCAGTAGAAAAATATTTTTCTGAGTTTGACTTGATCTATCAAAATGGCAAGATAAACTGAATATGGAAATATTAATTCCTGATTTTTGAAACATACTATTAAGCACTCTGTATTTAGTATTAGTATTTAGGCTGCCAGTTTTTTGTTTTAGGACTACCTAAAAATAACTATATCTGAAGTAGTTGTTGGTCAGTTAGCTATTTCCTTTAGACACAGGAAAATATGTCTATGTTGTGTCATTTTTTAATACTTACATATTAATTTGGTACTCTTCTGAGTTTCATAGAGTATTTCTAGGTATTATTTTTGAGAAAAGTAATTATTTTGAAATATTACCAAATTTAATTTACTTTTTTTTTTTTCGCTATCTTTTCCTTTCTTTTTTTTTTTTTTTTTTAGAGTGTAACACCATTCTGCACTGAGAAATTGCAGATTTTTACAGTTTCAGTAATTTATTTGGAACTGGTCAGTACTCATCACAAATCATTTGTCTGTGCTCTGTGTTAGGGGTGTTGATGACCAGAAGTGACTCTGCATCCTCATTTATTACAGAGTGCATCAGCAAAAAAGAAAGAACTTCCAAAAGAGGCAAAAGCTTTTTTTTTTGTCTATTCAAGGTAATTACTTTCCTCAGAGTCTACAAAAGATCTTCACAGACTGATATAAACCAGTGTAAACAAGGCACTGTGCATGTCCTGCCTTGCCAATAAGGAGATCTTTGACCTCAAGAAGCATCTGTTACATGGAACTGCTGTGGTTAAACCCCGCCCGGCGTCTAAGTACCACACAGGTCCTTGCTCACTGCCCCCAAACCCTCCCAGTGAAACAGGGAGGAGAATAAGAAAAAAAGTTTGCATTTTTAATTGAAAGTGAAAGGGAGAGGACTTTCTTTATTCACTATTATTTTTAATTTATTATTTAGCAGTTTAATCGTTTAAGCCTGCAGTCTAATCCATGTGTGTCGTTACAAATGTTTGATTTTATGATACTTCATTTTGGCTTTGATAGGTACAATGTTGACTCATTTATTCCTGCAGGAGCAGCTGTCCTTTGGAAGACTGCAAGTGATTTATGAATTTATGAGAAGGGTGTCATGATTGTCCCTGATGGCCCAAGAGTGGGGTTTAGATCTGTTCCAGGTATTCCCAAAAGATCTATGAAATTCCCATTTACCAGAACCTTCAGAAACAGTATTAAGAAAAAACTACTATGTATTCTTTTATCTGGTATATGGAAGTTTCCCTGACTTCTCTGAGTGATGACAGTTGAACTACAGCACTACAGCAGAAAAAAAACCCCTCTTTTTAAACACCTATATAAGATCATGTGAACATCATCTCATTAACTGCTTTTTGGGGCGTTTTTTTGGTTTGTTTTTGTTTGTTTTTTTTTGTTTGTTTGTTTGTTTAGTGGGTTTAGGAATAGCCAAGGTTTTGTTTGTCTTTCTTTAGGTCATATTTTGAAATAGATGAAACAGACAGATTGTTCTCTTACTTTGTCACTGGTGACATAAGGCCAAGTTGGATGGAGCTGTCAGCAACCTGCTCTAGTGAAAGGTGTCTCTGCCCATGGCAGAGGGGTTGCAACTAAATGAAATTTATGGTCCCTTCCAACCAAATCCATTCTGTGATTGATACTAATCTCTAGAACCAGATTGATAGCATGAGACCAAAAAGAGAGGATTTTCAGATCTAGATGTAGTTACAATACTTCTTACACTTCTGTTTTTGATTTTATAAAAGCTGTGAAGACTCTACAGATTTTTTAAAAATGTGCAAGATAAAATTAATTGCAATCTGCTTCCCCATTTGTGGACTTATGTCAGCAGTAGTGTTGTAAATAAAAAATAATCTTCAAATTAAAGCATTTAAGTATGTGCTAGACTTCAGACTCCTGGCTAAAATCATGCTTAAATCATCATATAACTAAGTATGTCCTTGAGGTTCCCTCTGCAATAATTAGATGCAACCACAGTGAGAACTACTCAGAAGGAAATAGACACACAATAGGTTTGGGTTTGGTTGGGGTTTTTTTTTTCCATTAAAAGTGACATCTAAAAGTCCTCTATTTCAAGTTGTTTACTAACATTGATACATTTAGTGAAAATATATCAAAACTACACCTGGATTTGCATAGTCATGTGGCTTAAATTCACAAATCTGCATAGGCAAAGTAATGTTCCAAAATGTCTAGCTTTTAACATCTTTTAGTAACTTTGTGAGTCTGACTTCAGATAGGCAATGATCTGTGATAAAAATATGCAGTCTTAGCATATTTGATGAAAATGTTTTTTCATCTGAAAGTCCTATTTTACGTGTTTTGTGCCTGAAACTGGATACAACCCATTTTCTATTTGTGTCTTCTTTATAAGAATAATTGGCATTACAAAGGAAGAAACTATTCACTCATCAAGCTGTTCCTCATAGATGTTTTTATTTGATAGGGATAACAGTTCCCTTTGGAAAAGAATTCTTCAATACTACTTCGATTAAGTTGAAGACTGAAACAAGGAAAAGTTCCATTTTTATACAAGAAGACCAAATTGCAATTTAGACTTTTTCATTATTGATTATACTGTGTTATCTTGAGAGCTTGTTCTGTGAAGCTTGAAAATGTACCAGCATTAATTTCTTCCATTTGTTTCCATGGCCGAATCAGTATCATTGTGGTTCAAAAAGCTGTGCTCTATCTGCCTTTAATACATCTTTAAAAAATACTTGAATACTTAAAATAGATTTGGTATTATATACTTTCTTATAGGCCAAAATTTTGTGCACTGGTGAAAATGTATTTTATTGACATTACAGAACTGATTGAGTTTGATTTGTAATAAAAACTGATTGAGTTTGATTTGTAATATTTGGGTAAGAAAAAAGACAGAAGGAGAATATTTTCCTGCTTTTGCATTAATGAACTGGGCACTGAAAAATCCTTAACACCCACTGAAGGAACTGTGAGATAAGACTGCTTAATCCTTTAGAAAAAAACAACTATCACCAATTAAATTTTCTGTTCTCACCCCTTTCTTTAGATTTCTTCCCAAATTACTGCTCAATGAACACCAAACTTCTGGAATTTCTGAACCCACATATTCAAAAATTATTAAAACAAGTTCTCTTGTACTTCCCCAGAATAATATAGAATAAAACAACTACATTCTAATTTTAAAAATCTAATCTTTTTAAATTTAGAAAAGCATTATTCCTTGCATTTTTAGGAGGTTCAATCTTCATGTAGGCTTTGAATGGATTGTTTAAAATACTTTTCTCTTTGTTCTACTGCATTTATTTTTGTTACTGTTTCATCAAATCAAGTATTATCAATATAATACTTTCTAGCTTTTTTTTCTTTTTCCTGAGGGCAAAAAAAAAAAAATAATATAAGAGTATCTGTGGGCTGCAATAATATTTATGAGCTATGTAGGTGCCAGACACTTTCTCATTACTGATTTTATGACATTGTCCTATGTTTGTTCTGTTTACAGGACAGGAATACTGCAAGGTAACTGCAGTTATTCACAGCTTTATAAAGAAGTATGGGGGTTTTTTGTTGGTTTTGGTTATTTTAGTAACTGGGAAGAGAGTGGATTCCTCTAATCTTCACCGGGATTTGATAAACTAGAATCGTTGGGGGCACTGTAATGTAATGTTTGTTTTCCTTTACTGCTTCAGTTAATTTCTTATTTATATTGCAAATGTACGCATTTGTTGCTAAGATGATGACAGTGTGCTGTGTAAGGAGGGAATACAGGTTCAGAGGAGTGTACATGTGGGGAAAAGAATAAAAGAGGGTATATTGGGTTTACATGGGCAGATTTAGGTAGTGGGGAGGACTACAGGGATTGCTTCTCTCAGAAGCTGCCAGAATCTTCCCGCATACCCAGCACAAACAATGCCAGCCAGCTGCAGGACGGATCTGTAAGTGGCCAAGACAAGACAATCAGAAATGTAATTGTTCCCAAAGAAGAGGGGGGTGAGACTATGTGAGAGGAACAGACCTGCACACACCAGGGACAGTGCAGAAGGAGGGGAGGAAGTGCTCCAGGTGCCAGAGCTGAGATTCCCCTGCAGCCTCTGGTAAAGACCATGGTGGAGAAGCTATGCTCCTGCAGCCCATGAAAGTCCATGGGGATGCAGAGATCCACCTGCAGTTCATGAAGAAGACCCACAGTGTAGCAGATGGATGCCTGAAAGGAGGCTATGAACCCATGGGGAACCTATGCTTGAGCAGGCTCCTGGCAGGGACCTGCAGACTCATGGAGAGAGGAGCCCCCACTGGAGCAAGTTTCCTGGTAGGACTTGAGACTGTCTGGAGAAGCCACACTGGAACAGCCTGTCCTTGAAGACAGCATTCCATGGAAGAATGACCCATATTGCAGCAGTCTGTGGAGAGCTGTTGCCTGTGGGATGGACTCAAACTGGAGAAGTTAATGGAGAACTGTCTCCTATGGGTAGGTCCCCAAATTGGAGCAGGGGAAAGACTCCTGTCTATGAAAAGCAGCAGAAACAATTTGTGATGACCTGACCATAACTCCCTCTCTCTCTCTCCCTGTGCCACTGTGGGGAGAGAATGAGCTTGGAAGGAAGAAGAGGTGGGGGGATGGTGTTTTTAAGAGGATGCTTCTCATTATCCTGCTCCGATTTTCTTAGTAGTAAATTCAATTAATGTCTCCAATTTGAGTCTGATTTGGCTGTGATGGTATTGGGCGAGTGATCTCTCCTGGTCATTATTTTAACTCATGAACCCTTCATTATATTTTCTCTCCTGTCCACCTGAGGAGAGGAGTGAGAAAGGAGCTTTGGTGGGTGCCTGACATCCAGCCAGGGTCAACCCACCACAGTTTTTTGGTACCAAAACCTGAGAAATCATGAGGATTTTGAAATAAGGATAGTTATCATGGGAGGTAACAAGACAAAGTACTGAACATCATGGGGCAAAACAAAGTACTGAACAATGTTAGAGTGAGATGACTGGGGAATTTTTGTTGTATTTCTGGTGAAGGTATAGCAAGTAGATTTTGTTTAAATTATACACTTCCATTTGGTGTTGTGATGATGTTATTTTGTTTTTTGTGGAGGGATTTTTTTCTGTTGTCTTGGTTCATTGATTTTGTTGATGGGAGTGAAGATTGTGTGATGAATGTGGAGTTTATAATTCTTAAATATGTGATTTACAGAGGGGAGGAGTAGAAGCCCTCTCTGATACTCCTCATCTCCCATCTGTGCTGGGCTTTTATGGGAAAATTAGCTCTATCTCAGCCAGACTCAATACAGGGGATATTTTGTGATGAACAAGAAGTATTATAGTTTCAAAGCCTAGCATAACTGGATTAAAGTGAATGCACTTCAAAGATACAATTCGTCCCAACAGGAGGAAAAGATTGAGCAGTCACAGTACTTTTTCAAAAAGCATCAGTAAAAAAACCTAACCATTAATTATTTTACCAAGTATTTACAAATCAATTTGTAGTTAAATTGACCAAAACATACTTTATGAGAAAAATAACTTAAATCAGCATAAGAAAAGTGAACATGAAATCAGACATCAAATGTAATTTAAAAAATAATGACTCCACATAGTAGAAGGTTTTCTAGAGCTATTTTTAGTTAGTAGCTACTATACCGTTTGGATTCTTTGTGGGAACTATTTTATTTTTAAAACTGCACTAATTATCTGAGAAAATCTAATGTACCAAAGCCTGACTTTATAAGCACAATTATTATCTTTCCTCATTTTGCAACATTTCAGGCGTCTTGATAATAACAAACACATCAGAAAATCAATTTTTTCTCCTGTAGTCTATCCCCAAACATATTAAAATATGTATAGATACTGTTCTTATATATCTGAGGAAAATATTACTTTTGTGATATCCTTTTCACTGAGAATATATTTTAACAGACCGAACACAAATAGAAAGAAATCCTCCTGATTCCGATGACTGAAATCCAGAAGCTGAAAAATGAAACATTTGGCTTAGTAGCCTTATTTTAAGAGTTGGTCAGGCTATTAACAAATCAGTTATCTGAAGCCTTTCAAAGACTAGATACTGAAAAAACCTAGGGAGATATCCAAAAATACCTGCACGCATTTACACATTCCTCCCACTCAAGTAAACACTCCTCTTCATACATAGTCTGCTTTCTAAGAAATGTCTTTGACATTGCAAAATGCTTCCTCAAAAAGCTGTCATGACCCGTAGTGAAAATTCCAGATCTGTATATAAATACAAAGAAAAAGATATATTATCCCATAAGAATCCCCCTAACTTATTGATATTATACAACTAATGCCTAACGAAAATTAGCTATTATTAATTTCTTATTGCAAAGATACCATAAATATTACTCACTTTATCCAGAATGCAACATCCAATCACTAAGCACTGAAAGTACACAAATAAAATAGACTATTTTTTAATATTAATTATTTAACCAGGGGATTTATATCCTTTTAATGTACTTTTAATCTTTGTATCAAGTTCAGCTATTTTCTGTTTACTCAAAAACAATATAATTTAGGCAAAAATAAAAGACATTCATATAGAAAGAATTGTACCATACAGAAAGGATTGCATAACAAATATTTTTGTCTAACGCCAGTTGAAATATTTGGAATTTAAGAAGATTACCGAAGATGTTTTTCTTTTCATCTGGATTTAAGAAATGATGCATTTACAATATGAAGTTTAAAAATAATTGAAATTGACATTTTGAAAATTATTTCAGTTTTATGTAGATATTATTCTTAACCTCATAAACCTGTAATTTTTTTTGCTTGTATTTTGATATTCACCCTTGTATAATGAACAAGGTGAGGACCTGAGTTGCTACAAATTTTGCATGGGTTTTCTTTGCTTTGCCCTTTTTCTCATAATGAAACTAGATAAAAAGGAGAGGAGGAAAAAAAAAAAAAAGCTAAAAATCTAATGCAGACTTGTTAAACCATTCCTCTGCATTAACAAAAGAAAAAAAATCAAAATACAATTTAAAAAAACCCACAAACTGAAAATTTTCATTTATTATGATAATCATTCTTTGGGTTTTTTCTTTATTTTTCTTAATAATACTATTAAGTGTGAAAACTACAATTAGCAATTTGATGTTTTTGTAGAGGCCAGCTCATTTTTACTCAAATACTCAACCTTCAGTTCTGAAGATCTTATATAATTGGTCAGGATTTATTTTACTAATTATTCCAAGCAAGTACTATGTCTTGAAAGGAACAGAAGGCCTGCAGAGATGAGTATAATGCAAACTCAGATTCTTATGTTGCACCTATTTTGTTTTGATTTTTGCTTTTTAAGTACAGAGCTCAAGTCCACTCTATTTCCTGTGGTCTTTCACCTGTTATTCTTCCTGTCCTATTTCCCTTGGAGCTTTATGTTGTCTTTCCCATCCAGCAGAAACTATTCTGGACACCTCATATTGAACTATAATCTTTCAATAATCATCTCTTCGCTATAACTTCTGGGTACTACAGATATATGCTTTAATGTGCTGGACTTGTCTCTTCATTTGTGACTAGGGACTCTTGTAGTGTCAGTAGCATCTGGGTTTTCTGCCATCCACAAACCACATCTCCCATTGGTGGTCCTTATAAAAATTATTATCAGTTCTTGTTCTGTTTGCAATGTCAATATTGCAGCCATAGTGCTCCTAGGTTAGACATTTCCATTGTCTTAGCGAGAGTCCATATTAGAAAAACTTTCCAAAAGCATTTCTCTTGAATTATGAAATCAAAATAATGAGGTACTAAAGCATTCTCGCAGATTGGCAGTTCTGTACGGTTTGTGGTGTATTGCTCCTTCCTCCAAGCTGGCCAAAGGGATATTCCATACCATACCATGCTTGCTCAGCACTAAAAGTCAAGAGAAGGAAGGAAGACTGGAGGAAACATTTATTATTATAACATTTATCTTCTGAAGCAGCTGCAAGTTGTATTGAAATCCTACTTCCCAGGAAGCCTGTCAACAGGCTGCATATTGCCTGATGATGGGATGTAGACATTAATCTTTGATTTTTCTTTCCACACAGCCCTTGCTTTTGCTTTATGAAAGTACTTTAATTTTGACTGCTGTGTTCTCTTACATCTCGTTTTCTCCTCTCTCTGTCCTGTTAAGGAGGGGTGAAACAACAGCTTGATGGGCACCTGACTTTCAGCCACAGTCAACCCACCACACTATCTCACTTGGTTTTCCGTGTTGACTGACAATTCCCAGAACCAATTGCTCCTAATATTGCCACAAAATTTCTGAAGTTTGTTGGGTTTTCGTTCTTGATACTGGTTCCAAATGAAGTAACTCAAGCCTATGGTAGAAATTTGTTTAAAAAAATAAAAGTGTAAACATGCATTTCCTCCTTTCAAATAACAACATGATAAAACTAAGCTTTTTGACATTATGTGAACTCCTTGGTTATTAGTGTCTGAATCAATACTTGTTTTCTCTTTAGCACCAGTAGATTATTATTTACACTTGTCAATTGGTATGGGAATCAGGGTAGCATCCCCATGGACCCTTCGCACTGTGAATAGAAGGTCATATCAAGGCACACTGTAAGACAATGCAGAATTTCCACTTGTGAGCCAAGAGTATTCCACCAGAGCTCAGTGTCTTACTGGACGCAGGAATTTTGTTGGTTTGCTTGTTCCTCATAGCTGCAAAACCCTGAAACTTCCTTCAAAGATATGTGAAGCTTATGTTTTGTCAATAACCTGTGCTCATTCAGATGTGTGTAAGATCCGCTAAGAGCTGACTCATCTGGGATATTGTTCAAAGAACACACATTTCATAGCTATTCACACAAATATTATTTGGATTAAAAATACCAGTTTATCTGAGGGAATACATCTTCAGAATGAAAGGTAGACTTAGATTAGTGGTGGGTTGACCCTAGATATATCTCTGGATATGACAGGTGTCCACCAAAGCCATTCTCTTACTTCCCTTCACAACTGGAGCACAATTACATCTCCACTGTAATTCTTTTTTCCTCCTTAAGTATGTTATCACAGAGGTGCTACTGCCTTTTCTGATTGGCTCATCCTAGGCCAGCAGTGAGTCTGTCCTGGAGCCAGTCGGCATTGGCTCTGCTGGACGTGGGGGAAGCTTCTGGCAGCTTCTGACAGACTCTGCCCCTACAGCTCTCCCCACTGCCAAAACCTGTCCATGCAAACCCAATGCCATAAGATAAAAAGCTATCTCAAACTGGTAAATTATTGTCTCCTGAACTCTATTTTTTAGGATATTGTCTAAATTACCTTTCATCTATTATTTTATCTCACTTTAGTGAGAGGAATCTTGTGCCCAAATACAAATTAAGTTATCATCATTTAAAAGATTTTCAGGCAGTTATCTATATATGCATGAATATATATGTATAACTATATAGATAGACATACACATATACAATAAAAATGTTAATTTCACCCAATGACAAAGCCCCTATAAATATCTTTAGATCTTCATTGCTATTCCTTAGGACCCCAATTAAAATTCTGTTTTCTCATGCTATCTTCAAAGCATCTGACAATCGTTAAACTTACAGAGTTTTAAAACCACTGCCTAGTATCATCTCTGGGCTTTATTTTACCACTCATAGCCTGGAACCATCTGTCTCAGACCATCTGTTGTCTCGTCTTCTACTTAGTTTGAAAATTCTTTGGATGGGAATTGTCTTCTTGGTTCACATTTGGCAAAGAGCTCCTGGCCTCTAATAGACTTTTAAAAGTATTTTGATAATACAAGTAAGAGTAAGAATCGACTTAGCTGTCAGTCAAAAAGTATATTGCAATACATTTCAACCAAATATAAGGAAAGAAAACATTTACAACATCTGAAAGATTTCATTCTTGTGGCACCGTTTAATGTCTTACATTCAACACATTTCTGTAACAGTAGTTTCCAAATGTCTGTGTATAAGCAGCAAGTGTTATTACAACTGACTGAGCTGAAGTAGTAATGTAGATAACAACTTAAATCCCTTTGTTTTCTAAGATTTTATGGGCTTATTTTATTCTTTAAGTTTAGAGCTGATGATTTTTCGGGATCTCTGTATGAGTATTGATAATGTTGTTTGTGGGAATATGTTACATTTTTAGTCTGAGCTATTACAGGGAAAAAAAATTCTGGACTGAATATTGGTTTATAGTCATCTTACTCAGCTTAGTTGTGCTGATTGTTTAAAGGTTCCTTTATTTTTGTTGAAAAAAAACCCAACCTATTGGTCATTAAGAAAATAGAGTAGTGCACCCATACACAAAGTCTGGTGTGATGTATCTCCATTACCATTTCCTCCAGAAACAATTCATCAGCTTTTACTTTAACTCCAAGACTACTATGAAAAATCACCTTAATTATAGAATTATTGGCATGACATTTATATTGTAAGTCAATTGATTGATTCTTATTGCTGAGTTATCAGTCTAAATATGTATTAAATTTATTTTCAAAATGTATTTTCATTAACTATTTTCCTGTTACACAACTGTAATATAAGATGTGCCTTTTAAAAAACTTCTCAAAAATCACAAAACATTTCTGATTACATGTTTCTGAGCTTGACTCTCAATGAGAAGTTCTCCATTGCAAACCACTGAACCTCAGGAAATTGCTGCAGATTTAGTCTTGGGTTTGGCCTCACAACCAGTAAGGCTAAATAAAAATTATAAGATAATGTATGTATGTATTATCTTACTGACATTCATTCAGATGTTCTAGTTTATTAGAAAAATGTAAAACTTTCTTTGATACCTTACCCTTGACCATATAATACCACTATGTTAGAAGAGTTTTAGAGAGATCCACATATGAAAATAGCAGCAGTCAAGATCTATAACAGTTGATGAATTATGATATTATGAGAATCTTTGCTGTTACCATACTATTCCAAAAATGCTTATGTACATTTTACTTTTCTCTCTTGCCTGAAATATTCATGAATAAAATCAGGGGAAAAAAAAATAAAAAACCTATGGACCATTACTTTTGGAAAGAAAGAAAAAAGAAAGGTATACTACTTATCTGATATGTACTTCTATAAATATATATTTTTAGGGGTTAATGTACTAGGCCATTCTCTCTGAAAATTTCGATTCCCTCCAAGAGTTGTGCTAAATCTGCAACCTGTAATAATATGTGGATGAAAAAATACTTTGTTTGTCATGGGCTGAATATTTGACTCATATGTCTGCCTCCTGCTCTGTTCAGAAGCTGGTGTAAGGATGAAAAAGGCTGTGAATACCAGCAAATAATATTTCCTTGTGTGCTATTTCAAATAAACCAATGATTAAGTGTTTACCTCACCTCTAATTTTCTGTGGTAATGGAGGGAAGGAAGGTCAAAGACCAAAGGAATAAAGTTTTTTAGCAATATGATGAACTTCTTGCTATAGTTGAGTGCAGGCATATACAAACATTATCAATCAGTGCTACCGTATTGGCTTTGTTATCTTTTAATTCACAGTAGTGCATCCTATTTTTTCTTTGTCTTTTCCTTGGTTTGATAAATGCCGCATCAAAACGCTTCAGTAGATTGTAAAAAAATTTATGGACTTCTGAATGCCAACAATATTAGTACAATTATCATGTAAGTGATGAACAGCATTAAAAAGCTATTCTTATTTAAGATTTTTTTTAATTTAAATAGTGCAATTGAAAATCGACATCAAGTGACTGCATACCAGAGCCAAGAGAAGTAAAGAATCCACTTCATTGTGTAGGACAGCTAATTTATCTTCTTTACTCTGTAATCCTGCTTGTCATCTAAAACTGTGAGGGCAAAGGTATAGCTCAGTAACATAAGGCTTATTAAAAATAAAATGCATTTCAACCCCACTTCTAAAGTGGTAAAATACAAATTAATTAGGATGCTGCCAAATAAATTATGCTGTATAAGTGTTCAACAAGTTTATGTAGTCTGAATTTTAGGTACCTAGCTGAAGTAAACATGGAATTTATTTGCATGGAAACAGTCCAACTAGCAAAAGATGGGCAATGCAAAGAAGGTCCCTGTTTTTTATTAAATCAATTTTTTGAAAGATAATTTGCTTTGTCATATTAATATATATTATGGAATAGAAGCCTTCTTAAATGATGGTTCACATTTATTCTTCTACTTATATATTCCCAAAACATTTAGAGCTATAGAAAAGCATGTATACAGGATTTAAATTTTTTTCCCTTTAGATAATAAAATGTTGTCACTTATAATTGGGAGATATATGTCAGTCTTCAATCTGTCATCTAAATACTCTTCCATTAAATTTATTTTAATTTATTTTAGATGATTAACTACATTATTTAATTTTACCTATGATTTAAGGGTATGTATCTTTTCTCCTAATGGATGAGGACGTAAAAAGAAAATGAATTTAAAATCTTTCTAGGATCACTGCCATATGTTCTGGAAAATAAGAGTGGTTACAAGGCAAAATCTAACAAAAATGGTCTTTTATTTTAAACAAAATTTCTAAGAGTTAATTGGTTATCAAACCATGTTACCGAGTGACACATAAAGAACAGAAGTGTTTTGTGTAAGAACATACAAAGGAGTGATGGAAGGAGGAGTTAAAGACCTGGTAGCTTAAAATGTTCATCTCCATACCCATGGTGTTAGATAAAGAGCTCTCCTTTGACTCAGAAATACAACTGGGAAATGCTTAAAAAAAAAGTTTCTGAGAGTTTTGAATACACTCATCCATTTCAGAACAACCAGGGGACACAGAGGCATGATAGTTACTTATTTTGAACTTGCCACTTCCATAGGAGTGCAAAGACACCTAAAAATTGCTTTTCACGTTATAGGTAAATCTCTTCGCTCTTAATTTTGCATGCCTAGTTTATGATATTTTTGGAATGCAGAGTCTGTAGTCTTGTGGATAGTATTTAGTTGGTTGCTTTTTTCCCAAAAAAAAAAAAAAAAAAAGTTCATTTTTATTTGGGTATTAATTCCTCCCCAGATCATATGACCTGGAACCTTGTTGTAAGTCATGGCAAAGAAGAAACATCCCAGAAAATATTTTACAAATACAGTAATACAGTCTATCTGTTTGGTGTTAATGAGTGACTGCAGAACCCTGGAGGTCAATAAAGGCACGATGCTTCTCAAGGCATTCCTCACATCTCATCCACTGTGAATGCAGCTGTTTATCTTGGTATAATAGCAGGGACCCATGTGTTCCGAAACTGGAAAATTTAATGAGTAAGATTACAGTCTGTGGCACAACAACATGTTTATGACTTATTCGTATTTCAGGTTTTTCCATGAAATTGTGAAATTACTCCTGATCCACCTATGGAAGTAACATGACTTTTAAATAAGAAAGAATTAATTATTTCTTCTGGGCATAGTTACTTCACAATTTTTCATTCACGTCCTTGGCTGCTAAGAGCCCAATTGTAGATCAAAGAATATTTTTTTTTTTTGGGGGGGGGAAATCAGACATGTCTTCTCTTTTTCCATTCATTTGTAATTAACAGGTAACATTGATAACTTTATTTCTAAGTCTCCCAGCGTCCCCAGGTAACTACATGGTTTCAAAACTAAATGTTGTAATTGGTATATCTTAATTTTTCCACACCACTTGATTTTCCTTTAAGCAACAATCATATGATGAGAATCTCTTTTTGCATCAAACTTTTTTCTTCAGTTTAAAAATCATACAATAATTTATGTTCTAATCTCTGCTTTTTCTGTTTAAGTCAGCTTCTAAATTATTCTACTAGTTACAAATCTCAAAGATTCTATGACTATTTAAAATGCAGGGTGAGCTAAGTTTCATTTGAAAAAGATAGGTAACTATTTTCTCTAAGTACAAAACCTGAATTTGCAAGTAAAATATTAGACTGCATAAAGAACTGAAATGAAAATTCATACTAAAATATCAACACTGTTTGTGATGTGCTGTGGCTACCGTAATGTACAGAAGACTTGCAAAAATTGAATGTTTTAAGTTACCAAATAAAGGTCTTAAAGGATGTAGAAATGCACTGAGGAAGACACTGAGATGTTCTGGATGGGCAACAAAGCAATGTAGATGGAAGATTTGGCCTTAAATATCTATAAGGAAACTCCATTTATTATTAAAAAACTCCATTTATTAGTAAAAAATTGAAATTAAAAAAATAGACCAGAGAAAGAGTTGTGTTGCAGGAGTTTTTTTCCATTTTGTTAGGTACCTGGTTTTGGGTGCGAATTCTATTCTTTGCAAGAGAATAACTGCATTATTATATACTCACCATAATGTTTCCTTCCAGTTAGTGACTGCTTCCTTCATGAACTTTATTTTGCTCTCTTAAGGAAGCAAGTCTATTTGCTTAAGCCAGCATATAAGTATTATTTAATTTTATTCTGATAAAGAAATAGAAAATCTATAACAATTTCAAAATACTGAAAAATTAATTGTCCTAATTTGGGTATTAGGAAAATATTCTGTCAAGTGTCTTTGGAGGAGAAATTCATTTTGCATGAATTTTTAATTGGTTTCTAGGTAGCAAAAAATTTTACAAGTTCAAAT
This sequence comes from Euphonia xanthogaster, assembly GCA_034509185.1. Taxonomy (NCBI): domain Eukaryota; kingdom Metazoa; phylum Chordata; class Aves; order Passeriformes; family Fringillidae; genus Euphonia; species Euphonia xanthogaster. The sequence continues at coordinate 73,345,606 of JAYDZK010000113.1, forward strand.
TCTTCTGTTTTGATCTATTTACAGTTTAAAAAAATATAAACCCCTGGATATTTTAAAAAATTTAAAGAGTAATTAGTTGCTCTAATATCATAAAGTGCCTAGGACTCCTTTGCATGCAGGTAGAACAAAGCTTCATCTCACACTGCTGTCTGAGAAACCATAGAAATTTGATTCTATGTTTAAATTCAACTTCTTCATCAGTTATTTGGCTTGACAGTACACTTGGTGAAGTCCTAGGTGAAGTTATTACCTTACAAAGTTTTTTTTAGTTAATTTCTTTTGGCCATATTTTTTAACCTCCTGCCAATGTACTGACATAGATCCTGACTGAACAAGAGTTTAAGTCTTTGCTTAAGTCTGAACACATAATTTTATCTAATTAAAATTCTACATGGATGTGGTAGACTTCCAGCCCTCAGTCTTAATACAGTTGGAACTCACAATTGGATCAGAAGGGATTATGCTTTCAGTAAAAAAACATCAGTCATAAGGGATGGAGGCTTGACGCTATCTTACAAAGGAAAGGAAAGCTTTGTTCACACCATAAAAATACTTTTACTTCTGCAGAAAAGCCTTTATTTGCAATGATAAAGTCCAGCCAGTAATGCATTCTGAAATCCCATCTATATTGCACGTAGTAATCATTTGATAACTAGAGTGAAAAAAGGATATAATTCCTTTTGTAATAAGAATTTGTTACAGAAGGATTCATACTACAAAATACGTAACCCCCAAAGTTTCATGAAGGTAGTATTATAAATGTATGACTATCATTGTCTCTTATATAAATATTTTCAAAAATCACAAAGACATTTCACAGAGGTTTCTTTGTTTCCTAATGATTTCCTTATATAGTTTTAACTTATCTTTTGTAGAATATAGATGTTATTTTTCATGCTGAATTCTGTTGAATTTATGGTTGACTGAGAGAGATAATGCATATTCTGATCTTTTATAATCACCAAAAAAAATGGAAATAATATTTTTAGGTGACTTACTATTTAGGTTACCCCTACATGCTAGATCAGCTGTCCTTAACACACCATCTGAAATGAGATTGTGTCATGAAAAAGTGTTGAATAGCAAAGCAGATTTCAAGACTTTCTCAGTTCTATTCTGTGCTGATACTGGCATCCATTTAAGCCTGGGTAATACATCTGCATAATCTTCCTTTCCTGTAGAAGGTAAGAGCCAACATTATTAAAAAGGGCTGGGATATGACATTTTTTTACAAAATAGTATAGAAGGAGAAGTATCTGTTTCAAGTTTAAGCACTCCAAAGGATTGTATATGCAAAACTGTAAATAACAGTTGAGACGATGTGTAGATTTGTAAATTCCTATGAGTATGTCACAACTGGGTACATGTGTTTTATTTCTGTTATAAGAATTATTAAGAGAGGCTTTTGATTAATACACAGTAAAGAAGCAGTGTCATTCAGCAGATACTGTTAATGAAATTTTACTTAAATGCTGGGCAGAGTGTAGAATTCTTTACAATAAATATCTTGCAAATTTCTCTGTTCTTTTAATGACAACCACCTAATAAAGATAATGTCAAGTATTGGTAGTTATTTGATAAAAGAAATATCCTAGAAAGTATTTACTGGAGAAAGAAAAAGCCTGATATAAATATCAATGAACTAATGGGACCTGTTTAGAAGGCTGGATCAGCATTACAGTTCTAAAAAATATTATCCAATCTGGAATAGTAGCATTTTGGATTCTCAATGTTGGACAGCCAGCATCTCCAAAATTTAATTTAATTTTTAAATGTTTTATCAAGATTCAATGTGATTTTAGGATGAATAATTTCAAGCCTGCATGGCCATAAATATAATATTGCTCTTTAATGTTTGATAGCGGAGAATTTTTTCTTCTGGGCAGAAAAAGTGTTATCATGATGCAAAGTAAATAAACTGACTGATACGTTCAAACCAGTCTTTGTACAAATAACACCAATTTATCTGAAGTCAAAGTATTTACTCTGTTTCTGTATCTTTTCTTTTTCATGAGATTATCTAACACTGACTAAGCTGTGTCATTTATAAATTGTGATTGGAATCTGGCATTTAGAGGTGAGCTTTCTTAAATGGTTCGTAATTTTAATGCTTTAGATTTCAAGAGCTCTTATTTTTCTTTTAAGCTTTCATATTTGAATTATTTGAAAAACGCAATTGATGCCTAGCACCAAATTTAAGTCTACCTAATCAAGTATAGACATATAGACATATAATCTTAACTAGAAGGTTAAAACATTTAAACACTTACCAGCTGAAATTAATAAAAAAAGAAAAAAAATAGTTGAAATGGAAGAATGGCCAAAGATTTAAAGTCACTGGTACTGGAAAGGAACAGAGAATCCCATATGGTGTTGCCAATCTATAAATAAGCAAATAAATTTATTGTCTATATAAGAAGAACTTACATGTTCACTCATGTGAGTACAGGCTGCACAGTCTGGCCTTGAATGAATACTTCTGAATAAAAAATCCAGGAACATAATGCAGTATTGATGTGCAACCTAAAAAGAGGTAAACCTTGAATGAATTTCAGGGACTCTTTTTTCCCCCAACAGTGCCTTTTTTTGTACCACTTATGCATCTAGGAAAAAAATGCAAATGTTTTTTGAGATTAAGATCATTAAGGAGAGAAAACTTTTCTTTCATAAAGCATTTTTTTTTAACAGTTATTTTAAAATCCACCTCCTTCTTGTCCCATGCAATCTCTGACCTTGTCAGTTTTAATAGGTTTTAACTTTTATTCAGTTGTCATATTCTTGCTCTCATTTTCCTTTCTAAAAAACTTACCATCTGTCTAAACTAGCAATATTTTCATTGTTAGGCATCTTCTCCCACAACATATGTCTTCAATTTCTAATGTGAATCAGAATAATTGAAGAATGTTGTCACTGATCATGCCACCAATCTGATTGAATCAGCCGTGACATATTGCCAATTAAACTGTGCACTTTAAAGAGAAGTATAAGTAGCAGTTGCTTTATTGGAAGTTTCAGTATGACTTACTAGGATAATGAAACATAGTTTCCTATATTTTTGGGGAGAATCATGAAATAACAGGAATTTCAGTTTTGTGGTCCACTTAATAAATTACATTTGTAGTAATTTACTTACTAGAAGGATTTTAAAATATTAGATATTTTAATTTTTTAACATCTAAATTATCAAATTAATTAAACTAATAAAATATGAATTTGCATAATTCTGGAAGTGTGACGTAGTATAAAAAAAAATGTTCTGGCCATGAAATCTATGACATATTTCAGTGTTGTCTCTTTCTTGCTCTCCAATGCCTGATTCAAAATATTTGTAGTCTTTTTTATTATCTATTCACAGATGCATTAATCTGACATCTTTTTCTCAGTAGCAGAATTTCCAAAATATATTTTGCCATTAGAAAACAAAAACTACTAAGGACATGAAATGAAGTGCAAGAGAATACAAAATACAAATGTTGACGGAGAAAGTCTTCAATGCGATTTTTTTTTTGAGAGTATATGATCAGGAAAACTGGATTCAGCTGGTAGAAATTAGGAGCACTTGGAGACTTCAATATAACTTCCTATAAACAACATATTCTGCACTGGCTTTTTTTCACAGACCTGTTTAGTCCTGGAAGATACCGAAAACCTTGTCTCCTTCCTATTCAAAGGTGTCCAATAAGGCTAGTCAAACTTTTTCAGGTGGAGCTACTCTGCAGTATGTAATTATGCTTTGACCACACAGATTTCTTCCCAAGTCTTCTTTTCAGAATGTTTATTTGGGACTTTTGTTCTTAAAATCTAGATGGTCAGACTTTGATAAACCCCTAATGTGAAAGAAAAAGTAATATATGATACTTTGTTTAAGTTGCCATGTATAGATACGTCTTATGCAACTATACACATATGCTTTGTGACATTATATATAAATGCAACACATGTAGATATCACATTGTCTTCATATGCATATAACACAATGCCAGATTCAATGGGGTCACTTCAGTATGCAGAAAGAAATATAAAAGGCCTTACCCACACTAAAAATCTGAATTTCTGCATGAGGAAGTGTTAACTGGTGGCAAACACTAATGCAGTTTTCTCAGTTCAGAAGGGGAAAGAAGCTATTCCTCTAGGCACCTGACAGCTTCTCTGCAAGGCCTTCCACTGGCCAAACAGCAAATCTGGGACAACTGTCTTGATGAAGTTTTTTTTTTTTTTTTTTTTAAACATAACTCTTTTCTCCTTTTTAAGTGGCCTTGTAGAATTTTGTTACCTATCCTCTGTATTTCAACAAGGAATATGCAGAGCCACTCTTTGCATTTAAGAGCTATTTACCTTCAGAAAGAGAAAATATCTTTGACCATACAGAAAAGTTCCTATATACACTACCTGGGAATGAACCTGTATCTTGCAAAATGTGTGCATACACATATTTGCAGTGGGAAAGCCTTGAGTAAGGCCATGGGAAAACAACACAAAGTTATCTTATAGTATTTGCATTTTAAAAATGCAGTTGTGTTACTGAGTCATAGCTCCTTTCATGAGACAGAGCAGTAAGCCTGACCTACCTATCACACAAAGCCTCTGTTTGTCCCTAACCTGTAATTTTCTTACATGACTAAAAGGCTTGTACAATGCCCCCGTCATAGATGTGCCATGGTAGTTGCTAATAACAGAAGGATGATTGCAGTGCTTCTGCATATACAAACAGTGGTTTTCAATAAATGTAAACAGGTAAAACAAAAAAGAAAAAGCCAAGAAAATACAGATATACAGAGAAAAAGAAGTCATAGCTTTAATCATATTTAATGTAGAGCAGAAGATGGTAGAGAATATAATTTATTTCCATTTGACTGGGAGAGTTTGGCCTTTGATTTCTGTATCTGGGACACACAGTATTGGTATTTCAGGAGAAAAGAAAAGCTTGTGTCCAAGACCAGTCTAATGAGTATTTGTTAAATCTTTACATTTTCAAAATATGAATCTCACCTATTTTAAGATTGGACTGGTTTTAGGAGAACTGTCAAGAAAGGACACATGGTTTCACAGAACATTTTTAAAGCTGAACAGCAGTTTATGTGAGGAAACCTTTATTTCTTGTTGCAGTATTTGCCCAAATTGAGATTATCACGAATCTTTATTATGTTCTTCCTTGCAATTTAAGACAGATACTAAAAAAGGAAAAAAGTACAGCAGATAAGATACTTTATCCCATGGTGAGCCTAACAAACAAGATGAGACTTATGTAGAAGGAAATTTGCATTCCAGTCAGTGTTCGTGTGTATAATCAAGTACTGTGAGCAGTTAAATGAGTCTGTTGTCTTGCTATAATGAGTATCTACATCCATCCTAACAGTTAATGAGGAATAAATGACTTATTATCAATGAATGGCAGTATCTAAATAGCCTTGCAACAAAAACAGAATATTAATATGTGTAGCTAAAATAGATCTTAAATGATAATGAACTTACTCAGACTATTAATTATTTTAAAAGCCTCTAGTAAGGTTTAATGCTTCTGGATGGAATTGGGGCTCCACTGGTTCAAGGGCCTTATATGTTTGCAGACAGTTAACAAATGACCTTTTAAAACTATCCTATAGAACTGAATGGAAAATGGGTTTTATGAAATTCCAGGGCTGCCATAAAGAAATCAGACCAAAGATCTCTAGTTCAGCATTTTATTCCCACCAGAAATTAGGCCTACTCACTTCAGTGGAAATAGCAAGAATAGTGTCTATAGCTGATGGTGCATTAACTGACTCACTTCCTAATCACCAGCTGAGGGTGAGCCTGTGCCCTAAGGCACAAAGGCTATGCTTTTTGCTATCTTTTTTTACTTTTCTTTAATAAAAGATTTTCCAGTATAGCGGAAAGATCTCTTTGCCACATGAATGTCAAATTCATTTCTCTAATTTCTAAAATCTTGGTCTCAGTCATACCATGTTCAGACCATGAAACTTCAATTATGGCAGAAATTTGGCTTAAGTTTTCCTTGCAGTGAGTAGATAAAGTGACCTCTTATCTAAATGGAGTAACACATTCTGGATGAAGAATTATTTGTGGACTTTCTTTTAATTCTTCTTAACTTTAGCCAAGTTCTCAGCTATTATTTTAATAGGATGCAATTTCCAGAGCTTGGTTTGATTCAGAAAAATTAAGTATCTCAGATAGCCTTAAGTAAAGCAGTAGAATACCAAGCAAGTTTTGATCACACCACCTGATGCCACAAAGTTCATGTAAAACTGCTTGGATTTCATAATATCCAGGACACAGAACTCGGCATTTTTGTTTTCAGATTCTTTCACTAAGCTTAGGAAGATAATATGGCTTAAAGATAAAAAAAAAATGTGGTGATAATCATTATTATAGTTATTTTAATGGAATTTCACTTTTCTCTTAGATATTTTGCAGGTAATATGTGTTTAAACTGTGTTTCTGGAAGAAAAGAAACTCCATTCTTATGCTCTAAGTGAAATTATTTAGAACACAAAGCAAAAAAAAAAAGGATAAACCTCACTGCAAATTCTTATGATTACACAGGTCAAGAAGTCTAATGTAATATGTTATATAATAAACATCACTCTTTGCAATCTGATATAAACACACAATAATATATATTTATGCAGATAATTAATGAGAGCTACACTGGACTTGAAAGAATCTATTTTTGAATTTCAGATAATGAGTGTTTCCTAACTAGCTAGTTGCCATGAGAGACTTTTAGACAATTTCCAGAAGAATTTTTTGCTATACTTCTTTTCCTGATTGAGGGAAATTCTCAAAAAAAAGTGAGCATGGAAAAGTATGCATAGAAAAGAATTAGAAATATATTACTTCCCTCTATTTGTTCTTTCATACTTTCTTTTTAACTGAAATTCAATAATCGTATACTATGTCATTGTTAGATGGGTCACAATGATTGACCTGAACTCTAAACCCGGTTCATCTAAATCTGTGGATATTAACTAGAGTTTTAACTCAATTCTGTGATCAGTTTGGTGCCTACAATAGCAAAAAAAAGAGTTTCTGATTTTCTATCATTCCTTCAAAGATATACACCCCAGCTTCCCAGCCTTCCAGTACCTAAAGAGGGCCTGGAAGGAAAGCTGGAGAGGGACATTTTACAATTGCATGTAGTGACTGGAAAAGGATTTATATCTTTAAACTGAAAGAGGGTAGATTTAGACTAGTTGTTAGAAAGAAATTCTTCACTGTGAGGTGTTGAGGCACTGGAATTGGTTGTCCAGGGAAGTTAAGAATGTCCCATCCCTGGAAGTCTTCAAGGCCAGGTTGGATGGTGCTTTGAGCAATCTGATCTAGTAGAAGGTGTTCCTGCACGGCTGGAATTAGATGATCTTTATGGTCCCTTGCAGCCCAAAAAATATTGTGATTCTATGATTCTGTAGTTTTGTTACCTATTTTGGTAGCTAGTTTCCTCCTTAACTGAGCTAAAACCAACTGATAAGTCTACTTCAAAGTACTTGATGACCTAAATACAATTAACAAACCAGTAAGGTGTATTAAAAGACATATAGACATCTGGTGTCAATATATATGAGCAGTTTTTGTTGCACCCAAAATCTCCTTATAATTTGAAAGGAAATATGAGATGTAATGCCTGTAATTTATTAGTGTAATTGAAATATTAAATGTCTAGTTGAAGATTTATTAATAGAAATAAGAAAGATTAAATGAAAATTGATTGCCCCAGGATACTTATACATCAAATCTTTTCTAGGAAACTTCAGTGACTTATGCTTCATTTTTACTTTTTCACCCATTTTTACAGTTAGAAATTAACTTGAGTTACAGACACAATTGACAAATAATTAGAGTTTGTGCAGTAAATCAGTAAAATACTAAAAAAGTTCTAATTCAAAAGATACAGCCAGTTCAGTAGGAAAGCCATTTCCTTGGATATTTCATTCCTTTGCTGGTACTTATTCAAGGTTTTCTTTTAAATACCAAGGATTAAAGCATTTGTTGTAATAGAAAATGAGAATCCATTTTCATTAGGAGATTTTGCAATCTCAAGGTCTAAAGATTTTCTGAGAGGAAAAGTGAAGCTGTTGAGGAAGTATTCTGTAACCAAGAAAATTAACCTTAAAGTTTCTATATAAATGTGAGCACTTAGCAAAGTAAAAGCATTATTCTCTTCAACCAAGTATTTGAATTGATCTCTGGAGAGTGTGAGGGAACAAAGAGAACAGGTGAACTGAAATAGTTGAAATCCCAAATATTTTCTTAATAAAAGTATTATAAGATACCATCAAAAATATGCAGTAAAACATTTAAAATCACAAAGTCAAAGTTTGTTCCGTTGCATGCACCAGACACTAAATGCTTTTTGAAAATGATGTGCTACTTTTTCAAGAATATCTTTGAAAAAATTGCTTCAAACATACCAAAAAGGCTTCTCTTTTGGCTTGTACAAACAAAAATACAAGAATTTTCAAGATGCAGAGTAATGGAAGCATTAATGAGTATCATTTGTTCTAAGAAACAAACAAAAGTTATATATGTATATATATTAGATAACTATACTAAGAAGTATATTTTATATATACTAATAAATAAACTAAAAAAGAGGGTAGTTTTAATATTATTTTATTTCTAAAATAGTGAGAGTAGCCCCTAATACCAGAAGCATTGTTTGTGCTACAGTGAATGAGATTCTGATTTTAGAATGTATTGCTTTATTGTTAGGAGTAAACAAACCAAAACTGTTTGCTATCAAGTTTTCCAAATTTCGCACATCATAAATTGTCTCTACACCTGCTGTTTATGAGACTGTTAAGGTGTCTTATCACACTAGCCACAGAAAATATCATGGTCAAAAATCCAACAGTGCTGTGACTACAACCTGAAAGCAATTTTCAAGGGGAGTGTTAAAGAGTATTACACTAAAACGTAGTTTAAGAGTGAAGACATGCTTTTGTGTTCATTTAAGTCAGAAAAATAATATGCAGTTGGTTTTGGTACATAAAGTGTTCAAGAGTCTGTGTCCATTTTTTAGTTGTAGGTAAAATATTATGCTAGATTTTCCTGGATAAAGTCACCTTGATACTGATGAAATATTAGGGAGAAAATCCTTGGTACAATAATAGCTTTACTCATTCATGTCTTTGCTATGTAAGATTAATAAACTTATTTTATTTATGACTTAGAGTAGCACTACGGATTCTAACTATTTTTCTTAAGTAAAGATGCAGATCTCTTTTTTCCCTTTTTTCTTTTTTTTTTCTTTTTTTGTTATTTTTATGATGAAATCAGTTTTTATGTTTCATTGTAGTATCTGGTTGTCAGTTACTATCCAGTATTCTTTTATAATTTATTATAAAAGGGTTTTCCCTGGTACACTCAATTTCATAGCTTTTTCAAAGAAATCATATGAAAAGTGTGAAAGCATTCAATGAGCCATACATGGCTACATAAAGTTAAATATATTTTTATCTTCGTGGCGTATTTATTTTATGCAGTATGCTACTTGATTTGCTGTGAGTTGGAAACTTGAGTGTTGCTTTACATGTAAAGTCAGCCATGATTATCTGGTGGCTAGAACTATTCTTCTGTGATTGAAGCTGTCCCCAAGCCCTTTAAATTTTAATGTTTCTACTGTGGCAAGTAGTCTTCAGGTGTACTGTGTAAATACAGACCAACGGGTTTGACATCAATGCAGTTATTCACACCTTCTGTAGCAGACCAGAACCCATAATTAATTAATTTGTTTCACTGATAGAACACACTCATTTTCTAAGTTGTTGCAGGACTGTGTACTACCATTATGACTATCAACTGACACCTTAATTATACAAAACTCTGAAGTCATGAACATGATTTATGAGCAGGGGTTTTGGTGAGCTGGTATATATTTGTTCTCAGAAATGCAGTGATTTCTGTGGTTTATGGGCAGGTGAATAGCAAACTTGCTCAAATCCTCTCTACCATATTGAGGTCAAAAACAGCTCACAATACATGGCTTAAGCTTTACTGAATTATGCTATTTAATTTTGTAGTAGCCTTAGAGAGGATATTGACTTTGCTGGAAGAGAAGGAAATATGAGGTACACATTACCAATGGAATGGAGAAAACTTTAAAGAACATTTAACTTTAAAAGGTTTCACGTTTTAAAGGAAGACAATGGGAGCTATACTCCTAATGGTAAATTTTTTAGATTACTTGATTGGAGTAGAATATTAAACTAATGATTGTCAGTGAAGAAAACTTTGGGGAAAGTCAAATGCTTTCAAAAACTGGATTTACGTGTATTTGAAAAAATGTTCCTGTGTTAAAATTTTTGGACTGTGACCAATGATAAAAACCCATCTGAAATAAAATAAGTAGTCTACTTCTGCAAACTGTAAGAAGAAAAAAATATTAGCAGTGTGCATGGAATCGGAATTCCTGCACAATTTTTTTTGCCTGTTTTCCTTGTGACTAGGGCACAAAAAGTGAGTAGAACAAGTAATGCTCATTTCAGGAATATTTTGATTCTGGCAATCTAGAAAATTATGAAAATCTGATGTATAACCAGGCATTTTAGAATCTATTGTTTCTGACCTATGCTTTTTCAAGAGAAACCCAACTTTTAGCAAAATTAAATAAGCTAGTTCCAAGTAGCCACATTCTTGTATAAAAGCATGAATACTTCTTACTGCTGAGACACTGAGTTGCAACTTCAGTAGCCAAAAATCAAAAACTCAGTATTTAGCAGCAGAGAGCTGATCAAGCTTAGACAAAAGATCAGTTTTGCTTCATTTTTTGATATGTGTAAATATAGTCTTGAACACTTTCTTTGAAGTGAATAAAGAAGCAATTCATTTGGAGTTAAATATTTTGATTTTCAAATTTTCTTCTTTTCAGCAATGTTTGACACAATGTCAGAGGATCAGTTGGGTTTTTTTCATAAATAACTACTCCAAACACTTCCAACTGCGCTTTATTTTTTATTTAGACTGAGGGAGTTCAAAACTTGGTGAGGCAAGTCCACATCTATAAAACTGTAAGTCCAGAAAGCATGTCCAAGTGGGGTTTTTTAAAATCTATTTCTGAATCGGAAAAAAAGTGTTGAGTGCACCTCTGATGAGACCTTGAGTCAGCCAGAGCTTCCAGGTAAGTCTGACATTGCTTAAAGCAAGTATAACAGAAGCCACATGAAAGCTTACACACTCTAAAGATAAGCTTTAATAAAAGACAGAATCATAACTGAACCTTTTTTAAAGTGGAACAGACCTGCTAAGGTGGGTGATAAAAATGTATGTAAAAAGCAACCTCCCAGACCTTTCTGTCCTCAAGGGGCTGTGTCTCCTCCAGCCTGGCTCTTGGTTTAGCATTTAGGGCTTATGACAGATGTCTTTCTCACTAACACCCTTGAGTCCTGCCTGTGTGTCTTCTTGCTTGTCACCAGAGGGATCATAGGAGTTTTTGTCACTTGTTTGGGTTTCTTACTTTCTTAGTGTCCTCCATGCTGTTTATCCAGCAGGAGCTACTCACAACAGACACTATGAATCATGTTTTGGCACTATACATATAAATATATATTGTAATTGATTTTTTTTTTTTTTAGAATTTATGATTTTAAAAATTAAACCTAATGTCTATACTACACAGGGAAGAAAATAAGTGATGGTTAAAGTAACCATAGTTGTCCAACTTCATCAGCCTGACAGACCTTCTATGACAGAATAATCTGAGTATATAGTTAAGCTTGATTTGTTAACTTCCTACTTACAGTATTACCCTTTATCCATGAGGCTAGTAGATCTATTTCCCACATAAAATGACCTGGTATGACCTGGTCCGTTGTAATGGCAAACATATACATTTCCGCATCTTCTGCTCAGTTACTAGGTAGTTATATGGTAAATACTGATACCTAATTTCACCAGTTGTTGGAGCCATTATAAACACATAAAATATCCTTTAGTCATCTGCAAGCATCACCTCTGCAATTCTGTTGACATTTTCATTAAAAAACAAAACACACACAAAAAAACCCAAACCCAACCACAAAACAAGTCAACATTAAAGTCAAGTTTGATGTAAGACTTTTTTATAAGTACATCAAAATTAAGTAACTTATGATGTAAGACAGATGCAAGCATTACCATTAGAAGACCTGTAATAGTGGTTGCTTGTGTTATTTGCCAAGAAATTATAGTTCTTTCTTATAAAAAATACAAGAGCAATGACCTGGATGATTGTAGTCTATGCTATAGATATTTCAAAACTGGCCAGTTATGGAAATATATAATCATTTGGGAATGAAAATCATGTCTAAATAAAGAATTAGAGTGAAGCTGGGGAAATATATCTAATTAATCTAAAGAATATTTTAGAGGATGTTCCTCTTATGACCACATGATGCAGAATGAATCTTCTTTCTCTCTTCTTTCACAGAAATGTTTAATTCTCAAAATTTCAAGGAAAATTTTTGAATATTTTGCAACCTAATTTTCATCTATATAACTCAAAAAACTATTAGAAAATAAGTGAAAAATGCATAATGAAGATGCACAAAATTTTTTGGATCTCAGTCATATCTCCTAAATATACAGGATGTCAGTATTGCTTATCTGCCTTGTTAACTGTCAAAAAGGAGCATAAGTTGTAAAGAAATACCAGATATTACCTTTGCACATAGAAGGTCAGTCAAGGTGCATCTGGTCATCAAGTCACATGACTTCTTTCGTGGTCTGCTTGACCAGCTTTACAGATGGCAAAAGGTATCTGTCCTCTTACATGGCGACATGTGGTAATCAGTCCCCTCTTTTCATAAAATAAATATTTGAGATTTTGAGAAAAAAGCCTTTTTTTTCCCCCAAACTGTTTACAGAAATATTAGGTGGCTGGTAAATATGCTAATACTAATAATTTATACTGTTTATTAGATATGGTAACACATTATTAACAGTTACATCTCATATGATTTGGTTTTTTCCATTGTATCACTTAGATACAGTCAAATGACTATGGCCATGTTATAACCAAAACAGATGAAAAGGATAAGTGATAATAGAAGTGTATACATATAAAGAAAAAACAAAACAAAACAAGAAAAAAACCCAGTTAAATTTAAATTAATTAAAACTCTTATTTTTATTCATTCAGTACTAAAGGAAAAGTATTCGCAGTGTAAATCTGAACCTACCTTCTGTGTCATTGGGAAATTCATGTACATGTTGTGAGCAAGTTGGTACAGTTCCATTTATTTTGGCCTATTGTCTTTATAAATTCCACTGAAGCTGTTCCTGTAAATTCCATCTCATTGTTTTATGTTTCAGCATGGATAATTTTGAGGTACTTTACCTGAAAGATGCTTTTTGGAAATAAATTGGTTTGACATTGTCATGTAAGAGTGGCAGAATACTTACTTTTCAACAGACTTGGGTTTTTCTCATTGAAGTGTTATCACAGTGGATTTTCAACGTTCTGATGCTCCCATGAATATGCTGCAAAGAAAAAAAAAGGGAAACACAAATTGTAAACAAAATGTATGTTCCTTACGTTGTTTTTCTTTATTTCTACCCACTATTTTCCAGATGGTGCTTATGCATGAAGTCTATATTTAATGTACATCTGTTGCAAAGGAATTATTAACTAATATTAGAGAGACCTTTTAAGGTGGATGGAATGTTAATCAAACTTGTATACAGTGCACAAGTTCTTTATAATTTTTCAAATTTAAGAGCTGTATATCAAACAATATTTTAAATTTACTGACTTTGTCAAGATTCTGTTGTGGTTTTGTAGCTTTGAATTTTTTTTTTTTTTTTTTTTGAGGAAAAGGATTTGTTTTGTTTTGCAAAGGAATCTTGAACTAATAGTTTTCAGCTATGCATTGTACTTTGGTACCTTCCCGCTAATCATTAATCCTTAAGCAATGACCTGATATCCATTGTTAAAAAAGGTCACAAAAATGTTAATGAAATCCAAGAAATATCTAGGTTATCCACAGAAATCATAGCTCCTGGAATAAATAGAAAATAGTCTACAGTAATTCATGTTTAAGAATGAAAAAGAGTGAAGAAGTCTACTTGCATGATTCCTGACAGGCAATGCCCTCCAAAGCCTGTGAGAAAATATTTATATCTGTACTACCCCCTGATTTAAATATTATGAGGGTGAGAAAAGAGCACTTTAAAGCAGTATTTGGGTGTGAAAAACTTATTAGGGAAAGGTGCAGATGTTCAAAGACGAGACAGTCAAATTTGTCAAATTGATGTCAGAAATAAAGGACTGGGCTAGTTCCTTCGGATATTTCAATATTTCACTGACACCTAGGCATTGAAAAATCTACTTAGGCCAGTGTTTGCTCCCTGCTGCATGACATCTGCCCCTAAATTTTCAAGGCAGTACACAGAAATGTAGCTCTCTAGCTCTCACTGCAGTCCAAAGAAATTACTTACGATCTGGAACCCAGTATTTCACAAAAAATTTCCTGGACACCATTATACCTTTTGCAAGTGCTATACAGCAGAATTAAGAACAGATTGTTACCAACCCAATAATTTTATTTGTGTGACACATATTGTGTATTTTCATCTATTACACAACACAACTGAGAGAACAGATATTTTGCCTGTTTCCATTACATGTCCAGGCTGTGGCTCACAGGGAGAAATGTTTGCCTTGGATAATAATGAATGTTTCAATTGAGAAGTAACTTCCAGAATAGCAGTATAGTGTACACATTACTTCATATATTACAGAATAGTCAATGCATTTAGCTTTTCTGTTTGGTTGGAAGATACCCATTGATTTCTGATCTTAGCACCAAACAAAGCATTTTCTGCAGCCTATTTTAGTGTCAATGTTATCGGCTGCTGCAAATTGAGGACAGGAAAGAATGTACGTAGCTGCATACACTTCTTACGCCTCTGACTTGATGACACATGAAGACAGAAACAGACAGGAAGGAAAAATTTGCAAGTGACTACAAACCTCTCTGGAAGAATGGGAGTATCCTGGAGTTGGCATGTACATGCTAGCTTTTTTCTGGCTGGATAATTGAAACTGGTCCTGAGATAGGTTTGGAATTGTTTAATTGCCTAAGCATGAGACACTACTAGATCCATTTACTTAACTCTAGACATTTACCTGAGCTCTCCTCTTACTGCTCCAGGAACAATCACTTCTTGTTGGGAAAAGAACCTTATCCAGGTCATGACTTGGGACAGCTCAATATGCAGGTGCTGCTATTTATTTCCATTATGATACATTCAGTTACCTGACTATTGGAAACTTACTTGCTTCAGCAAGGTGGAATTAATCAGGGTACATCTCTAGACATCTGAAAATAATTGAAAAGCCAGTCTTCCTAACTTGGGCTACAGTCACCTTCCGTAAGTCATTGGTACATACCTATACCTGCAATAAAATTAATGGGCTTTGAATGCCACAGATGGTCATTGCTATCAAACTCTACATTTAAAAATGACTGGAAGTATAAAGTAAAAGCAAGGTTTAGCCACTCTTAATATAATCATCTTTAGGAAGCCTTCTGCAGCATACAAAGTGGTTTTTGATAAATGGCAATGTAATGTCCTATATTTTCCCTTCTTCTTCTGTCCAGCCTCTTTTCTTCAGGGTGACTTGGTTCTGCTGTGAAGATTTTTCCAAATAACACCACCACATTTTTATTTACCTTTGAAAAAAGAAGATAAGAGCAGTGAAAAGAAGGGGGTGATGAACTTTCAATTAATTTGATTTTCATTCCAAAAGTTCATACTTCTGACTGCAAATGAATAGCATAGTTTACGATTAGGTTGCATTTCTGTCACTTTCTGTTATGTTGTTCTGGTCTGGGGTAAAATGATGTGATCAAAATAAACATGAATTATTTAGACATGTACATTCGCCTTTTTTTTTAATCTGACAGAGATATTCTAATGCTATATTGAGAGAAAAGCTACAGAGGCACAAAAAATTTGAGCCACTTGATAGATCTTTTAAAATTCTAAATCATTATTTTAAAGTTTTATAAACTGAGTTTGAAATATTATTTTATCAAGTCAAGGCTGTTTCTTGGTCATGCCTGTGCATATTTTCTCAGAAAAAGTAATGGGAAAATGGACTAATTGCATTCACTGTCACATAAATTTTGAAAACAGAAGAGGATTAACAGCAACATTTTCTGCTCTTAATATTCTGCACTTGAAAGAAATAAAAGCAGGAGTCATCAACTGAAAGAAAGGCATTTGGTTCTTCTGCAATTAATACTTGATAATAGTAACTACTTGTTCATTCTTCCAAGAAATGTTCACTTTAAATCACACAATAAATAAAGGATATATCATGGTAGATTTTAATATGGTAACAATGATGTGATTGCTGGGAGAACCTGAGAGTTATGTTTGTCTACTCAAATATAGATTTATCAACACTAATCACATTTCTGCCTTCTTTTGCATTTCATTCATCAGTAAGAATGTATCCATTCGAAATATTCTTGGCTCATGCTTTACACAAAGAAGAAAGCAGGAAACTGACAGAGTGAAAGCGAGACAAATCACAGTCCAGGGCCATTGCTTCCACTCAACAGAATATGTTATGCTTTAACTAACAGAGCATGAGCACATATTGCTTTCTCATGCCCTGCACTAATCAAGATCAAGGAGTCTTGCCTATTGCAATTCAAATTAACACATTTGTTTGAAGGTTAAGATATTATACTGATCTTGTGCCTTTCTTTTTTTGAAGCACTCTATGAGATATATATATGTATATATACATATATATATATATATGTATATATACATATATATATATATATTTCTATGTATGTCTATACAACCATAAATAAACAGGCACATATGTATGTATATGTGCGTTTCTTCTCTGTGCTTTTAAATAAGTGTAAGAACAGCATCACATTTCAATATGTACTGACTAAAAACAAATCAAAGGATGAAATTGACACATTATTTAAATAAATCACAACATTCCCTTCTTAGTGCGCAAAACGCCTAAGTACAACATGGGTCTTGAAACAGCCGATTTCCTTGAACAAAAAATGGGGATCCAAGGACAATACAGAGAACCTGCTACTTTTATAAGTGAACTGGAATGAATATGGTTGGCCCAGTTATAGGCTACATCTGTGGAATAAGCATCTTGCCATTCATATATCTGTGGTTCCAGTACTTCTGTGGGACTGAATAACTCCAAAACTCCAAGTACTGAACCTAAGTATTTTTTTCTTTTCTCTGTAGTATTCATCCATCTCTCTAGTATTCATAATTCTGCCAACTTGAACTGCGTGGAGAAACAAGTAATTACAAATTACACTACAATTTAGCTTATATATGGGAAATATAGATCTGAAAGTAAATTTTCTAATCAAAGCATTACATTCTGAGCCAGCAACAAATTAGTTTGATTAGTTATTGTGCAAACTGTTGGCCTAAGAAGCCATCTGTAAATAAAGACAATTGGAAAAATATTGGAGATTATAAACAGCCATAATGTTAACTTGCTTTTGCATTTTCTCACCATGTAGTGCCAATGTGACATTGTAGAATCTGCACAGTAACAGTGTATTATGAATATGTAAATATGCCAAATATGCTGTAAGCTCCAGTCTGGCATGTTGATAAAACACAAACTTACTGCATGCTCTGAAACTGAGCATTAGCTCTCCACATTTGCTAACATTAATCCAAACTACTTCATGTACTGCAGCTTGAAAGATGTTCAATTAAAACTCATTCTGCCTGGTATAAATTACTATTATTATGTTGTGAAAGAAAACCTGGAAATATTGGCTAACTTGTTATATGTGCACTGCCCTTACTCTCACCTCACCTCCCAGACAGCCATTTCAGAAAATTGCCTTTAGTTATTTAAAATTCTGTCATGAGCTGGTTTAAACAAAACAATGAAGAACTGAATGCATGCATAATTTTTTGAGAATTTCATACTTTAGGCAACTGGATAATAACTGTTGGCAATAGCTGTATTTTGAACATTTATTTTTATTTCTAGGGTATTTACTTACACACAGGCTCACATACACACATACTTTATTAGACTAATGTTCATTGCTTAAGTCCATTAATTTGTCTCAAAGTATTTTAAGAATAATCAAATATGAAGTCACTTTCAGCTCTGAAATCTCAGAAAAATTATTCATTCATCTATTGCTTTGATGAGAAAAAACCCATGCAATATTGCAGTAATTCTCTCTCAGTTTTTAACACTCAATAAGGTGAACTGTGTAGATGAGCTATACAAACAGAAGTTCTGTTATTCACAGACAAATATGGACACATGTAAACATCGTAATTATAGTCTCATCACAGACTGGTTATTTGATTGCTAAAAATGTCATATTAACCATATGGAAGGTTTAACTTTTATAATAGCAGAGTTAAGGTATGTTTGAAAGCACTAATTCAGAGAAGCTTTTGTAAATACTTATAAAACTAGACAAGTGCCACTATTTTTTTTTCCATAAAAATTATTCTAAGCCCCCTGAATTTCCAAATAAGAAAGGTCCTTAAATGCATGTCTAACAGATATATAGGTAATTTTACTAGCATCCACTTGTACTTAATGGCAAGCATATGCCAGCCAACATTTTCTAAATTATGGCTGACTCCTGGGAGTTTTGCATAGCTGAAGACTGAGCTGGGGAATGAACACAATTAAAAACTTGGCAGTATTTTCAATACCTTCACTCTCCAAACTCCCAATGATGGCTATAAAATCAAGCAGATTTTGCAAAAGCATACAAGGACAGTGGTCTTGTATGCTGGATAAGATCTTTCATATATTTGAGTAGCAGTTGACAGGGTCTCTAAGGCTTTCAGGGACATCCAGCATCTTTGTTCCTTGGCTGTACTTGAAGGTTTTCTAGTACAGCTTGAAAAATATCTGCAAGTGAAAGCCTGAGAAAAGCCTCTCTACACCACAGAAACCTGTACAACTGGATAAAAAGTTGTTCGTGTTGTCCTGGGGTGTAAGAACTGTGTCTCTCGGGCTGTTGTTTGTGTCCACTCCGGCTACCTATGGACCCTGGCCCACACAGTCTTACATGGACGAAAGCAAAAGACGAGAAGCACTCTTCTCCACGTGGAGACAAGTGTCCTGTTTATTGGCTTGGGAAGGGACACCTCAGACTCTGGTGACCCCCCCAGGTAGAAAATAGACCGTCCCCTTATTGCAGGGAATGGGGGCACGGGATGAGTGCCGCAGCCAATGGGATACCATTGAGGAGGGGCAAGGGGAGGGGTAACCAGGGGGCAGGCCACCAGGGGGTATAGGGCAGAGAGGTGGATGAGGGAGAGACCATGTGATGGGAGAAGGGAAATAACAATCCACATGACATAACATACTCAGTGCAAATTTCAAATCACCCAGTGCAAAACAACAACTAAATAAACTATTTAGTGCAATCCAACACCTCCCCCTTTTCTGTTAAAAACAAAAAAAAAACCCAAACAAACAAAAAAAAATAGATTTTCATCTCTACAAAGGAAAACAAACATTATTTTTAAAAACATATTCAAGTTCATGGGTCTGCTGGAATGCTGCTAACTCTTTTAGGAAGATTCTTCCTCTTCTTTCTGGCGGCATCTTCTCTTTGAGGCGACAGTTACTTGCTTCTCATCCCCATCTACTGGAGTTGGATTTTTGGGGATGAATGGTTTTACCTGCTTTTGAGCCTGAGGGAGTGGATACACACGCGTAACCACGCCCCCAGGTGACGAGCTCATAAGGGCCCTTGGTTTCCCAAGTTTCTGGGTCCTTAATGAGAACTGGTGGATACTGTGACAACGTAAACCGATTGTTATTATGGAAATGCCATATTACTGGAAGATTCATGTTTCAAATGAACAATTCAAGATATTGATTGTAAACAAGGCTGTGCAGAGCTTTTGTTGTGGTGTCATCCACACTGCAGAACTGCCCTGCCTAGCCAGGACTTGTTTGAGTGTATGGTGGGCACGCTCGATCACAGCTTGACCTGTGGGGAAGTGGGGAATGCCTTATGCTCCACTCCCCACTGCTGGACAAACCCTAGGAATTCCTTGGAGGCATACGCTGTACCCAGTACAAAACAACAACTAAATAAACTATTTAGTGCAATCCAACAGTGGGGCTACTAGGACCTCAAGGGTTTTGCTGCAGGAGAGTTGTACCTCAGATCTCATTGTGGTTTTGCCGTGAATCTTCTGATCCCTTCTTTGTCAGAAGAGGAACCATAGAATCATGGTTCCTGCACTCACCTTGCTGGCTGGAGGAGTCCCATTGAATAATACCTTATCTGGTCCCTAGTAAGTCCTCCCATAACCTTAAATGCCAACCACTGCACCCTACACATCCACTCCTTTTGTGCAACTGTACTCTCTCATGAAGGCATAACCTAAAATTGTCTAATTATTTTAGGGCATTTAAAGTTGTAGGCAAGCATCCTGATAGTTATTTTTGTATTAATTTGTATGTGTCCTTTTAATTTTTAAAGATAAGTAATGCACTATAGTTATGCTGTAATCACTTTTCAACTTGGCACAAATTTTTTACAGTTTGGTAGACTAACTTCAGACTAATTCAAATATGAATCACATAAACCATGAAATTGCCAAAGAGAAAATTATGTATATAATAATTTTAATGCAGAAGTTGATGTATTTGGACTATAACTGAATGAACTCATGGAGTTTATTTCCCTAAATGACTTCTATCACCTTGATGTGTTTAGTGCCATCCCTGCTGATCACAAAACTTATTCTGTCCAGAAAAGCTGACTGATAAAAGTTCTTAAAAATCACAGCTCTAAAACCAATAAACCTCCCACTTACCCTGTAGTCATCTGGTTTTCCCCATAAGAGATAGTACTTCTCTCAATTTACATTTTAATTACTTTTAAGTCATTTAGCAATTTGCAAATATCATACTAGATGGCTAAGAGAGAAAAGTAGAAAACATTATATCACATTTTGCAAAATGCCAAGCTAGTAGACAGATCTAACCTTACAAATCTGGGCCTTGCTGTCAATTGGCATTACCTAAATCACAAGATGTTTGGAACATTAAAGAAAATCTTCACTGCAATAATTTTCTTTTCTTCTACAAATGTACTCATACATCACCAAAAAGTCAGACAGAGGAGATAGGCTGTGAAACATATTAATGGCTGGTTCTTTTTCCAGTATGATTCAATCACAAAAGAGGAAAATACAACCACATAACCAAAATCTTTGCAAGTAAAAAAAAAAAAAATCATTAGGCCATTCATCGCCAGGTTGCAATATTTTCCAATATTCTCCCCCTTTTTAATGCAGGATTGTGTCCATTAATCTTTACCAATTAAAATAGTGTCAGACAAAGGTCCCTTACAACTCAGAATATTTTGTGATTCTGTGAAATATGCTTAGTATATGACAGATCCCTTCTAATTTAATTACTGTGTGTAACATTTTGAAATATGACTGAGTTGCTTATGAACCACTTGAATCATGGCCTGTACTTTTAAGACTTTGGCAATTTTTTTCCTTTTATATAAACTCATCTTTGAAATGAAGGACAAAACGTCTGCATTCTTTCACACAAAAAAAATCACTAGCGTCACATGCATTATGATCATCTTTTACTACCAAAGGGGAAAAGAATTGGAAATCAATGGATTAAAACAAATCCATAGAGAAAGAAGCCTAAATGAGGGGATAAAATAATGACAAGAGGGAAATACTTAATCTATTTTGGTTCCTTGAAAGACTGATGCAAAAAAAAAAAAAAAAATAGGGATAACTGAAGTGGAAAGGAAAACTGAACCACTCTGACTATTACTCTCTCATCTTCGGCAACAGCAGCATCTCATCTGGCAACACTGATTGGTTCATGAAGTGAGCAGACACAGCCATCGATGGGAATACAGCTTGTATTGTCACCTTCAGTACTGGCTTCTATCTGGATGCAGCACTTATGCTTTGCTGCCTTTTTCTTGGGTTTATTTTACATTCTTTCTTATTACAACCTGGTTTGATAAGTAGTTCTCAAAGTGTGCACAAAATTTTACCATGCCTATGTCCATTAATTGAGTAGGAAGTTTTTCAGTAACTGTTACCCTAACTGTTTAATCCACCCCTCCTCCTTGTGCTTAGTCAGCTCACCACACTGCTTTATATAACAAAGATAGCAATTATAACTTGTAAGTAATTGTCTTGATTATGACAGAATTAAACAGACTGCTCAATAGGAAAGCTATGTCTTATCTGGGGCATTGGAAAAGTTATGTATCATTGCTTTATTATCTTGTGCACAGTGGAAGAAAGAGAAGTACTTGTCATTGTTATTAAGCACCAGCATCAGTAAAACAAAGTCTCTAAGTTTCGTAGGTGGTAGCTGACAGGAAATCTCACACCTTCTTGGAAAAGTAGGACAAATACATGAAGGTTTTTTCACTGCATATTTGCTCACATAATATATAGATTTATATTAATTTTATACTATCCAATGTCTGATTGGATCCTTTGGTTCAAGATATTAGATCATGCAATACAGAAGAGGAAGAATGCTAAAGAGAAGAACTAACTAAAATCCAATATCCAAAAAGCAGAGCAAAGCAAAGAAATTAATGAAAACTTTGTACCCATATCTTAGAGCTTTCTGTAGTGAATTTTCATAGAGAAAAACTGTAGTTTAAATGAAATCACAAGGTGATCCATTGATTTATTAATGATGTTTTTAACCAGCAGTGAGTGAATTACACATCAGGATCTGGATCAGTAATGCGAGAGATAAACCATCATGTTAGCCACTTAGAAAGTTCAAGAAACAGCCAACAGTCTAGTCCCTCTCCTCATTCACAGAGAGAGTTACGGGCACAGGTCCCAAATGACCAGATGTATCAGCAGTTGACCCCCTCACACACAAGTGCAGGTACCCTGACTGCATTTTCTGTGGAAGATGAACATGCTTCAGCCTCATCTACAAGCCTCCTACTTCCTACAGTGCACTAACCCTCACACTGCACCTCCCAAGTGCACCTCCCTCCAGCACGAAGTCATGTGTTGTCAGGTCTTTCTTACAGAGATACAGAAGGAACACCACACCATCTCTCTCTCACCTCACCACCCTATCCCTATCTCAACCTAGTGCAAGCCAGCATTTTAGCCAGGGAGCATACAAGTTGAGTTGCATCTTTTTTAAGTTCTTCTTTACTTAATTTCTTGCACCAGAGATAAAAAATAGGGATGAAAAATATTTTTTTAGTCTCCTATAAAAAGTCTTGGAAATATCTCTCCATATTTCTAAACCCATTTCAAGAGCAAGTAGGTTAGGGTTAAATTGTGTAAATAACTGTGGTAGGTTCATCTTGGCTGGCAGCCAAAACCCATCCTGAGTCATGCTCTCTTCCCTCTTCTGTTAAATAGGGAGAAATGAGAAGGAAGAGAAGGTTTATTGATTGAAAAAAGGTCAGGGAAGGCAATATCTCTTCATGCAAGCAAAGCAAAAAGCAGTCACTACAGATGTCCAGATACCTCCTGGGAAGCAGGGCCTCAACCATTGCTTGGGAAGAGAAATGCTGTAACCACAAATGTCCCCCTCTTACTCCTCCTTTCCTTGATTTTTATTGTTCAGCGGTATTTAACATGGTATGGAAAAGGTCTTTGGTCAGTTTGGGCCAGCTGTCCTGCTTCCTCACATCTGTCCCGTCCCCTCATGAACACTTGCTCATCCCCCTCCTACTCTCCAGTGGTAGGGGGAACAGGGAGGAGGCCATGATGGTATGTAAACAGTGTTCATCAATAGCCAAAATTTTGACTGGTGCGTGAGCAACACCTTTTTAGCCACAAATGTAAATCAAGCACCACATGGGCTCTTATGAAGAAAGTTACCCCCATTCCAGCCTGACCCAGTACAGCAACTGAGTGTGGAATTTTTTTCTGATTTATTGATAAATATCATGTTCACAGTAAAATGCAAGTATTTTTAATATTGAAACTGAAAAAGAATCACACTCAATTGTACTCTACTGAAAGAATCTTTACTTTCAATCATTTGGTGGAAATTATATATACCAAAGAAACACATGGCTCAAAAATAACCCCACCAGCCAACCAACCAACCAACCAACCAACCAACCAACTGAAATACCAGGTTTAGCGTTGATCTATAGTATGATTGCACTGCATAAAACCAGTACTGATCATGTGAGAATGATCAAGCCAGGCCTGATGGGATGAATTAAATTAAAAGCAAAGAAAGCTTTATGTCTATGAAAAGTGGAAGTGAAAACCAACGTACTCCAGGGATGCTTAGAAATCAGGAAGAATTTCAAACTGTTTACCATCCAACCAAAATTAGTATCAGAGTGGGAAAATAACATTATATAAGGTAATCATGCCATGAGCAAAACTGCAGAATAGAATGGAAGAGATGGAGTTTCTTTCACATTTTCCTGAATGCAAGCTTGTTGGGGTCAGTTTGTAGATTTGACCTTGGCTAATGTTGGAAAAAGATGACCTGTCTTTAATTCTTTCTGTCACTGATAGTGCATGTGGTCATGGCAAATTCAAAAAATGGAGCAGCTGGTTATCTCATTTTGTATTGAGACATAAGCAGAAAAGCAGAGAAGGAAGCTGAAGATGCAACAGATACTTCTAGAAGCAATGGCAATGAAAAGAACTTAAGAAAATGACTGTCTTACATAGTCACAGAGGTAAGAAATAGAAGGACACTGCAAAGTGTAGTAAAAATATTTTATATTTTGTAGTCTCTAAAAGCAGACGCAAAAAACAAAAAAGGATGACGCACAAATTAGCAGCATCACTGTCTCCCTCTGTATTTGTTTTTAATGGTTTTCAATATACAGGTGCTAAAATGACTATTCTTTTTCTACAAAGATGTTATTCAAATGCAAAATCATTACACTAATTAAGAGTAGACCATAAAAGGAAGCCCATATTATAAAATACAGTTTCATAGAATAACTTAATTACAAGGTAAAATAACATTTTTGGATGCAAACATTCATCTAAGAACTAAACCAAGAAGTAGAGGTAAGCAGGAAGCCATATCCGGATAACAAAATTCCATGACTATAAGGCATAAATTTTTTCTAGTGGGAGCAGAATACATCATCAGAAAACGATTGAGGCATTTGTGTGTCTGCCAGAAAGAGGACTAAGTATGTTGCACTCAACTGGGCAAGGCGTAATAAGGATGGAATATGAGCCAAGGAATCAGGAGTCAATACCAGATGATCAGAAAAAAGAGAATGAGACAGGGAACAATGAAAACTCAATTAACAGTAACAAGTATGTTGATAAACACATGTGACAAGGGACAAAGAAGGACAATGTGTCTCAGTTATGGCATTATAAACTACAAGCTTCTGTGAAACCACTTCTGTGATTGCAGAAGCATAATCAAAATCAGTCCCTAGCCTAGCACTAGCATGCTCCGTTTTGAAAATATCAAAACATTTCATCATATAATAAAATTTACTTGGATTCCCTCATCACAGAAGCAAGTGGTTATGAAGAAATTAATTGCTAATTTCCAAAAATTGATAAAATTAGATTAATTACATTATCTTTCTTTAAATAATATGTGGGTCAGAGCAAAGTGATGACAAATGAAAAACTGCTGTTCTAAATCTGCACAGAAGAACAATCATCTTTCTGCAAATAAAGGTCAAAGCCAAAGGTCAATTTCTACATTGTCTGTAACCTGTTTTCTTTAGGTAAATGATCACAGATCCTACAAAGTCTTTCTCCCTTCTGATTAAATCCAGGTTAAAAGGGTTTTAGCAGGTCCACTTTCCAGTCCAAAGAACAATGAAAATTAATAATTCCTAAAGGGTAATTTACTGTGGGTTGTTGTAATAAAATGGCCTACTTTTAAACTATGGACACTGTAAAACTCGCATACATCAGTTCCATATATAACTTTTTTTCATTTTTTAATACCTGTTTTTTTACTTAAAAGTCAGGAACACAAAATAGGAAACTTGGAAAAATACTATAAATATTACATCTCTGTCATTTCTTATCCATCTGCAAAAAGATACCATCTTTTACTTTGGTGAAATAAATGGATTTTTCAACTTTAAAGTCTCTAGAGAAAAGCAAAATTAAAGAACTCTGTCTAGCATACCACTAGGGATAGACAAAATAACTGCTAGTAGAACTTAATCTTCTTTACAGCTAAAAATGGTGTTCCCCCTAAACTAAAGTTTAAAGGCCTTGTAGAAAAACCTCTTAGGATCAAGGTAGATAAAAAACTGTATTGCAAAAGCTTATATTCTCACATTATTTTAAACCCACATCAGTGACAGTCCAGAAGCAAGATCAACTAAACAGAAAACAGTTCTAGTACGAGTTCATTTCATAGGTCTATTTACTTTTTGTGGAATCTAGAACATTTTCTGAGATCTGAATTTTTTTCATTTGCATTTTTGCTGCAATTTCTTGACAGAAATATGACAAGATGGCAGGATTTTTTTTTATAATAAAGTGCAGTTCTTTCTTGCTACTACAGCATGATTAAAGCAAACTTTAAGTGACAGTGAAAATGAAATTTAATAGAATGTATATATTTGATATTTTGTACATTTTTAATGTTTACCTCTGGAATGCATTGAATACTAGATCGGAAG
>JAYDZK010000113.1:73372317-73417995 GCA_034509185.1 Euphonia xanthogaster
TCTGGAATGCATTGAATACTGTCCATTATAATGTTTATACTTCTCCCTCTTTGAGAATTTATTTATTTTTCTTCCTCCTAAAAAGACCAGCAGCATTTCTTACACTTGCACAGTTTTATTAGTGAAACTAAGACTTTCCTGAAGAAAACAAATGAAAGAGGAAACAAGTGTTTACAAAAAAAAAAAAAAAAAATCAAAATTTCGTCATCTTGATGAGCCCTAGAGACCATCTTTCTTCACTTTTATCAATGCCTCTTTATGTCCATGATTATATTTCATTCTGCTTCTCCTTTCTCCATAATAGATTAGTATTACACTAATATACTAGTGCAGTACTGGTTTTATGCTGTACTGGGATGCAAAAAAAAGACACTGAATGATCCAACTTTTATTTTGTTGCATACATCACGTTTTTTTGCCTCAAAATTCATTTGTCACCTAAAACTTTGCCCATCTCATACTCAAAATAGCCAGCTTTTGGGCTGAACATTGGTCCTATATGAGACCATTTGGCAGTGCAAGTTAAATGTCATTGTTCAGAAAATCCCTGAACCACTCCTTGGGGTAATACACCCCTGTTATCTGTGGCTGCTAGCTTTTTCCATGCACCAATTCCCTCTTTACTTCCTCATACAATCTGGGCCTAGAAATTTGCCGTCTCTACCTACATTAACGACTTTGCATTTTTGCTATGGAGAAGGCATATCCCATTGTGATTTTATAGGAGAAATACTTTGGGAGTACATGGCTCCACCTTTTTCATAAGGATCTAGAAAGTGGAGTGCTTCAAGGTGAGGAGGTAGTTTCTTCCATTCAAAGTGTGATGGAAGGAATCCTAAAACAACAGTACTTAGGGAGCCTACACTGGATGTCCTTGGCAGGAATGCAGGCAAGAATTTAAACCTAATGATAACTAAATAAAAATAAGCAGAAGGAATATTTCTTTATGAATTATAAAAGGAAGAGAACTCACTGAAAAGCTGACACCTTGGTTTCTGATTTCCATTCCCTTGGCATTATTGAGAATTCTGTGAGGAAGCAATGGACTGAAAATAGAAGGAAAGGATAGAAAACTCTCTTTACATTTAACTTTGTTGAGTGGCAGAAAAGAGCAGTCTTTCCATCATGATGCCTGCTGAAAATAAAGTGTTTTCACACTCTGCCTCCAGGTCTCTCCAGGTAATAATATAATCTTTTCCAATGAAAGCCTTTCTGAAGGCATGATTTTTCTTTACTTTATAACTTCAAGTTTGGAAAAGTGGGTTCAAAATTTTGGAGATGCTAAATCTTAAGCTTCCTAGGAAATCTCTTAATAACTAGGGTGTCCAGAAAAGAAAATAGTGGACAATTGTGAACTTGTAACAAAGCTTCTGTGAAAAACAAACTACTCATAATCCTGGCATCTATTTATAATGCACTATATTTAATTAATTTAAACGTCTCTGTAAAATTTTAATTACAATATGATGATTAACTTTGTTGGCACAATATGTTATAGTAACTCTAGAGACATTTTCTGGAGGAGAAAGTGACTTGCAAATGAGTACAATCCACTTCCAACACTTGAAATACTTTCACATGCAGAATTTAAAACCATGCAATGGTCTCTACTTTCATTTGTACTGGTGATATTGTCTTGTTTTCAGAGAAAAGTGCAATCTGTAATCAAGAGAAGCTGTGCACATAAATGATGACATATAGATCTCAATGTTTTTTAAAACTTCCCAATACAAGTAATAGCTTCAACAAGTTTTATTAGCATATGTGTTTTCATACCCAGTGAGTAAAAATTATTGGTGAAAAAAAGAGGAGAGGTAGGGAGATGTTAATTTCAGTACAATTTATGATTCCCAAAAATAAATTGAATGGATAATCAAGTTAAATATGCAGTAAAGAACAGAAATTGATGCCAATACATGATTAATCTTTCTTTTGCTTTTTTTTTGCTTTGTTTTTTCTTCAATATTTAATTCATTTGTACATTTTTTTCTTTCCTTGTCCCATTGCTTCTTATGCTAATATTTGACTTTAAAAGGTAACACTGAACTGACACTGAATTAAAACTGAATGCTGTCAACAAATTGTCTTTGTCAAGTAGTTGTCTGAATAACTCTGTAAAAATCTCAACTACCTCTTTGATGAGTACGACATGTAAATAATTCAACATAGCCCTAATCCTTGAAACGATAAAGAGACGTGAGAAAGAGAAAACATAGTCTAGTTCAAAAACAAGCTGAGGGCAATATTATTGCATTCCTAAAGGGATACTATGATGTTGATGAACCTTAAACATGCTACCAAGTGGTGAAAGGCTCTATATAATTTAGAGAGTGCTTATAGGACTGTGTTATTTTCTTTGAAATGAATAAATATGTTTCTGCTATTCTGACACTATGTAGGTATGTCAAAGACATTGACGAATCATCAAGTACTACAAATAAAAATAAGTTCAATTCAGAAGTGCATTCAGAAATACATCAAAACAGGAAAAGTGTTGAGAGATTGCTTTTTTGTCCAACATATACAAAATCATATTGAAAAGATACCCAGGAATTGTCTAATTGAATAAAGACTAAATACACAGGAGGAATAGAAATCAAATGTTACTTATATTTATTTTCATGTAATTCTTAGAGGTCATTCAGATCACTCCCATAGGACACACCAAATTATATGAACTCCTAGAATTTGCCTGAAGGAAGAGAAAGAAGTAGCTTCTGCTAGTGTCTCTAGTGATAATAATTTCATTTTTTTAGAAAAAATACTATTGTATTTTCTAATTAAAAGTTCCTGTTGTATAATATTTTTTTAAAACCACAGAAACCACTGATAAAATAAAACAGAAGGGAGAATGGCCCTTTTCCACATGTCTTTAAAAATAATGATTTGTGAAAACAAACACTTTTGTTGTTGTTTATTTCTATCCCTGGCCCTTATTTATCAGCTTTAACATGAAAAAACGCCTTAATTTATTATCTTTCTCCTGATCTTCATCATGTTTGCAGCGCTCCCCCATCATCTCACAGGAGGGAAAGTTATACCTTACATGACTTTAATATCATTCTACTTTTACTTTACTAACTGCCAGATGAATTTTCACAGTGTGTAATTCAATAGCCCTGCAGTGCCATTTGAAGATGTTTTGCAAGTTTAATGGAACTGGAACAGAGCTTAAAAGAAGAAGAGTTCAATAAAAATACCTCAATATCCCTTCTTTGTCTAGGGTTAATAGTACATGTTTAAGAGCATTAAGAAAAGAGCCACCCTTTTCCTCTTAAATATGCAATCACAGAATCATAGAAATAATCAGGTAGGGAAGAACTTCAGTGGGCCATCTGGTATAAGCACTCTGCTCAAGCAAGGCTGTCCCAGACCACGTGGCGCAGGATTGCATCCAGATGGTTCTTGAGTATCTCCAGTGAGGGAGACTCCACAACCTCTTTGGGTAATCTGCTCCAGTGCTCGGTCACCTCCTCAGTAAAGAAGTTCTTCCTCACGTTCAGATGGAACTTCCTGTGCATCAGTTTCTGCACATTGCCTCCTGTCCTATTGCTTGTCATCCCAGAGAAGAGACTGGCTCCATGCTCTTGGCACTGCTTGTTCAGATACTTACACACATTATACATAGGTCCCCTGTCATCTCATTTAAAGGCTGAACAGGCCCAACTTTAACAGGATTAGTGCATATTAACTAACATTCAGCTAACCTACAATCCTGCACACACAGACCAATAATGAACAAACATGTTGAGCAAACGTGGCTTTACATATAAATATCTCTTCATAAGGTTAATTTTGTTACAAAGTAAGATGAAATAAAAAATAAACCCAAACAGTAAACCTAGTCTAACTGTTTAAAAGGTACAAAATCATACAAATCTCACAGACTCATAGAGTAGTCAAGGTTAGAAGGGACCTTCAAGATCATCAAATTCAACTGTCAACACAGCACTGACACTATAACCCCTGAACCACTATAATATATCACCCAGCACCAGATCTACACACCTCTTAAACACCTCCAGAGATAGTGAGATGGTGACAACACCACCTCCCTGGGCAACCTATTCTAGTGCCTGATCAGTCTAATTGAGATTTTTTTTTTTTAATATCTAATGTGAATCTCCCCTGTCTCAGCTTAAGGATATTTCCTCTGGTCCTCTCACTGCAGACAAGGTAGAAGATTTGAACGCCCACCTCACTACAACCTTCTTGCAGGTACTTGTATAGAGTGATGAGATTCCCCTTGAGCCTCCTTTTCTTGAGACTAAATGAACCCATCTCTCAGCTGCTCCTCCTAAGACAAGTTTTCCAGAGCTTTCATGAGCCTTGTTGCCCTTTATTGGACACACTCCAGCTCCTCAATGTCCTTTGTAAAATGAAGGAACTAAGATCAAGCGCAGTATGTGAGATGCAGCCTCACCAATGTCAAGTACAGGGGGATGATCACTTCCCTAGTCCTCCTGACTACTGTATTCTTGATATAGGCTAAGATGCCACTGACCTTTTTGGCCACCTGGCCACAGTGCTGGCTTATATTGAGCTGTCAAGAGCATCTCCAAGGCCCTTTCTGCTGAAAAATTCTCAAGCCACTCCTCCCCCAGCCTGTAGCATTTCATGGAGTTGCTGTGACCCAAGTGTGGGACACGGAACTTTGCTTTATTGAACCTCCTGCATTTGCCAAATTGTCCTTAGCCCACTGATCGAGTTTGACCAGGCGTCTCTGCAGAGGCTTCCTACCCTCAAGCAGGCCAACACCCTATCCCAGCTTATTGTCTGCAAATTTACTGAGTGTGCTCTTGATCCCCATGTCCAGATCATCAATAGAGACAAAAAACATGACCAGCCCCAAAACAGACCTGGGGAATACCACTAGTGGTCAATGGTCAGCTAGATTTAGCTCCATTCCCCACAAGTCTCTAGGCCTGGCCATCCAGCCAGTTTTTTTAACCATCAAAGAGTTTACCCATGCAGATTTTCTAACAGGCAGATGGTGTCAAATGCTTTACTGAAGTCCAGGCAGGCCACATCCACAAACTTTCCCTCATCTACCAAGCAGATCACTCTGTCATAGAAGGAGATCAGATTGGTCAAGCAGGACCTGTCCTTCATAAATCCATGTTGGCTGGGCTTGATCCCCTGGTGGTCCTGCTTGTGCCATGGAATGGTACTCAGGATGATCTCTTCTATAACCTTGCCGGGGACCAAGGTTAGGTTGACAGGCTGTAGTTCCCTAGATCATTCTTTCAACTAATTGTCTTGTAGATGGGCATTATATTTGCCAATTTCCAGTCAGCTGGAACTTCTCCAGTTAACCAGGGATGCTGGTAGATGGTCGGTCTCTTGCAGATGTCTTTTTATTTAAGTTGAAGAAAAGATTCCTAAGTATGTTATTTCAAACATCACTAATAACTTCTTTCATAGAGTCTAAGCCTCAATATACTTATTTCTGTGAACATATTAGAGAGAAATATGGCAAATACAGGCATAGAATAAACAAGTAAATACAAAAGTTGTAGTGATTTTGCTAAGATGTGCCACAATTTTTTTTTAATTAAATGAGCTGATATTTTATTGTAATGATGCTGCATTTTGACTTTTAATTAATATTTATAATGTTATATGAAAAATGCCATAGGAAAAAAACATTTACTTTTCAGTTTAACTTAATTTTCTGGAAAATTCTGAAATTTTCAAGGTGTGTTCCAAAACAATTAAATGACAATATCAGATGTCAAACCTAAATGGTTCTTGCACTCTGCTCTTATATGCTAAATTAAAAGGAGCGAAACCAGCAGAGACTGAAGGCCTACCAATAGAAATGCAGTGTTCAGTACAATCAAAGAACGCTTTCATCAGGATGTCTGTGAATAGCTGGTTTTAAATAGCATAGACATAAAATTTTAATTGCACCTGAAAGTCATGAACATATTTATTTTAGTGAAGAAAAATGTATGTTCAAATGCATAATTCACTCATTTAATTGCCCATATTTCCATTTAGACATATATTTATTTTAAATATTTCCACTGTCCTAGTGAATATATCACCAAACCTATGCTTATTGCCTTCCAGTATGATACACATTTTTTGGTACAGTCTCCTGAGGGGAGGAGAAAGATGGCTTTGATGTCAGTTTCAGTGATTCCTCAGTATCAAAGGCAAGGAAAATTAATGATAACAGTGAAAGAAACTGCAAAAAACAGTCTAAAGACCTGAATTTCACATTCTCTAAGCATATGCCTTACAGGATTGCCTCTCTGAATATCACTGCTAGTTAAAAAGTAACTTGATGGTTTACTTCTTTTATGTAGCAAGAAATATACCCTTTTATGCTGGCTCTGTTGCTAATGGGTAGCCTTTGAGCAACTGAGAAGATATTCACAGTTTGTGATTTCTAATTTAGCTTGATGAAATGCTTAGAAGAAGAGTGCTAGGAATTAAAGGTTTTGGGGAAAAAATTACCTAGTAAGTTATCATCTTTTTTGAGTTGCAAACTGTTTCAGCTTTTGCCCCAAAGAATTTATGCAAGTGGATGGAGTGAATGGGTTTCAAAGTGAAAAAAACATTACAGAGCTCCTTTCTGGTATAAGCACACCATAGCAGACATTATGAAAAAAAAAAAAAACCAAAAGACCAAGTAAACCAAAACTACAAAAAAACCCAAACTAACAAACAAACAAACAAAACCAAACAAAAAACCCCACACTAAATTATGTGAATGAAGTGGTAAAAAAAAACAAACAAACAAACAAAACCAAATCAAACCAAAACATAAAAAAACCCCCAAACCAAAACTGATTTGTTCATAGAAAAGAACTAGTGAAGACAATTTCAAACTCATCAAAAGTTCTGCAAAGTTTCAATCAATATCTGTATTCTGGGGAAAAAAACAATACTCATGTTAGATGTTGTTAAAATTGTAGTAGTTAATACAAGGAAAGCTAAGTGCTCTGGGTTTCTGTATCTTTTGGAGTTCTCTAATATGAACGAGAGATTTTTGTCTTGTGGTAAATAGCCTAGCATGTGATACACTGTTGGAAGGAAGTTGCCACACCTGATAGAAAGCATGTCATCCAGAGGGACCTGAACAACCTCAATAAACCCAGAAAACCAACTAAGTCCTGGACTGCATCAAAAGCAGTGTGACCAGCACGGGTTGGGGAAAGTGGTTCTTCCCCTTTGCTCTGCTCTGGTGAGACCCACCTTCAGGGCTACATCCAGCTCTGAGGCCCCCAGCAAAGGAAGACCATCAACCTTTTGGAGTGAGTCCAGAGAAGCCCACCAACATGGTCAGAGTGATGGAGCACTGCTCCTACAACTAAAAAGCTGAGTTTGTTCATCCTGTAAAAGAGGGAGCTTTTAGGGTCACCTACCAGTGCCTGAAGGGAGCCTACAAGAAAGATGGAGAGGAATTTTTAAAAAAAGCAGGTAGTAACAGAGCAAGGAGGTATGGCTTCAAAGTGGAAGAGAGTAGATTTAGATTAGGTGTTAGAAAGAAATTCTTTCCTGTGAGGTTGGAGATGCACTGGAACAGTTTGCCCAGAGAAGCTGTGAACACCCCATGCCTGAAGGTGTTCAAGGCCAGGATGGAGCTCTGAGTAACTTGGTCTTGTGAAAAATGTCCCTGGTCAAGGCAAGGGGATTGGAATTAGATGATCTTTATGGTACCTTCTATCCTAGGTCATTCTATGATTCTGCATGATGCTGTGATTCTGTTAAGTTGCTTGTGTAGACTGTAGTTTAGAATATACAGCACATATAAACAGAGCTCCAGCCAAAGGGACAGTTTAAAACACCACTAACATTTGAAAATTAGTCATAGTACTTTGCTGCTTGTTCCTGACTTTCCCAGTCAAACAAAATCTGGGTAAACTTTTCAGCCAACACTGACATCTTATACACCTGTGATGGAATTCTTGGTCTTTGTTTGCTTCCAACAGAAACTATTATCAAGAGTTCATTTCAGCTGCTAGTTATCAACAGTTGGCAGTGCTTTAATTGTTTGACATACAGACGCATGGGATAGTGGCATTGCTAATTTAATGGGGTTTTGCCTGCTCTCTGAAAGAACTCTACAAGTCTTACTGAACACATTAGTGTGGCATTTATCTTGTTTGATGATGAATAACAGGGAAGAGCACTCTGTTTTTTTTTCTATAAAATCCTACCAAGTGGAATTTGAAAAGAAAGTAATTCAGTTGAAGAGCTTTTAAAGAGAAGTAAACAAAATATGAAGAAGACTCTGAAACTACCTTCGGAAGTCTTTGAAAATAAGTACTATTATTGTCCTGAAAAGTCTAAGAAAGAGCACAGAAGATTTTATAATCTCATGAAATAGAATGGTGCTTGGAATCTCTTAATTAATTCAATTCAGAATCCCACCTACTAGAAATATATTAAAAAAATGGATATGTTAACAGTACTGTGACAGCAAATGGTAGACAATATTATTCTAACTATAGAACTGTAGATGCAAGGCTGTTCTTGCATAGCAAAAATGTGGTGTCAGATAGTACACAGAATGTCAGGAACACAGAATAACTCATGCTGGAAAAGACCTCCAGAGTTCAACCAGTCCAATTACCCCCTTGCAAAGTCATAACAAAAATAATCTGATCAGAAGTCTCAGAAACAGATCCAGGATTCTTGAACACTTACAAGGACAGAAACCACATTGTTTCTTTCAGCACCTGTTACAGTGTTTATAGCCCATCATTGCAGAGCGAAACAATGCTTTTATCTTATCTGGATTTCCTTTGTTCAAGTTTGTTATACGTGTTGTGTTCTGTCCATTCACTTTGCACTTTCAAACTGACCCTGTGTATCCTCTGACCAGGTATTTACAAGCAGCAGTAAGATTTCCTGTTCACCTTCACTTCCTCTGTTGAGCAAAACATTTGTCTCAGCCATTCTACTTCCATCCTGTGCTCAGACCCCCAGACATTCAAGTGGCTCCAATATATCTATCTTTATTTTTTTGTTCTGGATAGCCACAACACCCCATATTTAACTGCACAATTGCCAAATAGAGAAGGATCATTTCTCTGGACTTTCTGCACATAAGCCCTTGTTAAAAATCTCAGGATGGGATTGGCTATCTATTTTGCAAGGGCACGTTTGTGCTGGCAGGTGTTGGAAGAAGACACAATCTACTCACAAAATGGAAAATTTAGGGACTAATTTTTATTTATGTTGTATACAAAAAGCTCACTTAAAGTTAGCATCCCTTCTCATGAAAACCTGTGTGATATGACTCTAAGCAAGTAACAAACAGCATTAATTGAAAAATATAAAATTCCTAAGAAGGT
Organism: Euphonia xanthogaster; assembly: GCA_034509185.1. Classification (NCBI taxonomy): domain Eukaryota; kingdom Metazoa; phylum Chordata; class Aves; order Passeriformes; family Fringillidae; genus Euphonia; species Euphonia xanthogaster. The sequence continues at coordinate 73,381,629 of JAYDZK010000113.1, forward strand.
ATGATGGCCATTCTTCCTGTTATTGATGTCAAACTGATTCTCTGAATACTAGAAACATAAATGAGATCTAAGAATTAAATAGAGAATCACTACAGAATTATTTGTAAAGTACAATTAAACATAAAGGAATAATTTTTGCAGCCTGTAGCATTAACAAAATAATATTTGTGCCCAGGGAGAAAGAGTGCTCTAAACTTCTTTAAAGTTGAAAATCTTCCTGTATATTTCAGTGGAAAGATTTCTGTTCACACAAATGGAGCTCAGTTCCTCATTGAAGATGAATCCCATGGACACAGATCAACTATAGATTGTGTAGTTTCCAAACAGATGTGATGCACAAAAATGTTTAAATGTTAATATTTTTATCACTTCATGCACTGTCTCTTTTACATTAACATGAAAGACATCAGCATTTTATGCCAGCTATAGTGATTCTTTTTCCAAAACAAAGCAAATGCTTTTCTTAAACTGATTTACAGTCAGTACTGTTTGAAGCATTTTTGTGTTAAATGGAGAATATTGAAAAAAGATTAGGACTTTTCTCTGAAGCTAAGCTGATCCAGAGAGACTAGTCTTAATGTAGTAAATAGTGATTTTTTTGCAAAGGTATCTGGGCTCCACCATGTGAATGTTTTGATCCAGCCTTTCTAAAAAAAATCCTGCTGCTCTGTGTATTTCTAGGGAATAACCATATAGAGTTAGCTTGTTGAATAAATAACAGGTTTGTAGGTTCTCTTGGCAAAATTATTGTTTATTCTAAATAAGGGAAAAGAATACAAATAGGAAAAAAAAAATTTCACTTCCAAATGTATGGATCATCCATATCTTATCAGAGTGGTTTAGCCATGTGTTCTTCTACCTTAAAGTAAAACTGTTACTGCTGTACCATAGACTTTCAACTGGAAAAAAGTAAATGGAAACATTTTCCTGTAGTCTAAGGTCTTTCTGGTATTTTATTTGTTTCATCTCATTTTTTTATGGGCTAAATCAATGTGTAAAGTCTTTATGAGGTTTTGAGAGCATCAGCAGTCCCAGCCCATATATTAAGCAACGTTTTACTATAAGCTTGGTAACAGAACAAAATTCAGGTTTTTGATTACATTTAAGGACTTTCAACTTAAATGCAGATAAAGAGTGAAAATTAACAAAAAGTACATAACTTGTAATCAATAGACATAAATCTGATAGACTTAAAAAGTAAAGACAGTTTAAGTATGAGGTAAAAGGAGCACAGAGCCAGTGAACAGAAGTCACTTGATGAAAGAGGTAGGATTGGAAAATTCTTCTTTGCTGCAGGACACAAGTAGGAAAAACTTGCATTTGGTATGGTCAAAGTAAAAGATGTTAGAATGTGACAGAACATTTTTGAGAAACATGCGATGGGTTAGGAAAGGATTTGCTTTTGTTACCTTATGAAGAAACACCTCTGAGCCTTTGGTCAAAACTGACATTTCACTCAGAGAACAAGCTTGGTTTTCAGGCTTTCTTAGCAGACTCTACTGACCTGTTAGTAAAAGTGGTTGGGAAAAAAGTAGGGAACATGTAAAGCATGGAAAAGTAACAGAAGTTTTCCTTCATTCACATTGAGTGTGATCTCTTGGGTAGATACACTGGAGATGTCACAGAACAGGCTGGAAATGCTCTGCAGAGAGGAGATAGGATAGGGACAATGGCATAGACCAGGGAAATGACATATGATCCTTTAGTCTGACTAATATCTTCTATTTTGCTGTTTACTGATGCTACTCACTTGAACTTGCCACTTAAGGCATATTTTCATTATACAAGAAGTTATTTTAAGGTCTGAAAACTTCCCTTGTCTTCCATTTCCCTACTGCAACAAGATGCTATACATTGAAAACATGATACTAGATGTCCTGAAGATCTTGAAGATGTGAGTAATGTTGATGGAAGGTAAATTACCTACAATACAAGGTATGATTCCCAGTATAACTTCTGATGTGGTCTTCAGGATTTTTCCCCATTCCTAATGTAATATTAATTTAAATCCATTTAAAATGTGTTGTGTTATACTGAATTTAGGAAAATAGGGTTTAGATAAAACTGTTTATGGTAGTGTACTAAGATTTTAAAAAGTCATGTATTTGTGACAGAAGGGATAATAACAAAGTTAATGCTGAGGACTTCTCATAACAACTTCTGTCAGCCATCTCTGCTATCAAAGGTAAAAGAGTCCCAGTCAAGGACTAGTAAGTAATGTATGACTGCAATTCAACTCTATTCTAAGAAAAAAGGAAGCCCTTGACATGAACTTCTCATTTATATATTGTGTAAAAATAAAATAATATTTAATATAAAATATAAATTAGTTCAACTCAATATTAAATATTCCACAATATTTGCTATATAATTATAACAGTATATAATGTTTTTATTATTTCATGCCTTTATTTATGCATTTGGAATATTACAATGAAACACGAAGTCTGCACCTGAATAAGACAATATTTATTAATATAAGAATGCTACAGGTAGCATATTAATACAAAAGAATGTCCTGTCCTTGATAGCAGGCTATAATCTTGTCCAATATTCCTTGTTTGTTCAGTTAGAGAATTTTAAAAATTATTTTTAGGAGAAGATATACTGAGAAATACCTGGAAAACAAGATATTTTGCACAAATTTCTCAACAAGAAATGTTAAAGACAACAAGATGACTATGAATAAAGAGGTAAAAGAGTATAAAAAAATTAATTTTTAAATTTTGTCTTATTCATAAGAGGTGACAGGAGCATATTATGCTACTAGGTGAAGTTTCAGATGTTTATTGTACAATTTGATTTCTTCGAGATGAATATAAGAAAATTGAAATAATAAGTGAATGAATTTTTTTTTACTGTTTCTTCTGCATACACAGATCAAAGAAAGCTGGATAGATATTTGTTGCATTTGGCATCTTATTAAAAACTCTGAATATTTACATTATTTAATCAACTTCTGAGTTCTAGTATTTTAACCACCAAAATTAGCAATTTATATCTCCAGTTAAATGAAAACTATAACTGAAAATTAAATAGAAAAATATAGACATGGCACAAATAAATAGATGAATATATTAGAGAGCAATGTCAGTTAATTTTCTTGAGTTTATGTTTTGTCCGCATGCCCATTTTCAGAGGCATATGACATAGTAATAAAATTCTATCAGACAGCTTTCAAACCAGTCAGATAAGGAACACCTGGATTTTGCTTTTCTGGCAATTAACAGTATTGAACTGTAAAAGGTTTCCATTTATTAAAATAAAGTTATACAAAGAAATATTACATGTACAGCAGTAAAATTCAGTATTATTCTTTTTAAGAAAGCAACTGAAGTCAAACAGGGATACTTTTGGAGTTTACTTTCAATGTTTTTGTTATGCTAATGTGAAACAATAATATGTTGAGGAAAGATAGCTCAATAAACAAGAATGCAAAAATCACTGTCACTTTCTTTCAATTTTTCAGAAACCATAACTTGTCAAAGAGTTTTACAGACAGAAAAAAAGTTGGGATTTCTGACCTGGAGAATTTTGAAAATTTTTTTCATCATTATATAGGAATCATTGATCAGAGAAAAGACTGGAAGAAAAAGTTTTATAAAAGTGAAATGTTCAGTTAAACATGATAACATGGGCACATCTATTCATTATTTTGTGTTTGCTTGTTTTTATTATATCTTCTATTCCAGAGTGAGCTTTAGGGCAATTGTCATTTTTATTAAGAAAATACCCCTGAGGAAGTTTATTTGAAATTGCTCTCATCAAATATGGGCTTATGCTTTGAAGTTTTCATCACAGTTTTCAGTCTTGTAAAGTTCAGGTCTCTAAGGATGTCAAAAAGATTCGTAGGCAGGAACTGGATTCTGTAAGTATTTATGCAGATCTTTGTAGTCCTTCAGGTAGGCAACTAAAGTAATATGCTATTGGATTACTTTGCATACTTAGTGTTGTGGGATGGAAAGTAACAGAAAGAAAACCTTTACTTGAAAATTATTTGGTCAGTTTTTAGGACAAGAGATGAATTTTTACCAATTATAAAATTTATAAACTCAAACTGTAAGGATGAACAGAATCTTTGCTCCAATATAAACTGAAAGTATATTTTTATTTAATTTTCTGCCCAGTTACATTATTCCTTCACGTGAGATCAATGCAGTTTGCAATTTTATCAACAGCAAAACTTCCTGAATTTGAATCTGGGGGGCTGGTATCACTAACATTGGCAGGGGACTTAGCCACAACTCCTTCAGTGATGGACACTGTTACACTGTTGCCTTCTTTACTCACCCTTTTGTTTTGTTAACAAAAGGCACCATGTGTCACACCTTCAGCTTCTCTTTTAGCATGTAACATCAAATAAACTACATAACTCAGGTCAGTAGGAGCTGAAATGTTGGTCCTGGTAAGGGTATAGCTTTTTTCACTTAAAGTAAGAAGTTACAGAAATTTGACCTCATTTAAATGAAGATAATATGCCATTCATACTCTTCTAAACAAATTATGTTTTCATTAATTGGAGAGACAGAATTGGGGGAGTGTGGAAAATTTTAACAGATTGCACCCAATTCTTCTTGAGCTTTTAAACAGTGCATATAAAATTATTTGTCAGTCTGGAAGTATTAGAAAGCATAAATGCCTTAGAACAGCAGTTTGGCAAAATCTTCTTAGAATTTCTGACTATTGATCTAATGCAGTTATTGCTAAAATTTTGTTATTCAGATGCAGGATTATAGCCACTGATTGCCGCAGGAGGAAAAGACAAAAAATACTAACCTTTGCAAAGTGAGAAATTATCCTTTGTGGTCAGCACCTTACCTATTAATTTAAGCATCAACTTTTATGTTTTTTGAAAAAGGAAATATTCATACTGGTCTGTGATGACTTTGGTTGACTCGATAAAGAACAAGACACTTAAGTAGATGGACATTAGGAAGCAAAACTTTAAAAATGCAGGAAATTATATGTGCAATCTTGAAGAGGAATGAAAAACTTTATTGCAGCAGAAAATTCATCAATTAACAAACTAACATAATGATGATAGAATGAGCAAAATAAAAATGTTGAGGAATAAAAATTATTTATTCCTCTTCTTTCCTTTTTCCCCCAGACACAAATTAATTTCTGTCTAGCAAGAAAATACAGTCTCACCTGTGCTTTTCATTTACAGATTATAGAAGAGATTTGGGGTTAAATCTACTTCTTCATTTTGGTAAAAATCACATTTTCTCTGTGTGCATTTAACATGTGAAGAAGAAAATACCAATAGTTTTTGTCCCCTTAAGTTCAGTGAAGATTCCCTTCAAGGTATCCTTTGAAATACATTCTTTTTGGAATATAATACTGAAGGACATCACTTATTTTTTCTAAGCCCAAGTCTCTGACTGAAGTACTAAATGTTTTACCTTGAGAGCAATACCAATTTTCTTGACATTTGACTATATTATGTTCTTCTACAGATGAATGAACTGTTATAACATCTTCCACCTAGTAGATGACAAGTTGACATTTTCTTTTAGATAAGTGCAAACATGTCTTTTCTAATAATTATTTAGGTATGGAACCGTTTGTTTTTCAAGTCTTATTGTTATTTGAAATTACCGTCTTAGTTCACTTAGAAAGAATTAACTTTTGAGAATTACTCCCCCTGGAACTAGTAAGAATAAAGCAATGTAATTCAGTAAAGTTTTTGCTCTTTTGAGTCCTGATAAAGACATAGGCAAGACAGTAAGTAGAAAGAAATTATTTGTTTACTTAACATATTTAGACATATAGTGAGACGTATTCCTGCACATTCAGAGGAAGTTTAAAAGTCTTGAGTGATTTTTTCTTTCCCTTTTAAAATATTTCCTGTCTTTTTAATTTCCAGCCAAGGTTTCTGTTAAAGCTTCATCTACATAAAGTCAGCTGCCAGTAAGAAACTTGCTTAAATCTTTGATTCTGTCGTTAAAGTCCACACAAAAGAGGTTTCCAAATGTTGCAGTATGGCAGCCACATACTATTATCAGTCACTATTTATAGTTTCTGCGGTATCTGGGCACAGCAAACTTAAACAAAGATGAAGATATAACATAAATTCTGACTGGGCTAACTCACTGTCTAAAGGTCAAACCTTAGGTCTTTTGAAAAATAGTTGTATTTCAACAGCTTCTATTACTGGGTTTCTGGAGCAGAACATCAAAAATCAATTACAACCAAAAAGTCACATACATAGATAGCATTGTATCAATCAACTTCTTTATATTTTTTGACATATCCAGTTGCAGGAACAAGACAAATATAATCTGGCTGCATCTGGATGCTTGAGAGCATCTAAGAATACACTGATATTAATTACCTATTCTGGTTTGTCCTCCTGTGCTCTATACTTTCTCCATGTGCCTCTCACACCTCCTTTCCCTCAGTAATTGCTGTTATCTTTTTTAGTCATACTCTCATTGATTTTAAGTTCTTTTGTATTTAGCCTCTCCTGAAATTTGCATGATACCAGCCATTTTGTTCTTCCTTGCCGTCCTGTGTCACGCCAGAACAGGGTTAATTTTTACAATATCAAGGAAGGGGCATGGCTAGGATGCTGAAGTTATTCCATACCACTTCACATCATCTCCAGGCTGTGGAAGGAATGTAGGGACTTTCCGGGGAGTCTTCCGGGGAGTAGGGGCTCCTTTGTGTTGAGGAAACATGGTAGAGGGGTCTGTCCAGTATTGTCTATAGTCCAGGAGTTTCCTGTACCCTCTGTTATTAATATTGTTGCTGTTACTGTTCATTCTCTTCTTTCATAGCTGTTTCCAGTAAATTGTTCTTGTCTCAACTTGTAATCTTTGCCTTTGTGCCTCCAGTATTCCTCTTCAGCCCCCAGCAGCAGGGATGGAGGGGGAAAACGAGGGAGTGAGGGAGCGACTCATGGTTTGGACAATGTAAGTGGGGTACTGAATTGAGGAGTACCATTTCTATACCACAACACTAGACAAAACACAGAATAAAAACCTTACCACCTTTATAGAAAAAGAGAAAGAGAAGAGCAATGCCTGTAAGTTACAATTCTAGGCTTGTCAGCCAGGAAATACATCAAAAATTGAGCATTTACAACCAGCATAAGTATAATACGTAGCCAAAATTAATACTACTAAACCTACAGAGGTTCTATGAATTTATTGTCTTAGTTCTGGGAGGTAAGTATAGCCCTTGTTCCTTTATTCTTTAGCCTCATTATGTAGGATTTTTTATGCCAGAAAATAAAGTATGGGCTGTGATCAATAAAATTCAGTTTCATTTTTTAAAAGTACATTTCCAACCAAATATGGCTTATAGATCCCTGATTATGCCCATTTAGTTTCATTTAGCATGCTATTTCATGGTCTTTTCTGTAAATCAAATTGTAATTGTGATGCTTCAACCCTGCAAGTATCATGAAGTGAAAGTATTCATTTGAAAAGAAAATACTGAATACAAATACCTCTGGCATTGCACCATATATATAGATATAATGTTTTTCTTTTGTAAAATTTTAAAAGGAATAATTTTTAGATTGGTGTGTTAATCCATAAGAAGCCAAGTGTTAAAATTCTTCTTTAATTATAAAAAAAGTAAAAAAAAAAAAAAAAACCACAAAAAGAAGAGAGCAAAACTACTTGGTTTGATACTTTGCCTGATTATTTTACATAGAAATTTATTAAGAACAGAAAAATTTTAAAGATGTAAAACCTGAAAGCTGAGGATGGAAATTTTCTTAATGTTACCTCTTTTAACATTTTTGCTTTCCCTCAGATTCTTGGCCATGAGAATAATACATGAGTATGTGAAAACTGCATTTTACAACATAAGAAGAACACATGAAGAATGTTATATGTCTGAAACTAGACTCAGAGAGTTTTTTATATCCTAAATAAATTGTTCATATCTCATAATTCATGTGGAATCGGTACTAGCATTCCACAGGTTTTTGGCTTGTTGTTTGTTTTTTTATTTTATTTTTTTTATTTTTTTTTTCTTTTAGTTTCTGTGTGTTTTGTCTTCACCTTTTGCTTTGGACTGGAGGATGGGGGAGCCTAAACTATTTTACATGTTCACAGACTCCTCTCTTCAGTGTTCAGCGTGAAATTGAAACACATTAAACCAAAGGCCATATTTCCTCCTTTATGAAAATCTTTGGCATTCAAACTATTGAAATCAAATGCAAGTTCATGGTATGTAAAAATCAAGCTCTGGATTTCATATATAAAATCCCTTTGGAGTGCAAGACTTCGGGAGAACTGGTGTTTGATATTTTCTCTTTTATCTTTGATTGTAGATACAGTAATTCTGGCCATATGAGGTCTGGTTTTAATTGAGGCTTTGTATGAATTTCTGTATCCTTTGATGCCAGATTTCAAAGACACAATGTAAGGTTTTGAGGTGACCAAAAAGGGTCATAAGAAACCTCTGGAGTAAGATCAATGTCTTGGACAGCAATGTAAGAACATACCTAATTCTCCAGCTGGGACTCTGGTAAAAAAAGGCACTGAGACGGCAGTAACATTAAATTGTAGCTGTGATTGAAGGTGGTGACAAAATCCCCTTTTCTTATAATGAGAACAAGGATCAAGCCTGTGATAAAGTAGTTTCCCTTCATGTTATGTTGTAGCCTTTTATTTGGTGATCAAAGTGATTGGTTTCATCAGGTTTTATGTTTGGGATTATTTTATTTTGTTTTGTTTTGTTATTAATTTCCTCCTCACTTTTGGTACACATTTGACGTTCTACTATATTGCAGAATTTATTTCCTCTACTGATCATGGACCATTTCTAGCTTATAACTCAATCTTATCTCAATATTTCATTCCTAGCAATCTCATTTCTGGCTCTTAGGCAGGATACTGCAGATAAACCAGACTTTCAAATTTCTTGCCATAAGGGCTAAAATATAAATTTAAAAAATTAATTATTTAAACTGACACAGTGAAAATATAGTGATTTGGGCATCACATAAGTTAAAGACAAAATGGGACTTAAGTCTCATAATCAAATAAAAACTTTATTTGTTACATGGGAGAGCTATTTTATTTTTAATACAGAGGCTAGGAGAGAGTCTATGTGAGTTCTGCTGCTTTGGTAGAACACAGAAGCCATCTGTTTCTCCACTCAAGCACACTTCTTGCCAGCTTGTAGCATGGGCAAGGAAATCTCACCTCTGCCTGTGCACTGACACTTATCCAGGACAATATTCAGTCTATTGTGTTTCATTGTCTTGAATTGCTCAATAGCTTTTCTGTGTTTACAATAAAAAGGTTCCAGACAGCCTCTTTAAAAGTAATGTAAGAGAAGCACAATTATAGAGATTCAAGTATTACTTGCCAAAGTGAGTTGCACAAGACTTGTACAGTTTATGGGAACTGAAGAATAAATTTTAACCATCTCTCTAAATCCATGTTTTTCTGATGGTGTACAAGGGGATTTGAACTGCAATGGCTGACAATGCAGACTTCAGACAGGATTGTAAATTAAGAAGTAAACATCACAGAGTCTGCTGCTTCAGCTGAGACCATAAAATAAACCCTTTTTTTCCCCAGAAAAATCTCACAAATGTGATTGTGGTTCTGTTGGCCTCAGTGGTGGGTCACCTTCCCTAGACTTAATGAGAGTGGCTCTGTAAGTGACAAATTATGAAAACCAGCCTGTCAAATAAGACTTTGTGGAACGTGTGTATATGCACATACAGTGCATAATACACACGTTCCACAAAGTCTTACATACAGAATCATAGTATTGTTCAGACTCCAAAAGACCTTTCAAATCACTGAGTCCAAATCTTACCCCACCACTGACAGTTCCACCACTAAACCATGTCCCTATGTCCCTATGCACCATGTCTTTACATCTTTCAAATAACTGGTGGATGATGAATCCACCACTGCCCTGGGCAGATACTTCCAGTGTTTGCAATCCCTTTGTTGAAGAAATTTTTCCTAATATCCAGTCTGAACTTCTGCTGGTACGCCTTGAGGCCATTTACTCTTGTCTTATCATTTTTCACTTGAGAGAAGTGACTGACCCCCACCTCACTACAGCCTCCTTTCAGGTCGTTGTAGGGAGCAATAGGGTTTCCTCCTCATCCTGCTTTTCTCTAGGCTAAACAACCCCAGCTCCCTCAGCTGTTCCCCTTGAGCCTTTTATAAAAGTTGTGGTCAATGACTCTGTGTCCAGGCAGAGTCCAGTGACAAGTGATGTCCCTTAGGTTGTCCATCCCGTAACTGGTACTCTATATTATGGCTACCAATGACACAGATGGTAGGATCAAGAGCACCCTTGAGAGACTGAGATGAAAATGGTTAATAACTTAATTGATCATTTGCAAAAACATCAAGTGCTTTGCTGACAGTGTGCAAGGCAACAGCCCAGGTGCAGAAGGGGTGATCACCAGAGGACAGCCATGACAAATTAACCTTTGTTTAGCAACAAACTGGGATTTTAACTTGATAAGCGAAGAGGCCAATAAGAAGCAGTGGAGAAGATCTGCGGATAGTCATTCAGTGCCATTTTGCTCTAATCCACCCCAAGGGGCTTATTAACAAGAACCTGAGTTGCCCTTGTCTTTAGAGGCAGGTTGTAGCAACCCTCAGCAAGTTTGCAGACGACACAAAACTGAGAGGTGCAGCTTACACAACAAGACAGGATGCCCTCCAGAGGGACCTGGACAAGAGCTAGGCCCATGAGATCATAACGAAGTTCCATGAGTTCAAATGCAAGGTGGGTAAGGGTACTCATAACATGAGTACAGACTGAGAGAAGGATTCATTGAGAAAAGCCCTGTGGAAAAAGGGTTCTCATGGAAAAAAAACTGGATATGATCTGGCAATGCTCACTTGCAACCCAGAAAGTCATCCATGTCCTGGGCTGCTTCAAAAGAACCATGACCAGCAGGTTGAGGGGCTGATTCTGTCCCTCAATTCCACTCTTCTGAGATCCCATTTGGAGTACTGTGTCCTCATCTGGAATCCTCAGTACAGAAAAGACACGTTGGACCTGTTGGAGTGAGTACACAGGAGAGCCACAAAATTGATCAGAGTGGTGGAGCACCTCTCTGATGAAAGTAATCCTGAAGAGAAGGGTCTGGTGAGACCTCAGTGCAGCCTTTCAGTACTTAAACAAGTCTTATGAAAAAGAGGGAGAATGACACAGACACACAGTGATAGGAGAAGAGGGATGACTTTAAGAGGAGGGATTTAGACTGGATGTAAGGAAGAAAATCATTGGTCACAAGGTAATAAGGCACTGGAACAGGGTGTGCAAGAAAGTTGTGGGTGTCCAATCCCTGGAAGTGTCCTCAACCAGGTTGGACGGGGCTCTGAAAAACCTAGTCCACTGGAAGGTGTCCCTGCCCATGGCAGGGGGGTTGGAATTAGATGATCTTTAAGGTTTCTTTCAAACTAAGTCATTCTATGAATGATTTCTCTGATGATAGTTCTTTACATCTATCACTAGGTCTGTTATGCTCTGGACACACTCCAGCCACCTCCATGTCTTTCTTGTAGTGAGAGATCAAAAACTGAGCACAGTACTTGAGGTGCAGCCTCACCAGTTCTGAGCACAGAGGAACAATGTATACATGCAGTGATGGAACTCTTTCCTTCCAGCCTCCCAGAAGGATGTATGGAAGGTATACATGTCTGTCTTTGGCTAATTTTTGAAGATGAACATAAGGTTAGGACATTAATACAAGGAACAGGGACCAGAAGAAAACTTGAGCAGCAACAATTATTTTGTATATTTAGAAAAATGTTTGCTCTGAAAGATCCTGCAGTAGTGATTTTGCATAACAGTCACTTTAAATAGCAGACAATTGATTACTCAGTTTAATGCAACAGCACTTTGTGCAGTAAGAAAATTCTCATTTTGTTGGTTCTTCTGTTTCCATCGCAAAACAGCACATTCACCTGTTATCAAATGCATTGACATTGCATGATGCCATCCTCAGAGCTATGGCTTTCTACAATTCTTGGATATACTTTGAGCCATTCATTTTTATCATTCTCTCCAGTAATTGATTTTGAATAGAACACCTGGAGAGATGCAGACCCTAGAACCAAAGTGCAGTGCAAAGATGACAGGATGAAAAAGCCAGAAAAACCTATCAATATATACAAACTGTATAAACACTGTAGAATAACATCTTTCTGCTGCTTTCACATTAATCATGGCAACACATGAGTCAGAGAACTACTTAAAATAACTTTTTTTAAAAAGAATTTATGCAGCATATCTATCTACGAGATGGAGCATTGGTTCTAGATCTGCATATGACCGTACAACAAACATATTAATGATGCTTTAAAACAAATAAGTAAACAAATAAATAAGTAGATTCATAGGCAACTCTAGCACTCTGAGTACACTAATCCCCTCCCTAGAGGGGCCCAGTCCCCGTGTGTCCCAGTGAGGGTCAGGGTCAGAACCAGTCCTTCTGAAGGCAATGGACAGGTGAGGTTGTGGTGACTGGGTGGTTGAGGCAGCAGATTGTTGTTCACAAGGCATATGGCCAGGCACAGCTGCCACACAATTTAGGCAGATACCAAGGATTATAACCTGAGATCAAATTTAATCCAAGCAATGCCTTTGAATTAAATGATAAAGGAAGACTACAGCTCTACACACTGTATCTTTTTATTCTCTTGTAAATGAAGGATAGTGCAAAGTCTGTTAGGACAAACTGTTTCCATACTGGCCTACAACACAGCCAGCAAAATCATCTACCTTGCCCTGAATTTCATGCTGGGATTTGTGTCACTTAGAACAGGCCAATTCTTTGTAATGATTGCATAAAGACCCACTGAAGTGCAGAATTATTGCTTATAGGATGCCAACATGTTTCATAATTTTAAACACAGAAAGGGCTGGAGTTCATGACTCTTTTTTCTATTTCTTTTTTTTTTTTTTTCCCTTTGTCCCCCCCATTAATAAATCTATAATAGTGTTTTCCCAGTAAGCTGAAAGCACAACTTTCAATCACTTTTTGTGGCAGAGTGGTCAATGATCCAAAAATGAAAACATAGGCCTATTTCCAGAAAAATGAGTTTATTTTGCCATCCTTCAAAATCCAGTCATGCAAGAACTCAAAGAAAAAATTAAAATTTAGTTCCAGGCTACTGAAAATGCTCAATCAGAAAAGTTCTTAGGTAAGTCTCAGTAGGTAAAGATTCAGTTTCCAGATCTGACCAAATCTACAATATGGCTTTTGTCAAGAAGTGACAGAAAAAACCTACATGATCACTTGGTCTTCTCCTTCCATCAATAGCTTGCAAACAGATACAAGGCCATTTTTAGAGCTATTACACTCTTTTAAAAATTATTTTGTTTTTTGAGGGAGGAGAAGACACTAATTCTGAGCTTTTACAATCACTCGGTGGAAAATTAGTGTCATTGCCTGAATTGTATCAATGTAGATAAAAAGGCTCCACTTTACTGATGAAACTATTGTCTTCCTTAGGAAACTGGATTGTTTTCTTCTGAGAGAAAAGCTATTATTTCCAGTTCTAAAAAAACAACCAAGCACATGAAAAACACCTCCCAACTTTGTTTGTGGCTTCTCATTTTACAGGTCAGTACAGCAGGGTTTCATTTCTTTCTTTCCAATAGAAAGCTCATGTAAAGTGATGACCACAGGTATGTTTTATATCTGATGGCCTAAGGTCCCGTCAAGTCCCCACTTTATTCTTTTCCCTAAGCACTTCAGAGCTCAGATTTGGGTGACATCTAAAATGCCTAGGTAAAAAATCGGTAACAGTGTACAAGCTGACATTTTCTGCTTGTAATGTATCTATATGATGGTTAATTTTCAAGCAATGCTATGTGATAAATGGTCACACTTTGTAGTACCATTTAACTCCCGCTTCCAAAAAATATATCCCCCAGAGGCTTTTTCAATACTTTTGAGTCATAGGAGGAAAGGGCTGAATGAACAAATTTGTCAACATTGATCAAAGCTGACATTCACGTTACCCTACAGAGGCCTTCTATGTCAGTTTTCTTCACCCTGCTGTTTTCAAGGCTTCTTATGTGTTATCATGATTGCTGAAAGGATGTTTTGATGCGCATTTTAGATTTATCTTTTGAGTCCCTAAGTATGGGAATTTCCAGATCTAAACCTTGAGAAATTAATTTTTCAGATTAATTTTCAGCAATAGACAATTTCCTACTGAAGTGCAACATGGATAATTCTGCCTCTGATTATTTTGACAACGTTGCCTATCCACTACTCCAACTTCAAATTTTTATGCTAATCAATTAATAATCATGAAAATATTTTTCTTTTATAAAACTTTGAGATAATTTTCTCTTAAATACAAGGAACTGTTTTTGAAGAGCTGTAACTAGACAACACAGCTGTGAATAACATTTGGTAAATTCTTTGGTCTTGACAAATGAGGATCTATATGTCAAATGGCATGGAATAGAATTTTTAAAGTTCTTTCAGTCATATTTTGTACAGTTTTATATATATTGCATGGAGTAAGCATTTCAAGAAAACACATAAAAAGAGAACCTATAATTTAAAAATGCCTGGCCGTACCATTTATATTCATGTTCTTAAATAAGAAAGACATCAAGAAATATTTATGCTTTCTTTATGTAGACATTTCAAATCAGTGACTAAAGCCCATTAACCAAGAAAATTCTATTGGCAACATATAGCTTAGAACTACTGGGAATAAGATACAATTAGTGTTGTACAGGCAGGATTAATTTTTAAATTTTGCACAATTAAAATAAGCATAATGTATGTTTTTATGGGGAGAAATTTCAAAACAATCTTTCATACAAAGAAATGACTCAAAAACTGTGTAAGTTAAAAGACCTGAAATATTAAAAACAAATTCCTAACCATTAAAAACTTCCAGCTGAATCTTTCAGCATCCACTTACTAGGCTAATTACAGCAATAAATAAATTACATTATTGCTAATTATATCTTCCAATACCTTTTCTTACTCTCTGTCATCCAAGATGTGAGGGGGTTGTTCTTGCTGGAATAAAATCAGCAAATATACAATAAACACAGTTCATGATCAATTGAAATATTGGAGATTTTTTTTTTTCTTAATCAAAAACAATACACATTTAATAATGACAAAGCAGTTGAAAACTAATTGGATATTTTATAAGATTCATCTTCTGTGAGCAATCGGCCTGGCAATAAGATGACTTCTCTCCTGTTTTTCCTAAAGGTCTGAGCATCAACATCCAACATCTCCCACTAATTTTGTCTCGTAGCCTTCTTTATTCAGGACTCCAAAAAATAAAGCCCAGAGGTCATTTAATAAAACAGCTGGACAGTTGCTCCACAGAATCTAATTTGACATGAAAAGGAGCTAAAGAAATGGTCCCACCAAATGTAAAATAAATAGAAAAATTTGTTAAAATATTCTTAGGCAATTAAGCAATAAGACTAAACCCCCCACCCCAAAAAAACAAACCTTAATCTTTGAAATCTTCTTTATCATATAATTGTGTGAACTGTTGGATTTGAGATACAGAAAAGCTAGAAACCATCTATGCATTCTTTAGGTTAAAGATTTTTATCGGTACTATCTTTTTTTTCTGAAGACTCTGAAGGTCCTTACTTCTTTCTTAACATCTAGTATCTACTTAGCCATGTTTGTTTTCTGATCTGGTCTAAAGATTGAAAATTCTAGACCCATAATGCAACCACAGATTAGAGACTGGGGAAAAGCCATTGCTTCCCAGTACTCATGATATTCTGAATGTAAGTGTATTGCTGAGTGTGATCTTGGCTCACTGAAGCTTAATTTGCTTAAGTCACAGTTCTGTACATGCAAGGTAAAAAAATTGATGGTCTGTGGGACTCAGTGTAGGTATTTAAGGAAATACGCAATGGATTTGCAGGGTAGATGAACACTTCGTAGTGAAATGTCAATGAGGTTGAACATATGGGTTTGGGACATGGTAACATAATTACAATGCTAATCAAGGACAATGCAAAACTCTCCAGTAAAGTTGACAAGCTTGAGAATTAATCCAGGATTAAGAATTTTGAGATTACTGGTGTCCCAGTGAGGAAAAGCCTAAGAATTTAGTAATCTTTATGGCAGCACTTCAGAAAGATGAAGTAAAATATTTACTTTCAGAATGATTTTGGGCTGCCTCACCATAATAATTTGTGTCCAGACACATCTTCATAGGTTCTCTCAAAGCTGGTCCAATTTTCACAGAACGCTTTCTTCAGAAGCACCACAATATGCAAAGGAAAATCCACATTGATCATACACATGCACATACTGATACTTCTATTCTCCCTCCTCTCTTACATGATTTTGAAAAACCTCCTCTGTTTAAATATGTATAAATATAACTTCCCATACTAGTTTGAGTCTGTAGACCAATAATCAGACCCTGGAAACAGAGCAACTGCAGAGATTAACACTCTTTCACTTATCAGCTATGTAGTGCTGTCCATTAGATAGGTTATCAGATTTTGAAAATAACATCACAAGGGATTTATATGTGTTATCACTCATGTATAACTGCCACAGAAAGGCTAATTACACCTTTTATTCTCCATTATCATTCCACTTTAAAAATCCAGCTAAATTATAACAATTATAAATATAAAACATGCTTACAATTAAAATTTTACTCTCCACATAAAAGCCAGCTCAGCATAATTATTTTTCTTTCCACTGAAAAGCATGAGTTGATGGCAACATTCCCAGATGAGCATATCTTTTTATTGCCTCAAACTTTTTTTGTGAAGCATCATTTTATCGTTTCATCTTATTGCATGTTGCATGGGAATTGAGGTTGAAAATCGCACAAGTCTCAAAAAATGGAAGGTTGTATTTCTAGCCTTTTCTGTTAACACCCACAATAGATAGCACACATGTCACAGGGAGACTGAAAAGATTTTTTATTACTTTCAGCTAGGAAGAGTACAGTTAATTTACACTTTGATGATGAATGTTATTGAGAAATTATATGATTGCATTCTACTGGAAAGCCATAAGTTTTTGATTTTTTAATGCTATAAAGGCCTAAATTGGCATGAAAATTGAGCTTGATGAAAAGTCCATGTCAGATCAGACTGATGTATGTCTGTATGTCTTTTGCCTACCCAGAACAGACAAACATCAACTACAGTGATTGTTTAGTAGTCATAAAGTAGGTTTTACCAGAGGAAAAAAGTGGAAGAGGAACAAAAATGGTAAAGTTTTCATTTAATTTCCAAAATCCTGATATAATTCAAAGTAGAAGACAGCACCTGTTAACTTAGATTACTTTTTTTTCTTTTCTATTAGATGTATTTTTTACTTATGTCAGAAAAATGAGTTGAATATTAGTATTTCAGTAAAGATGGGATAGGAGGTAAGGCAGTGGACATGAAAAGGCCTGTTGATAAATAAGAAGAGAAATGTGGGTAGTTATCACACTTCAGAGTCTGTAGTCAGTATAAACCAATGCCCCTAACTTCTTTAGGCTGCCAGCTCCCAACTGAGAGGATACTTTGGATTTTCAGGAAGAAGATAAATGACTTTAATATGTAACTCATGCTCTAGGATAGAATTTCTCCTTGTCAGCAACATATTTTTTGTCAGAAAATTCTGTCAAAGCCTCTAGAATGATATATTATTGTTTATTAATCCAGAATCCTAATACTCATTCTGGTATTAGAAACTATGATGCATTTCATGATACTTGAAATTTTCAAAAGCCGGACATATTAGAATCTCAACATTCTAAAAAGAAGAAAGAAAAAAATGTGTTTGACTGGTTTTGACGAAAACTATCCCTTTAGCAATCAAGTACAGAGAATGAGCTGTACCAAGAAAACCAACACAGCTGTGTACTACTATATTAGTAAATGAAGTAGAATTATGGATATCCAGGATAGGTGGAATTATGCAAGGAGTACACCTGAGTCACAACACCTCATTTACCTACCCATTATTGTCTTTAAAGCTAAGAATAGATTTAAAGGACTTGAAAAAAGATAATGTCATCATTTTGAAGATATGAGAGGTCAGAACCAAAAGAATATACTGCCCATTTCTGCAAGACGGTTTGGGAAAAGGGGGGAACTTTGTTGAAGAGCAGCTAAATACCACCAAATACAAGTACAGGTAAAGCATGCAAAACAGTAGCTGGGGGTCAATGTCTTGCTGTCACAGGAGAGATGAAAGGTTGGGCAGAGATAGGTCATAAGGACTTAAAATATGAAAGCAAATCATTTATGCTTGGTGCAGCAGGGAATGGAAAGACGGTGGAGAGAAGTAAAAAGAGGATTAACAAGAGCTAATCCTAGATATGAAGGTTTGTATGGTTTATGTAGATTATCGCCTCTGCAGTGGAAATGGATTTGTTGCAGAGTGGCACCCAAATGTGTATATTTCCTGCAAATTGTGAACTTAAACCTGTCAAGCTGCTTTTTTGAGTTACAGATCATCAGAAATACTCTGATAAAGAGCAGCTGCACAGTGAAGGTTACAAGCAAACTTCTATTATATGCTATTTTTTTTTCTCTCTTTGTTTTTAAATATTTTTAAATTGCAGTCAAGCAACAATGAAAAATTTACACATGCTCTGGAGACCAGTGACCAGGCTATGAAATACCACATATTTGAAAATAATCCCCTTTTCTTAATATTTTTTTAATTCATCTAGCATCTTTTGAAGTCTCTTCATTAAAAAAATAGATAAATTTTCAAGCAAAGATACCTTGGCATTAGATTTATGCTTTCATTCACAAGAGTGAAAACTAGAAAATGGCCAATGTGCATGCATATCTATCTATCTATCTAATCACAGTGAATCCTATTTTAAATATTATAACAGCCACAAGAAAAAGATGTCTTCAGGGAGAAGCTGGGAGACTACAGAGATGTTCATATCTGTAGGGAATGAGTAAAAGTCTGTTTTCTTTTGAATAAAAGGATTGTGCTTGCCAGCTGGGAGAACAAGGATGGACAGGGCCCTGATTCCCTTCCTACAGGGAGTAATTGGTGAGTCTGACACATTGTGTTTTAAACTTCTGAAGTCAGAAAAATTCAAAAACTTACTTGGAAACTTATGTTGTCCTTAATATAGATGTTTGTAGGGAAGCTTTTGACCCCGGAGAGTTTTTAGCAGAACATGGTTTAGAGTTACTGAAGCCTATAAAAATGAACATGTCTTTTGCCTTTAAAGGTCAAGAAAATCAGAACAGTATTATCTCAATATTCATCCTCTGTGAATATTCTTTCATACACACATACATAGTCTGCCTTTTACAAAAGCAGACTAATTTTCTGAGTAGAATGGCAATTTACTAGGATGTCTGAGCCTCCTAATAAACTTCAAAAAATAAATGACTGCCTGATAAGATTTTTTCTTTCATTGTTTAACAATTTTTTACTCAATTTCAAGGGTAACTGCCTGTAATCTAATCCTGCTTTTTAAAATATCCTCCCTGTAGAGATTATGTCAATTAACTACAGAAATACTCTTGAGCTTCAAGACTGTCTGAACTTATGTGCTCAAGTGAGCTGATCATTTATTGTATGGTATGTCTCAAATGTGTGCTGTTTTTGTGAAGTTTAATGTTTACTGAATATCACAGATTTTTGTACTGGGGAACTGTTCAGTAAAATATTAATTACATAGCTGGAGCATCCCAGTGGTTTTAAGAGCTCTTTTCCCAATAATATTTATATAATTTATGTTAGGTTTAGAAGCATTGCTGTTTTTCTGTCAGTTGTATATTCTGATTGACATCAACATGCGCCAATCTAAAAACGCCCAAGATGGAGATGATGGGTTTTCTTGTTTTCCTCTCACACCTTAAGGTCTCACCAAAAAAAGAATGAATTTCTGAAACTTTAATTTGTAGAAGGCACTTTTAAGGGTTCACAAGGGCAACTCTTGACTACTAATAAAATAGTGTGATTGTATTTATAACTTGGATTCTCAGGGAATGGATGATTTATCTGTACTCGGTGATATGGTGGTCAGCTGTTGTTCATGTTATACAATATTAAGGATGGTTTACTTTAACTCTTGCAGAGCTACTGTCTTATAGAGCTGGAGTTCAATGATCTTTATTGGTCCCTTCCAATTCAGGATATTCTATGATTCTATGATTCTGTAATGGACAGGGTCTCAAGCCTGCAATAAAAAGGTCTGGAGAAATGTAAAATTTAGTGAAAGACCAGGACTTCAGACTGAGGTATCTCTGGCATTGTTCTGAGATTTAACTTTTCAAAAATAGAGGTTTTCTAACAATGCACAAACCAAATAGCACTTACCAAAGTGAAAACAGATTATATATATATATCAGAAAATTGTGTTATGCAAATAGTTGTTGCTTTGCAAGTTGATATTCTAAAATGATAATTAGACAAAATAACTTCTATTTTACTCATTGGGTGTTCAATAGTGTATGGAATCATAGAATCGCAGAATATGCTGTGCTGGAAGGGACCCATCAGGATCTTGAAGTCCAACTTCTGGCCCTGCACAGACCACCTCAAGAGTCACACCATGTTTTTGAGAGTGTTGTCCAAACACTTCTTGAACTCTGTCAGGCTTGGTGCTGTGACCACTTCCCTGGGAAACTTGTTCCAGTGTGCCACAACCCTCTGGGTGAAGAACTGATATCCAAGATAAACCACCCCTAACTCAGCTTCACACCATTTCTTCAAGTTCTATCACTGCTCACAAGAGTTAAGAGTTAAGAGTACCTATGCCTCCACTTCCTCTTGTGAGGATCTTCAAGACCGCAATGAGGTCTCCCCTCAATCTCCTCTTCTCCAGGCTGAGCAGTCCAAGTGACCTCAGCCACTCCTCATACAGGTTCTCCTCAATGCCCTTCACCATCTTCATGGCCCTCCTATGAATGCTCACTAAGAGCTTAATGTTTTTCTAAAATAGTGTGGCACCCAAACCTGCCCCCAGCACTTGAGGTGAGGCTGCCCCAGTGCAGAGCAGAGCAGGACAATCCCCTCCCTTGCCCGACTGGTGATGCTGTGCCTGATGCCCCCCAGGACATACTTGGTCCTCCTGGCTGCCAGGGCACTTCTGGCTCAGATTCAGCTCATCATAAACCTGCAGTTAAAGAAAATCCCAGAGTATTCTCTTTTTCTTGGTCACATTTTTCTTTGTTCTTTTCTGGACCAGTATTTGTGTTCTTGATGCTATACATCCACCCACATACACAAAAACAGTTTTTATTTAATTTAAATTTGTTTACTGCTTCTTGACAACTGCTTAGAACTGAGGAAATATAATTAAGGGTACTCTTTAAAATCAGTTCTTACTTATAATATTCCAACAGTCTTAGAGTTCACAATGGAATTTTTATCATTTATATAAAATAGAGCAAAATCTGCTTTATTTTTCCTGCTTTATTGAGGTAATAAAATTTAAACTCCTAACCTGAAGTAGCAAACTATGGTCCAGTTAATTTCCCATCAACTTAATATTATTTTGTCTACAGAAAAGAGGTATGTAGTTGTCAAGTAACTGTGTAATCTTGTCCTTTTAGATGATCTGCATTTTTCGGCACATCAAAGCTGTATCTGCCACCTGTACCTGGTTTAAGTCAGCCATCATCTTATTCTTTTGGCTTTTTACCTTGACAATACAAGTATTTACAGAAGTCTTCATAGAATTTTTTAATAAAATAATTATTTCTTCAGTGTTTGAGCACCTTACCTAGTGTCTGCCTATTTCTTTTTATTCCTCTTATCTGCCCAGACCCCTGCATTAGAAAGGAATTAATGAAAACTGCAATCTGAAACTTTCTCATAGAGCAGTAGCATTATTAAAATCTGAAACAGTGCAACAATTGTATTTGTGCTGTCAATTCTTTAGTAAAACATAATTTTTTAGTCAAAATAATGTTTAACAAGCTGAACTCTCACTGGCATTCAACATATAGAGTTGATAGCATTACGAAAGTGATTTCTGTCTGCATAATATTGTGCATTAAAAGCTTTTATAATAGATTTTCAACATATTTACATAATGATGCCTTCAGATGTAATGTTGGCCATATTAATGTAATGTTTATAATTCAGGGAAGGAAGGAAGGAAGATTGGGATAGACAATACTGATGATTTTATTTTTCAGAATTGAACATCATGATGATGATGATGCTTTCTCAGCTAGGTTTTCTTCATCAGATTCCTTTGCAACAGAAAAAAATGTGAAAAATATGAAAAATTCAGTGTAAGATGTGTGATCACACTGAGCACTTCTCAAAGTCAAAGCTTTGCATACAATCCGATTGCTTTATCAACTTGCTTTCTATTAAGAGCAGTGAAAAATAGGCTATTTTAAAATTTCATCTGAAAGAGACAAATAGTGAATCCAGATATACTTATGAATCATTACAGCTTTATTGTAAGTGGAAATACTGTCAAAATACTCTGAAAAAAATGTTCTCTGGCATTTCCTAGTGAACTAGATTAACAACAAAATTAGAAATTGCATATATTTCTACTGAGCTACAGAATCAGCCACAGACTGGTCACAGATATTGGCCTTCATTCCTGTTCATTACTTTCTAATTCTTTTATTAAAGTATAGTTCTTGAAACCAGAAGATTCCAGAGGAAAGTATTAAGGATGTAATTTAATATAATTTTTCAATAAAGTCAGCTGGGCTAGGATTCTTGTATATTTTTGGTCTTTTCAAAAATGTTCATTTAGCTTTCCACTACAGATGGTACTAGTAAAGGACAGAAGGGATTAGAGGACATACTTTTTGTGCCTTCTTCTCAGGGATAGTTGTACTTAGACTGGCCTTAATCAGAATGTGATAATGAGATGAATGTGATAATGAAATGATTTTTTCACACGTCTTACCCAATGTAAAATTAAAACTATATAATGTTCATTTAAAAATTATTTCATACTTCCATCTAGCCTTTCAAGTAGGTTTATGCTGAACACAGCATTGATAATAGAGAGATGTTTTTGTTGCTGAGCAGGGATCACACAAATCCAGAGCCTTTTCTGCTTTTTGCATTGACCTGTGGAGACTGGTACATGGGAGGCTGGGAGAAGACATGTCCAGGACAGGTGACCCAAACTGTCCAAAGGGATATCCCAGACTGTATGACATCATGCTCTGTATATAAAGTGGGGGAAAGAAGGAGGAAAGGGGGGGGGGGGGGTGTGGGCATTTGGAATGGTGACATTTCTCTTCAAAGACACTGCTGTGTGTGATGTGGCCCTGCACTTCTGGGGATGGCCTATCCATGGGAAGGAGTGAATTAATCCCTTGTTTTGTTCTGCTTGTATGTGTGACTTTTGCTTTCCCTAATAAATTCTCTTTATCTCAACCCACAATTTTACCTTTCACCCTTCCAGTTCTCTCCCTGATGCCACCTGGGGAGGAGTGAGCAAGCAGCTGCATGGGGCTTGGCTGCTGACTGGTGTTAAAGCATGACATAAGTGCATCACATTTGTTTTTTAGAATCAAACTGTGTTTTCTTATATTTAGCATATTCTCCTGAAAAATCTTATGTTTGCATGTATTATAATATAACGTGCATAAATATTATGTGCAGCCTTATTGAGAAGCACTGTTTGCTGTAACTTTAATCATAAGAAAGTCAAACAGCACCCACTTTAGCTTTGCATGACCCAAAATTCCACAGTACTTTCTTTTCTAGAATGAAGAAATTACTTTAATAGCTTGGATTCTATTATGGTGAATTGATAAATGTGGATTTGAACTCTCCACATTGGTATCTAGAACTATACAGAGTTAACAAGGCTCAACAGTTTATTTATTTACATAGTTGGGGTTAATTGCAATTTCAGCTAATTGTTTACTTTCATTTGCATTTGAAATATGGTAAATTAAAAGCTCTGTACTCCAGAGTTTTTGGTCAGTAAAACAATCTACCTCCTTTAATATGATTCCCATTTTTGGTGCATCAGGGAGAGACTCTACATGCTGGGCAGCAATCCAAGCTAGGTAACAAAACAAATCTAGTTCTATCAAGGCACTTAAAGCAAAATGAATTAATATTTTGTGAAATAGTGGAGAAAAAAATCCACCAGTGCATTAGAATTAATTTTTGCCTTTGAAGAAACAGATGATCAACCACATTGCAGAAGAATATGAAGCATAAATACAATGATTAAACCTATATTATCAATTAAGTTCTTTTTTTCTTAAACTCTAAGCCTGTTTCCTCACCAGGTGCAGGCTTCTTAAGAAAAAAAAAATCAATAAATAAAAGGAGTAATGGGTTGTATGTCATAACATATGAAATGGAAGGTATTCTTGTAATGTACACCACCATTATTAAGAGTGTTCAGATTACCTGAATTGTTTATATTAGAATAATTTGTCAAAAAATTCTGAATTCTCCAGAAAATTATCTGTTGCCTTCTTAACTATTCTTTATTATATTTTATACTACTGTTATGTAGCTATCTGGCTGATTTTTTTTTTTTTTTATATTTCTGTTACTAGTTGCTGTTTAGTTGTATCTTTCAATGGAGTAGTATTAAAGATTTCTGTGACGTAAATTTAATGGCAGCTACATCAGATCCTCAGATTCTTTCAGTTAGCAGATTTCTTTGGCACTGGATGCTGTGCAAGAATTACTCTTTCTACTACAGTAATGAAGAACATTCAGTCCTCTTTAATTACATACATAATTTTCTTATATCTCTGCCAGGTTTTCTGAACTTATATTTCACAAAGAGGAGTAAAAAAAGGACTAAAAATTATTCTCTTAATAAGTATGGCAAACACACACAGTAAGTGAATTTTAGTGAAGTGTTGCCTTGTGTTTGATTTTGTACCATCAAGGAATGATTGACTTATAGCTGAGGTAAAAAGCATCTATTAGGTGACACAAAGCTATAAAAAATAAATGCAAATCTGTAATGATAGAAATGTGAGCTATCCAGCTGACACTTCTTGTAATTTCCTATGTTTTTTAGAAGTACCCTTTCTTCATGGGGAATGGGAAAGGTGATAAAGTGTTTTTCTAAAACTGTATTTTTTCATTATCAATCTTGAACACAGAGATATTTGTGTGTTGTCCCTCCAGTGTGTGTATAGTTATATGTATATGTATTTATACATATGTATTTATACAGGCACATACACACAAACATACACAAATCTGAGAGATCCTATCAATTCCTTTGCAGGTGATGTGGAGGCTGAGATAAGTATCTCATGGTACTACTAGACACACATTTGAAATAGTATATTATTGGGATGTCTGTGATGTCCATTTGTCTTTCCCATAGTGTATTCCTCATAACACTCTAAACTGTTAAGTGTACTGGCTGTTTTCACAGGAACTAAAAAAAGATCTCATACTTCTTGAAAATGAGCCTCAGTTGGTTTCTTCCCTGCAGTTTTTCATAAGAAGAGCCTGCTTATATACTTTTCTGCTGGAATACATCAGGTAAAGCTTCAGGGAAAAGGAATGGATCTGGAAGAAGTCTTCATTAGTTCCACTGTCACAAACACCTGGTCACATTTGACTTTCCTACTTTGAAAAACTTTCTGTAGGTGAACTTCTGTAACCAGTGAAGAATAGATTGTGCTCAAATCATACTTCACTTTGTTTTAAATTAGGGTGCTATAATCCTCAGATCAAACTCTAAACCCCTTTGTTTTCATTGATCTTGTAGGTCATGGCATAGCGTGGTTGCAGTATACATAGGGTCAAGGACAGTATACCAGCATTGCACATAAAAAATATTCCTTTCACCCTTGGATATAAAATGTAAGAAGGCAGTAAGTATTTTTAAGTTTAATTCAAAGACTATCTCTCCATGAACAAATAAGCTATTTTGTAACAAAAGACTGCTGTATGAACCAGCTTAGCCCTTGACAGCTTATAAAGCCCTATGTACAGAAAGCAGTAGCCAACAGCAATAGAGGCAATAGAAACCTCAAGTTACAGAGCCTTCTGCTGTGAACTGAAGGTAAGAATACCAGCATGAAAAAATGTGCTAGACCAGGCACTGATGAAAGTGTCTGAAAACTTTGGAAAAATTTCCACTACTTTTCAGGTCAGTCATTGGTTTTCTTTCTTTTGTTCTCAGATGGATATGTATCCATTCTTAACAGAGCTAGGTTACCAAAGTAATCAAACATACAGCAAAGAGCCTGTCACTTGTCAGGTGTAAAGTCCTAAGAGAAACAAAACCCAGGCTGTAAGTGGTTGCAGGCCTTTCTTCTACAGTCTCAATTCCAGGCTCCCTTAAATTCTTTTTCCCTGTTGTTACCTTCCCTCCTTACTTATCAAATCAATAAATTGGCTTGTACATTTAATAAAGTACGTACCTTTTTCTGCTAACCTGAACCTGACTAAAAAAGCTGTTTGGTCTATAATGCAGAAGATTCTTTTCTCCTTTCAAACACTTCTTCCTGTATGCTCAGAATAGAAGGCTTTATCTTAAAACAAACAAAAAAAAAACCCAAAGAAAAATGCAAATGCCAAGGGTTCTTTTTAACAGCTTATCTTTCTCTAAGTCCTTTCTTCTCTGATACATATTTTACCATAACACTTTTTTTTTTTGGGGGGGGGGGGGTTTTTTAGCTGACATGGTTTAGTCCTTTTATCATTTATAAATGAACGTATTTACTAAATCTGTGTTAGATGGATCTGAAATCTATTTCTCTTACTGTAGCAAATAATTTTGTGGCATGTGGCTGCATCTAACACAGAAATTAAAAGCATTTAGAGTTCAGAAGAATTACCATTGACTGAGGGAGATAAATACCTTTTCAATAGCATGTTCTTTGTTATTTTGTTGTATATTCAGCTATGACAGTATGCCATAACACAATCATTAAGGGAAGAAGGAAGAAATTATTTTTTTGCTATTATTAAATAAAAATATCAAGGTAAAAAGAAAAGATTATTCTAAGAAAAAGTGCAATATTCTATTTACCCATTAATTTAAAAATATATTTTATCACTTCAGGACACTTTATTTCCAGAGGGAGTAAAATATTGAGAGAAGGATATTCTACAAAAATGGCTTTACACATGCCTACTTTTTGGAGTAAAGTAAAGGAAATTGTTTCTCTTGTGTCTGATTGGTTGTAAAAGCATGAGAGAGAAGACTTTAGGAGATTGAGATTCCTGTCCTGGAAATCCTTGACCTTATGAGTATGCTTGGGTTTCTCTGCAGGTAAAGAACAAATTGTGAAGCTCTCAGGCAAGCAGTGTATTTGCTCTACTACTCTGTGCATTTTTATTTTTGAAGAAACACTAGAACTGGGTGAAAACCATAAAGCACGATAACCAAAAAGTATTTATTCTGAGTATTAAATTGCCTGAATTCAGGCATACTTACAAACTGTTCCCATATAAACTTTAGTACAATAAAAATCTTGTCATTTTAGATTTAATATAGTTGCAGTTAATATTAGGATGCCTATTTGAAATAATTTTCTGAACCTGGCAAAGCAGAAACTGAAGCACTGGAAATATTTAAATTGTAGTTAAATAAAAAATTATTAGATAATAAAGTAAAAGTAATTAGAAAAAAAACTGGTCCAAATATTTGCTACTGCTTGCTGCCTAGGTTCTGGCAGCCTTGGTTAGGGATATTTTAGACAGAAACTACTGGATGTCTTTAAGAACACACCTCAAGTTCTGCATCATAATTCAGTTTCTACCAGCCCAGTCTTATTCAATTACTACAAAAGTGAACATTTAGTAAATAGCATTTTGTTATTTGTCTGTCTGTTCTTTGTGACACCAACAGGCTGGAAATAAAGAAATCATCCCATGGCAGTCCTGTGATATTCATGTTCTTTGATTTAGATATAATTCTGAGTTTTATCTTATGGATGTAAAGAAGGCTGGAAGATTGCCTAAGTAGTTTAAAGTTCATGAGGCAAGGAGTGCAGTTGTAAAATATATTTTTTTGTTTTAAATAACCCAAAACTTGTAAATATTTAGGTGGAAGAGTATGTTTAAGGACTGCCTACATTTAGACTTGACTTAATATTAGCTTACAAATGGTGTTGAACAGCTGCCAATGGATTCTCCCACTGAGAAATGTCACAAAGCAACTGTGTTGTTTTGTTTCTAAAACCTGTTTTATCTTTTGTGTCTTATGACAAATATATCCAGTTGTACTCTTTTTTGCAAAACATTTATCACTGCAAAAATAAATTCTCTGTGCAGCCTGGAAATTGAGACAATCACACTACCTTTTTTTTTTTTTTTACTTACCTATAAATTAAATTACTGATATGAACAAGCTATATTTTATCTGCATCTCCACCGTGGTCAAGGTCTAGGTTGTCAGATTTTAGGAAATTATGAAAGGTCTCCAGCTAATTTTCTTTATTAACAAAACTGAACTGGGGACTCTTTAAAAATATAACCCGACTTTTAATAATGTAATTGTTTGGGTTTTTTTTCAGAGAATTACATATGAGAGAAGATAAGAATTGTCATGCTGGGATGAGTCAGTCCACCCATTACAGCACTAGCCTGCAACCAAGAATATTAATTCTCCTGTCATTTACATGAACATGGAAAAACATTACACTTAAAGAAATGTCATCAGGAAGGAAATACAACCTGAAGGGTAAAGAGACCTAATGAAAACCTTCTGTGATTGTTCCACATATTTGATAGATTGAGGGGGAATTGATATTTCTGAAAGTTACAAATTTGTATTCGAGTCAGCAGCAGTCCAGCTGAGAATAAAGCATGTGCTAATGAACTGCATAAGTTGTAAACCAACATTTGTTGGATTAGCACCCCATTAATAGAGATATTTCATAATCACTTTCACTTCAGTCTAGAAGAAATTAGTGAAAAAATTGACTTTGTTAGTATATGTCTCAATTACTTTAATGAGAGAAAGGGTCATTAGCTGTTACACACATCTTAGGCCTATTAGGTACCTTTCCTTAGCTGTCTAATCCTCTGAAAAATGTAACGTTCCTATATTCCTTACTAGCACACTTTGTGTTGCAGACAAAAAAATCTTAATTCTTAGGTTAGTGAGAAACACTGGCTGTATTCTTTAGAAAATCTAAGTATTGGCATATCCAAACACAGATAAACATATATATATATATATATCCATATAGATGTACACAGTGAAATTTTATCCTATTTTAATCCTAGTCACTTGGGAGTCATAGAAAAAGCAGAACAGAAAGAGATCATGAGAGGCTGTGATGTATGTATGATCCTAGTTTTAGCTAAAATAATTTTTGTCTTAGTAGTGGATACAGTTCTGTGTTTTGGATTTACTATGATAATAATTTTGATAAGACAGTGATGTTTTTGTCGTTGCTAAGTAGTGCTGACTAGAACTTAACTTTTCAGTTATTTCATGTTACACCAGCGAGGAGTTGCACAAAAATCTGGGAGGAAGCATGGTAAGGTCAGCTGACTGGAACTGGCTAAAGAGATATTCCACACCATAGAATGCCATGCTCCATTTATAAATTGGGGTTGAACTGATCAGGAGCTGGATGGAGAGAAGCTGAACATTGGTCAGTGGGTATTGTGCATCACCTCTCTCTCAGGTATGGATATTGTTCATCACCTCTTTCTCTCATGTGTTATTCCATAGAATCATAGAATAACTTGGTTTGAAAGGAAACTTAAAGATCATCTAGTTCCAGCACCCCCGCCATGGGCAGGGGCAGCTTTCACTAGACCAGGTTGTTAAAGTCCACTAGAGCATTGAATACTTTCAGGGACACACCATCCAAAACTTCTCTGGGCAACCTGTTCCAGTGTCTAACCACCCCCACAGTAAAGAATGCCTTCCAAATATCTAACCTAAACCCACTCTCTTTCAATTTAAAGCAATCACTCCTTGTCCTATCTCTACATGCCCGTGCAAAAAGTCCTTCTGCAGACTTTTTGTAAAAACTCCTTAAACTACTAGAAGGCTCCTATAAGGTGTCCCCAGACTTCTTGTCTGTAGTCTGGTAAACCCCAACTCTTTCAACCTGTGTTCATGGGAGAGAAGGCTGCTATCAATCCCTTCATCTCCCATACTGCGCTTCTGCTTGGGATTACCCCAACACATGCACGGCACCTTGCACTTGCCCCTGCTGAACTGCACAAGATTCATACAGCCCCACCTCTTAAGCCTAACAAGGTCCCTCTGGATGGCATCCCTTCCCTCCAGCATGTTGACTGCACCACACAGCTTGGTGCTAGCAAACTTGCTGAGGGTGCACTGTCTGTGATAAGTATGTTAACCAGTGCTGGTCCCAAAACCAAACCCTGAGGAGCACCACTCATCCGTGGTCTCCACTTGGATGTAGAGCCACATGACCACAACTGTTGAGTGCAACCATGCAGCCAAATCCTTAACCACCGAGTAGTCAACCCATCAAATCCATGTTTCTACACTTTAGAGAAAAGGATGTATTGCAGGGCAGTGTCAAATACTTTGCACAAGTTCTGGTAGATGACATCTGTTGCTCTTTCTCATTCATCATTGCTGTAACCTTGTAATAGATGGAAAAGAAATTTGTCAGGCACAATTTGCGGTTAGGGAAGACATAATGGCTGTCACCAATCATCTCATTTTCTGTGTGCGTGTCCTAACATAGTTTCCAGAAGCATCTTCTCCATGATCTTGTTGGGCACCAAGGCTGACAGGCCTGCAATTCCCTGGATCTTCCCTATTTCCCTTTTTAAAAATAGGCATTATATTTCCCCTTTTTCAGTCACTGGGAACTTCCCGAGACTGCCATGTCTTCTCAAATATGGTGGATGGTGGCTTAGTCATTTCCTTAGCCAACTCCCTCAAAACGTTTGGATGCATCTCATCAAGTCCCATGGACCTGTGTAACTTCAGGTTCCTGAGATAGTTTTGTACCTGATCTCCCACTACAGCAGATGATTCTTCATTCTCCCACTCTTTCTTTTTCCTTACAACTATCAATAATTTTATAAAGTAGTAGTAGTAATAATAGTATTAATACTAGTAGTATTATATGTATTTTGTTTCAGTTATTAAACTCTTTTCATCTCAACCCATGAGGTTTACTTTTTTTTCTTTCTCTCATTCTCCTCCCCTCCAGGGGGAAGGTGGGCAGTGGAGCGAATGGCAGACTGACTGGTAAAGAGTTGCAGGTTGCGGTTAAGCCATGACAATTATCAACTTTCCTAACATTTTTTTCTTACTTGTTTTAAAATTTCCAGTGATGGAGAGATTATAATCTTTCAAGGCATTTCATTAAAGTGTATAATTACATTTACCATTAGTCTTTTTTCCTCCTGATAAGGACATTAACCTGCATTATTCCCTTTGAAATCCATTATTGTCATTCTATTGACAGTGAATGTGGAGAACAGATTATACCCTTTAGCTTTACAGCTGTCTTTTATGTATTTAGAGATTTAACATTTCTCTTCCAACTTCACATCTAGATAGACTACATCAGTCCTCATTCAGAATGTCTGATTGATCCGATTGTTTTTTTCAAACTCCCTACAACTAATCTACATATTTAAAATATTTATGGTCTGAAATTTTACCACAATCACATGGGTGGAAATCCATACAGACATGATTTTCTCTGGAAATGTGTTTCTATTGCATGAAAAAAATGTAACTATAATTTTTCCAGAAGTATAAATTAAGCAGTTTGGTTCTTACCTCCTGTCAGAGACTGAATTTTTTTTTTTTCTTAAACATTTTCATGTAGGACTTTTGCCTATTATGGCAAAATTTTTTAACAATATTTGCATGGAAGACCACTGCACACTGAATGTGTCCTCTAGGTTGAGTCCCCAAACTGTGAGTTTAAATGCCTAAGGCTATTCCAGATAAGAAAATGTGATACTATTATTTTAAGCATATCCATTCAGCAAAGTAATTGATAAGGCTGGGAGGACGCTTCCACAGGAGAATCAAGCACAGCAGCTTCAGGGTGGAGGCCATAGCTCCACGCTTTTCTGCTGCCATGCTTGCATAGACCCCCAGACGAACATGGGGAGGAGGACAGCCTAGGGTGTGTGCAGTAGCTTCTGGTCAGAGGCAGTGAACACCATTACATGAACTGGCTCAGCTGTGAAATTGCCCCCACACCCTGGGGAAGGCAGATCCACAGGGCATGCACATGAAGGGGCAGCAGAAGAAGTGTCACAATCCATAAAAGGCTCCTGAAGTTCCCCCAGACTTATTCCTGAGGCCTTGCACCAGAGCACTGCACGTGATGTAACTGACCCACAGTCTTGCAAGAGACAGCAACAAACTTGGCCTCCCTAGGAGAGGCACCAGGGTATTCCCACCTGGTCCAAATGTATATTAATCCTTTGAATTCTGCACTTTTCTGTGGGGGAAAATGAAGACCAATTCAAGGGGATGGACAAGACATTGTTGGGACCCATGGAACAGTGATGATATGTTTTCTCTTAATATTTCTCTGTCAATCTTTCTGTCCATCTGCCGCCTGCACCCCTTTCCGATTTCTTTCTTTCTCTTTGCCTTTTTTACTGTTAAAAAAAATATATACTTTAAAATAAAATATATAAATTTCTTGGTATCAACATTTAACCTTGTTTGGTTTTAATTATGTTTTGGGGAATATTTGGAATATTTTGAACCTTTGAATATTTGTAATCTACAGAGAGTTCACTTGCTCCTCTGTAATTAGAGAGGACCATAACACCTCCTTGGTTCTTGATTTCCTTTTTTTTTCCCCCCTCATTTCCCAGTTCTGGATTTTTCCACATTCACAATGAGTTCCTCTTCTTCTTGTTACAAAAAGACAACACAAAATGAGTTGAAGCCTCTGGATGAAAAATGGATTCTTATAATATGTCACTGAATGAGCGAGTAAAAGTACAACATTAAGTGGCAGAAGGATGGATGGGTAGAAATAATATCAGGGACATGAATTTGTTTTGCTTTGTTGCCAGGATCATTATGGAGCTTGGAGCTGACTCGCTTCTAGTGAAGCACTAATTTCATGTTCATCCCTTAGTCGGTAATGCCTCACCCTTACTCAAGGCAGAGTAGATTAGATATAGGTGAAAGTTCTTTATAACATGTAGTTTTTGTTGAAAGTTCTTTTATAACATGTAAACCTGGTCAAGCAGAACTTTCCTGGTCCATGGCTGGGGGGTTGGAGCGAGGTCCCTTCCAACTCTAACCATTCTATGATTCTTTGATTCTACTTCTGCTTCATTTGCAAACCTCACTGCTGTCTAACTTACCTATCCCGCAGGTTCTTACCTGTATGATTCTTGTGAAGCCTTTCAAGCTTGTCTCAGCTCTTCACTTGTCTACTTGGTTCTCCTGGGCCATGCCACTGGTAACTCCCTTAAGGGAGCTGATCCTCTGCTTAAATTACTTTGGGCGGGAAATCAATAGGGTAAACCAGCATATCCAACTCTTTCATAAGCAAAAACAGCTGTTCATTCCCTTCTTTCCACTCCTACATCAAGTAGACCCCAAATTATTTCTGCAATGTTTATTTGTTTTGTTGGGTTTACTCCTGGTGAGGGCAGCATAGAGGAAGAAAGAAGAGAGGGGTCTAGACTGTAATCATGGTTTTGCTATAGTAACAGTATTCTGTGTGCCAATTTGTGTAATTTAGCTAGAAAAGCTTAGAAACATGCCAAAGTGTTTCATCTGCTAGCTAGACAAACTGAATAGCTGCCGATAGAGCTGTATTGGGTGACTTATTTCATTTTAAAGCAAGCCATCTAACAGGATTTACATATTCCCCTTCTGATAGCTGAGATAATCTGACTTCTGAATGAGGGTGAGAAGCTTATGCATATGAATAAGAAACATTTGTTTATTTAAAGAGTGATTGACAGAGGGTCAAAAGATAGATCTGATGTGATTTAGATCATCTGTTGTTTTCCAACATCATCTACAGAGATCTCTCAGATTGTCCCAGGATCTCCAATACTAAAACTGTGAAGACATCAGATTTGATATTAAAAAGATTGCAACAGCATGAAATAGTAACATTTCCTTGCGTCTTTAGAAGCCCAGAAACACTTGATAATTCTTATGACTACCTTTCACAGAAGTTTTCTGACCAAAGTTATGACGGGATGTGCTTGTGGGTGCACCTGTAGACAGCATAGATGTACAAATATCTCACAAAAAACTTTTGGTATAATACCATGGAGAGTAAAAGATAATGGGAGCTTTTATGTAGACCAGAAGTTTCACAGCCTCAATATTTTTTTCTTTCAAGTTACTCAGAAAGATCCCCAGAGCTGGCTCAAGATCTCTTTCACCAGCACAGAAAAAAAATAAACTTTGCAGCTCTATAGGTGAGAATCCGAGAATGTCTGGAGCAGGAATACAAAGCCACAGGGAAGCTGTGGTGAGCTCAGATGCTTGCTCTTGCTCCTGCTGCCTGGCAGATGGGAAAATGTGAAGAACAACTGCTCCCACACCAGCAGCTGCCACCGTTGCCTGCTCACTTTTCAGAACTCTGGCATAGATAAATCTTGTATTGGGGTCATGGACATCATTCATATATCCCTTTTGCCTATGCCAACAGCCACTTTTTTTCCTACACATTTGTGCTACATATCTATTTTCTGCAAAGAATTCTAACTCTGACGTGTGCATGCTCTTAAAAAGAAACACATCGGATCATGCCACCATGAAGTACTGTTTTGTTCTTTAAGATTTTTAATATGAGATTTTTAATACAAATTGGTATTAACTCTAATAGCTTTCTATTAGTCTTTTCAGTTTGTATCAGCTGTGTATTCTGTTTTTGAAGCTGAATGAAAAATAAATGAACAAAGGTTTTAGTTCCATTTGTTCCCTGAAAAAAAATTAGAATGAATAAAGGAACACTGTGTTTTCCTTCAGTAAGCTGATAAATTTAAATACAGTTCTTCTCTACCAAGACCTATTCAAGTCTGCAAGCACTGAATATTTCTGTGCACTGAGGGTATGTTCTTGAGGAAATCCTGACTAGAATTTGAGTTTCTTCCACAAAATGAATCTTATATTTTAGATCCTTTTCAGTCACATTTTGCATTTACTATTAACTCAAATTCCTTTTAGCAGCTGTCATGTCCATTGCATTTCAGAACACTTTAGTCAGTGCAAATGGTACTGCTGATATTAAACATTCCTGAAGACTTTTCTAATATGTAGATACATTTTCACAATAGAGTTGTAATCTTTTTTAGTAGTCTTGGGAATCTTCCCACTGATTTTGATCTATCAGTCATTGCTTTGCTATCTTCTTCTCTGACCATGTTTAACTGAGCTTAGAATCATATTTGAGTATGGCTTTTCTCTAGCAAAAATCTGTTCTTCCTTGAATCTTGTTTTCATTAATAAGGTTTCAGAACAGTCACCAGGAGGTGTGTTTGATCAAAACTCCAAAACTTTCTGCATTCTGGCTCTTAATTGCACGTATTGTTAGAAAACTATTTCATATTAATAGATTGCTTTTGCTACTTGCAGGAAAGAGGAACACCTGCTGTTAAAATTCTGGTTAACTGTTTCTTAACCCATCATTGTCAGTTTAATATCCATTTTTTCCTGCACACTCCCTTCCATTTTTAAGAAACTGTACATATATATTTACAGATATATAAATGTAGATATATTTTCTAAAAATATATAGTATATATATATATTATTTACCTTGTAGACCTGTTTTGTTTTTTTTTTCCAGAAATTGGATTTTGAATGGAGAATTGAAAAAAAAATATATATATTATATATGTATATATATATAATATATATATATAATTCATTCCCAAGACTGATTCACTTTTTCAAATCTTTAAAGCTGGACATGACATTCAAAATAGTATGGAATTATTCAAACAAAAACATATTTCTCCCATGTTTTAAACAAGTAAAACTACTAATCAAAGAATTTAAAATTTCTATTGGTTTTCAAAGAACTACTTAGTAAAAATAACATGGGCAGTCAAAATAGAATGTTAGTAATCTTGAAATTATGCCATCTCATCCAGCAGTACTGGGTGATATCAGTTTACTTCTGAATGTTTATTTTCACAAGAAATTAGTCATTTAAGAATTCTGGACAATTAATTTGTGGACATGTTGGGAGTCACTGGCCTTTGCGACCCCGAGATGTGTTAAAAGTCTCTGCTTCAGCCCACGCTTTCAAAGGATGAGTCGAAGCTCTTCAGTTTTCAGTCTTGGAATTGTTTATTATATCTTATCTATAAAATTTTTTCTCCTGCCCAGCCGAGGTCCGCTCAGCAGGACAGTCCCAGGTACTCTGGCTGCCCCCGGGGCGGTGTTATCTTTATATACTAAAAACTATGTGTAGCATGTTTACAACTATTTTCCAATACCCATCACCTGTGTTAGACAGTGAGTTTCTACTCTAGACCAATCTAAAAGTGCCAACATCACCACTGAAGATGGAGGTAGAGAAGAAG
>JAYDZK010000113.1:73423336-73463843 GCA_034509185.1 Euphonia xanthogaster
GTCTAGAGGTAAATTGGATGTTAACTGGGTCAAGCTCCACACAGCTGTAATTCTGCTGTAGGAACATCCAGGACACTGTGTCAGCACAGCAGACTCTAAAACACTGACTCCCTCACCCATACCAGAGATCAGCACCTTCCCGTGGGGCTTGAGAAATGCAATCCTGAAAGAAACTGCCTGCTCAGCCCATTTTAAAATACAAACAATGAAAAAACTAATCAATTTCCAGTCTAAATAATTAAAATATTGTTCACTGTTGTAGAACTACTGTTGTAGAACTCTGTGAAGGAAATCACCTACAGGAATGCCAGTATTTACTGATGTTGCTCATAAAAGTACAGATAGAATAGCAACTCTTTTCTCACTTTAAATATGAAGAAAATAGCCCATGTGATGGCTAATAGTAGGAGAGGACTTTTTTTTTTTTCTTGTATCAAGACATAAGATAAAGCATAATTCTTACCAGGCAAAATGTTATGCTCAGAGGCTTATTGGAGTGAGTGGAAATAACTATTTTTCTGCTTTTGTTACATAGGAATATTGCATAATTTATGATAAAATTGTTTTGATGTGCCACTGCCAGCATTAAGCCTCACAAAGATTGCCTCCAGTTTTCTCTTAAAATCATAGAAAATAACAGAATATTTCATGTTGGAAGAGACCCACAAGGATCATCAGGTCCATCTTCCTCCTCCTCAGATGGCAACTTAGAAGTAAACTATATGACCAAGTGCATTCTCCAGATGCTCCCTCAACTCTGAAACATTCTCTGTAATGCACCACAAGATGGTTTATATTTTGAAGATCAGAAATGTTCTGGACAGTGCATATCACTACTCTTCAGGAGAGCACAGTCTGCAGAATTGGCAGGATCAAACCCAGGGCCAGTGGAAAGTCCTCACCCAGTTTATTAGTGGTAAATACTCCAGTGGGTTTGGCTGCTGAATTCAGTTCTGCTGCTGGAAATTGAGAGTAATCCTACTGCAATAATCTCTTGTAAAGCAGTGCTATCAAACCAGAGGGCTCATAAGTACTTTGGAGAATTCACTCCATGAAGAAAAAAGATCCTGGGGGACTCAAGTAGCTGTAATTTCTTTTGTTATCAAAAGACACTTATTTTTTCTGCAAGAGAGAACAGTGCTTAAGAAAATGGAACTCAACAATTTAGGACCAACTCAAAAGATGAACAATCTGTTTGCAACACACGCAGTTAGAGTTTTGAAGTTATCATCAAGTTCAGGGCTGTGAATTAAACAGAAAAAGGTGTTCTTTGAATGATTAAACCTAGTTTAGATGACCCAGTGCCTATACCAAATGACTTATCAATTTATAAGGTAGTGAAGAAAGACTGAAAACAAAACCCACAGCCTTATACACAACACTGAAGTGTAACATTAAAGAAGAGATTGGCCAATCTGATTAATGTCAGTTAACAAAATACAAATCACACTGCACATAAAAAGTTGCAGCTTTTTTTCTACTACTTTGCAGGATTAACCTTACTGTACTCTGAAGTTTGATTCTATGTTAAGAATAAAAATAAACATGTCAAAGCTTTCCAAGCATTGATAACCAAACCCATAATTTTTATTCATATGTGAGCAATGTTGGTTATTAAAAACTCTGAGCTCTGTGGGTCATTTCAAAAATCAGCTAAAGTGCTGCTTTCTATTTCTGAAAGTCATGTTATTTATGGTATCTATGTAATCATTTAAGGATCTGCATTGACACTGAAATACAGACACTCAGACTGCATTCACTACTTAGTGAATTATTCTCATATAAAATGGAATTTTCCATGTGTTCCAAGGAAGCTAACCTAACCTTTACCTGACTGAAGGCAGGGACACACCCTTTTGCATTTCAGAAACAGGAGAAATTCTGGAAGAAGCAGCACCAATGCAATTTCCGCCTCCTCCATCTCAGTAGTCTCTTAGCTGTTTTGTCCTTCCCTGTTCTGGTCCAGGCATTCAGCTATTTTGTTTATGGCTGCAACAAACCCTGGCTGTCTTGCTTTGCCCTAGTAAAAGCTCCTTATTTGGTTTATATATATTTTCAGTGCTCCTAAGAAACTTGATGAAGGACAGATAGCAAAAGAGGGCAGATCACCAGTCAGTGTAAACTGGATAGCTCTGTGGATTTGAGTAAATTAATACCAAACTGTACTGATTCACAAGATATGTTTTTCATGCAGGGACACTGTTCTTTGAAATTTTGTTGTGGCTGCACAGACTCTCCATTTTTTGGAGGCATATTTAAGAAGCAGTCATTTATGTTTGCTGTGCATATTCATTTTGATTTGTGTTTGAAGCCAAGGGGATCATCTGGATCCACAAATAAAATGCCTGGAGTCATTTATGTCCTCTCAAAAATACTATTGGTGTGACCAAAGGTGGAACCTATAATTTAGTTGTCAGGTTTTGTTAATGGGTCTATAAAGTAAAAATTATAGGCTGACAGCATCTTCTGTTGGGAAACTTGCCACTGAGATATTCTGAGGTCTCTTAAATAAAAAGCAAGAAAAGTCTTGTTAATCTGGTGTTGCTTTGGGGCAGACAGATTTCTTCCCAAATACTGCTCTTGAAGGGCAAATGGTACTAATACCCTGTCTCCAGAGGAGATGTGTAAATTTTGGGGGAAGAATAATAGTAGTTAAGCACAGACACCACTTACACAGAGATTTTACTCTCTGTCATGAAGAATCTTGACATGAAACTTGAAGTCTTCCTAGAAGATGTGCTGCACCCTGGTTCTGGTTTGGGAAGGAAGCACTTGGCAAATCACAGAGGCAGCGCTATGAAAAAGTCACCAAATTCCTCCCTCTCCTAAAAAATCTACCAAAATGGGCTTTACACCTAAAAAAGTACTTATTAAGAAATACGGTCAGGTTGCAGCAGCATGGTCCAAAGCTGTTTTGGACAATGCCAGCCCAGAACCAGGACCTGCTCCCCTGCTGCACACATCATTCCTTGGGAGGACCAAAAAAAGGTGCTTTCTGTAGTGCAGGAGCTCATGGGGTTCTTTCTACTCTGATAAAAGAGTAGAGGGAAAAGGCTGCTTTATAAAAATATTAGATGTATTCAGGAAAAGCTTTACATTACAGCTATCTGTAACTCCACTTAAAAATTCTCGTCAGTGGGTCACTATGAACATTTTATTGTGTCTGAATGTGCAAAATTATCAAAAATGGGTTTTTTTCTGAAACTTAAATGGAAAGGAGAGGGAAATTAACTGTGTGAAATTCAGTGCTATGAAGTATTAAAGACTTGCAGTTAATTATTGAAACTCAAGTCTTTGGTGGTAGATGCTTCTGTGTGGTCTCACAGGGAGGACACAGGGCCTGGAGGGAACGGCAGAGTTCTGAACATGGAAAGAACAAATGATGGAGTAAACTCCTGTTGTCTTTAAAGCCTGTAGCAGCAACATCATCCTTTTTAAACTGAAGTTGAAGGTAAGAGTATTCTTCTATCCATTTTTATCTCTACCGATTTTCTCAACAACATTGGGCTTCTTCTAAGTTTCAAAATCAAAAAAAAGATTCCATAGAGGATGAGTGGTGCTATGACCTCTCTGCAAATGCAGATAAACCCCTCAAAGCTACAGCAGTGAGAGGGACAGGACAGTAGCAAATACCTTGTATTACGATACCATTTTCTCACTCATCTTTAGATATTCTGCTTTTTCATTTTCCTCCTTTTCCTTTCACTCTTACCTTCCCAGTTCTCCTTTTTTTCTCCAGCCAGCTGCTAATTCTCTGTGGTTCTTGTGTGCATGAGAAACTGCATCACTGTTCACAGTAAAGCAGGATAAGGATAAGTAAAGAGTTACAAGCACAGTACACTAGAGAACCATGCTCACCTGGGGCCACTGAGGGACAGAGAAGCTTCATTTATTACTTAGTGGTATTTAAGTACCTAAATACTTACCACAACACAGATTTTTCTGGGCAGTTCACTATAACTAGTATCCAAACCACCCACAACTATGCAGCAAAACTCCACATCTTTGTATAAACAAGTGCTCCAGGAAAAGCAATTTCTCTCTGAATCCTCAGGGCTTTGTGGGCTTTTCATTATTTATTTATTTAAAGGGCTTAACAAATGTACTCAGATGCCACAGTGAAAGGCAAGATATATGAAGCAAAGTAGAATGTATGCTGGAGAAAATAGAACAGTTTAAGATCAGATGCAGATAATTAGCTACAGATCAGCCTCT
This sequence comes from Euphonia xanthogaster, assembly GCA_034509185.1. NCBI lineage: Eukaryota > Metazoa > Chordata > Aves > Passeriformes > Fringillidae > Euphonia > Euphonia xanthogaster. The sequence continues at coordinate 73,427,552 of JAYDZK010000113.1, forward strand.
TCTTTCCTTTTATCTAGACTGGAATAGATGTGATCAAACAGTAGCAGTTACATGGAAGAAATTTTTTTCTGGACAACAGGCAGAAGGACAGAAAACTGCTTTTTCCAATTTACTTTTTGAAACCTCTTAAGATGTACTTCTTTAAACTTTCACCTGGAGCATCTCTGAGTTGGTCCATTTTTCCTGATGTCTGAGGAGGACCTTTCAAGAGCAAAACAGGAGAGAAAACAGGTTTAATATGATCTCACAAGCTTAGCAAAAGGTAAGAATGCTATACTCTACTGCTTTCTAAGTGTTCAGTTTTAAAATTTGCAAGATTTCAGTTTGACAGTGTCTGTCTTTGAGGCAAGGAGGGACATTTTCCCCTTAATTTTCTTAAATTTTTCTTAAAACGCATTCTTAGAAAATTAGTGTCCTTTTTCCAAATTGCGAAGTGAAACTGAACACAACCACAGAAAAATAAAAACTACACATATTCTCATAGTGATTAGGAAAAAAAGTGGACACAAATAAGCAATTTATATAGAATTTGAGATCAGCCTATAAGAAAATAATGATCACCACTTATTGATTCTTAACATCTTGCCTATTTTGTGTGTCCTAAATGACAACTTTGCAGTGCATAGGAGGATTTCACAGCACTTTTGCTTCTGTGTAGGACTGCTGTGTTTTCTTTGCAGCTGGGTGAGCTGCAGCCCATGTACCCAAAGCCCTGCAGTTTAAAGCCCCCAAATGCTCTCTGGCCACCAGCCCCAGTCTCTGCATCACACCTCATCTTGGAAGTTATCAATTGTAACACAGAGCACTGCATTAGTTCCAGTTTGCCCATGAAAACACAGAAGAAAAATATTATGAGGGGAGTTTTATCAAGCTGAGCCTTGCACTGTTCTGATTTCTTGACACTATCTAAATGCACCAGTCCATATCTAGATATATATATAAAATGTATAAATGTGACCATATTCTGCCCAAAATTCATCCCACTACCAACATAGGTGTCTACACCTTTGTTCAAGAGTTACCAAGTTCACCCATTTCCTGTGTCTGTGGGAGCTCAGCACAGGCAAGGAAAACATCCTCTGTGATCACAACCAAGACCAAGGCTTCATGGTCAAGTGCATCTAAGCCAAAAAGTTTTTGTATGAGCATCAAGAGTCTTTCACAAAAAGGGGAGCACCAAGATGTATCACATCTGTCCTGGCCTGGAGGCTGGGGAAATATCTTAGCAAACAGGCAAGTGAGATTTTTTTTATGCCTGGGGCCATTCAGGCTAGGAAAGAGAAGGCATCAGGAGGAAACAGACAGAAAAGGGATGGAAGAGGATGTCAGTTGAAGTCCTGAGGGGAATGGGGACTAGGCATGCAAATTCAGACTGGAAAAGGAGTGCCTTGATGGATAAACAAGCAGCACACGAATGAAAATCATGGAGCAGAAATTAGTTAAATATTATAGCAAGTCATCATGTGCGTTTTCTAGGAGCTGACTTCTAGGGCATCTGTAGACCCAAGACTTAGGGAAAGCAACAGTTCTCTTCCTAAAGTATTTAAAGCAACCTGTCTGGTACAACTCAGCCTTCAGGCTCAAAAGGAATCTTTTGAATTGGGTGTTAGAGGCAACAGAAGCTGTAGGAGAATAGAAAGATGTCCTTTTCCACCTGCAGTGACTCCACTGGCTCCACCAGCAGGCGCATCTATGGAATAGAGGTGACCCCAGTGGTGACTGACACCTGTAAGTCCTTTCTCACTGAGAGGTTGCCCTCCACATCTGGAGGAGGCAGGGGAAGGTCACCACGCTATCTCAGGAGAAATGTGAGAGAGCTGGGGTGGTGGAGGAAGGAGAATGGTCTTAACAGAAAGCCTACAATAATCCCATCAGCCAGAGGTTTAGGATAATCTTAGCATCCTAAATCCACCAATGTGGGTTGTGAACACCATTCACCAGAGACAGGGTTTAAAAATCTGAAAGAAATCTCCATAGGAACCTGTGGCAATTCCTATTCCTGATGCTTGAGCCTAAAGCTTTTCCTTCCCATCTTCCTGTTTCCTTCAGTAATCTTGGAAGAATTATTTACTGAGCAGAGACTAAAAAATTAAGTCAAGAGTTACACTTCTGTCCCTAACCCCACCATTCCACTTAATCGGTGATTTTCGCTAAAACACCAAGACCCTCAGTTTTTCCACGTATGAAATGGGGATAATACAAGTTTAAGGACTGTAACTCACTTTGAAAAGCACTGAACAAAATATGCAAAATAAACCTATTTTTTTTTCTTTCTTAGCCTTTATAGTCAAAAGAATAATTCACAATGAATAACTTATGCAGTGATATGAACTCCTTTACCTTGAATGTTATTCACCCACAATACATATTATTTTTTGTGAGTTATTTGTTATTCTACACTGGTTAAATAATTCCCATAAATATTTAATGGTTTATGGGCTGTTCATGAAAAGTTTATTCAGAATATTTATTACATGAAATGAAATTAATTGGATGTTTTTGGTATATCCAGTCTCTGCTTCCTGACTAGAGTAATGTAATTTGTTGAATCAGGTCTTTTATGTAAATTATTTTGCTTGTACATCAATTATATTATCTGTACATATTCTTGCTTATAATGTAAGTTTGAGAACATCCCTATCCATCAACTCATTCACCCCACAACAAATGCAGTTTTAAATCACAAATGCACAGAAAGAAACATCTATTTGCATGTGATCTTACACTGTCTTATTCTTCATGTGCAGAGATTGAATACAAAGTTAATATATATCCTAGTCCTTTTTTTTTAATTTAAATTAAATTACCATTAACTTCTTTCACGTAAAAGTAATTTAAAGTGATTAAAGAGAATACTCTGTGGATTTACATTTTCCAAATGGATTAGCAATAGATCTCTTGGAATTCATCAGGTATAAGAATAAAGCTGTAAAATAGTGATTTAAGTAAATGCAGGGAATACCAAGAGGAATAAAATGAGATCTCTAAGGTCAATAACATTGCAGTGTAGATTTTATTGTAACATTAAATCTTTTGAAATATTTACAGAGAAGAAATATACTTTAGCTCTGAGACAAATTATAGAACACAGAACTTTGAGTAAGCTATGATTTACATTTTCACTTACCTGAGGGAATCACTAATTGCTAGAAACTTCATTATTTAGGAGGTCTTCAAGTAAAATGAGAAACAGAGAAAAATTCTGGGTGACAAGCAAGGGCCAGTTTTAAATATATCTTTTACTTCTGTTTTTGTTTTCTAAAAAAACTCTCCAGTAATCATATTTCAGTGATTAAATAAATGCATTAAAATGTTTTTATGCAGTTTCAGTTGCAGTTTCATCTTAGTGTAAAACTATAGAATAGGCAGCAAAGTAATTAAATGTAAGGACATTTATATTTTTAATGCTCAAAATGTTTTGTAAGATTTTTTTATTTTCTTTAACAAGACTTTAAAGCACATCAAGGATTAGTAGTATGTCATGGGTCATAATCTCCAGAGTATCATCTTTCTACATAGCTGCTTTTCTCACATCAGCACAATTCTTTGACAAATTTTATTTTTAGTCTGGTGAAAATCTCAGTTAGCATCTTTCAGGGTAATGGCCAAATGGATAAGCTCCTTGGAGTCTTACTCTAAAGTTTTTGTGAAGCATGCACACATTTGTATGCCTGTCAACCTAAGTGTCTTTCTACCCTCTCCCTCCAAAGAGGCCTTCACCCCTGTATTGCTGTATTTGTAGACACAGAAATTCACATACTAACACAGAATTGCAGGTATGGGAAACTACCAAGTGCCAGGGGTGAAAGTCTGAGAGTTGTTAAATATTTAGCTTTAAAATATTTGTCTGAATGTACAAATTACTGCAAAAAAGTAGTTTTCCCTGATAAATTTTAGGCTCAGCTACATTTGGATTAGACCTTAGTCTAACTGTAGTGTCAAAGATAGTGTATGCTAATTTAATTTAGTACAAAGAAAGCTCCAAACATAACTTCCCATTTCAAGTGTTCATAACTTTCATCTAATATATTATCTCACAGTAAAATTAGTTTTCTCATCTCTCCAATTAAATTTTAAAAAAATCTGCATTCTTAGTCATATGTTTAAAATGACAAAGATAAAAGACTGTTGACAGAAAGTATGGCTATGGATAAAGATCCAAATCTAACCTGTCCCACTAATTCTAAAATATAACAGACTTGAAAGGCATATTCTCTTGAATATTTTCTGCTGCTTTATATTCACTGATGCAAGGCTACTCTATAGCAAGATGATGTTTCCTGAGGCATAATAAGTGCTGGCAAGCTCAAAAGAAAACACATATATTGATTGTTTCAGGCAATAACACAAACATGCATTGTCTAATCTTTCTGCACTCTCATCCTCCCACACAAAGCGTCATGGGCTAAAAAAACCACTAGAAAATACAGGAACAAAACCTGCCACAGACATCTCAATAGTTATGCTTTTACTGACCATTTCACCCATAGGAAAAGAAAGATCAGGAATTTCAGAAAGTTCCTAAATATAGCATTGATTTAACTATAAGATTACTGAAATAGTGTGTAAAGGCCACTGACTTTGAAAATTACTGATGTGCTGTCTGTAGTAACTATGCCTATGGGACATCCCTAGATAGAGATAAATCATAAAATTACATTCTAGCACTATGCAGTGTTTTGTTTCTATTTGAGGTACCAGACACCATTGGTACCAGATAGAAGACACTACATCATGAAAGTATATCCTGGCACTGTGATTAGCTTATGAAAGAATTTCATCATGAAAAGCAAAAAGCATTTTCCCTGAGTTCAGTCTCCTGAATTTAAAAACAAAGCTGGTAAATCCAACTGTATCTGGCAGTTCCCAAAGCAGTTGCTACATGCTAGTTGTAACTAGAGCATGAGACAATGATGGATAAATAGCCTGCTGTGGATGATTTTGGAAAAAAAAAATAAAATTGAACTGTTAAAAGGGTTTACAAGGCTCAGAAGGTTCGGGATTTTAGAAGCATAAAATCTTCCCAGCTGCACTCAGTGGAATTCCACAGCTCCTCCTGCAGCTCACAGCAATACATTATTTAACACATGCAGGGGGAGAAGCTTTTTGAGAAAAAGAGGCTTTTACATACCAGATGCACAGTTTCCTCACATGTATTTTTCCTCAGATTGTCATGGACAGCTTCTCACTAGCAAAGAATGACAGCACTGCCAAATTCAAAAGACTTTGCAGAGAGCCTCTTCGGCTGATCTCAGAATTCTCCGCTGCTTTCTGGTCTTCAGTACATTCAAGGTGGTAATTTGTGTCTTCAGGTTGCCTATATATGGGTACTCATTCTATTCTGAATTACTATGTTACTATGTATGCTTTAATGTATTTTCTGGGGTCCCTTTGTCTCCTCTCTTTTAGGGCACTCGTTTTAACCTACAGGCCCTTTGGGACTTAATGTGGGTTGAGTAGAGCTTCTGAATCACAGTTCTGGCTTTAATTTGCCTTTTGAAACCCTCCCAAAGTTGATTTTCTAACTAGTCAGCCACTTTCCTCTCTCATCATATTTAATGGACTCCTTTTTTTTTTTTTTTTAATTCACTCAGTTCTCAACTGCATATTAGCAGATTATGACAGAGAATTTAAGCATTCAAAAATCAAAGCTGTTGACAGCAAAAGTCACAAGTTTGGCTGTGTTCATTTAAAGCTCTAGTAAATGGACTTTTGCAGATAGCTTCTTTAAAGAGCAACAAGAGACTGGCAAGCAACATTTACCCTGCCAAGCTCTGCAGGGCACTGTCTTGCAGCAGGAAACATCAGCAGTAGTGATCCACAGCTTGAATAATCCACCCCAGGCTGCGGGGATTAGGCTGTGAACTGTTCAGTCCATGGAGCTTGTTGATAGAATTTATTTTTTTTTTTAAGTACTGGGCACAAATGAAGTCAATGTATTAACGAGCAACCGTGAAGAAACAGAAAGATTGGATTTCTGGAGATGTGGTGGGAGATTAGTGGACATATCTGATTTGCTACTCAAAAGGGAAAAATAAAAATAAAACCATTTATTAGCAATGTATATATCATTACTTAAAAAGAAAACCAAAGCAATATTTTAAAGCAAGGGACTGAATCAACACCTATCATCCATCTATCTATCTATCTATGTATCTATCTATCTGATCTATCTATCTTCTATTGCATTGCATTACTGTAGTATTTTTGCCAATAGCAACTAGGCAAATGTGAAATTAAGCCTGAATTGCATTTCAGTTCAGCCCTGTTTGTGCCATTTCTGTAAGATCAGTTCTGTGCAATGGCAGATCAGTTCAAATCCTGGGATTTACTTTCTGGCTGGACCTGCCACTGAGAATCTCTGTCACCACTGAGATTTGTGAGTTAAATAGGGAGAGAACAGAGGAACAAAGAAAAAAAGGTGTAGACCTCATCCACAGCCACTGGCTCAAAGGAGGCTATACCTGCTTGAAGAGGATGATGAGGAAAGCAGTGGCACAAATCCCAGAGCTGGAGAAACAGACTGACACCCTGGCAGGCAGCTGATGCACATCAGCAGCCTCTTTTCTTACTGTGATAAGGTGAAGAGATGGTTGGACTAACTGCTGGGCAAGAAGGAAAGGCAAAAAAGGGAATTAATCCAGCAAAAGTTACAACTCCCCACCTTCAAAAGCCCATGGCCATCCTCCAATTCCACCTCTGCTATTTTTTCCCCAAATCAGGTTCTTGTCAACCTTTCCCATCCCCCTACACCATCTTTTGCTGAGATCTCATTCTGCTGCTGCACTAAGCTTTCCTTTCATGGGACTTTTTACTCATCTTGGCCATAACCAAAAATGAATTTGGATTCATGTTTGCTTACAACACAGAAAAGGCTTGATCCAGCTCTCATGTAGCCACAGAAATGAACCACCAACCTCTGTCGGTTCCCAAGTATTACTACAGTGTGTACTGTAAGAAATCCTAGGGAAATCAGACGTGGATGGCTCACGCAGTACAAACCACCTAATTGCTGAGCAACCCGAGGAGCTGGGTAAGCAGTACCCCTGGTCAGCACCTCCTCATTGCTAAGCTGAAAAACTACTTGTGGTAAGGAAGCCATTCCTTTTGTTTCATTTTTGGCTTTTATCTTAAGCCCAAGCTTTCATCACCCTTTTTCAGTCACAGCCTCTGGATTTCCAACTCTGTGGCTATAAAACTATATGAAACCAAATATTGGAGACAGGCTACAAAAAAAAAAAAGGGAATCCTTGATAACCAGCATTCCCCAGAGTTATTAAAGAAGCTATATGCACTGCTTGCTTTCTAGTAAGAATATGTATTTTTTAATAGATAGGAAAACTCAAGAGAGAAAGATAGAGGGAGAAGCCAGACAGGCTAGCAACCTTGCAGTTTCTTATTGCTGGTAATCTAGGCATATTCTGAAATCCAACAGGCCAATCAGAGCAAGAGGAGTCATTAAGGATCAGTGCTGCATCTTTTATCTAAAAAATTGGCTGAAAAGAATTAATGGACTCAGAGTAATGGACATGAGGTATAGCCTTCATGACCATCACTGTTAAAGTCATACTGAGCATTACTACGTGCTCAGATTATTTCAAAGGGACAAAAGCACAGAAAACTATATAGAAAGCAAGCAGATTTTCCCTCAAACTCTGTAATTTTTAATTTTTCAGGTAGGATCAAAGTGGTTGGCATCTCTTTGCAAGAGGTGACAAAGGCTATTCCTGACAATAACTTGCATGCACACATGGGTTCCTAGAAAGAGGAACCCATGCTGCTAAGCACCTCTTGTGTCAAACCAAGCATGTAAGTCCTAGGTGGGGAGCAATCAGGAGTGAAGACTGAAACTCAGGAACTGGCAATAGATGTTGCATCAAGTGTAACATGCCATGGTGGCTTCAATGGAAGTTGCACTGCTGCTAATGATAGCAAAGTTGTGTTGCAGGTAGGTATTTTTGACCTAAACACATCATATGGAATTGAAGAAATCCCTACAAAAACACTGAATATGGGTAGAGTCTGTGGAAATTTCATCCATGTCAGTTTTTAGAAAGAAAACAGACACTCTAAAGCATTCATTCCAACAGGTCTTCTCAGCTAATTTAAACCACACTTTTTGACTTCCACAAGTCAAAATATCCTTTCATTGCAAGCAATTTCTGCTACTTCACATGCTTTACAACACAGTTGGTGCAACCTGAGACATGTCACAAGACAGTGTTGTACCATATTCCAGGGCTGTGCTCTTCTCTTCTTCCATGAATATGAGACAGGCAGTTTATTCCAGCATGAAATCAGTTGGCTCAGACCACATCTGAGATCTGGAGCACACAGACACAGAAGCTCTGCCTAATTTTTTTGTTCTGTACATCACCCTGTAAAACAATAAGGCCAAAGCCACACCTCTTTCCCTAACTCCCCACCATTTTATTATTCCCTTCATTTTTATATGCAGGCTGAGATCAATGGCTTTCTATACATCCTTCAATGACAATGGTCTCCATACAATGTAGTCTTGCAATTCACAATATAGTCAAAAAATACTGGGGATCCATTTGCCAGCTTTTAAGAGTATTTTGAGAACTTTGAAGATTACTCAAAATAAATTATAAAGGCTTTTTAAGCCAAAAAAGAAATCATCACTTTAAGAATATTCATAATTTTCAAGGTGTTTTGCCATTTTACACTGCATTTAGTTTTATACTGTCTCATTATTCAGATTTATATTTACTACTCTACTGGATTTTTTTTTCTGGAATGTGCACAGTTCATTCTTTAAAAGATGATCTGTCACATAACTTACTTTATTTTATTTTTTATTCTTTATACATATAAAGAAAATATTCAAAGGATGTTATTTCCCTAAAAAGCACATGGAAGTTCTTTTAATTCACCCTTGAAAACAATAACTAAATGAGTTACAGACATGTATCTATTGCAATGTGTTAATTTTTTGTGTTGTGCCTAAAGGACATTTGTGTCAAGAAGGTTCCTATGTACTTATAAAATGGAGCATCAAGTTTATAATGTATAACTTTGATTTCATTATTTTAATCGAAACTGGTAATTAATAACCTAATTTAGTTAATAATCTAAGGTTCCAAATGCCACAAGAGAAAAGCAACAGTGTCTAGATAATTGCAAGTGCTAATCCAAATACAAGATGAAACAGAAATGTTTACTAAATATTTGCATCAAATGTCTTTTTAGAAAGGAGAATGATCATCTGATGTTATCCTCACCTATTTTGACACATTTAATTTTTCAGTCCTTTTGATTATCATAGTCTTTCCTCAATTTCAGATAGCCTGTTTGATGTGGGTAATTACGCTGAGTGTTGACAAGCTTTTCCTGATACAAAATTCTATAATGTCAAAGAAAACAATTTCAAGGTATCCTGCTCTAGCGGATTTGGAGTGACAATAAAATAATTTATGAACTGATATCATTATTAAATTATGGGGTCAACTTGGCAGGAGTTTGTATGGAAAAAGAGAAGAAAGAAAAGACATTGTTAATTTACCCCTTCTCAAAATACTGTTCAGGGATTCACTTAAAACTCTGAACTATCCATTTTAACAGTTATGGCAGCACGACCAGGCAATCTAAAATCTGTCTTCCAATTACCAGGACAGTAAAAACTTGAGTAGAACCAAAAAACTGCAGGAGAACTGAAGAAAAGGGGGGAGGCCCCCAGGAGTCACCAGTGGCCTGGGAGAAGCAAGCTGAGGTGTGCCAAGCTGCTGGCTAAATGAAACAGAGCAAGACAACCCCCAACACAGGCAACACTTCCTTCATTGCTTTCTTTAAGCAAACAAGGTGGGGAAAATACGCTTTTCCATATCTCTGGAGCAGTTTTTGTAGGGGACCAGAAAATGAGGATGATCAAGAGCAGTCACTTTAGAAGAGCTGCTTTCCAATGTGGGAGAGAAATCAGAAATTACAAGATTAAAGTCAATTGTTCCACCTATCTCTACTCAAGCAAGATTTCATTAGAGATCTCTAGACTCCTCTGAAGATACTAACTCTGAGAAATCCTGATAATTTTAGCAGATCTGTTTCCTAGAACACCAGTTACATCTTGCCAGGTGTACCAGATCAATATATGCATTTCACTGTCATTCACAGAAAATCAATACATCCCAGTGTGTGAAGCTGGGAGTCAACAGAAGCAGAGTCAACAACATGTCCTTTATTTGTTGAGCATCAAGGTCAGAATTCAGTCTGAAGAAGGGAAAAATGTTTCTCTCTTTCATAAGTGAAAGACTTCAAAAATGTGAGCAGGGCACCTTGCATGGAATATAGAAAGGTTTCACACACACAACAGTAGGACTTTTCTTTTGCTTCTGCGAACAAAAAAATAAAAATGAAGACTTATGCTGCATCAGAAGGCTTTCTTGGAAGCATTTTTTAAAATGGCATGTGAAAAGTATCAAAACAAGAGCAAAAGTGGTTTTTATTTTTAAAAACGAGCTACACATTTTTCAGACAAAACTGAATTTATAAAATTTGAGGGGAGAGAGTGAAATATTTCATTATCATAAATGGCAGACTGTAAAAAAATAATAAAAAAAAGAGGTCTATGGAGCACTAAAGTGAAATGGGTAACAGAAACTTGTAAGTGACAGCAAAGTACAGCTGGAACCACCTAAAAAGCAAGTACCCAAAAGGCGCCTGAAGGAGAGCAGAGCAGCTCCTCCAGCTTCCTTCTCTGAAAAATCCAGCTTGGTGTTATATCATCCATGCTGACCTTACTGCCAATTGCCATTAAACACTAAAGCTGAAAGTGATCCTTCTGCTCCTTTCCCACACTTTCCAACTATTGTTTTCTTGTCCTCATTTCCAACATGCCACAGAGAAGCATTTTTGTGGGCCAGTCCTTAGTGCCAGTTCAAATTAAGGATTTTTCATTCTTTGAGAATTAACCCAGAAATCTGTGCTGTCAGTCTTGCACTGACTGGATGTGGAAAATGAGTTAAGACAATATATCTTGATGGAGCTATACGAGATTTAATGTACAATGTTCATTTGAGTGTTTTCTTTAATTTGATTTGGATCAGGACAGGGTATTTTGATTGGCAGTGTACATTTTGATTGTCTTGTTTCCCTTGAAAGGATGTTATTTTCACAACCTTCTTTCATCTGTTCCAAACCCCCTGCATTTAGATCAGCCTGGCTTGCACTTTTAAGGGTAGTTCACTTGGGTTGGGTTACTCTGAACACATATTTGGTTATAGTCTACCGAGAAATAGTGTGAGCAATTTACTCCTTCTGAGTTACCATTTGTTAAAAGGAATCCAAGCCTGGAAATGTTTTAACTTGAAAACATTGTAGATAGCAGTGAAATGGACAGCATTGTCTTTTCAAATGGTTGTTAGCTGCGGGTGCTGTTGTGATCCAGACACCCACGTCAGTAGCATTTCCATCTAGGAAAGGTCATTCCCGCCTGTGCGAATTTTACAGTAATGGAGCAATATGAACCACAAGAGAGTTTCTGCAGTGTATGTCAGCAAGTAAGAATGGGAATATTTTTATGGAAGCAGAACCCAATATTGTTCTCGCATGATGTGAAAAATGTAAAAGCTTTCAAGGCAGGATTTGTCTTGGCAAGACCTTGATCTTAAAATATCTATATACTACATATACATCAGTAAGACATTCAGTCTGTACTTTCCAAAATTCCCCTTAAAATAATATTATTTTATATTTACTCAACTTTTTATCTTTCTAGACTACCAAAAAACTTTCTACTTTCAATTATTTATTGCAAGTTCTCACCATTACTTCTTTTCCTTGGCACTACATTTCATCTAAAATCCTCAAATGAGAGTTTCTGGTTCCTGGTGATTTATGTAATTTGACTTTCTCAAATTATTCTGTGTATTGCTCACCCTAAAAAAAAAAAAAAAAAAAAAGGAAAAGAAAGCAAAAAAATAAAAGAAAAGAATGAAAGAAAAAAAGATAAAAGGTTCTGCCAATATGATATTCTAATTACTTGCATGAGTTTGATTTATTAAAATTATGGATATTGATCTAGTACCGATATCCAGCTGTGACAGACAAAGACTCTAACAGTTTAAAGTTAGAAAGTGCATGTTTATTGCAGCAGGGCAGTGTGCGGGATGGCTCCCAAATACACAGCCCAATTTGCAGGTGATTACAGAGTCCTTTTATCTATACAAGTATTGAATACCCAAAATACAAATGCATATTCATAACTTTGGCACATCCCATTCCCCACTTCATGTGGAAGGATAGAATATAAGAAAATAAAAATATTGCAGAAGGTACTCTCACACCTGAGGAGTTGCAGCTGTACTAATCACCAAAGAGTAAGAACAAGCCTGCCCTTAACAGGCCACAGCTGTGTCCAATAAGAAGAGTGCTACAAAAGAGTGATTTAGCTAGTTGAGAAGAGACATAGAGTTTGTTGGCTCTGTTGTGAAGAGAGTTGCTGAAGTTTGTTAGCTGTGCTGTGAAGAGAGATGAGGCTTGTTAGTTGTGCTGTCAAGAGAGATAGAGTTTGTTAGCTGTACTGTGAAGAAGAAGGGGTCAGTGCTGTGAAGATCTGCCCATGAGAAATCACAGAGAAAGTATAGAACTTTTGAAATGATGACAACAGCTTCGTATGGTAATTAGTTCAAAAGCTATTAAGCATGCGTAGTTTGTTCCTCGAAATGGGCCAGTGGTCCCTTTCATGGGGAGTCATCCCAAAATGAGGAAGTAAATGAAGTCTTCCTTGTTCTAACCTTTCTACCTTTTCAATGCAAATATGACAAATGAACCCTTGGTAGAACTCCCATTCCCTGTCTTCAATTGGTTTCAGAACAGAGGAGGCCCACAATTGTCTTATCTTCCTAAGAGCTATTTATCAGTTTCTATATTCTTCAATGAAAACCTAGCTAATCAAACATTACGTTGACAAGCAATCAATTATTAGTTAACTACTAACTCTTAACTTCATCAAGGCCTACCCATTTATTTTGATCAACTCTAATAAAGCTTATCTCTAACTAAAACCTCAGCTCCTCTCAAATCTCTAAATTCCTTAAAGTTTATGTCTCACAGGTGGTTGGCAAATACAGAAACTTATAGCTCAATATACCTTGCCGTGTAATTGTAAAGTCACAGGAGAAGAAAGAATAATTTTTAAGCAGTTATACCAGATGTTGCTTTGATGTAGGATTTCTCTGCATACTGAAGTAGAGTTTGCTTTGGGATATTGGTTAAGGTCCTTGGTCAATTCTTAAAGCATGGATTTAAAGTATAGTGGGAGGATTAGGAGTACTTTTCCCAAGAAATATAAATTCTTTTTTCTGAACTCATTTGTGCTTTTTGTTTTTCTTTTCAGTCTTAAGCCCTGAATTTGAGCTTCTTATGATGTTTTTTAGCTTAACACTTATGCTACTATATAGAACTCTCTTCCTTCATGCCATCCAGTATCAAAACTAATCATAGGGGAAAGGAATCTGGAGAAGGACAAGAGAAGTTGTTATTTATTTGGCAGGCTCATTATGTAGTGAGTATTTTCCACTGAAGGAAGAAAAAACTAGAGGAACTGATGCTTCTGAGAGAAACACCAGATGCCTCCTCAAATTCTTTCATATATATTGACTGAGCTGACAGCACTCACAGAGTAGCCTACAAGCTGGATGTAGTTTTCTCACACAGGGACTGCCCTTTTTTTTCCCTATACTTTCAGTAAGTTGTACTAATATACTTAAAATCATCAGCAATATTTACCACTGTCAACATGGAAAGCACCAAAATGCACCGGATTTACTCAAGATATCTCACCTGGATTTTAAGTAAATGTTCCAGTTTCCACTAAGTTTTCCCAACAGAATAAAATAAACACAAATAATTTTAAAAATAGTGCTAAACAGTAGAATACTACTCTATTGGAACACATTTCTTTTTTGTCTGTTTTATATTACAAAAAAAAGGTATTTATTTCTGGGATACGTATATATTTTTAGCATAATAAAATAGTTTTACATGACTTGACTATACACAAATTTCTAATAGAACATTGTCTCTTTTAGAAATCACTATTCAGCTCAATTTCACAGCTGTGAATCAATATATCTCATAGATATCCTTGTACAAAAAATATTCATCTGTGGCAATAAAAATAACATTAAGGTTGTAGATGCTAATAAATCGTATGCTTTTAATGATAAAGTGTATTAGTAAAATTATGTTATTTGATTAGCAGTGCTATGTCCTCTTCTGTGGAGTTACCTACTTTAATATATAAGGTGATTCAAAACTTTGAAGTGGATATGTAGGGTTTAATTGTATGGGGAATCTTATAAATAAAAATAAATTCACTTCCAAAGTATTTAGTTTTTATAATCCAATTAATTTTGATAGAAATAAGCTGTGCTAGGGCATCTGAATACTTGGATTTCTTTTTCCTTTTATTCAAATATTTTAAAATAAATAGACATTGACAATTATCCACAATATTTTTTTCAGTGTTCATAAGCAAGTCACCTTCTTCTCACCTATTCTTGTCTAGTGACAAAATTGCTATAGTGTGTGCATCAGCACAATAAAGAAGTACCAGAGGAAGAAATTGGTCTGTAAATCTCATTAATTCGGTGATTAGCGCAAAGAGAAATTATCCACATGCTGAAGCACAACATTATTCTCTTACAGAAGGACGGGAAGGGTGAGCTGCTGTTTGGTATGCAGTATGTTAAATCTATTTCAATAAACCAAGTGTGCAACATAACTCAAAATTTCTTTTGTGGAAATGAGCTACAGTATGCTGACATTATTCAGCTTTTATCTTGTTCACCTCACAGACATTGACACATAAAGAATCCCATCTTCCATCTCTTTATTTAAAAAAAAAAATATAAAAGTTATTATTCCAGTGATAAGCCTAAGTTCTTTCTTGCAAAATATAATTTGAAATGGGCATATATTTTTGGTGTCAGAAAAATATCAGTAAGTCCAGTAGCCACAAACCTCCTTTGTATTGTTTCTAGAGCATTTATTAGAAAAGAGTATGAGTGTTAGAGGCAGGAATCCTTGAAAATACTGCATAAATCAAAATGGAGGTGTGCAGTCTAAATTGCCAGTATTTTGATACTGGTTTTAAAATATCCTTTAAGGGTTTTTGTCTTATGTTTTTTTTATTTTAACTTCTGCAATTTCAAAGACCCTTGAGCCAATGTTCCAAGGAATGCATAAACCCCAGCAAAATGTTTCCCACAGTGCTGTAGAGCTAATCATCTGATGGTCAAGGGAGAGCACTCGGTTGGTCTATGCACAAGATGGCAACAGTCTTAAACCTATTGTTTTTGTAACTGAGTAAGAAGATGAAAATGTATTAAGAAATTAAAAAGGCTTATGGGCAAAAGACAACAATAGCAATTGCCAATTTTTTCCTAGTTGCTATATCAGCAGAAATGGGCCACAACTTCAGCCCAAGTACTGGACAGAACTTGATACGGATTTCTTCTCGGGGGAAGTGAGGCAGAGCAGCCTGGCATCTATATCTTCAGAATGCAACCCATCAGGCATTCTAGGAGCACACAACTCTGTGGGAATGACTGCTACAGTTGTTAAAGCCAAAACTCCCAGATGGCCACACGAAGCCCAGGGAAATCATGGCAGTGGTATTTTGATTGGTGATGGCAATGCCCTTGTCCGAGTCGCAGTGGCTGCAGCCATGGGGTTACCTTAGGGAAGTGCCATGGAAACACATGTGTCAGCCAAGGAGAGAGCTGCACCAACATAGTAGCAGGATACAAGGTAGAGCTCTGACAGCTACCAAAGTTTTGACAGGTAAAATTTTCAATTAATGGAGTACTGAGCACACGGAAAATTCAGTTATGCCTCACTTCTTAGCACCCACTACAGTGGCAATGGCAACAGCTTGATTGTGGATCTGACAAAGTTGCAAAACTTGCTCACTGTTACATGATTTTTGAAAGAGAGCTGTCTACTTACTAATGATAAAGGGTGTTTGAGTGTTGGGGTTAATATAAAGCAGATCCAATGTGAATGAGCTGTGGCAACTACCAAGTATTTGAGAAAAAAAAAAAGTGTGTCTGATGAAGAATTTCTAGATATTTCAGACTGTATGTGGAAAAGTACTTATAGTATGCTTCTGTAAGAAACCTGAATTAAACAGGAAGGTGGAAGTGTTTGAGACTGCAAATTAATTATAGAAATACACATATAAGAAGCTGAGAATCTCCCCTCTAACACTGATATCTAAAGAATGAATACCTGAAGAAAAATTTTTACATGAAAACATCTTGTCTTACCTTTCTTCCTACTCACCTTCTTCACACAAAACATGTCCTTGATTTTGCTTGCAAGTTACAACATTAATCTACATTCATATGTTACTAGGGAAATGCTTTTATTTTAATACAGAAGACTTTAATTCCAACAGAGAAAAATTCTTTAACAAGAATTAGGCAATGTGCTATGCCAGCATAGGCCATGACACTGATAGCAAAGTTGTCCTGATGGACTTACTATTGCTTTGAATTCTTGTTTGCTACAGAATAAAAGATTGACAAAGTGAATTCCTCTTACTTACGAAATGGAAGTAACATGTGGGGAAGTGATGAAAAAATCCTTTTAAGAGAAGGAGGAAGTTGAGATTTTACAGCGAAATATACATATATAGAAGTCAAGCTTTCTAAGAAACTGTATGGGACTTTGATCTTGGAAACTGAAGTGGAGGAATAACAGATCTCAGTGGGGAACAGGGCACCAGAAGCAATGAGACACATGAGCTAGAAGATTAGGAGCTGAGGAATAAATTTCAAAACAGTTATTAAGAATTTTTGCAAAAAATAAGTTAAAAGTTACAGGAACTATCCGTACGTACTTATGAACCTGAAGTTGATAAAGGGTGCAAATTCCTTAGGAAAAATAGGTATTTGTATTAATTCACTAGCTACTGGCATTATATATAACACAATGGCAACAGGCAGGAAATTAACAAAGAGAGTCTCACCAAACTGTAAGTTTGTGAAGATATTCAAGTCTCACACTTTGTGCTGCAGTGTTGTGTATGTACAAGACTAGACTGGCAGAGTAGACAATTAAGCTGAATTTCAAGAGGAGTGCTTCAAGAAACTCGATTCCCTGTGGAACATATTTTTTTTAAGCACAGAAGTGAAACACTTCTTATATCTAGGATCAATAATATGTTCTTAGTCCTGTATGGGTTTTGTCAGTCTAAGAGTTTAAATGGTCTAATTACTACAGAAAAAGCGTAATTAACCATACAACTAATTTTGGTTGGTTGGTTGGTTGGTTGGTCGGTTGGTTGGTTGGTTTGTTCTGGTTTTGATTTTGGTTTTTGCCAGACTACGCATCCCATCACCAATGATTTCAAGGCAATGTTCATATGGGTAGGGAACTTTAAATGACATAAATGTTAATTAGGATGGAGGTATGATTTGCATGGAAGATCTTCTCTCTCAAAAGAGTACCTGAAAGCTTGAGAACAGCCAGGGTTGTGATTCAGGTGAAACCCTTTTCTAGCAGCAGGTCATGTAAGGTGTGGGAAAAGGGACAGTAGTCAGTACGAGTACGATGACGGTCTTCTGGCTTCGGATGTTTCTTTCAATTTCCAGGTCCCCATTGGATAACACCATTGCACACATCATAAGGAAGCTGACACAGGTGCCAATCTCATGGAATCCCCTGAATCAGGGGTATTACTGGTACATACAACTTCAGAACAGACAAAGTATTTCAGTCAGTGTTTCTAACAATTTTGACTACAAAATGTTGGTCTTCATCATAGCAGGTGCTGAGGACAGGAGAGAAGGCATCGTTTTGCCATTGTATACAATCTTAATGTGCCCATATCTTGAGTTTTGGTCTCTATAGCTCAGGATTCTGCATTTGCTTATGAAAATCAACAACAGTAATAGTCAACATAGAGTATATCTGTGTTTAAGAGTGAATGTTAAATAATGCCAGTACCTGCCTTGATGCCATTTGAGCTCAGTATAGGAGAATAGAACTTTTACTTATACTAATTTTAGGTGTAAAGTCGTAAATTGTTTCCTACTTAAGTCAAATGTTGGAACATTGTTAATTGATTTTACCAGAAACAAGAATTCAGGCATCTCTTAAGCTACAGATTAAAATGAAAAAAAAATTTAAAAATTAAAAAATCAAGAAAAGTACTTTATCAAATGGATAAACTACAACCAGTTTAATAACTATTAGGTTTATTTTTTAAATTGTTTACTTTTAATAATACTTAATGAGGTCTTGCAACTTGGTGTTTTCACCCACTTATCTCTTCCTAGAAATTTATGCCTCCTCAGCTATAGCCTGAGAACATGAAGATTTCAACTGGCGTTTGGTATACATGAGAAGTGAGAGCTTGAGAGAGAAAATTACAAGTATATCAGAAATAAAAATTGCTCAGGTCAATCATATGCAGCAAACTTCCAAGCATGGTGGAATAAAAATCTTTTTTAGATAAAATTTTAGCAGTCCTATTATTGTGTCAGTTGAAGAGAAAACCAGCATCAATCTTTAGTGCAGGAATATGAGCCCTCTTTGGAAAAGAAGAGACATCTAATAAATTCTACCCGTCCATCAACTGCTCAGCTAAATGTCAGAGAATCTCCAGTAAGTTCATATCTCTCTTGTACTGGGAAGCCCAGGCCCAGTATTCCAGATGTGTATCACCAGGGATGAGCAGAGGGGAAGGAACACATCTCTTGGCCAGCTGACAACACTCATCCCTGTGCAAACTGGGATGTGGTTGGTTTTCTTTGCTACAAGCATGCATTGCTTGTTAATGCTAGCTTGGAATCTAATAGGATCCCCAGGTCTCTCTCTGCACAGCTGATTTCCAGATGACTGTCTGCTGTGCTTACCAGTGCCTAGGTTATTCTTCCTCAGATGAGGAGAGTGTTGAAATGGATATACCTATGCATGTACTCATGGGAAGACTAAATTGATTAAATTCTTGCACACTACCTGACAAAAATCCTGTGTAAAGTAAAATGCGGTCATACATTAAAAAATAGATTTTGTCCTATAAGGACACATATAAATAATCCCTCTACTGTTGTGATTAAAAAAAAACAACAACAAAAACCCAAACACAAGCAAACAAACCACCAACAAAAACCAAACCAAACAATAAAAACCAAAAAAGACCCCAACAACAACAAAAAAAGAAAGCAAAACAAAGACCCTCACTGCTATTCATTTAATCTGAAGTTTATTTGTGAAATTTGTTTATTTTTCAGCCAAACCCAGTAATTCCTGGAGTGATTATAAGCTCACTAAATGCCCTGCCACTAATGGGTTGACTTCAATAAATGAGTTAGGATGACAGTATTAAATCCTTGGGGGAACCCAGCAATTAAGCCAGTATATGCAATTTACTAGACCAAAGTACTTCATCCAAATCCTATCAATAAAAATAATTTCCCCTTTTTCACTTAAGACTTCTGGATGATATTCTTGAATTCTAAAAGGGTCCCAATATTTAATTTTTCCCTGCAAATCTGGGTCACCTTACCCGCAGTACTTTATTGAAGTGTAGGATGTAGAGTGCTTTCTAAACTAAGTAACTAAGTAACTTTTCCAGCAGTAAGTTTTATAATTTAGAGCATTTATGCCTTAGAGCATTAACTTAAAAAAATATGACAACAATTCAGCCTCATGTTTTTTTTCTCCATATGCAGTTTTTGCACTTAAACTGATATAACTGGATAATTCCACTGCCATAGTTGTTAAATTTACCTTTATCAGTCTAACAGGATGATTTTTTTTTTACTCTAGATGGCATGTGGACATACGCAAGTCTTGACCTGGTAGGAGATAGAATTCTTTGAAGACTATATTAGTGTTATTAATTAAATAATGTGACAATCAGTAGTATTCTAATTAATTTTTGGGTTTGTTTGGTTTTTTTTTTTAATCATTATTGATTGGTTTGGCCCATATTGTCGATCTAGAAATTGGTCACAATAAAACATGGCACAGAGAACAGTAAGAACAGTGATTCTTCAAAATGTATCAGTTTGTGATTGGAGTGCCTCTGTCAAATCTGTCAAAGACTCTGTTAACATAGAATTCTAATTCTGTTAAAAAATCAGCAAGTTTAAATATACTGTTAATGCACGTGCTTCACCTCATATAGTGTTGGAATGAATTTCCTCTTATTTTTCTGTTATGCTGTAAAAAATAATGATTTTTAGGTTGTTGCACAATGTGCTTATGTTGGGAATCCAGATTGTATTTTTTAATTATTTAAAAAGCAGCAATGGATTTAGGCCAGAACTCAGCATCTCTTGGACTTTAGCAAAACCTGGAATAAGCCAAATCAAGTGGATATAACTAACATTTACAAGTGGTGACAATTCACACCACATTTAACTTATTTTTCCTAGTTATTTTAATGTGACAGATAGCAAAGGAGGCTTAACTATGGCTTTTATAACAGCTTTCCTATTATTCAGGCTTCCTGGGCTTGGATAACAGTTTATTCCAGACCAGTCCAGCTTCCTTTGCTTGATCATGCAGCAAAGTCGCAATAATCCTATTGGTAACATTACAGGCTGTTGCTATGGAAATTAATGTATTATCTCAGAAAAATGACAGATGGGTTGAAGAGGGAACAAGCCCATACTTAAACACTGATCCTTACATGACTAACTAATCCCTAAACGGATGTCACTTAGAGAACAGCTAATTTCAAAGACTTTACTGAAACCATGTGACTGCAAGGAATGGCAGAGGACAGTAGCTATGCTAAGCATTTTGCTTCAAAATAGTTGCATTATCTCTCTTTCATTTCCACTTGTTTGTATTGCTTTTTTGTTAACATGTTCCAGACAACCTGTAGTAGATCAGAAACCATCAGGAGACAGCAGGAAATAGCAGCATTGTGTGTGCAGCTTAATAATAATAGCTTCTCCTCATCTCCCCCTCTGTGAGTGAATTATGTCATTAAAAAAAGTAGACAAGGCAGCATCAATGCAGTAGTTATCATTTGCTGATACATTCAGATTTAAAAAGCCCCAGAAATTA
This sequence comes from Euphonia xanthogaster, assembly GCA_034509185.1. Classification (NCBI taxonomy): domain Eukaryota; kingdom Metazoa; phylum Chordata; class Aves; order Passeriformes; family Fringillidae; genus Euphonia; species Euphonia xanthogaster. Next base: position 73,448,603 of record JAYDZK010000113.1, read on the forward strand.
AAGAAAGGCAATGTGCCACTATTCTGCCATCACACAAAGGGACATTGTGCATATTTTAAGTCTTTAATCATTGAAGCATATTCTTCCTCTTATTGTAAACAGGAACGTTTGGGCTTTTTGCCCATAGCAGTGTAAATTGGGCTAAATTATGGAGAGTGCAGCATATAGCAAGTGGAATTTGCAGAAGAAGGCCAAAGCAAGAGTGTAGGTTACAAACTCCTCTGGGACACATGCTAACAGTGAACTGGATCAGGGTAGTGGAATGAAAAATACATGGACTTTTGAAGGAGAAAAGGATGACTAGGGTATGAAAAATTTGTTTAAGACTGACAAGCGACTGCTGCTTTTTATTTAATATAGAAAAATTGTTTTTTGAGAAAACAGAAGGAAAAAATACAGCACTAGGATTTTTTTCCTCTTAAGCGACACTAAATGTCACCATTTTGATGTTTTCTTCAGAATAATTTCACTGCTTTTTATGAATCACATAACAATACATTCTTCCTTCGTGGTGATATTTTTATGTTTCTGGCTATGAATAATGATGTTGCAACAACAGTCAAAAATATACTATTGTTAAATACTTAAAGAAAATAAAGACTTGATTGTGCTGCTGGCAAAATACTGAGTATTAAAATTATCTTCGCATAATGCTCTGAGTAGCAGCAAGAATAATTAGATACGAAAATGTATAAATCTGAGTCATATCAAGAGATAACACATCGTTTCAGAATTATAACAAAATATGTATCAAAACAGGCATTTAATTTAAAATCTCCAGGACTCAAAGCCAAGACTTCAAATATGTCATAATTTTCTACACACAAAAGGAAAAGTTATAATTTGAATTACTCAGAAAAAAATTACTACAGCTATGAAAGTTAGATATATGTTTTACAGATTATATTCTTTCAGATAATAACACCTGCATTGACCCTCTCTTTGACTTAAAATTCTATAAAAGAAGTCAAGCAAAACACCCCATAACCCACACTCCAGAGAAAAGCTGAGTATTAACAACAAGCAGGATTGGAAAACTTAGGTTGATGCGCTGTGCCAGACATTTGTTGTGCAACCACACATATCATGTTCTTTGATACCTTTGGAGAATTGTTTGGTTGCTTGGTTTGTCTGGGGGCGGGGGGGGGGGCGGGGTGGCGGTGTTATGTTGTTTTGTTTGGAGTTTTTTTGTTTGTCTGTTTGCTTTTGTTTTCAGTTTTATTTTCATGTCAGGTTAATCAGGTAAATATAGGAGACGTTACATTCTGCAGTTTATTTAAACACCGACTAGGGCCACAAGGGAATATTATAGAATGAGTCCCAATGGACTAGTGTTGTTTCTGCTAGGTAAAAGTCACAGACAGTTCAGAGCCATTAGAAACACAAAATAATGTTGCAATTGAGTAAACAGCAAAGCTGAAATCCAAAGAATGCAGTGGGAAAGACAGCCCAAAGTGGGTCTGGGTTGTCTTTGTTGCTCCCTCTAAGAAGAAAGAATTTATATTTTTTTTTCTTATAGAAAGGTTGAAGAGTTTTTATGTGGGTTAAGAATAGCATTAGTTATAGAACTTTGATCAGATTTGTAATTTCTGTTCTAAAAGGTATGGTAATACTTGGTCCTGTCAAAGCAGATATAGCAATCAAATATTTGTGACACCATTAGTAGTTGATGATATACCTTTCTTGCAGGGAGCTAGTATGCAGGACATTTAAATATGAAATAACATTCTTGATAAGTTAATTTCTAAGAAGCAGGGCATCAACAGATGTGTTGACAGAAGGAAACAAAGAGAGGCAGAGGAATTTAGTGTCACAAGTATTCATTATGTGAGAGGTAGAGTGGAGACTTCTGCAAATCATACGCTAAAGCGGCCCTGTATTAATGCGCAGCACTGCATGGATAACTTTCAAACTCTTACAGGAATGAAAAACAGATCTCATGCCTCAGCCATACTTCCAGGATGCCAAAGGGCCCCTGCAAATTTTCTAACCTGAAGTTATATCTCACAAGCAAATAGCAAACAAAAGGTTTTATTATTATATTATTAATATATTTAATTCAACCTTTTTTTTTTCTTTTTGTTGATTCTAAATGCATTGTCAATGAATTTGTACTTTAAAAGTTTAACTTTAAAGCCAAATATTTTATATTTATGTCTGCAGTGTGATATTTTGAAATTGTGGGATGATTCATGTCACTTCCTGGAGGTTTAGGTCAGAAAAGCTACATGATTTTTTCATACTAGGATTCACAGCAGAAGAACTTAGGTTCTTCATTACTTATCCTAATTTACAGGGCAGAATTTTGATCAAATACCTTATACAGAAATATCAGTATAATGATTTGAGAACAAAACAGTGAAATGAACAGAAATGGAACAGAAAAAACCCACAAACCAAAAACTAACCAAAAATGCTATCCCAAAACAATTAGAAATAAATAGTATTAATTCCCAAAGTCTAAAAAGAACTCAAATAAAGAACTATCAGATTACAGCTTGCCATGAATAAACCATTATTTGAAGGGGACTAGATTACATATGAGAATAAAAAGGTCTGTTGACCAAAACCATTGATTTCTGTACATAACAAGCTGGTAAAAGCCAAGTAGGAATAGAACTATGGACCTTAATGTGGAACATTCTGAGGAAGATTCAGCAGTGACTTCACTGCAGAAAGTCTTGAATAAAAATCTGTTGAAGTTTTATGACATCTTTTGGATAAGATTTATTGGGATAATGCTTAGGTTTCCAATAAACATTTATAAGTTATCTTAAAAGAAGTTCTTAAAGAGATTGGATCATCATTGCCAAGGATGGTAGCTGTCTCATATTTGTAACACAAGATCTTCAGGAAGAAAGAGAGAAAAATAGAAAATCAAACAAACAAAGGAATATAAGTATTTTACAGTAGAGATTTCCCAGATAATTCTTCAGGTACTTGTGCTGTGCACAGTACTACTCGGACTACTAATAAATAATGTGGGAAAGGGGAAATAAGGAGGTAACAAAAGCATATTTAGAGTACAAAATTAGAACTGACTACAGAGATGCTCAGAGGAATCAGCGTGAGTAACTGGGTGATAAAAATAACAGTCAAGACCCAGCACTGATAAATGCAAAGTAATGCTCATAAAGGGAACAACTATCACGATTAAACATATGCAGTGATAAGCTTGTCATTCATTCAGGAAAGAGGCCTTTGTGTCATTATGAATGGATCTATGAAAATATCAGTTCATTATTCAGAAGTACTCAAAAACTCAAGATATTTTGGCTTAGATGGAAATAAAAAAAAGCAAAAAAAACTATTTTCTTATATTGTAATTTCAATCTTTGTTGGATTTGAATCTTCAATATTGGCTACAGCTTTAGCCACCTTCCTCTCAAAATCATGTAGAAGATCCAGAAGTGGTGCAAACTAAGAGAACAGATTAGATATATGGGAAGTTTCTACCTGACAAAAATGAAATATTCCCTGGTTATTAGTTTAGATAAGCTTTGAAGAATGTAATGTATAAACAACATATAAGAAGCTGGATGTCTTGCAAAAATTGAATTAACAACATTTATTCTCCATTTTTCATCAGAGTTGATTGTACAGCAGCTGTAGAATCAGGAAAAACCTCTTACGTGAAACTATTTTGCATATATGTAAAACTGGTCTTTGGAATTCATTGTTACAGAAAGTAAATATGAAGAGTTCAAAAATTATTAAGCAAATTCATTGAAGAAATGCCTATGTATTAAACATGGTGCTGTGGCTGCAGCCTCAGGACTACTGAACTTCCACTCAGGAGTGGGAAGTTTCGGGACCACCATCACCTCATAACTAAGCTGGGAGAGAAGTATTCACTGCTTTCCATACTCCTAATCGTTTATCTCAAGTGGCAGAAAGAAGCAGAAGACCTCTACCCCGGCCTAGTATGGTGTTTTTTTTCACAAGGGGCAAGCTGTGGGAGAGTTTTTCTAGTGTGGTATAGAAGTCCTGATCTCAAATACACAGCAGTCAACAGCAGGAATCCCATCAGTGCCGGAGGCTTTGACTCAGAACTACACCATCCTCTCCACCCTTGAACAGCCATCACCTGTCTGGAAGCACGGGAGGAGCAGCAGCCCTGCGCATCATAAAGTTTCGCTGAAGACTTTGGGAAAGGCTTCCACAAGGTGGTTCATGCTGGCTGAATTCCACCCAATAGGATAAGCATCCTTGCCAGCAGTGCTCAGCACACATGGGATGTAACATCGAGGGGAGCGACCTCCTGGAGACATCTCTCCTCTGTGCACTCTCTAAGCACAGCACCTGTGCGCTCTATTTTCAGCACCTGTGGAGAGAGGAGTTAAGCAGGCTTCAGAATCTAAAGCTTAGCATCATGGAGCAGATATTTTTTTCTGTCAAATCATTTTCTAACTGGCTTTCTGACTTTCATCCATTTTTTTTCTTGTTCATGCTTCATCTAAGGTGTTTACAGTAGAGGATTATCACACAGACATTATGTGTATTTGGTTCCAGCATGTTGAGGAACACAGATTTCTAAGCCTTTACTCCCGTACTTACTCAACGGTAAAGACAACATAGAAAATAATACTATATTTTAAAAGGGGAACTGTTGGTTTAATTTAGCTCCATCTGCTTTGAGTATCTCTAATGAACATCTTGCCATAATATCTGAGTGCTAGTAAGTATAAATTAAGTTTCACTTAGAGAGATAAACTCTTTCACTACAAACTCCAGTGCAAAGAGATCCCCTGCTTTTAAACATTTTATGTAAAAGATTTTTTAAATCTTTCTCATTGATCATAACTTCAAACTCTTATCATCAAACTGAAAGCTCAAGCTTCTTTCTATTGCAAAGCCTAAGATCCCTGGGATATGCTAAAATCGAAGTGCTATAGCTTCAAGATCAACATAAATTTTTTCATAATTTAGAAACAAAAATCAAAGTTCCCCCCCTACATGCTCGATAAGCACCTCTCAGCTTCTAAACCCATCAGAACATCAATCTTCTTTTATGGGGCAGAGCAATGCTGAGCACTGTGTAGCTATGCCTTGAAGAAAAGGCAGTGTCCTACATTGCTACCTGTTCCACCAAACCAATCTCTTATCTATAAATGAGTGGGTAAGGACTGAAAGGTGCTTTTGAAAATAGTTGAAGACTCTACAAAGGATTTTGCAAAATACCTTGAGATATAAAATAATTTTTCTTCTTAGAGGGTCAAAAACTGGATCATACCTGGTCTGGAATTTTGGCTTCTATATAGTGAGCATTTGTGAGCTGATATTTGCTTGGGGAATGCTTTTTGCTGCTTGAACTCTGGCCCAGGGCTCTGAGGGGTTTTTAGGCAAACACGTCCCACCTGCATGCTTTGAGCATTTCTTCTCCACCAGCCATACACAGAGAGAACTGGAAAGCATATGAGTATAGAAATATCAGAGTTTGCAGTCAGCAGATGTAGAGGTAAGCCTGGATGCTCCAGGACCTCATTCTCCTCTCTGTCATAGCCATTCCTGTGCCTGCTCATGCCTGGCCAAGGCGTGGTCCCCAGCCAGATATATCTTGAGCTTTCCATTGCTCTCTCATATGCAACCACGTTGCTCTGCATCGTCTTTTTCTCCTCCACTCACCCCCTCTGTATGTTGTGACATCTGCTTTCTTTTTGATCATCAGAAATATAGCAACCTTGGCAGAAATCACTTTAATCATAATTTTCCTTAAAAAAAAATGCTTCCCTGAAACTTCAAACAGACATTTTATGAGACATTTCTGACAAAGTCAATACAGACATCTTTTCAAAATTTCTTTTATTTGGAAAAAAAAATAAAAAAAAGTATAAAAGGATTGATGTTTATCTGGGTGGTTTGCATAATCAAGCTCACTTCAGAAAAAAATGTTATCATTCTTTAATTTCCTTTAAATCTGGAAAGATTTGAGTTTGAATTTTTTTAAAACAGCAGGATGAGTACAAAATATAAAAAGTGCAATCCTATTTAACAAACAATTTAACAATCATAATGACTAGCAAATGCTGGTTATGTTTTGTGGAATTTATTGTTAGTTTTTGTATTTTCCAGGCATGTGTTTGCACTCTTTGAAAAGGAAAAACATTTTTGGTTTTAAATCAATCTTCTGAGAATAGGAGAGTGGTTAAATTTTTTCTTACACTTATTTACATCAGAATAATTGTGTCAATGTCCACACCCTGAATTAAAATATCTCAAAAAATTTCGGTTTCATTTCTTTGGCATGCAGGGTCGGCTCCCAATGGTATATTTTTTACTCTCCCCATATTTTTCTTTGCCCTTGATTTTCATTTTTACTTATCTGCACAAGTAACCTTGGTAGTTTTTGGGGCTGTTTCCATGTTGTTAAGCAGGTTCAGAAATTTTTAAAAGTATCATCAGTTTCTTCAGAACAGTCTCACACACACAAAAAAATTATTATTTTTGTTGCCACATTTTCAGTCTGTACTTTCATAGATTTAAATGCAGTTGAGTATTCCTCATTCTACCTTTGTGAAATGGAAATACTTTGATTGATTTCTAAAGAGATTTTGTACCAAGGAGTAAAGTAATTCAGACACGATAAAATGTAGACCAATAATTTTATATTATCCATCTGAACAGCCTATAATCACAATGAAAATGCCTTATTTCCTAATAATAAAGTTATCTCATAAGTCATCAGTTTATAGAAGTCCTATGAATCATAAACTGCGAGGGCTCCCTCATTAAAATATCCCATTTACATACATGTAGTATGATAGTGTTAAAAACCTCACAGGGGAAAGGAAACAGCAAATATTTTCAAGCAAAGTTTCAGAACTGAAATTGTAAAATTCTGGGTGCAGCAGATAACTTTTAAAACTAGAATCAGTTGCCTCCACGTGAAGATTCAAGCAGCTTATACCTGCATGATGTGAGAAAGGCAGTTTGAAATGCTTCCTACTTTGGAAAATGTAAATCTTCAGGCACTATGGTCACAGTAATTTAATCTTTGTTCAGGTCCAATAACTACACAAAAGTGCTCCTCCAGCAACACAGTATTTGCATTTATTAACTAATAGGGATGCTTATAACAGAATAATTGATTCCTTTTTCCAATAGAACATACATTATATCTGCACTCAGAAATTCAGTTTAATTAATCTAGAGGTATAATTTCTGTGGCCTTCCAACTTTTTTAAATGTTTTTTTCATCTAGCTATGAGTTGGAAATTAATATTATGCATTTGGCCTTATACACTTCTTCAAAAACTACTTCCCCACTTGTTTTGGTGAAATTGTTACGCAGTCAAATAATGAAAACTGAAGTTGTTTGGCTTAAATGAAAATAAAGGGTGGGTAAGGACTACAAATCTGAAGAATTGAGATGTGGATTAATGAGCATACATTTCTTTTTCCCATCTTGGTAATAGCAAACCAATAAAAATGTCGCACTAATTTTTATTCAAATGAAAAGCTGTCGCAATAATACCACTATTCCTGATTTGGCAAGGCCAGATATGATGACTGTACCACTGACTTGGCCAGAAAATATTTTGAAAACATGACGCTATACCATTAAAAGTGTTATTTATACAGAAAGAGAAAATTATTATTTCATTTAAGTCAGACTTGATTGTAGCATTGAACTCCTGGACTTTTGTTGTTATGAAAGTGCATTACATCTCTGACATAAATACCAGTTCTGCTTTTTTTCTAACATATTTTGTCATTCATGCATTTAAAGTACCATCCACCATACAATCTTTCTTTCATTTTTCACTTGAGGATTTAGTCTTGCCTCTCAATGTCTCTGAAATCTATATTAGACTTTTCTGGTACAGTTTCATTTTGCATGAAAGTCTTATGAAAAAAGCATAAACTTTCTGGAAGTTTATACTTTTAGATTCTTTTTGGAATAAAGTTAATTCCATCTTTGCTGTAGAGATACATCATTCGAGTTTTATTTAAGAGACTTCAGAAAACAAAAATCTAAGAGAAGAACTTATGAACTGTAATTTGCTGTCAAGTCCTTTAAGCACATGAAATGCTTGACTTGAAAGCAGCCATTTTTCTCATGAAGTTAAAGGGAATTAATTTCATTGACCGTTGCTAAGAGACAATCAGGAATTTTCAAAATCAATAACCATTTTCCTTAAATTCAAACTGTGGGTATTTAGTACTATCAGTCAACAAATAAAGGTCAGACTTAGTTGCTGTCCCATTGTTGCACACTTAATGTGATACATATAAGAACAAAACTAAAATCCTCTGATTTCTATGTTCTTTTATAGCTATTGCCTTTAGCTAAATCTAGTAGATATATTTATAAAAACAAGTAGGTGTCAATTTTCTACTAATCATTTACACTCTAAAGAAAAAATAGAAGTAAACCCCAGTTAGTTTTTTAATAGACAAAATACATAGAAAAAATTTAAAAGAAGACTGTCAATCATTGCTTGTATTAAGCCACTCCCCTACTGTCCTGAAGAATATGACATTTTATGGTAACTGACACAAACAACACTTATATTTGTTCTTATCGCACTACTGTAGAGCAAAACTGAGCACTAAATAAGAAAGGAGAAATTCATTAACAAGTAGGAGGGTCCTATACAACTTGTAAAAATTGTTATTTCTACCTCCCACGAGGACTGAATTTCAGTGTATTTGAAATCCCAATCTAAGGACATGACAAAACTGCCTATTACTGAAACCAGTAGGCCTTTTTCTTGAGTTCTTGTAATTCCCTTTAGTACTATTGCAGTGGGAAAAAGACTTTATCTTGCCTTAAGTCAATAGCTGTCATAAAGGAATCCTCAGAGAATGTATGGCTGCCTTACCCAAAAGCACGAAGGACAGATAGGTCAATAGGATTTACCTGTAAGCATCTGACATAGAATCCTCTTTCTCCCATCACTAATACTACCTTATCCTTCCCCCTCTGCCACTTTGAGGTTGCTGGATGGGAAAGGAGAAAGTAGAGAGGTTTTTATTTTTTTCTAGAGATTTAGATGTTAGGTCTCCCTGAATTATTATTGCTGGTCAAGATGCTAATTTCACATCTTAGCTCTGATTTGCACCTGTACATGACACTTCCCAGAACAGGGTTGAAGTTTTAGGATTTCCTGTCAAATTTTGATACTGTTCAGGACCTCTTTCCTTCTTTGTCACTTCTCAGTTAAAATAGCATTATTCCCTCCATCTAATAGTTTCTTTTCACTTTCTTTTTAGCCATTTTGTATTTACCTGCTGTCAAATCTATCTTCTCACTTACTTCAGGCACTGATACGAATAACTTTATAGTTCCTTTATTTCTGAAAGGTGAAAAAAGTAGCATTGTTTAAGTAAAGATATAGGCATTTTAACACATTATTGCTTCCATGAAATGTAGCATCAAAATATGATCCTACTTTGATACTGTTTTGCTACTATTTTTTTGATAAGACTATTTTGATACTGTTTTGAACACTTCATAGAAGCAATTCACCAAGTCCTTAACAGCAGAAATGAGTGAATTTATTCAAATAGAGAAAGAAAACCCTTGTTACCGCAGGAAACTTTTCAGCAAATAACAGAACAATAAAATTCGTGATAGGAGTCAATTTTTATAAAGACTTCCTTTGCAAATGGGAGAGTGAAACAATAAAGCTACAGAGTAAAAGGAAGGAGACTATTTGTACCCAGGCACAGAAGAGGAAAAAGTTGTGTAAACTAGGATACAGGTAGATGAGTCTGCTGTTACTTTTCCAAACTAATCATGGAGATTAAAGGAATAACTGGCAAAATTTCCCCTTGTAATAAAGGAGGATCTTTATTTTCTCAAAGAGATTTTTATGCCTCCATGAAAGACTTAAACAATTTCTTTTGACAGAAAGAATGTGTGCCAAGAACATACAGGCCAGGAAGCTGAATATTGCTGTAATAAGTACATGACTTCATTTAGGAATAGTAGCCAACTGTCTCAGATACTCTACTGAATATAAATCTCTAGTGATATAAAGGTTTGGGAGGAATAGTAGTAGTAGTAGCAAGGAACAAGTTAAAAAGTACTCATGTTGACTACCTTGAAAAAAATAGAATATATACATACATGCCTAAATGTTTATATAAATCCCAGTATAGATATTTCTGGTTGGTCTTGGATATAGGTATTTTTAGATGCTTGAGTTATCATAAGATTTATCTGGAAGTATGTTTACAAAACAACAGATGCATTTATTTGGAAGTATGTTTACAAAACAGCAGATGCATTTACACAATAAAAGGAAACACATAACTTCCTAAAAGGTGTGCACACACTTTGGGGTTTTGTTTTGTTGTTTTTGTTTTGTTTGTTTTTTTTTTTACATGATAGAAAAGGATCAGAATGTACCGAGATAAATCTGCCAATTATACTGGTGATGGATAGCATTGCATCCTGGCAATCCAGACTAGAAGTCCACACACAAGGTAGTGTGGAGTTATCTTGACCTCTGTAAGTCCCGTCTTCTCTAGAAAATTATTCCAAAAATGGCTACAATTAAAAAAACCTGTTCCTCTTAACAGTCACTACTTTTAGGAAGACTTTTTCTTAATTCTGTCCCATGTCTGTTGTGTTTCTATAGAAGAATTCACAGGTTCACATGAGGTGCTTATTAAGCTTATCCATCTTTATTGCTATGATTATGATTTGGCAAACACTGTTCTCAGATCAAACTCAGGACTATCACTTCAGTAATACCAGTATGATACTTGAATATATTATTAAAAGTGGAAATATTATACACAGAAAGGGGATTCTAAATGGAAGAATGCAGCTACAATCTATTGCCTAAAATAGGAAAACAAAAGCATTGACGTTAGCTGTCCTGAAACACTGCATAGGAAGACCATTGTTAAGGATAAAAGAAATGTTCATTTTTCGCAATATTAGTGTCTTTAGAATGACTCCTTTCAAGAACTGCCCAGGTTAATTACTAATTGATACAAATAATCTGGTATTTTATATCAGCTGAGGACTATGAATATCATTGCAAATCCTCTTATGGTAACTCCAAAGACAAGTAGATTTCTTATCTTGTCCCCTTATGACCGTTTTATTGTATGCCTATGTCCTTTGAATGAGGAAGCTTAGTGCAGTGACTTGTGCTGCCAGGATTTTGTCAAAATTTTGTTATTTCAACCCTTCCAGACATCCTTCTAACATAGTACATAATGAGAACACTTCTAAAATAAAATGTCATCAGAAAGATAGGTCACATGTGAAGAGTGTGTTTGCATAGGTTCATGTACTTTATGGTTATTATACTCTGACACAGGGACAGAAAGAAGGTCTATTAATATAATTTCTGAGCAAACATTATCTTAAACACATTGGCCCTAGCGAAAAAAAAAAAAAAGTCTCTTACACATTTCTCAACAAGTTAAAAAGAAAAGGAAAAAACACTACAAAGGAAAAATGTGCAATATACAAGCAAGAAAAATTAAAGGAAAGGTGACCTACTGAACAGAATTTCAGCAGTTGACAGTAATCCAATTGCTGTGGTTTATAGCATTGATGTGAAAAGTGTGTATATAGTCATATCAATGACCATCAATCATAACATGGAAGAATTTAAAGATGAAATAGCCCTGTAAGAACAGTCAGCATGTCTTCTACCCACAGGGTCTCTGAAAAAATATATTCTAGTTCACTTTATAGCATATAGAATATAGCTTTACTAACATGAACTCCGCTACTTCAGCTTTTACAGTACAAATCTGTCCCTATGTAGATTTTGTCTGTAGCTTTTGAGACCTTTCCTTAAACTAATGTCTCCCCACAAGACAGTGGCAAAAGCTCTGCTAGCCACTTTTTAAAATGTTTTTTTTTTAATTTATTTGCTTTCACTTATATGATATAGGGAAAAAATAACATCCCAGATTTTCACTAATTTTTCATTTTGTACTTTTTCAGAAATTATGGGGTTTTTCCCCTTTCAGTTACACCTATTTCTACTTTAATTTCTGCTTAAGATCACAGAATGACTAAGATTAGAAGGGGCCTCTGGAGAGCACCTAGTTCAACTCCTATGCCAAGGCAGGGTCACCTGGAGCAGGAACTCAGGGTTTGAATCTCTCCAGCAAGGGAGACTCCATGACCTCCCTGAACAGACCATTCCAGTGCTCTACCACCTGCAATGAAAGAAGTTCTTCCTGATGTTGAGGTGAAACTTCTTGTTTTTTTCTTTATGGCCATTGCTCCTGGTCCTGTCTCTGGGCACCACTGAAAAGAGTCCGGCACCCTCCTCTTAACAAACGTCTTTGAGGTATTTATATGTATTGATGAGGTGCCCTCTCAGTCTGCTTTTCTCTAGACTAAACAGACCCAACTCCCTCAGTCTCTCCTCACAAGAGAGATGCTCCAGACCCCGGATCATCCACATTCTACAGTAACTCTTTCTCTTTCTTGAACTGTGGGGACTGGAATTGAATGCAATTCTCCAGATGTGGTGTCACTAGGGCTGAGTAGAGAGGCAGAATCATCTCCCTTTTCCTGCTGGCCACACTCTTCCTGACATACCCCATACATTGGCCCTCCTGGGCACAAGGGCACAGTGCTGGTCAACTTGCCATCCACCAAGACTCCTGGGTCCTTCTTTACATAAAAAGTGTGTTGAGTGTAATAGTGTGAGGAGGCAATCTCCTTTTAACAGACTAGTCTAATTTGATAAGTTTCTAACTCACTACTACATTGATTCATAAATTCACTATCTCACAATTTCTCTAACTCTAGCATTTATCAGCAAGATTATTACCTACCATGGGTGACTGTGGCATAGGCACAACTATGTATTAATTATGGGTCATAGTGTATATGTCTAGATGGTATGTTTTTGGAATATGTAAGGTCCATTTGAATATGTTTTGAGACTTCGCTACTGAAAGATTTGGTACAGAATTTCGCCTCATCACTGTATTACTATGGAAGCATAGCTTCTAGTCATTTCAGAGCCTTGTAAATTCGCATATTTCTACTCACAAGAGTTATGAAGAGATATGCACATAAAGCACAATAAATTTCCTACAGTTTCTGGATATTTTGAAGTTAGTATTTAAAACTATTAAATTTCTAAGAACAAGTGAAATCCAACCTTTATTTACCTAGAAAAGAATATGAAACCTTGTGCCACATCTGACTTATTTACAGCTAAGCACATGAAAAAAAAGTGTTCCCCACGGTTGATGAAAGAATGAAAAAACCCACAAAAATCTCCTTAAGAGCAGCTGTACTGGATAAACAGGGTCATCTGCCTCCAGTAAAAGCTACAGTAGATAAGTGGGGAAAGCATTTCCTAGATTTACTCCTATCCTTCAACAAGTTGCATATTAGGGCCAGGTGCAAGTTTTGTAACTTTACTAGATGATTGTTCCATGAAACTATTCAGCCTCCTCTTCAGTCTCTGTAAATTGTCTTAGTGACAATATGTCATAGCAAACAGTTTCACAACCTAACTTCATAAAGGAATGCCTTTTTTTTTCTAGCCTGCCTTCTACCTCTTTAGTTAGAATTTTCCATGCTGCAGTGTGGAAGAGATACTAGATTCACACATATTCACTCTTTCCTGATGCTCATGTGTCATGATTGGAGCTCAGCTAGGATCTGGTCTCTCACTCCCTTCACATTGGAATGGGGGACAGAATAGGAAAAGTGAGAAAGCTCATGACTCAAGATAAAGGAAGTTTATTAGGGAACCCAAAAGCTGCCCACACAAGAAAAGCAAACTAGAAATTCATTTGAAACTTCCCATGGACAGGTGTATGTTCAGATATAGACAGGAAAGCACCACAGGGCTCCATCACACATAACAGTGACTTGAGAGGACAAACAACATTGCTTCTTTCCTCATCTTTCTGTGATGAGCATGATGCATACAGTCTGGAATATCCCTTTGGCAGTTGGAGTCAGCTGTCCTGACTGTCTCCTTCCAGCTTGTACAGACTGCCCACTGGAGGTGCTGTGAGGAGCAGAAAAGTCCTTGACACTGCAAGCACTGCTCAGCAATAACTAAAATACCCCTGTGCTATAAACATGGTTTCCAGCGCAAACCCAAGACACAGCCTCCTATTATCTACTGTAAAGAAAATTACCTGTACCCAAGCCAAAACTAGAACATTGTGACGCTTGTGATTCTTTAGATATTTACGAATATTTATTTATTTAAACAGTGGGATAACAATGTATTCTGGTTAGGGTTTTTTTTCCTTTCGTGATTAGTACTTAGCACTACATTTGTACTTTGCCTGCTGCTGAGCAAAGAGGTAGCATTTTTGTGGAACAATCTGTTATAACATAAAGATTTCACTCCTGAGGACAAAGGTCAGGTCAATGCCCATTTGCTTTATGTGAAGTTTTCCCAACTGTATCATTTCACAGTAAATCTGATCTGGATTTTATACACCACATGATTATGCAGTAACTTCTGTAATCCTTCACAGTGGGATTTCCTTCTTACTGTACTGAACTACCAACAAATTTTATCACCTCATTATTCACACCAATTTTAAGATTACTTTCAAATCTGTTGAAAATTGCATGTCCAAGCACCTTCTTTCATTTTGAAAAATATATTTTCACTCTTCACCTCTGAGTGGAAGCTTATGGCCAATTATTGATCAATTATTAGCCAATTACTCAAGTAATTATATTTTTGTCTCCATGTAATAATATTGTGTTGTATCAAATAATATATTCCTGCAAAATTTCCTGAAGAAGTTTTCATAGACAGACCTTGCAGATACCCTGCCAACAAGATTCAATTTATCCATGTTTACTGATGTTTTCAAAGAAACCCAAAAATATGTAAGGCATGACTCTTTCTAATAAACATGCTGTTAACCCTTGTGCCATTTATCCTGCTACTACATGTCCACTATCAACATTCATTATTTTAGCTTTTCATTAATTTGCCAAGTACATTTATGAGGTTTACTGAGTAATACTGTTCTGCAAATCTACCCAATCCTTCCTTTAAAGCAGGTATGATATTTGTCATACTTCAGTCCTTAAAACTGATGTTGTCTTTGTTGTAGCTTTATTGTTTGGGTTTTTTACAATGAAATTTCATAGCAGAACTAGCATTTAATATAGATTCCATTTAAAGTGCTTGGATGATTATAGTTTATAGCTCATCAACTTGTTTCATAGTGTCTTTGTAGATACTTCTCTTTTGTACAATATTTAAACACCCCTTTAAGAAAGAAAGAGGGGAAGGGGAAGGGGAAGGGGAAGGGGAAG
>JAYDZK010000113.1:73467877-73493672 GCA_034509185.1 Euphonia xanthogaster
GGAAGGGAGGAAGGAAGGAAGGAAGGAAGGAAGGAAGGAAGGAAGGATGGAAGGAAGGAAGGAAGAATTGAGAGAAAAATTTCTTATGGTGACATTAGTAGCAAAATAAATGGAAAATAAGAGCATTTAGAAAACCTTGAGTGTGTAGTTCATACTACAGGTGAGACCACTAGTTATAAGGATCAGGAAAATTAAAATGTCAGCTTAGGGGAGAATGCAGAGGATATTCTGTGTTCATTCATTTCAAGTCCAATTACCATTGTTTTCTGAAGCTAAGACTTTTTTGAAAAGTATATAAAACTTCCCTCATATATACAAAAGATACAAGATATCTTCTCAAGAATTCTGCTCCCTCACCAAAAAAAAAAGATTCTTCTACATTGGGGCACAAAACATCATGGAAAGTTCTGGAATTTTCTCTGGTTCATTACTATTTAGTACTGTTTAATATAGCTAGCTGCAAAACAGAGACAGAATTCTCATTTATTATTCTTATTTTGTATGAAAATTTTTCAGATATGTCTTTCAATGCACATGTTGACTGCTTACCTCTTGATGTTAATCAACTTTTTATTTCTGTTGCAGTTCAGGGTTTCCTGCTTTAGAGTATGAACTAAGAATATGATGGGGTTTTCTTATGCTTACTTCACTTTTACTTTAATCATGAGGGAAAGACCATGGATGTTGTCTGTCTGGACCTTGTCAAAACCTTTGACATTGTTGCCCGCAGTGATTCCTTGGAGACATCCATGGTTTGGAGAGGTGAACTATTCACTGCGTAGAACCTGAGCTGCCTTTTCTCCAGGCTGAACTACACAAGCCCCTTCAGCCACTCCTCATAGAAATTGTTCTCTAGAGGTTTGTTGCCCTTCTCTGGGCACAACCAATGATTCATCACCTCACTTATTTCTTATAGTGAGGGTCCCAAAAGAATAGACATACACTGGACTGATGCCCATTGATCCAACCTGTCCATAATTCTCTGAAGAACTTCCTACCTTCTAACGGATCAGAACTCCTGCCCAGCTTGGTGCACCCTGCAAACTGACTGAAGGTGCACCCCATCCCCTTGGATCAGATCACCGATAAAGATATTAAACAGATTAGCCCCAGCACCGACTGCTGATGAGTACCAGCTGCCACCTGGATTTCCTTCACTCACCACAACTCTTTTGGCCTGGCCATCCAGTCAGTTTTTTATGCAGAAAACTCTCTTTTTTCCCTGAGTTCCCAGGAAAGATCTCCATTTAATTACATAGGTTGTTCCCACCAGCTTGTCTTTTGTCACGTGGGGGTGGTCGGCTCCTGCACCTTTAAGATTTCCTTCTTGGAGAATGTCCAGCCTTCCTGGAGATTTTTGTCCTTCAGGACTACCTCCCAAGCGAGTCTCTCAACTAAATTCCTAGACAGTCCAAAGTCTGCCATCTGGAAGTCCATTGTAGCAGTTCTGCTGATCCTCACCTTAGTTCTGTGAGAATCAAAAACTTTATGCATGCTTCTTATGGTCAGGATGGCCTCCAAGTATGATCCAACACTTCTTCCCGTTCACAAACAACAGGTCCAACAGCATGCCTTCTTTAGCTGTCTCACTCATCACCTGTGTTGGGACCTTATTTTCCACACACTCCAGAAATGTCTTAGACTGTTTCTTCTCTGATTTATTGTACTTCAAGACTGTATTAGAAATGCACATATCTTTTGGGGAGAAAAAAAAAAGATGCATATAGTAGAGGTTTTTACAGAATTTGTTATACATGTTACATATGTATATGGTTGATGTCTATATAAAAACATGTGTCTGTATTTATGTACACACCCCGTTTCAAATTCCTTTTTGGATGCATTATACAAGAAACTCAAAAGACGTTTGTGAAATACCAGGTGATAATACAGGAGCTTCATTCACTTAAAGATGTCTCGATCTTTACTACCTTTAAATTTCTGCAGTATTGTTCAGCAGATATGTAAAATCAAGATGGAGTAGTAGATGAAATCATTTATCACCCAAAGTGGTGCTTGTTTTCTGAAAATCATCTCTTTCTCAGCTCTCCCCACAGATATGGGAATGTTTGTTTAATCTCCCTCGTATAAGGCTTGACAATACAGGAAACATCTAGGGCAATGTTTCACCATCGCTTCTTCTTTAAATGCCCAAATCAAAGGACATTGAAAAGACCATTTATTGTTGTACTTTCTTAAATGGTTGAATCAGTTCTCTCATTCCAATTAAGCCACTGAATTTCTGGACAAAGCATACTCTGTCCTGCTTCATTTGTTCCCTACTGGTATTTCAACTCAGCAAAACATTTTTCCTGTGGAATTATATTCACTGAAAACTACCATGCCTTTCTGGATCAAAGGTACTAAATCTCGTTTGAAATTTATTGAATCAATTTGTACTCTGAAAGAGGTTTGGCTTTCAAAAATATTCTTCACCATATCAGAACCACTTTTTTTATTTTCTCTTTACTATGCTCTTTCTAATCTTACTCCTTTTATGCCTCATAAGTTTCCTGACCTCCACTGCTTCATTTAACAACAGGCAGTGTAATGTTCAGTGCACACAGTGCAAGCTAGGCTTTTTTATTTGTATTTACAAAAGAGTTAAAAGGAAAGCTTTGTGAGGACATAATTTATTTTCCCTCTTATCATCCTGCCCTCCTCTGCTCATGCTTTAAAAAAAATGTTGGTTGGAGTTTTTCGTGCATTTTTCCCCCCTGAAGGAGGACACTTATTAACCAAAATGCTTTGAAAGCTTTGTGAAATTTGTGTAATCGCTAAATTAGTCGTTATTATGTCTTCAGATTATTATTGCTGTGGGACTATGTTTCACATCAAAGTCCTATTATTTCAATGATGTGTTTGTTTACCACAGTAAAACTACTCATACTGATACATTTTCACATTCTTTTCCCACTTTAAAAGAAAGAGAAAAAATCTCCAGACTGAGAAATCTAAAACATTTGATGTCAGGTTTCACACCTGAACATCTGTGATGCTAATTGTGACAAGCCAAATGGCAAGAAAAAGACCACAGCATCCAGCCTAGTTTATATTGCTAAATAAAGCAGATAATAACATTTTCTTCCTTAAAACTGCATGTTCTTACTGTCTCAGAATCCTGAAAACAACCATAAAGGGGAAGCTAAGCTGAACTCTGGGGTGTTGTTCAGAGTTCTGTGATTCTGTGCAAATGAGCATCAAAAATACAGTCTAGACTTGTTGTATTTTCCAGTTGTATGGCTCATGTTCTCCATGATATGAATTGGAAATCTAAGCAGCAATGAGTCTTTAGCAGATACAGCTGTTAGTATGCGATGTCCATATGGATGTGTATACAAGAATAACATAGATGTTTTCATGTTTCCACAACAAAAAGTTCATGTTCACAAGAACAACAGCAACATGCATAAGTCAATACAATGTTTTTCATTAGTTTGGTGAAAGGAGTACTGTCCACCAGCTAAACATGAAAAGGAGAAGCTGATGTTAAAGTGCAGTATATGTTACATGTTACCTGAGTTATCTATGTACAACTCATCTAAGGTTATTTCAGATGTCTCATATGCATCTAGGAGGAAATTGTTAAATTGCCCTGTGATGTTACTCAAACACAGAAAATCTTCCCCTAAAACTGCAACTGCCAGGAGCCTAAGTTAAAGGTAGAATAAACTCAAAAGAACATTTGTAGGGAACTTTGCAAAACCATGGTAAGATATTTTTACATGGTAAAGTTTTCTTTCATTGTAATGCTTGTTTTCAACTGTGTAGCTTTCTGCATAAAAAATCCACTTGCATTAGAAATATGTAATGAGACTACCAGGTATTTCACTGCTTTAATCACTATACACTCCAAAATTTATATTGGCATGTGGGAAAAATAATAATTGGGATTTATACCAAACTGCAGCAGGCACAATTTAAAAAGTGAATGCTTGCTGACTGTATCAAAAATTATGTCAGAGGGTTCATTCTCTCACTTCTACTATTTAGCATTAAAAGTACATTTGCTAAAAAGAAAGATAAAGCGATACAATTTAGGCAAGTCAAAACTCAGGGACAAAATATTAAAAAGTTTAAATTCTAGTGATACTACAGCATATTAAACTAATTGCAGTGAGCTAAAATATGGACAAAAAATTGGAGTCAGTCTCAGTGAGGGGAGGAATAAAAAATTAATAGCAGCAACAACAACAAAAATAACCCACTAATCCCTAGCTAAATAATTTCTTTCAAAAGCTAAGCAAAAAGACAACAAAAACTTAGACCTGATTTTTATATTTTATCAGTAATCTGCAAGCTGATGGAGATGTCATAAGGCTGTTATATTTATTTCCTCATATTGCTGTACTCATAAAAACTAGTAGATTGAAGACCAAAACTGAACATAAAATAGTCTTGTTGCCTTCTACCCATGTGCACACAAACACTAGATACTACTGGGGCTCCATGGAGACGTCTAAAAAAATGTAAAAAGTAGGTGCCTAAATATTGATTGTTATTTTCAAATAATGCAAAGTTTATATGAAATCTTGACTTTCATTTGGATGATGACCAATTGTTTACCTTTCAAATTACTGAGAATATATACTGGAAATAGTTTACATATCTGAGGAATAAAACAAACACATTTGGCAGAACAGGTATACAATCCAGCAAATAAAGAACTTTTGAATGGGATGACAGAAATAATTATTTGCCTAATTAACTCAGGTCAAGAAAATATGCGGCATTTAACAAACTGAACAATCTTTTAGGAATAAGGTAGATTTAGGTTCACAGTAGGTGAAAATGAACCTCATAAATTAGTGGTAAAATCTTCAATAAACATGAGTTTTTTAAGGAAGTTTTAATCTTACATAAAGCTAAAGGAATAGGTTTTATATTGTCTTTTTGATACATTGAAACATCTGAATTATTTACTTTTTCATTTGAGCCTCATGAAAGGGAAATATCTCATCGAACATACATGGCATTAAGAATTTTTAGATAACAGAGTGATAACTGCAATCTTTATTTTTCATTTCAGATATCTAAAATAGAAATTACTAACCGAAGCACCAATCAAATTCAACAAAAATGCAGAATCCTCCATTTTCTAATCCTACACAAATTAGGACTGTAGTCTGTGCCTTTCACTCTGCAAATCCTTGAAGTCTTAGCTTTGTTACAGCTTGGAAATCATCTCTAATGAGTGTAACTGATTTCACAGATATTTGAGTAACTGCATCTTCAGCTGTTTCCTTGTAAACTATCATGAAAATGCTTCTGTTTAATAATAAGTATATAATTTTATGGCTATTATTATTTTGTATGAGATTTTAAACTACTCCAGATTTCTTCAGAAAAATAGTCTGTTATTAGAATTAACTGGACAGAATCATGACAATGTGGGAAGTTTTGTCAAATTCTACCCTTAATTACCTCCATGTAAAGGTACAGTCATTTTGTCAAAGTGAATTTATTTTGAATTTACACGTACAGAACATAAACTGCTCCTGGTACAATGACAGAAGGTTTCTTCCAACAGGAAGAATTGAAGAGGAGAAAAAGCACCTTCTAAATCCAGTCCAGACTATTCCACTCTCAGATACTCATGGTATAGCTAAGGGGTAGTCAGTATTTTTTTCCATACATAAATTAAATTTTTAGGAATTCAGCTTCCATCAAATTGCTGAACTGAGTTTAATTACTGTGCACGCTTCTAAACCCTCTTGATTTAGCAGATCCCATGTACAGTGAAGCTGTAGTGAATTTTGAGCTCTATGCTAGACTGGACCTGAACTGTAGCACTAAAAAATAATTAGATTTATTTTTTGAATATTAATTTGGTTTACAACACCAAGAGAGATGCCTTCAACTTGTCCTCAAACAAAATATTTTTTTCAACAGTCTGATTTTCAGCCATGCACAAATGACTTGGTTATTAAACAAGTTTCACTTATCAATATGCAATATATAATACAAGAGGAGATACTTTGAAGCTAAGAAAAAGAACATATTATGTTGGCATCTTCTCAAATCTTGATTTTTATGTGTATCAGATATTTTAACACAATTTTTATCACTAGTTAACAAGATTGCTGCCTTATAAAGGTCTTGCTGTGCCTCAATATTGTCAGTGTTGTATTTTACTTTAATCATGCTGGGAAAACTGTAACTGCTGTAAAAGCACAATTAACATCAATATAAAAAACTCATCATCTCATAGAGACTGAAACAATGCTTTTAGCATCAGAAAATACACATAATAGGCGCTTCAAGGCATATGACTATGCTGGTAGCAAGGTATGATTTGGTTCATCGGGAAGCAAATTTACAATTGATATTAACAGTGTTCATTAAGTTTTGAGGGGCTACACACCTAGAACACTAAGAAGGATTTAAGTGTATTATTAATAGACATTTTGACTTGAAAGTGTCAGCCAATCCAGTTAAATATACAAACTTTGAGGTACACTTTGGACAAATCTGTAAGGAATCACTAGTTTCCATGCTTTGTTCCTCATCTAGCAGACATATACACTATGCGTTTATGCAGCTGTGGAATCTTAAACTAATTTCAAAATCAAAAAATGTTTATACAGATCTAGGTCAAATTTAACCAAATATCAAGAGTATTGAAAGGGAGGGTGTTATTACATGTTCCTGTCCTGATTAATTTACAGAGAAATTACTATGCTATTAATGTAATTTAGAAACATATTGATAATCTTTATGAAACAGTTTTCAGAAAGCCCTCAGAAGTCTATGCAGTAATCATTAATAAAAAAATTCTTACAGTGTAATTTACAAACTGCTATTTCCCTTCTGTATCTTCTGTCTTTGGATATATCAATATACATCTCAATGTAAACTTTCAGCAAAGTATTAGTAACTGCTGAGATAGGCAAGAAACAGTGCTCTGGGACTGACCAGGGTTTGTATTTTTTTACCACATGGAGGTCAATGAACCTCTTGTCAAAAGGAGATTTTCTCTAATTTCTTACTTCTTTTGTCAGTATGTACCAGGGCACTAGTATGCCTTTTTTTTTTTTTTTTTTTTTTTGGAAAGTCTCTTGATCTATAAAAAGTAAGGAGCATGGTTCTACTGATAAGCAAGTCAGCTTTTAAAATACTGTATTAGTAGCAAGACACAACTTTTCTGAAAGTTTGATAAGGATTAAAGTGACAGATTCTTTTATCATAGTAGAACTCATTGGTTAGGAGAGAGATGAAGTTTAATAAAACATGGGAGCAACAAAATCATATACAAATATTAGCTTGACATTTGTTCTCAGCAAAATAGAAAGATGTTATGTTTCTCCAATGAAAGGCAAAATACAACACACTTCAACACATAAATACACTTGTGAATAATAACAGTATCGATAGATACACAGTTCCCATTTTGTTAAGAAACTGAGAAAAAAAATCAAGCAGTGTGTATCACATGGGCACTGAAACTCTTCTTGCTTCTGCACCAAAGGAAGTCTGACACAATTAGGATTTTTTAAAGCAATGTGTTTGAGTCCCAGTCAATGACAATCTTATCTCCATGATGGCTTATGCAGAAAAGCATTTAAGTAAGCTTTCTTTTCCACATTTTGTCTTTTACCACATTTCTCTTTCTTTTTTTTTTTTTTTTCCTTAAGATGGATTTTGATTATTTCTTCAAAGAATAAAAATTTGCTATACATAAACTAAAAATCTGAGCAAAATGTGCTGATAGAAAGTTTTATGCCCAAGCAGTGGATTCTCCATTAAGCTATCAATCTTGACAATACTTGTAAGCACTGAAAAAAACATCGAATGAGATTACTGTCCTTTTTCAGGAGAGTACAAATATGGATTTCTTGGAAATTTGGTGATGAGCATGATAAGATGTCTAAAGGTATCTTGCTTCTCAAGAAGCAACGCCCTTGCTTCCACACTGGCATCCTACAGCATCGCTATAGGCTCTGCAGTGCCACATCCTGGTTGTTGTCAGGAGACCCAATGCACTGTGTTCCTTGTGCCACATCTAATAAAAAGAATTGAAAGCAGAACAAGAAATGTTCTAAGATTTCTAATCCAGATGAGATGGTAGCTTGAACCGCTTTAATCTCCCAATTTCATTTGAAATACCCTGAAGAAACTCTATAGGAATGGTCATGAAGCCAGAAAAAACAGCTATCTTCCCTAGTTTTAATTTAATTTTTATTTTTAATTCTTCTCCTGTTGAGTGAACTTCAATGGTGCTATTCATCTGAATAAGATACATCAGGCCTTCGGAAAGTAGTAAGATTTTATGTTCAAGGACATAATCTGAAATCATAGGTAAATTTAAATAAAAGCTATTTTCAATTTTCAGGATAGGAAAAGTCTAGAAACTTATACATGTTTTTTTCTTTATTTATACTTGATTATCTTGCAGTTATGCAAAGTTAAGCAAAATTCTCAGTTTCATTAGCTATTCACTTCTGGGCAGTGAAAACTGACTTACTTGGGTGTTTTTATTTTCAGTTCTTACTGCATTATTGATGAGTAACTCACATTGTTTGACTGCATCTTAGTGCACACTCTTTTCCTAGCACTGATACAGCAAAATGCTGTTTAAAGCTTTTTTAGCCAGAATGTTCACTAAAAAATGTTCTAACACTTAGAAATAATTTTCAATTTAAATACTGTATAATTCCATAAAGCAATGGCATTTGGCTGGCTGAAGCATACAATATATAACTCCCTTGTTGATGTTTGTGTGCCTTGGCCCTGATGATCTCAGAATTCAATCTGTGATATAGGAGCCTCTTATTTCTACATGTATGACTCTCAGCCAAATGCTGTAGATGCATTAAGCTGATAGATTAAGAAGTATTGTCTCTGTTTAGGAAATATCAAAAAATATGGGATTATACATTACTCAATGGTGAAGTACTGTGTTTGCTAGCCCTTGAAAAACAAGGCAAGTGATATCTTAGATCTGGAAAGGAAAAGGGAAAAAATTCTTTATGGATTTTCAAAGGCGTGTTTGTCTTTCAAAAAGAGCAGATAGGTGAGGGGTCAGACTCATTAGGTTGGACAGTACCCTCCATGCTTTGGGAAACTGAGGAGCAGTACCTGTGCCTTACAGGGAGGTCATATGAACCACTGAAGAAGTATGTTCCAGTTTTTAAAAACCAAAAAAGAAGGAAGATAGCAGCCCCTGAAATCTTATTTGAGGTGCAGGGAATGGCAGTCTGTACTGTTTTTCAGTGAAACTCAACCATAACCTAAGAGATAAGTAACTTCTGCTCTGAAACCGAAAGGGCTCAATAGAGATATTTTATTTTATAGAAGTTTATCAGAAAGGGATTGTAACATTAGAAATTGTATTTGTTTTATAAAAAAATGTTCAAAATTTAAATCTGACATATTTTATATCAAATGCTGAACTAGAATACATTCTATGAATTTGTGGAAAAGATTTTGTATACCTTTAATTATCTTTATTATTGAAAATATCCTTTATGTCTGTATTGTTTGCTCAGAGTTTCTTCAATGCTTATCATGGTTTTTTGATGGACTTCTTTTCCATAACATGAGTTTCAACTAATTATAACACTGATATTATGTCTATCCCTTAAAACAATTATGCCTTAAAAAATGCCAAAGATATTTTCTTGTAGCCAAAAATATTAAACTAGTAGTGAATCTGAAGAGTCTTTGGCATATTTTCAGTTGGTTTCTCTAAAGTTATTTTATGTCTCAATGACTGTATATTATTATAGTCTGTCCTTTATAGTATTTTACTGTGGGTTTTCCATTCCCTATTGTTTCATCATTAGCTGTTAACACAGGAGGCATTCCCCACCTGTAATACACTTAGCATAATGATTTAATATTCTCTGTGAGATGCCAAATGTTCTTATACTTCCTTGGAATTTTAACAGTAACCATATTGCTCTCATGTGATCAAAAATATCAATAAATAAAAATGACCTTTTCTGCTCATCTATAGTGTAATGAAAGCAAAGTGTTCAGCCTACAAACACTCAAGAAAAAAAATCTTATGATCCACAGTATGCCTTGTGCTTATAATTTCATGGCAGAACTGATTTGTTATGAGACTTTTTATATCTGTAAAATGGAAACTTATTTCTTGCAAGGCATCTATTCCTCTATCTCATTTGTTAAAATATGCTAAGCTCCCAATAAATCAGACAGACAACTGATTTCATGGGTTAGTGAGGGTGAAAATGGCAATTTTAACACTTTATTGTAAATTAATGATGAAAATCTTTTAACACAAAAAAACCTTTATATACCAACTGCTCCTCAATGTCTACTCAAAGCAAGTTTATAATGAATATTAGGAATAGTAATGAAATTCTGCCTAAGAACAATATTGACATTTCTGTTTTAAAATGTAATGGCAAGTCAAGATAACCTTAAAGCAATATTTTTATAAACTGGAAATACATGCATGAAGGTCTGCTTCTGTATTTGATGTAAGAGCATTACCATATTAAATCAGATACCATTGCCTCAGGAAAGAGCATGTTAGTATTATCTATGACTTTTTAAACTAAGTGACAACCTGATTTACATGGTATATAGCTTTGTAGTAATTCCAGTTTAGTTAGGACCTTATTCCATTTCCATTAAAGGCAACTTAATCTCTTATGGGAAGCTTAAAGGAATCTGGATGAAATGCCAAGTACTAGGATAAAGCTCCAAGGTAGAAAATATCTTCATTCAGAACAAAGCTCACATGCTTAGCTCTCTGATGAAGTGCATACTCAATGTAGTGTGTATTTATTTGTGATAAGGTATTATGATTAATTTTTATATATGTCCTTTAAGGATTACATTTTAAAAATACTAACTAAAAAAGAAATCTGTAACAATTTAAAATAAGAGATTACATAGAAATTAAGAAGAAAGAAAGAAGCAAGACATTTTCAGAACTATAAATGTTTGGTTTTTTCCATCCTCCTTAGCAGGTCTTGCACTACATAGTTCCACTCTGACTTCCTTCAACATATCATGCTTCCTAAATATTCAAAGCTGACCATGGAGAAAACACTAAAGAGGCAGTCACTTCTCCATCATATCAGTGATATCACTGGTCCTGGTTGTCCTTAATTTTGCTGTAATGAAAAACTTCCTGCTTCACCAATAAAAGTTCTTCAAAAAGGTTGAACTTAAAATATGGAACATTAAAGTGGCAGCCACGAATGGTCTATCATATAGCAAAAGACAATACTTAACAATATATTAACTAGTCCAGGGGAAGAAGGTATTTTCATCACAAGTTTTCAAGTTTTTCAAGGAAAAGGAAAACAAACAAACATTGAAAAAGAAAAGTTTTTTTTAATATTATAGCAGAAAGTCTTTATACTTCTGGGTTACCTGGCAGCTAGATAAAACAAAGCATATATATATATAATTTTCTTAATTCTATTTGGTGTTAACACTCTTCAGCTAGTTTTGCTGCTGCTTGTTGCCTCGAGATTTAGCAGTCTTTGTCAAGATTGTCAGGGAGATATGCTCAGATGACTCCTAAGAGGAATAATTCATAACTCCGTTAAACCAGTGGACCTCTTGACTTATGTCTTTGAGTATTTCTCTGTTCAGGGATGAAGACAATCTTTTATGTTGCCAAAGCCTTGTAATTAAGTTGTTTATGTTAATTTCTGTAATGAAGAACAGTACAGAACTATTCAAAATGCAATACATATTATTTAAATATTCATATTTTATTTTTTTTCCTCTCTATTGTCTTATATTTTTTTTTTTCATTGAATGAATAATGACAACTATCCAGACCTTTATACAGTTGCACATCAAAAGTCGAACATTTTCATAATGTTACATTTTGGAACCAGTTTTTATGGTTAAGTAAAACCATTTATATAAAAATATGAAACAACAACAAAAAAGTTTAAACAAAAGGAAATAAGATTGTGACAGACTCAAAACTCATGCAATTTCTATAGACTTCACTCAATCATTAAAATAGTCTTAAAGACCAGCAAGGATTCTCCCACATAAAAGCACATTTAGAAGCTATAATTTCAGGATCAGTAGTTATGTAAAATTTGTTAAAAGTTTTCATCATATAATATCAATCTTAAAGCTATACTTCTGTACCTCTTTCACATAGTTTCCCAAATTGGTCCTTAAAATCCAAGTTTAAATGAAAGTGTATTATTTTGTATTTTCTTAAATGCATTTTAGCTAATATGAAAAAAAAACCATGCCTATAAAACCATACTTGTGGATTTAATATTACAACCTCTGCATCCACCCTGCAAAGCTCCTAATTTTTCATGAGAAAGAAAAAATCTCTTATATTTGTTTGGGTGCACTCATAACTTGGGGAAACCTGCTGAAAGAAATCAAAAATTTTTTAGAATTTTTTTCCCTTTATATTAGGAGTTCCTTAAATTTAAATTTTGCTTTCATTTGCTCTTCTTTACCCATGTGCTATTTCAGGTAAACATTGGAAATCTTAGGTGAGGTTTCTGTTTGATATAAAGGAATTCTAAATGAAAGGGCAAAGATTGTTGTATGAAATGCAGGTTTGGGCTCCACAGATGGAGATGAATATGGCACAGAAGTACCATGAGCTCTCTTGGAAAGAAAAAGGCTGAACACTTGCTGGGCATTTTTATTTAGTCCTACAACCTCATGGAGAGAGGCACATATTTAGACTAATGTTTTCAGTGATGTAGTGGTTATTCTTTCCCAACTTACACATAAACAGTTGTGTCATAAAAATGTTGATGTGCCACAACCTAAGCTTTGAGAAGAATCAAAAATGCAGGCAGTGAGTAGTTTCAGCTTCATCTAGGATTCTGCACACTTTCAGACTGTCTTGTCTTCTGCCCCTTAATGAAGGGTCTTACCCACACCTAAAGTAAAATAAATAAGCACAACTTTGGTTGCTATCCTCCTGCTACAGATTACCCACTTTTACATAGGTAAAATTAATTTCATCCTTTCCGTGTGTAATTCATTCAGTCACTGTACTGCTTTCTATAACCCAGAAATCTGGGGCTTCCCCTGCTCTTTCAGATATTTTCTTACACTTTTACATCCCCCATCTGAATAGTTGTCTGTGTCTGGTTGACAAGGAGTTCCTTTCACAAACCTGGCAAGAATAGTCAACAGCTTCTAAAGAACTGTCACTTCTGATATAAATCTCTGAAGCACCTTCCATTTATCTTAGTCAGTGTAAATTGAACTACAGAAGCTGAATTTTTTTCCCTATGTTTTCAATGATCTCCTGGCCATTTCAGATCATTTAGAATCCAGAAGTCTAACACCAGTGTTGAATTGTACAAAGATCTGAATTTTTCTGCCATTTAATTGTAATTTTAATAATTAAAATGTAGGCAATAAATTAATGCATTAGAATACAAAATGACTACTTATTTGCTAGGAAGGAATTTGCTCCCTATTGTGCATGCCTTTTACAACACTTACTCAATTTGCTAGGTTGGTTGATAAGCCTTTCAAGGTAGCTACTTTACATGGAAGCACAATTCAAAACAATATGCTGGTCTTGGGCTTCATTTCTGCTGTAATTTACTGCAGTTTAAACAGACAAATGGCCAAAATGAATGCAATAAATGTTCCTATACTTAAGATAAATGCCTAAGGAATAGAAGACTTGTAATTGCCTAAGGAACACAAGAAGTTGTTTTCCTATCCAAAACATTTACAGTCACATTATAATATCCATGAATTTAAGGACCCTTTGTGGATGTCTAACAAAAAAACTATCAAGTCTCCTCTAGAGCTCAGCATAAACTGAAATTTTTACACTTACAGACATCAGCAAATTTCAACATCAGCAAATATCAGAGGTCTAGAATTCAGTCCTGAAAAAATATTTCCATTTATTTGTTTTGGTTACATCTCATTTTCAGCTTTTTCATGTCCTCCAATGTATAAATAAATAAATAAATAACCCCAACTTGTTATGGGCTTGTCCATGTCACTGCTGGTTAGAGACTGCTATCATAATTCCCTCAGGTATTTTTGTTTTCAGGAACAAATAGTAGACCTCCCTCCCTCTTCCTTCAGGTGAAAAATAATTCCTCATGAAAAAATAATTATAAACTTGATAGTTCTTATTGTCTGCACACAAATTTTTTACAGTTTTACTGTGTGCTTTTGAGAGAATGGGAGGGGAAGCAAGAGAGTAAAAAACTGCATACTCTAATCAATATATCGATAGAAAATATGTGTAGAAATATAACCTCTGTTTCAGTTTTTTTTTTCCCACTTACTTTTAATAATTTTTTTTTTTGACTCAACATCATCAGATTTTTCTGTAAAATTAGTGTGACTCAAAGCCTTATGTCTTAATGGAAAAGATGACCACATTTTGCATGTAAGTTGGGATTTGTTTTTTCCTTATATGCATCATGTTATGTCCACAAGTATTGAATTTCATTGGCCATTTTATTGCCTTGCCACTCAGTCTCAAAGAAGCTTTGCTGTTGTCTTCAAGTGACCTTCATCTCTATTGCCAAAAAACTTTTCTGTAGAAGCAAACTTTCTAAGTCCACGAGTGAGCTTTAACTCTTACACTTTGGCTGATCAGTTTTGTTGTATGATTCTGTGACCAATTTCACTGCAACTCTTTAAAAAATTCAACTTAAAAAAATCATTTGATGTTTACTTTCTCAAACCCCCAATTTTTTTGGTGAAGCTTTACAGAAGAATAAACTGGTTTTATGTGAACAAATCACATTTAGCTGAGTGTCATTAATTGTGTCATTAACTATAGTTTTTCTAATTTGCCAAGTACAAATGCTGTCATACCTTCCCTGAATCTTTTCTTAAACCAGTGACACCAAATTTTCTACTCTCCACTTGCATTAAGGAACTTTTAAGAAAGCAATGATGCACAGCTGCTGTGACTCAGTTTGGAAGCCTTGAATAAATGCAATTTGGTTCTGATTTGGGTAGTGTTCACTCTGTTTGAACTACAATCTTCTCCATAACTTCTATTTCGGTCAGTTCCCTTGAGAAGTCTCCCACCAGGAAAAAATTCAACCATGAGAATATTCTCAGTTTGTTTGTGAATGCTAAGGAAGAGTTTATTTTTCTTCTGTGTTTTATCTTCTCTGAATTCTTTGGATTTGTTTCATAGCTTAATTGTCAGTAAGTCCTACAGACTACTGGAAGGCTTCCTGCTAACAAACTTGTTTAACCAAGATTTATTAACAGGGCTCTTTTTTCTTCATTTAGCTTTTCCTCCAACTCTTTTGGCCTTCTTTAATGTATTGTTTTTACATTTAATCTGGCAGTGTTTCTTAGTGTCTTATTTTGTGTTTAATTTTTATTTGGACTTGAGCTCAGCTTTCTGAAGGAACAGTTCTTATATGTAATAACATCCCTTTTCCTTCTATTTCCTCTCTCCTGTCTGAAAATTTTCTGTACAGGTGGTGTTGTTTGCCTTGTATTTCAAATATGGCATTCTACAGCAGCCTCCATGCCATAAAGACTTGAATTTTTCCATTTTCTTCTTAACAAGCTGTCTTATTGTTATATAGCCTCCATTGCAACCTAGCAAATATCCAGACATCATCAGTGTCCTAGGTGTATAATCAGTAGTACAGATCAAACACTATATCTTTTTTCTATTTCAGACCTGTAATTTTATTTTGTACAGCATTTGATACTAGTTTAGATATGTCATTTATAAGTGTGATTTGATTTTAGGATCTCTTGACATCTAATAAATATTCTTCCATCACGGCTATGGCCAAATCTGTCATCCTGATGTTCCGGTATGATGCCAACTGACAGTATTCCACCAAGTTTCCAATATGCCTACTATGTAAATTTCTGCATTTGGGAGCAAATATCTAAAATTTTCTTACCTAATTATTTTAAAATCTGGCATTCATGAAGAAGCATGCATAATGTAGTGTTGGTTCTTTCACAAACTATATCAACAGAGTTTTCTTTTTATCTATTTAATTATTTCATTCCCTGACATGTATGTCTTTTAAGCATACCAAATTTCCATTTCTTCCTCAATAAGAAAAACACCATCCTAAGGCATTTGTCTCTATCTACTTGCTGTTCCCCCATCTTTATGTAATATACATTGAAGATAGGAACAAAGTCTTTGTAAAACCTTTTCTTCACATGTATGAAAATGAACCAAAAATAAAAAAGATCACAGAGTCATCAGTGTTTAAGAAAATAAGAAAAGTCACAGATGCCTCTGAAGACTCTATTTTAATTTTTAAGTACTTGCAAAACTATTAGAAATATCTGTGTGTGCATGGTTTATCAGTATTTTGATAGCTTTACAATCATTACTCTTTTATTAAATCATGACATTCTTGATTATTAAGAAGCAGTAGCTCAAAAAAAGGAAAATAGATTTTTCAGTAATGTTGTCCATTTCTTCAAAGAGGAATGAAGACGTTTAAGGTAAGTTTTGCAAATTTCTGCTTTCCTCTGTTCTACTTGTGAATACTGAAACCAGTTTTACTGAAAATTTAAGAATAATTAATTTCTCTAGGTCTTTTCCAAAGTAGAATAAAAATTGGAAATATTTTTAATGGAAAATACCTTCTTTACTTACATAAAAAAAATAAAGGAAGGTATTATGAATCCTCTTTCATAATTATATTGATTGTTTGGTCTTAAATGACAAGCAAGTCACTAGCCTAATGACCTCGAACCACTGTTTTAATTTGTAATACTATAGCAGTATAGTCCACACTGAAACATTGCTAGTCATCTGTCTCTTATT
Source organism: Euphonia xanthogaster (assembly GCA_034509185.1). NCBI lineage: Eukaryota > Metazoa > Chordata > Aves > Passeriformes > Fringillidae > Euphonia > Euphonia xanthogaster. Next base: position 73,484,607 of record JAYDZK010000113.1, read on the forward strand.
TTCTAATTCACTTTTATAATAAAGCTAATATGTGACAACCCACAGATGCTAAAGCAATTTTAACAAATGCTCATGTATTTATACTGGAAATTTCATATAGGCTGTCAAATTATATATTCAACAAGGGTTTTTTAATAAAATGTCTATCTTTATTAAATATACATTAGAATTAATAAGGGTAAAAAATTATGCTCACTAAGAAGTTAGGCTGATTTAAGTGTGCGACAAAGCTCTAGATAAGGTATCAGCTACTCAACATGGTATTGTATACATTTATTATAACAGAAAAAAATATATATACATACTCAAATGCATTAGGGAAAAAACTACATTTACTGAAAGAAACAGTTTTATTTCACATAAGTTCATATCCTTCAGCTGATACCCCTAAGAAGTGGCATGTTATCCTATGTTAAGTTCAGCTGTGACACTGTTACATATCTTCCTATAACATATGATTCTTTAAATATTCTTACTATCTTTACAAAGGCAATTATTCTACAGTAAAATAGACCAAAATGAACTTGTAAAATATTACTGCAGTAGTTATAATGATACAACTGTTAGTACTGTGCAGCTAATTATGTCCAGATAACAATGATTATTTTACCTGAGCAAGGTGGGTGTTTCTGGTATGCTAATTCATTAGGCTGTTAGTTATGAAAATCAAGATATATAATACTGTCATGAAGAAACACATTAACACACACTTTAACTATATCCTAGAATTTCCTTGGCTTTTAAAACATATTGTACATCAGCAAAATGGTAGATTCCCCTTCTGTTGGGTCACTAACCGCATCATGGCTTTATGATATACCAAGAAAAGTGAGCTAATGCAAAGTACTTGCAAGAGAATGACTTTGATAATGCACTAATATTGATTATAAGCTTTAACACATGGGGCACTTATGCATCATTCAATAAATGGCTTCAAATTTTTTCAACACACAATTGTATTATTAATACAATATTTTTATGTTGCCTTGTCCACTGTTTTTGAAATGAACTCTAAATATTTTGTAATTGCTTATAAAGAAAGATAGATTGTCAGATTTCAGGTTCTCTGCTGCCTGTAGCTGAGAAGATCAATATAAGAGATGAATTTTCTTCAATTTTTTATACTGTATGTAATGGTTTAACCATAGCCAGCAAGCACCACAGAGGTTCTCTCACTTCCTCCCCACTGGGATGGTGGAGAAAATCACAAGAGTAAAAATGAGATAAAGACAGTTTAATAAGTAAAGAAAAGTAGAGCAAGGAATACATTCACCACTTTGCATGGACTCACAGGTGTTCAGCCATCTCCAGGAAATCAGAGTTCATGTATCTTGGGAAGACAAACACCATCACTGTGAATGTCCCCTGTGGTTTCCTTCTTCTTCTTTAGCTTTTTATTGCTGGGTACCAAGAAATGCTTTTCACCATTTTTTTACTGTCTGTTTATGAATGGGCTCTGATTCATTATAACATCTGAAATTAATTTTATTGCCATTGCTGGCATAGAATTGAACTATGCAAATGCATGGAGATAGGGCTAGACATAGCCACATGATTAGTTCCATTTCCCAAGTTCTGTAGATTTTTGTTCATTAATTTTAAAAATCAAAGGACATGAAGAAGCATGTCTGTGGGAAAACCTGACAGAAAAATCTTGGTTTAAAAAAAAAAGGCTATTAGTATATTGGATAAAAATATTAAGCTTTACTTAGTCTAAAAAAGATAGGGCATAATTAATATTTATGGACTTTATTCTACAGGTAAAGAAATTTTCCGTCCTTAATAGGCTCATGTAGCACAAAATCTTGTTATGAACTTAAAAATAAAAAGGTTTCTCCCCAGCATCCTTGAATGTGGCAAATATTACGTAGGGATTTAAATTCTCCTCCCTGCAGGCAGTTTGTCCAAGACCTTCTGTAATATTCTTTAGAGGATTATAAAAACTTGCTCAAACACAGCACGTGGGTGCTTGCCCAATCAAACACTTGGATGAAAAACTTCATTCTGCTCTTAACGTGACTCTGTTAGAATATTTATGTAGTTTCACCTTTTGATTTGAATAAGCTAATCAGAAGAATAGTTTTATGCAGCTTTTCTTTGCCCAGCTCAGGCAAGCCTACACGATATTCAGTTTATTAAGGGGTTATTAGTTAATCTGCCTCTGGCGTTTATGAAAAGCCTTCCACCATCTCGCACTGTTGTTCCAATGACTCCATCAACGAATCCTTATTATCAAGTGAGGCTTAAATTGCATAGAAACCTTTTTCAGATCCCTTGCTTTTGGGTGTGTTTCACCTCTATATTTTTTTTGCATTAAATAAGATATTGAACCAAGTTTCTTACTAGAACTGGTACAATAATTTTACCCGAGAATTTCCATTATCCAAGGATAATCTTTTGCTTTTCTTTTGTCAATTACATAAGAAGATGAATCTGTACAAATTCTCATTGTCACTATCAATCATTTGCAACTTCTATTTTTCTCTCTGTCATTTCGCAGGTCTTAAGTTGTCTATGGTTTGCATATTTTCACATAAACATTGTTAGGATGTACTGAGAGATTTTTTAAAGCCAACAGTGTAATAGATCAGCATAACTGAGTGGTTTTATTTATGGTATTCATTGGTTCAGAATGAAACACAGCACATATTTAAATTGTATTCATTAAAGAGTTTGCACATAAAATATTTAAAGTGGGAATAGAAAGCCCTCAACAAGAGTTAAATGGCCCTAGGAGAGAAGAACTATTGCTTGAAATTATGCAACCTATCAATCTTAAAAATAACCACTCTCTAAAAGAAGACAGTGTGTCTATCGAACAAATTTCTATAAGGTGAGCTAAAAAGAAAAACAGTTCCACTCTTACATATATCATTTATTGGACACTGATAGCTTGTTTGGAAAAAAAAACAAACCAAAAACGTAAAAAGCATATTTATAGTCCTTTCCTTTCTTGCCCTACTTTTCTGCATTCACACATGGCAATTTTTACTTTTTAGAACATATTTTCCTCTCTGATTCCCCTCTTTAGAATCCTAGTTGATATTTTTTTCATTTTTAAATTTTTTAATGAATGCTGAGCAACATACACACACAGGATAGTCGCTTCTTGAATCTATCTTTTTGGTATTTCCCATTAATAAACTGCTTGGATAGAGTTGTTATTTGACCTGTTGTTTTTACTCCTACCTGTCCCTAAAGCATGGAGATTCCAGAAGAATTCAGAACTTTGAAAGGTCTGTAAACATAAGTTACTGTAAATTCTCATTAATGAGAAAAATATAATTTGATGTACTGAAAATAAAATCTATGTATATCAATAACAAATGAAATTATTATCTTTTCTCATTTTGCTTGTTATCAATTGTGCATTTTTTTCATCTGATGAACAACATCTATCAGAAAATTGTAGATAAATTTTTCTATAAGGGCCTTGCTGACTAATCGTAAGCATTTGTGGAATGCTTTGCTAATAGGATTTTACATCTGTTTTATTAATTTGGAAAGTCATTGTTGAGAGCAGAATTTTAATGCAAATGAAACAAAGTAGGGTTAATCTTGTGGCAGAATTTGCAAAATTCTATATCTTCTATATGTTAAAAAACTCCATTGTCAAATATATTTGGTATGTCAGTATAGAAATTTTTAACAGTAATATTTTGATTTACAGTGTAGGGGAGAGAGGCAGACTTGAAAAAAATGGAGGAAAGAGTAAGGTTAAGATTTCACATTTACTAGCCCACACTGTAAGTAACTTTATTGAACTCCAAAACACTAAGAAGGAAGTCAGAATTCAGGAAGAGGACTATAAATAGGCAAAATATTAAAAGAAAGTTGGAAAAAAATAAGAGCTTTTTTTATCCCATTTTTAAGTCAGTAGTATGTTAGCTATTTCCTGAGGGGAAAAAACAAAAACAGGGCATGTCAATCCAAAATCTATTGTTTCCAAGCATCAGTGATTCAGGCTATTAGAAATAAAATGGATGACCTAAGTTTGAGTACAGTATTTTCAGAAGTTGTGCCAGTTGTTCTTTACTTTCATTGTGAAATGAAACTACTAAATCCTTCACCAGGGTTTGATTTATAAAGTCTGAAGAGGCCCTTCTAGCTGTCTCCAATGGGCCTTGCAAAGATGAAAGTATTCGTCTCCAGTTGTCCCCAACATTTTCCCTGCCAGTTTTTCTTGTCCTAACAGAGGGTGTATTTTCTTAACATCAGACTAAGGAAAGGAAAGGACAAGCATATTTTCTGAAAATACTCTAAGAAAGTTATTGCAGATTGATGGCAACTGGTTATAAAAGTATGTTTTTGACAGAATCTACCAAATGACACTCTTAAGTGGCTGAAAACTAGTGTTCCTTTAAGTATATGTAGATATCTCTAGTTATCTGAAAACAGATAATATATATGAATACTCCATGAGAAAAACTTTAGTACTTTTTTTGAGGACTAAATGCTTGCACAATAGAGGACTAAATGATTGCTACCCAAATGTGCAATCTGACAGCATCACTGTTTAACCCATGTGTTTGTTTTATACTGTAATAAATATTTATATTTTTTCCCTGGGTGCTGGAATTTGTGGTTTTGACTTTATTTCTGTGTGTTTCATTGTCTTGCATGTTCACAGAAATTCTTATCCAAAGGAGTATCCTTAAAGTAGTCCTATTTCTGCCTTTGCTTCCAAGACCACAATTTAGATGCCTTCAACATTCATATTATTCTCATAGCAATACTGCTTATGTCCTCCATTGCAAGGTGCACACCACTTCTCAGAATATAATTCTTCTATGTCATCTACTTTCTGCTTTACAATGCTGCTTCAATAAACATTGTCGGATGAAGTCTCCTCATGCTGCAGCAGAAACAAGTGGTGCCTCTTTTTTCCTCCTGTGTAAGAAGAAAGATGACAACATCAGCATTTATGATAAACTTAGTGTTGTTTTTAATGTCTGTGTAGATACAACCTCGTCTCAGATTCCTTCTGGGCTATCCCTACATATATTAAGCACCAAAATACAAGCAGTCTTTCTTGACAATTCTCTTTGACTAGCACAACAAAACAAGGTGCATATTGTAGTTTGATCTTGTGTAGAGTTCTTCTACTGTTGACACAAATAATTCTCTAGAATGAATTTATTCTTCTTATCTAAGAAACTGGTTCCTTATATTTTAAATTAATCAGAAAAGTAATTGGGTTTTGGCCATTTATATATCCATACTATAAATCATAGTATGATTTATACATGCTTTTTATGACTTTTGCATATTAAAAGTATGACTTTTATATTCCTATTAATAACTATTTAAACTCCTTTTAGTATTTACCATCCCTTTGTTGAATTGAATTTTATGACATGCAAGTCAGAAGTAAGAATGTATGTACTGTGTTACCAAACATATATCAAATAAATAGCACATACAGCTAATAATACATGAATGTGATCTCAGACATGTACAGTAGATCAGTCCCTAAATACAATCAACAGCTGAAGATGTAAGTGTTGCTCATCAAAAAGCATGTTCAGCAGAACACCTGTAAACTTTAGCTCTGGTGAGTCTGTATTAGGTTTCCCTTTGCTGTTGTTTTCCCCATTTTTCCAGCTAAATGGAATCTGAAATAACAGCAGATTTCTGGAATTTCATTACATTGTGTATCAAACTTGAGGTTATTTTTTTCAATTTAGATAATGGTTGTCTTCTCAAATTGCCATAGATAAAAATCTTTGATGCATCAAAGAATGCTTTAGGAACCAATACGTTCCATTTAAAAAACTGATTAACTATTAACATTATATGAATACTTGCTATCATATTTGTTTGGCATTATGTTGAGACAACGTGGCCCATTTGTTGAGTCATACATGATAAAATGAAACTATTTCTAATATGTTCTTTGCAAAATATTGTATTTCCCAATGTTAGGAAGAAAAGCTACATAATTTTAAAATAAGGAGTAGGCAATGATGCACGCAATATGGAGAAAAAACTACAGGGATTAGAGCATTAGAATGCCAGTAAACATAAAGGCAGTCTTTATGCTAATATATTGGATATTTCTGTAGATTATCCCTGAAAGACAATGTTTTTCTAATGTCCTGGGAGAAACTTTATGTGATCAGTTGTTTTGCAACTAAAATTGTCCTAATGCATTCCTCTGACTTCTTATCTGTCATTACCCCCAGGCTCACAAAGCTTTCCAGCCATGCAATCCTTTGTATTACTTTAATCTTCTTTTCTATCTCACATTTCATCACCATTTGTTAGATCTTGTATTTTTTTCTTCCATATCCCTGTAAGCTGCTTGTTTGTCCACTCCAGAATCAAAAGCTCCATCCAAGCACATTTTAGCTTTTTTGTCGTGATTGTTTTAGTCTCCTCTTAGCTGAACTCCCTTTTTTCAGTCTGTTAAAAATGCCACTGGCAAAGTTACTCTTTGACTACTGTTTTGATCAGATTTGGCTTTTCCTGAAACTCTCACCAGCATTTCCACACAGAGTATGTCACGTTAAGACTCTTAAATTTGTAGTTTTCAGTCTTTGAGTAATTTATGGTTTTGGCCTATTTCTTCAGCATTACTTGTCTTCTCTTGTTACTTCTTCTATAACTACAAGTACCACCTGCATCTCTTTACCTTTAGATTTAACACTTTGCCTTCTCCTTTGCTGCTTATTCTGCCTTTAGTTTCTCTGCTAAGATTTCAGACTTTTCTTTTAAATGTAAATTTCTCCTTCAAATAAAATCTACACACATACAAATCTTTTTTTAAGAGAAATTCTGGATGTTACTACTAATCAAGTATAACAAAAGATAACCAACCTGACATCTGTCTAAGATAAGGTGACTAGAGAATGAGGAGAGAGGGGTGGATGTTGTTTATCTTGACTTCAGTAAGGCTGTTGACACTGTCTTCCATAACTACCTGACAGACAAATAATTAAATTAGTTCTAGATAAATGGAAAGAGAGTCTGATTGGAAACAGACTGAACAGCTGGGCTCAGAGGGCTCTTGCCAGTGACAAATGTCTCTCTAGAGGCTAATCTCTAGTGGAGTGCTTCAGAGGCCAGCACTGAAGCCCATACTGTTTAACACCTTACTAATGACCTGGACAATGGGACAGAGCAAAGCTTCACCAGGGGTGCAGGTCACACAAAACTAGGAGGAATGGATGATAGACCAGATGGATGTGCTACTATGCAGAGTGATCTGGACAAGTTGAAGAGAACTCATCCTGTTTAACGAAGGGGAACACCGAGTCCTGCACCTGAGGAGTAACCCAGACATTGGTATATGCTGGGGGATGACCGGCTGGAATGCAGCTTGCCAGATAAGGATCTGACACTATAGCAATGAAGGCCAATTATTATATTATGCAGATGTGGTTGATCTTTTCTGCCTGCCAGGTACCTACCAAGATCCTCTATTACTCTCCTTGGAGTGGGAGAGGAAATACAGGGGTGAAATTTTAAAGCATATGGATTGAGATAATGACAGGGAAATAATTCACTAATTTTTGTCACAGAAAAAACACACTCAAATTGTGGAAATAACTGAAATAAAACACAGTTACAACACCATCCCATCACTCCTCCCTTCTGTCCAGGCTCAACTTCACTCCTAATTCTTCTACCTCCTTCCCCTCCATGGTGTTAGGGGATGAGAAACAGAGACTGCTGCCTCTTTCCTGCTTTTGTGTGAGTCCCTTCTATAGGAAACAGTCCTTAGGGAGCATGTCCATTGTCACTCCTTCCTGTCAGCTGTAGTTCCTCAAGAACTGCTGAAACATGGGTCCTTTGCATGGCTTGTAGTCCTGCAGGGATCATCGACAGCTGCAGCTTGAGCAGATTGCAGAGGGCCATGGTCTTTCAAATGCTAAACATTTCCAAGGATAGAGACTTCAGGACCCTTCTGGACAACCTATTCCAGTGTTTGATCAATTTTTTTTTTCTTATATCAAAATAGAATGCCTTATTTTTTCTTTTTGGTCATATTGCCACTTTTCCCATACTCCCACATTTGTTCCCACACCTTCTTCATTCTGCTTTTTATTTAGTGTTCTATTCTTTCTCTCTCTTCTGTCATTCTAGAGTTTAAATGTTATTTTTAAAGTAGGAAGAATAGGAACTAGATTCTTAGGTAGCTGATTTGGGAATAACTGTTTCAAATCTTAAAAATTTAAACTCTCAGTGTCTTGTGATTGCTATGTTAGTTAATAATAACAGTAATTCCTCTTGGCAAGAGCAAACAAGCCATGGTGTTGGCTTCAGTTTCTTCCCTGGGCTTTTCTGGCACAACAGTAGTTTCTAACATTCAAGCAATCAGGCATTAGTAACACTGTCAGGCATTTGTTAAACTTTAGGCTCCTTGCCATTGTATTTGAAAATCTGTAAATCTTTGGTGTTTATGCCAATAAGAGCTGATAAGTTGTTGCAGTTTTAAATGAACTTGTCTCAAATCTGATTCTGCTTTTAACTTAAGCTAGGGCTAGCCTGAGCTGCCTGGTGCTATGACCTACTGGGAAGAAAATAACACCTTGAAAAGTCATTTTCGTAGACCTGCTACGTTCGATAGAAGAGCCTCATCTACACATGTAAAATAGAAGAAAACAATTATAATTTTCACATAGGCTGTAAAAATATTTGGGCATTATGGAACTCTCCTACAGTTCTTCATCCAATCTTGAGGTGATAAGAACAAAACAAGAAGGTAAAAGAACAGTTCTCTTACCTCCTGGACCTTTAGGCTAACTGCAATTTGTAGTTCTGATTGCAGCATAAAAGTTCCTGAGATACTGACCCCAGCTTACTGAGAACTACTAGTGACTCTAATTTTTCATACTAGGAAATTAAGCACTAAAATTGAATGAGGTAATATATTTCAAATTTAGTTGAATTCTACATTACCATAGCAGTAAGGAGAAGGTGTTTACTTAGATAGTACTGTAACAAAGCAGTAGATAATAATAAATTTCTTAGCTAGCCCTCCGGCGCTAGCTAAACTAACTAAAAGCAAAGGAGAGCTCTGTCCCGCTGTCTGTCCATCCGCAGACAACACAGTCCAGGAGC
>JAYDZK010000113.1:73503015-73514132 GCA_034509185.1 Euphonia xanthogaster
GAACGAACTACTAGGAAATAGAACAAATGCCTTTCCATATTTTGTAAGAAATGATGGAGGGAGAATGGCATTTCAAAATCATCCCTCACTCAACAACAAACTAATGAATCATAATTAGACTGAGTTCTTCAAAGCTTTACCAGTTTAGTTGTTTCTTAGGATTTCTTTAGACTGACTACATCTAAGAACAATACAAAGAGTTACTTTTTTCTTTTTGGTTTATTATTTTGAATAATAGACACCTCATTCAGACAGTAAAGAATCAGTATTGACAATCCCTAAATTATCAGAGCCTTCAAGGGATTTACAAAGCCCTATTGGCTGCCTTTCACAGCTAATTGCAGCTCTGTTTTCCTGCCTTCTGTTTTGTTTTCAACACGGTGAAAGAAAACAGTCACAAAGTTATCTAGGACTCTAGTCAAGGACCTGCATCCTTGAAAAGCACCAGAATTTGGAGAAGTGAATTAAAAGACAAAATTAGCTGTGCCTAGTTCCTAATTGCATCTATTAATTACTCATCTTATGGTTTTGGCTGAGCTTTTTTCACCCTTCTGCCTGAAGTTTTCATTGCTGTAAAATATGCATAACATTTCCTCATTGCTGTTTCTGGGACAGAGAATGCTTAAGTCGTGATGACTACACAGTGCTTTGAATATGCAGAATGCCATGTAAATTATATATATTTTCAAAGACTCAAAGAACTTCTGTATTTAGAACATTTTGAACTCTGAATTAAAAGAGCTTCCTAGTGACAGACTGATCAGGTGAACTTGTCACTGACAAAATTGCCCTACTGTAAATTTAGGAAATGAAGGAAACTATTAGGGATCCCACAGTTCCCAAAGTAAACATCTGGGAATTTATCTACTGATTTCAAATGCAGAAAGGGCTTAAGGGTAACTGAACTCCTGCATATTTGAAAGCCATTGTTTTAAATACAGATTTCTTATCAAGAAATTATGCTTATACAGCACTTTCCTAATCAAACTGACTAAATAAAAATAATTTCTGGGTAGGGAAAGGTCTATTAAATCATTTATTAATAAGCTTTGCATCTACATTGATATAAATAAGAAAACAAAGCCTTCCCAGGACATAAGTATTCGTCTCAAGGGGATAGTGATTTATGTTAAAGATAATAAGCTAATTATCAGGCTCAAATTAAACTTATCTGAATATTAAAAATTGTGTTTGACAATGACATATTATTACTTTGTTCAACCAAACGGAATGCAGCAGGCAAGTGGATCAAGATTAGAATTGGAGAAAATATAATTTGTTAGGTTTGTCCGGGCTGGTTAAGGAATCCTTATTTCCCAACTTGATGGTATTTTTTCTTGTCACCAATATAGTGGGAATAATGTTACTTGTATCTATCAAACAAAAAAACCCCAAAAAAGTATTTATGATATAAAAAGACTTACAGGAAGTAACTTACACAGCCCATTTAAAAACTATACCTGTGGTTAAAACAAAGGGTACTCATATTTCTGTTTACTATCTGACCTTCAGTACAGCCCAGGAAAAGATGAAAAATGTAAAAAGGAGTCATTGTCATTGGCAATTAATGGCAAAATTTCTCATTTGTTATGAAAATTTTTTGTCACAAAAGGAAGAAGAGACAAAGGGAAAAGGAAACACCTATTGAATAAATTTTAAATATCAACACTAAACTACAGCTACAGGCAAAGTACAAGAGTAGTCTGCAATGTGATGATGTGCAGCACAATTATAGTGGAAAAGAAAACTGGAGGAATGTGAAGGACCAGGAATAAGCACATAAGCAAGTTATGTCTCAAACATTCTGACTGTTGTGACAGAAAGGTTGTGATTGGAAGAGAGGGTCCTGTGGAGATGGGGCAGTGTTGTTCTGAGTCAGCTTCCCTTCTCAGCTCCTGGGCTTGCAAGTCTACCCTGAGAATCATTCTCAGTGTGCTTGCGCCTCGAGAAGGATTGAATCCTGAGCATCTCACAAAATGACGCTTCAGGTGCTCACAGGCCCTCCTCTCCACAGAACTCATTTCCTGGAGAGCTCCAAAAGGCTGGCTGCATGCAAGAACGACATGATGCTGGCAGGAAGGATCTAAGTACTGGTGATTTTTTTCCTCTCTCTTTCTCTCTTTTTCATCTTTATTGTCTCCCCTTCCTTTTTTTTTTTTCCTAGCAAGTGAGGTTATTCTCCCCCTTATTCCATGCCTGAACTTTGTTGAGAGAGTTGGAAGCTTGTCAAACTTTGCTCTAGAAGCTGTTAGCCAACACCTCTACGATTAAATAGGGTGCTAGTTGTTAAGACACAATAAACCCTAAGATTTCCCTGACTGGTGGACTGGTGTCTCTGTTCATCCAGATGAGAATTTATAACCAATATCACACTTGCTTCTGAATTGTGACAATGAGTTAAATACAACTTTGTGAATTCTCTTGGAGCAAGAAAAATGGATTTTTAAAGCATATACCGAAGAGAGAACTTCTCTTTTGATTACCAATGCAAAAAACTTCACAAATATCAACTAAATTTACTCTGAAGCAAAGAAGAGTTGTGTCGTCACTGGATGGATTTCCTTATTCTATTCTTAGAAATCAAAGCTGTCTAACAATAAAAATCGAAATAGGAAGCAAAGCCAAAGTAAGTCTCAGTTAAGTGGGAATTGTTTTTACTTGTCAACCGTGCAAATTTGTCTTCTCAAATAATAGTTGTGATTATGAACAAAAGAGAAATTAATGTATTTGCAGTTTAATGCTAACACTTTTGGCAGTAAATTCACCCTCTTTATCAACTATGCTAACATTTTAAAAAAATTTAAAAAAGCCCTAAACAACAAAAACAACAACAAAAAAGCAACAAAAACCAATTTTTCTACCTTTCCCCTCTCTTTTCTGCCCCTGTAAGTTGTCAGTAGCATCATCATCCTGACTATTTTTGTAGTGGCAGGAAAGGTACCTATATCTAGGGTAAATTTCTTCCTTACTTCTGTGTTCCACTTGCAGAAAAAGTGACAAATATATTGCAAAGTATGCAATTATTAATATATAATATAATCAATGTAAATTATTACTATATGTAACATCAAGTATTAACACAAGGATTTAAATATATGGTTTTGTGACTGTAAACAAATTATGGAGGAATCTGTTTACCTCTGCAGTACAACAGGCACATGATTGGCAAAATAAATCTGTGCATAATTTTATATATATCTGTCAATATATGTAAAAACAGTCACACATTCTGCCAGTTACTTAGATGTTCCTGTACTCAAAAAAACCCAAAAAAACTCAAAGCATTCCTTGAACTGTGAACAAGAATAAAAATAATACTTACAACAAAATTCCGAACTATGAGGCATTTCCTTTTCAAGATATTTTTTTTTCCTCTTTTTCACAAAAATCTTGCCATTAACTATAAAAACAAAATCATGATTTTACAACGTATGTAAATACGTTCGAATGCATCCTCTCTTACTTTCTACTCCTTCACAGTGACAGCATGGAATAAGTATAAATACAGGACATGGAGCTTCTGTCTAGTGCTGATCAGCACTAGGGTTGCAGCACTGCCTTTACAGTCAGTGTGCTCAGTGCCTTCTGTGCCTGAGTTTAGGGCTGGAGGTGTGCTCAGAGTACATCTAGAGTAATACGTTGAGTAGAAATGCTTGAGATCAACTCAGCCTAAGGGACCGCTCTTCACTGGCAGCTGGAGATTTTTATCCTCTTGCTAATGAACAGAACATTAAAAAAAAAACACCAATTAAGCAGCACCCTCGGTAAAATCACAGGATTCACAGTACTTGTCCTAAGATAGGGCATGAGCCAGAGTAGACTTTCCACTCATTTCTAATATCAAACCATGTTTTCAGGGGAATTATCAAATAATTTGTGCATTCGAACAGGTTGTCAAGCCCAGGAAAGCAGTTTCTTTATACGGACTTTTTCACAGCTGGAAAATTCTGTTTCTCTGCCCATGGTCTGCTCTTTCTCCCATTTGGTCTTGTTTGAAAATTTCTGAAGATGAAAATAAATACCTAATAGAAAGACTGATTTTACTTTATTCCACTCAGGAGGACAGTGTTCACAATTTAAAAATTTTGAGATTTCAGGGTTTTGTTAGGAAATGACAGGTAAATAGAATACAGTCCAACCTGCAGGCTTTTACCATACACAGAATCATCAAAAAGAGCGGACAGCTTTGAAAGGAAATGTAACAGCTTTATCTGCTTATAGGTGAATGTCCTGGGGTGATTTGATGATGCGTGTACCTCTTATCGAAGTACATCTTGGATGGCAAATCTCACTAGAATATCATCTCCCAGCTGCAATATCAAGCCCCTGAAGGGCCAGGAAGGCACCATTAACAGAGGTCTACCAAAGTTCTGTTTCAGCCATTTCCCTGTTAGCCTTTTTCAAACCAAAGGGAGTGGGTGCTTACTATGAGTCAAATGGCAATAAGCCAGCGGGGTCATGCAGTTGATCCAAATGAGCGTTGATGGGTCATTCCTACAGAACCTACAACAGAAGGAAAAAAAGGTTAGCAGTTTTAGGTGTTCTGTTGTATGAGCTGTGCTGGTAAGATTTTTGTTTCTGCGCAGGTTTGACTTTGAGAATGTGTAAATACCAAAGGAAGACATTTCAGGTGTGGGCTTCCTGACTGATCTGTAGCTGTCTATGGATTACCTCTAGAGAGTTGAAGCAAATAGCAGCCAATAGGATACGTGTTGTCTGAGAGCCAGTGCCACCTCTTCTCAGAGTCAGGGGAATGGCTGATTTCTTCTCGGGTCGCTGCAGGTTCTCTCACATTTGGAAAAGTCAATATTTCAATAATCTGTGTTGAAAAGGTGGACTAGCAGTGGCCCTTCACTTCAGCTGCTGATATTAAATTCCACAGATTCTTCAGAGAAACACATATCTCTGAAGCAGTGTAATGCCTAAATCTGGATCTACCATAGAAGTTTGATAACTTGCTTATCTCAAAACATAATGACTGTAGTCATTATGACTACAGTCCGAGATGCCTGGGAAGTCCTTCAATTTTTTTTGCCCATTGTCTCATGTAAAAAATGAAAAAAAAAAACAAAACAAAACAAAAGACAAACTATCTCTTCCAGCAGTAGAATCTCAATTTCCCTAGAACCAAGATCTATAGTCATTTAGGATGGATAGATAGGAACTAAAAGCAGGTGACATGTATTCACATGGTTGAAGTATTGACCTATATAAACCAGAAAGCATGCAAGGCTCCTCTGTGCCAGAGCAATTCTTCAGGGCAGTGTATGTATGAACTTTAGTTTGGCCCAGACATACTCAGACTCAGTGACAAGCTTGCACTGTCTTAGTTACCCCAGCTGAAACAAACTCTGCCATGTCATTGGGAGCAGTGATCAGTCATTTTGGCTGTGATCAGTGAAGAAAAACAAGCTTATACTACACAAATATTATAAGGGCTTATGGGGTTGGGGCTTTTTTTTACTTTTTGGTACTTGTGGTAGTTTCAATAACAGCTGCAATTAAAAAAAAACAGAGAATAACTTCTTAGACTTTATCTAAAGCATCTACTTATATCTATACTGAATAAACTAAAGGTCATATACCTATTTCTGAATTTGATGTTATAACACTGACATGTCTGGAAAATGTCCAAATTATTTAAGATGTCATTGGTGAAAAAAATATGCAAAATGAAATGTCATTTGCATGTACTACATTGAAACCTTGCTTATCCTGTGAAATTTTAAGGTAGATTATCCTTGCCCCCAGATCATCTCTGTGTTTCCTCTAAGTGGACTTTCTAAACAGAAGACTGAAATGAGGTTTTAGGTAAAATGAAAGTAGCAGCCCTTTGAAGATCAGATATATGACACCATTTAAGATTTTGGAAATCCTCAGGAATCTTAAAGTACTATAAGTAATACATGCATTGTGATAGAACAAATTGATTCCCACAGTGGTCTCAACTCACATAGAAGGTCTTTAGTTATTTTTAAAATAACAAGTCACTTCATTTGCAGCTTGAGTAACAGATGTCAGAACTATTCTCACTGCCCTCATATTTTTTGTCCATGTTTACAGTGAGGACATGTAGGCTCAGAAAAGCTTACAATGCTATTATACCCTAGGGAGTTACCCCTAATAAAATATTTTATTTGTATTTTTTTTATAGCTCTGCTTATGCTTATTTTTAACATTTGATCAGCCATGCTAAAGAGCAGAAGAAAGCCTCTTATTTAAGGCAAAAATTTCTCAGTGGAGCTGGTCACATTAAAAAATGCAGTACACTCAGTATTTAAATTAATATGACTACAAAAAAGCTTTTCCAAGATAAAAGAAGTTTTAGTCCTTCATAACCACAGAAATTATAAGTGGAAAATATCTGTAATACCTCTATTAACAAAGATAATCAAAACAAAATGAATACTGTGGAGGAGACACCTGCAACCACTGCAACAATAGAGTTTCTTCAAGACAGTGAACATGAAAATAAATTTCCAGCTCCTCCAACATATCTTTGGCTCCCTAACTCCAAAAAACACACACTTGGCACCATCAGGGTTAAACTGCAGCAGTCTGTTATAAGACCCCCCAAGGCATAAATTTTAGATATTATTCTGGAAACATTCTGATACACTGTAACTATTTTGGGATTAGGTGCATGTCAAGAGACTGGAAAAAAAAATTTTGACATAAAATGTGAACAGTAAAACCAGAGAGAAACAAGTAAAACAATGAAAAATAACAAACACTCTTTGTCAAGGCAGGAGAAAATGAAACCATCTCTAACAGTAGGAAATAGCTTTATTTCAACTGCAATTAGTTCAGATTAGATAGATTATTTCAATTAATAAGGTTGTGAAAATCCAGTTTCTTCAGCACGGTAAAAGTATGAGTTTTCACATACTGTTCTTGGGAATTAGCAAAGCTTAAATCTGAATTTAAAAATTGCTTTAGCAAGCTGTTAACTTTTTGTACTACATACAAACTGTTCAAGCTTTAAGTAGCAGCATATGTTCTGATAACTAAAAAATATTGGAAATCTATATTTAAGATTAATATTTGCAGAAATATTAAACTTTCTGTGGTTTGGACACTGATTTTTAACTATGTAGTGAAAAATATTATTAATTTTTGTGTGTACACATTGCAGTGGTTAAGCTCATGTTAAAACAGTTTAGAACATAAACTTTTGCAAACTTGAAGGAAATCTCCACCTAAGACAATGTCAACCTGACTGAAACTGAATGGATTGTAGAGTGTCAAAGTAATTGACTCCTGGTATTCAGATTTGTGTAACAGTTTTTATTCTGGGCGCAAAATCAGCTAAACATATATTTCATTCATAGACTGTGTTATAGGGTACCGTCAAAAATATTTCTTATTTCCCAAAATTTCAATAGAAAGGATTTTTGGAGAAAGTACATTTCAAAAGATATCTAAGTCTCTTACTGTGCTGATAATTAAAGCACTCTTTTTTTTGGAATTCACACAAGTAATGTTATTGTATATCAAAATCAACATAGATACTTTATGTTAGATTTACACTGTTGTGCTCCAAAACTGCATAAACAGACATTTAGAGTGTGTTTTACATGCTATATTGCATACTATTCATTATATTATATACCAAGTCACCATTACATAAGTATGAAAGACATTTAAAAGTAAGTTACTAGGCTGAAGATGAGAGACCATTTCTTTCAAGCATGGAAATTTCTAATAGAATAGTTTGTCCTTTTAGATGGTTTATTTCTCTCCAATACGTAGAAGGACACACAATATCTGTCTTCAAGAAGGTGAAATCAGAGGTAGCTGTTATTAACAGGCAGAAGGAGGCAAATGATTATTCCAGATGAAATAAAATTAACATTTTACTTAAGAAATTTCTAAAGAAAGCAAGTAGAAATATTGATGACAGTAGCTAACGATGAAAGTAGGGTACAGAATATTAACAAGCTTGAAATTCTTACTTGAGATATGTTCTTATATCTCCTACACACGACTAGTAATTTTGTAAAAAGTCAATCTTAGAGGATACAAAATTTAAGAAAAAATAGGCACATTCCAGTTTGTTAACAGTATAAGATTTCAGAATAATGTATATTAAACTACTAGTTAGATGAATCAGGTATTTCTATATGCTATTCTATTTTAAATCATGCAGAATTAGTTAAATTATTGACTATTGTATAATATGCTATTTCTGTCTTGGAGTTATTTACAGCATGAAAACAGTTACCCTGACTCTTTTTTCCCAGCATTCTCGGTAGAAAAAACTGCTTTTAGGCATTAGAGAATATTTTAAAATTGCCTTCCACTTTAATTTTGGTTGACATACATTCCAAACACATTATTGCATGTTTGTTGATAAACTCTCACAGAAATTAATTAATTAAATAAATAAATAAATAAATAAATTTGATGTATACAAGAAAATTGTTATTTCAATGAGAAATTATCTTTTACACAAATTAGTTCATTGGAATAAAATTTTCTGGTTAAATACTGATGCAGATAGCTTGCAGCAATATTTTTACCTGTTCTAGTCCAGAAGCTGTGCCAAATATTTAACTCTTCTCTTGACTACCTGCATGCCTCAGAATGGTTTAACATTGATAAGAAATACCTGAGCACTGCGTCAAATCTGGGCAAAAATTGGTCAAGCAGCTGTAGAGACAGCATTATCAATAATAGAACAGTGCCTTCAAGTGCAGCTTGATTCAATAACTATTAACCTGAATATAGATTAAAAAAAATATTTGCTAGTGATTATCCTGTTGTACTAATTTGGAAATGTCAGTCATATGAATGATCTTTTCAGACTTTACCCACATCTTCATTAGAATATAGGAGATTATTGGGCTCACATGTGCATTATCATTCCCAGAAAACCTTTTGCATTTTTTCCAACTCTCAAAAATTGGATGGTTTTTGGTGTTTGAATGACAAAGCTAATCTTGACAAGCCATCTGAATAATCAACTAATGAAGAATTTCTGAGCTTGATAGCAAGTGTGGGAAGATAACAGAAGAGCCCACCTCTGCATTTTCTTGATAGCTAGAAATGGAAAACCAAGTGTGGTGAAAAGATATGATATGAGAGGAAGATCTGTCAGAAATGTGAAATTTTAATCCATACAAGTACCAATGAAACTTGCACACTCTGAAGATAATGGTTATGCTGCCATTCAATTCTGCATAGTGGCTTTCTGCTTTGCTTAGTGTCCTTGAAGCAAAGGTAATTGGTTTTTTACTCTCCTGTGAGCATAATGCAGTATATGACTACTCTCACCCCATAGGGAGAACACATCACCCACTAATTGTGTTGGCAAATCAGAATCAAATTGTGCTGATACATTCAAGGCTACTAACAGGTTAGATCTATTTAGAAAGATCTGTTTGTCTTATCTGTCCAAATACAGAATTTTCCTTGACCAAGAATATCACGTGAATAATTAAAATATAATAGTTGGATGATAAGTTTATACAGCATTTCAGTAATCTCATAAAAAAGAAGGACATACATTTTCAGAACCTGTTATGACTCTTTGATGGGGACAATTTCTACGATTTCTCTTTCACTGTAGTATCTTGCAAGCTCTGTTTCATGGCAGTCTATTTTATGTGATTACATAATTTCTGAAAATAATGTCAGGTAAGCTTTTGTATAATTTGATTTTTCATTGGTAATGTTGCAAAGGCTAGCTCTTTTTTTTTTGTTTGTTTATAGATTATTAATATTATCATTTATTTTGCTAACTTACTTCTATTGTGTCTGTAACATACTGCAGCAGAATGAGGAAAAACAGAAAATAATTATATGCTCTCCTTGACCTTTTTAATGTAAAAGTAGTAGCTTTGGTTTATTTCCTGGCTTGAAAAAATAAAAGGATCATATTTATTTATTTATTTATTTATTTATTTATTTATTTATTTATTTATTAACCATTGTTCTGGCTTTAATGTGCATAAGATAAAGAAAGATCTCATTTGCAAAGCTATCTCTGTTCAGAAGTGCAAGCTGTAAGAACAGAGATGTAATAAGGAATGGGATGAGTGCAGTATTGCTGTGCTTCAGAACACAAACACCCAGTACAGGTTAAAGGTAGAATATAGGTATAATCCACTGCATAGTGAGAATAGAGGAACTTCACATCAGCATGATAAAATAGATTCTGGAAGTTACTCAGATGCAAGTGCAGAAATCCCAAACAATATGTAAAATTTAACATTTTAAGCTTGTTTTTATCACAGTCATGGGATAACAGACATATTTTATAATTTATGAGCAACTTAACTCTGAAAAATACTCAACAGAGATCCAGGAAAATGCTTTTCAGATTCTGATCCAACTGTTCTGACAGAAACTTCATTGCTCAGAACCAGTTAAGTTCAAGCTCTAAGAATTACATTAACTTGCTCCATGAAGGCCAAACACAATTTAAGTGAAATGTGTGTACACTTCTGAATGCACTTTTATTTGGGTTACTGGTACTAATCATATAGCTACATCTCCCTTCAAGCATAATTGGAAGGTTTTTTCCAATCAGGAGAATGAATTTTTCTGTGTAATCACATTTAAGTTATATATACTAAAGTAAAAAAGAAAGAACCTGAATCTTCTACCACTGCTATTCTGACTCAAGTAAACAACTATGCTACAATGAATTCAACACATTGTCATTTTGGTTTAGTAGGACTTTATGTATATTTTAACAGTTCATTAATCTGCACATGCAGTAGATAGGTAGAATTTTAATTTTGGCCTATGTTACTTCCAGGTAGTGAATATATTGTAGATTAATTCTTCCCTGTTGCTTGATCAAAAGTTAAATGACATGATTTTTTTTCTGATTTTATGATCTTATCTTGTACTCATTGAATCTCTATGGGAAACATAAATCACTAAGGAACAGCAAACAGATTATTTCCATGATAGGGACTATTCTTGTCATCTTTACCAATGCTACCAAGCAGTGAAAAAATTAATAGTAAGATAGATCACAGAAGCCATCTACTAGGAATCTACTAGGACAGGGACATATATCCTTTGATTATACTTTCTGAAAGATGTGGAGAAATTTTAACCAAGTCAAGATACTTTCAAATCTAAAAAAAAAAAAAAAAAAAAAA